>OY744535.1:38877844-38942844 GCA_963556195.1 Sepiola atlantica | reverse complement strand
TCCAGTTGCAATGAAAGTTCACAACGACTAGATAAAATGCCGGGATAAGCAGAGAAAGACCTGTATTATTTACGACCAAGGCATGAGAGTCTATTTAATCCATATATATATATATATATATATATATATATATATATATATATATTCCATGATAAATTCCAGCATACTGAAATCATATGCCCTTAATAGGGTTAAGATGAAAATTCATATACACTAAATGTACAAAAGCAAGGAAATTCCCAAATTTTTACACTGATCTGTGCACCCAGTATTGATTTACTCCTTTCCAGGATTTAGGCACAAGGCCAGTTTTTATCTTACTCCTACAAGTAAGATTTGACCCAAAGTCGGGTCTGGAAAGTGGGGTTTAAAAATTGCCTTGGCAGCCCCGTCGGCATTCCTCGGCAGGGGTGCCTCAGGCAGTAAGCAATAAACTTACTCCTTCCCAAAGAGGGGAGGCGAAGCCTGGGAGGGTGGACCTCCTAAAACTGCACAGGACAGACCCATAGACCGGCGTAAATCAAGCCCGAAGGCCATGACAATACCAGTCTAGGGTGCAGTATCCATCGGAACAGATACTACACTTTGATCTTAGCCAAAAGGCCAAAAGCTCCCAGTAGCTGTCACGATTTCACTACTTAAGTGATTAGAAGTTTTATGTGTTAAGAAGTCAAGAAAGGGCCAGTTCTTTTTGTACCAACTTTAGCACTTTGTCTTGTGCTTCAAAAAGAGAAATGTTCAGAATCTTTGGGTTCATTTTTCATGGCTTGTCCTGCATCAACTACTTGCACTAGACCAACGAGCTGGAACAAAAGAGTCAAACAGTCAGCAGGAAGAGAGTTCCACAAGCCCGCAGTTCTTGGAAAGAAGCTACTGTAATAGGAAGCTGTATTACAGGAAGCTGTATCAAAACAGCGAATTAACGGAGACCACAAGACCAACGAATCAAACGAGCAGGAACAAAGAAAGTGGGGAATAGATCACACAATTCTGAAGAACACATGCCACAATAGTATTTATAGAAAAGACTGAGACTAGCAACATCACATCTGTAAGAGAGAGTGTGCACGGAAAAAGAAAGGGTGGGGACCAATCAAATTACAGATACGTTTCTGCACCTTATCAAGAACCCTCAAATAGGACAGAAATTCAACAGCCTTAATATGACAGTAGTACTCCATACATGCTCTGATTGTAAATTTGTAGAGATTGAAAATAGCCTCAGGTGTAAGAATGTATTTGGAGCGATAGAGAGAACCGACTTTATGAGAAGCAGAAAAAGCAATGGTCTAATGTATGAACTCCAAGAAAGATTTGATGAGAATGTAAGACCAAGAAATTTTCAGAATCGATTTCTCCTCCAGAGCAGAGCCAACCATGAGCATCTCAGGAAAAAAAAGGGACACACCTACGATTGAAAGGCACGAGCTGAGTCTTAACTGGATCAAATAAAACGAGCCATTTCGTACTCCAATCCACAACTGAACCCAGGATAACTTCTAGATCAGTTGCATATTTCGACTGATCCGAGGGAGATGGGCGAGAAGCATAACCAGAATATAGGGTTGTATCATCAGCATAGATGTTAATTTTCTGAACAATATTCTCTGGAAGATCATTTATATAGAGAAGAAACAGTGTTGGGCCTAGAATAGAGCCCTGAGGAACACCTGCATTGATAGGAAAGGAGAATCAAGAGACACTGTCCAAAGTTACTCGCAAGCTTCGATCAGAAAGAAAAGACCTAATAATGTCAAAAACCTCACCACCAATACCATAACCCTTAAGTTTATGTCGGAGACCAGAATCCCACATACTGTCAAACAAATACCTATAACATATATAAAAGTAATGTTAACTAATATATGATTGGTGGAATAATTTTGAACAATATAAATTTGTGTTCATTTTGATCAACCCTATGTATATATTTGTACATATACATATACATATACATATATATATATATATATATATATATAGTGAATGCTTTTATTCAAACATGTACAAGGTCTGCTACACTGGCATGTCGATGTTATCGATCTACAGCTCTCAAGAGCTGAGGTCTCATCAGGCAGAGAATTATTTTATGATCCAACCTGTTCGCTGAATTCCAGGAATTCCAAGCATTCACAATACAGCTATATATTTTTATTGAGCACTCTTTTATAAGCCCGGTTTGATTCCCTTTGGATTTCTACCCTGTGGATGTTTACCCTACCTGGATTAATATATATATATATGTATGTATATATATATATATATATATATATATATATATATATATATATATATATATATATATATATAGGAAACAATGTAAAAATAAAACAAAAGTCAATTGACATACTTTATAATCAAATATTGCAACAAAAAGTAATTAATGAAAAACTCATGGATTTTCAAATAAATAAATCAATATTTTTCTCAGAAGGAGAAAAACCAATGAATTACTAAATATTGGTAAATATTGTTAATTTGAAAAATTAACAGAACATTTATGAGTTATGTAAAAAGCAAAAAAAATCCACGTATTAACGAGCAGAAAGTCTTTGTAATGAGAATCTCCTAACACATCATGCGGTCCTAAAAAATCATCCATTGAAATGCTGTATTTGAATGAAGAGGGTATTCGGTTCGAATAAAATGTAAGAATAGTCAACAGCAAATATATTTGAAAATTAATACATATATAGATGCATCTTGCCTCGATATGCAGTTATTGGTTAAAGGACTTTTTATTAAAATTACTCTTTTTCATAAAATTACTCTTTGAAAATTCATGGGTCAAAGAACTTTTTCATAAATTACTCTTTGTTGCAATATTTGATTATTATAAACTTGTAAAGTTTGTCACTTTACTTGTGTTTTATTATCACATTCGTTCATATAATAATGCTCTATCTCCAATATTGAGCATATTTCTATCATGATAGGAACGCATATAAAATAATTATTTTATAACATTTAATATATATATATATATATATATATATAAATATATATATATATATAAATATATATATATATATATATATATATATATATATATATATATATATGCAAACATTGTTAACAATAACAGAATTCGGTTGTTTAATTATACCTTCTTTTATTTAAAAAAATTTTCTGATGATTCTTTTTGCATTAAAATTTAAAAAAATTAATAAATGTTCCATAGGTTTCACAGGTTTCACGAACGTTTTCTATTTTTCGTCGAATCATCCTCAGGTGTCAAAAGCAAAAGAACAATAAAAACTGGAGAAAGAAGATAATTTTTAAAAAGACAGCGGAGAAACGCGCAGAGAACGTTTTTCTCATTGTTCCAGGAAGTCGTTGGCGATTTTAAATTCAGCAACACTGTATGACATCACAGAACAAAATCGCATTACGTTAAGCATTTTAAAATGTTACCAATTGTTTCATATGTGATGTAGTAATTTTAGGTTATTATTTTTATGTAGATAGATCCAGTATTTAAAATTTTTATTTTTATTTTTTTAAATATATAGTCTTATATATATATATATATATATATATATATATATATATATATATATATATATATATATATATATGTATATATATATATAGGTATATATGTATATATATATTGAATTTTGAAAATACCAAAAAAATGATGCAATTTTATATGATAAAATTATTTATTCATTTTTTGTTTTGCTTAGACTTTCGATAGAGAAATCTTTTTCAGAAGCTAGACTTACTCTTTTTTTCCTTCACTTTGTTGGTATTAACCCCGGGGGCTCAGATCCACTGTAGAGTCAGAAAAATACGCCAAATTGTTAGAGACGATAGTTTGAAGTGAAGTAAAGTCCGATCGATGTTGTTGCGCTGGTTTGGCACGTTTTGAACGAGGAAATTGATAACATCTTTGAAGCACCACGTGTCTTAATATTTACATTGATATTTGAAAAAAAAAAAATTATCCGATTTTAAATGATAAAATTGTGTATTTATTTATTTATTAATTCATTTGCTAAGACTTTCGATGAATACATCTTGAGCTTACCGGATTCCAGGACAAGAATTCATCTAGTCTGGTGGAGTATCCAGCTAAGTGCTGTTACTTGATGTAACATCACCAGGAGAATGTGCACTCTTCCTCATATGAGCAAGTGTATAGTCGTGCTGGGGGGATATTATTTGTGAATACTATGTTATTTTTAATTTTTGGTCAGTGTTTACTTGTAGGGGAAAGTATCCTCATGTCAGGTTTTTCTGACAAGCCTTTGTACAGAGAGACCGAAGACACTCGAGAATAGTGTCTAGTAGGTAATTCAAACTCTCCTATATATATATGTGTGTGTGAAAAAGACGCATGGAAAAATGAATTAAATGCAGGAATAAATCAGCAAGAAACAAGAGATTTTACCGGTTTCGTTTGGATCAACAAACGTCTTCAGAAAAAGTGAAGATTTGTCATTTATTCGATAAATTCAAAATCTTCACTTTTCTGATCGACGTTCGTTGATCCGAACGAAACCGGTCAAATCTCGTTCTTGATCATTTATTCTTGTATTTCATTTGTGTTTTTTCGTTTGTCTTTTTCACACATCCTGTCTTTCACGTTAAAGTGAGATGATATATATATATATATATATAGTCTCGGAAGTTTCTCAACCATTAAAACTATATATAAAAAAAAAACCCAAAAAACCTAAAGTCCCAAGTCGTTCAGTGGAAAATCACTCATGTAAGTCAATTTAATTTCTACAGTTATTATATTAGTTTGCTTCTAACATTATTTAAGGGATCATCCGTTGTTTACCATGAAAAACTGTTTCGGGGATTTAAAAACAAGACAGTATTTATTTTCATGGCTCCCAAGCAGAGTTGATCAAACCCCACTTCCCTTAAAAGACAAACACATAAACGTTCCGTATACTAAATCTAAGTTTTGTTCCGTATAAATGTTTTGCTTACTTATATTAGTTATTTAAAAAAAAAGAAGAAAAAAAGAAAGTCCTCTTTACCTGTGTTGTTCGTTTGTCTAATAAAATGTATCCGTTACTTACAAAAATGTTGCTGCATTTTAAAGTGTTTATACGAATCCATTACACTACTTTTTAGGTGATTAATGTATTTTTAGTTTTAGTTTTATATTAAAAATATAAAAAGTATCAAAATATAAATAAAAAAATGTTTTTAAATTATATATATATATATATATATATATATATACATATATATACTTTTAGTCCTTCCCCCCCTCCTCCTTCTCCGCCTCCTCCTCCTCCTTTGTTGTTTAATTCCTTGCCATCAATTTTAAATAAATACTAATATATATATATATATATATATATATAATTATTTTTACAATAAGACAATGCGGCAGCCTAATCTAATATTAATTGCAAGCTGGGTTAGCTTGTTGGATGACATCGTCCTAGCTAGTATAAACTCCTACTTGTGAGACATTGATGTGAGTTCTGAGTAGTTCGATGACTATACACCTTCTAGGAAGTAAGTGTAGTATCTGTTCCGATGGATACTGCACCCTATAGACGGATGTCGTCTTGTCCTTCGGGGCTTGATTCCACCTGTCTGTTGGTTTGTCCTGTGCAGTTCTAGGAGGTCCACCCTCCCAGGCTTCGCCTCCCCTCTTTGGGGAGGAGTAAGTTTATTACTTACTGCTTGAGGCGCCCCTACCGGGGAATGCCGACGGGGCTGCCCAGGCAATTTTTAATGGCCAGAGTGCTCACCTTCTCGGGCGCTGGCTTTTCAAACCTTACTTACTCGACCCAAGCTGTGGTCACATCTTACTTGTGGGAGTAAGATAAAACTGGCCTTGTGCCTAACTCCTGCAGAGGAGTAAATAAATATACACCTTGTTGAGAAGAGTAGGAACATTCTACAGTCGGCCGTCGTCACAGTTTGTTTTGCTTGTCTTGTATGTGGCGTGGTGGCTAAGTGGCAGAGAACTCGCCTCGCATGCAAATGACTTGAGTTTCGAATCCTGAGCTCGGATATGTTCTACTGATGAGTCAAAATAAGGGCGAAACTCGAGTCTAAGACTTCTGGTCTGTAGCTTTCATGGTTTTTGTGAGCTGCAGCATTGTCTGATTGTTGAAATAATTATATATATATATATATATATATATATATATATATATATATGCATGTGTGTGTGCGTGTGCGTGTGTGTGTGTACTTGTGTGTCTTGCAGACTTTCAGTTTCCTTAATCCACCATCTGGTGAGTGTTGTGGGGAAATTATTGCTTGAATGCAAGATTTTTTCGCCAGATAACCGACTGAAAGGGAAAAGAAATGCCTTCTGTCAGCGAGATGCCTTATGGTTCACTGCCGGCTTACCTTAAGAAATTGTCCGTGCACAATGCCAAAAGGGTAATGTTACTCTGTGAAAATGGTCTCGTTGGAAGAGGAAGGGACAGCAATGGCTTGCTTGGGTCAAAAGCAACGTTTTATTTTCTATTTTGTTTCTTTTCTTTTCATTTCCTTTGCGAAATGTGTGGACACATGGCGAAAGGAGATACAGAACGAACTGTTATCAGCAAATACAAAAAGCAAAGTAACAATTCTATTGCTTCAAGGGAAGTCATTGAAGTGACAATAAATAAATATTAGATATTTACATATAAAAATGCATAAAGCTTGCTCTTTCTCAACTGATATATATATATATATATATATATATATATATATATATATATATATATATATATATATATATATATATTAGGATCAAATATAAACCAAAACTAAAACTTTTAGTAGATGGAACCTATAGTGAAGAGGTTTAGCTCAATATACGAGATAGAGCAATTGTAGAGATAGAAAAAAAAGAGTGATAAACATGCGACGATTGTCCAAATTTATTTCAAATTTCGATTGGTCAATGCAAGGTGTATTCAGTAATACACTAGTGTTTATTATTCTTTCCTTAAGCCAAGGCTTTTCAAAGATGTTCAAGGCAATGCACTGTTAGAATTTCACTCATTGGAATTCTATTTTTAGCATCGACAAACATCTTATACTTTCGAAATTACCCTGCCATTCCCTAAATCCATTGTATATACGATTCTTTTTTATCCCCTTCCTTTTCTCTTCAGATAAATTTTACACTCAATAACCTATCTCTTAACCTTGACTATATATCGCCCGCTCTTACCCTCAAATCCCCTTTCACTTTAACCAACTCTCCCCCATCTAACCCTTTTTCTTTCCTCCCAGCTGCAACAGCGGCTATCTCAACCAATCCGAACACTACTACCCCCTCGCTCTTTAACTCCCCATCCCCCCAACCCAAAATTTAGCTTTTTGTCTCACTTGAGTTTTTTCTTTGGACTCGATATCATTTGCCTTTTTCTATGGTCCAGGAAGTTATCAATAATGGCCAGCTTTTCTCTTTTCATTTCAATTTAAGTGCGTTTGGATTTACTTATATTTTAACATTCTCTCCATACTGCCCCTGCGCAAAAGTTTTTTTTCGCTTTCTACAATTTCTCCTATTTATTGGACATCCTTTCAACGGAAAATTACCACCCGGACAAACCACATATCTTTTTTACGGAACTTTTCTTTCACTGCATTTTTTAAAATAATATTTTTCAAATATTTGAACTTTGGTTTTTTCGAAAGCCAACTTATTTATCTGTATTTCTCCTTTGATGATAAGATCTCGATCTTTGAAAATCCTTGGCTTAAGGAAAGAATAATAAACACTAGTTTATTACTGAATACACCTTGCATTGAACAATCGAAATTTGAAATAAATTTGGACAATCGTCGCATGTTTATCACTCTTTTTTCTTCTCTCTCTCTCTCTCTCTCTCTCTCTCTATATATATATATATATATATATATATATATATATATAAACACACACACACACACACATATATATATATATATATAAACACATATTTGGAGGTACACAATTATATATGCCTTTGAAAATAATTCGCGTAAAACTCTCTAGAGCTCTTTCGACTATTATCTCGTCAAAACGTGTTAAACGAATATTCAATTAAATTTATTTTAATCGCGTATTATTATTTCCTGAAACTTCAATTTCCCTCGTAGCACTTTACTTTCCCCAATATTATTGATTCATTTATACTATCGGTTTCTCCTGACTAGATGATTGTCAAAAGAGCTCTAGAGAGTTTTCCACAAATCATTTTCAAAAGCATATATATATATATATATATATATATATATATATATATATATATATATATGAAGGTTAAAATGCACGACATATCATAAAATGAAATGCCATAGAAAGACAGGATGTGTGAAAAAGACAAACGAAGAAACAACCAAAAAAATACCAAAATAAATGATCAAGAACGAGAAGTTTGACCGGTTTCGTTCGGATCAACGAACGTCTTCAGAAAAGTGAAGATTTTAAATTTATCGAATAAATGTTGATCCAAACGAAACCGGTAAAATCTCTTGTTTCTTGCTGATTTATTCCTGCATTTAATTCGTTTTTTCCATTTGTCTTTTTCACACACACACACACACACATATATATAGGAGAGTTTGAATTACCTACTAGACACTATTCTCGAGTGTCTTCGGTCTCTCTGTACAAAAGTTTGTCAGTACAACCTGACATGAGGATACTTTCCACCTGCAAGTAAACCATCACCAAATATTCAAAATAACATAGTATTCGAAGCACAAATAAAGTCCCCTCAGCACGACTATACACTTGCTCATGTTAGGAAGAGTGCGCGTTCTCCTAGTGATGTTACCTCCAACAGTCTAGATGAATTCTTGTCCTGGAATCCGGTAAGCTCAAGAGACCACAAGAAAGATATACTAAAACATAGTTAACTGGTCAATTAGGGGAGAGGAAACTTAATGTTCTTTATTTCTTTACTAACTCAACGTTTGAGAAATAAAGGAATACTTTTAATAGAATATTCGAATATCTATGTATTTCGTAGCCCCAGGAAGGGTCCCCTTGATTGCTGAGAACTTCGACTGAAGTAAAATGAAACAAAGAGGGATATATATATATATATATATATATATATATGTATTTGTTTATTTACATACGTATACGTTTCATCCTTCCGGAATCGTCAGTGTAGAGATACTTATTCAAGTCGGTCGCAGCCCTCGAAGCCTCAAAACTAATTCGAAACTAATATATATATATATATATATATATATATATATATATATATATTATATACCAATCATTTATTTTAAAACTATATGTTACATATTTCAGAGACTACCGCAGTTTCATCGAGATGGATTGACATGTTATTCTTTAAAAGGCCGTTATAGTCCATTCAAATCATCAGCGACTCCGAAATGAAAACAACACGAAGAATGGAGTTCAAAGATCACCGTTTATCCGGTGTATTCGCTCATTCGTTCCTTGTTTGCAGACTACGATATTGATGTACTCTCTTTGAATAAAATAATATCTACTCATACATACCATAGTGTAGGGTGGAAATATATGTAGTATAATTCTGTATATTTGAAGTAATAAAAATAAAGCGCTCGATTATGTTTAGTACATATGACGCTGTACAGTAAGATTTCTATTAGCCATTGATACCTTATTTATGAAAAAAAATTAAAATAAACGAGAAAAAAGTAATAATTACATTTAAAATTAATTAAATAATTTAATGTAATTAACATTGTAATATTAGAGCATAGAGGTATAAAGTATTTTTTAAAAAGCTATTCAAATAAATAAAGTAAAACTGATACATAATTAAATTGAATTAAGTTATATAAGATATGAATAAAATATTAATAATCTAAATAATAATACGCTAAGGCAAGTTCATGTTCGTACGTACGTGATCACCCTCCGCCACTTCTTTAAAAGATAGGATCGCCCAATTACCAAAGATGCAATGTTAAAAAAAGGCATTTTAAAAATTTCATCTGATGCCGCTATGATGTCGAACGTGAAACTCAAACTTAAATGCACTTTCTTAGTAGTATGTGTTCTGCCCAAAGATTATATAATATTGATTGAGCCTTTCCAGATAATTAATGGCATTTCTAACCATGGTGGGCATTTTTTTAGTATTTCTCCTAGATCTGAAAGGTTATTGTCAAGGCAGTTTTCAAAAACTAGATCTGTTAACTAGCTAAGTTTTTTTTTGCTCACAGAGTAATATGTTTTTGGAATAAGTTGCCAGATCGGATGGGAGTTGTCAAATGAAATATTGAACAGAATTTAATCTGGATATCGATACTGTACTAAGAGTTTAATTTTTTTTTTAAATTAACAGTTGACTTGAGAAGATAGTTAAAGGGGAGATGCCCAAGGAGGCATAACAAACAGACAAATAATAATAATAATAATAATAATAATAATAATAATAATAATAATAATAATAATAATAATAATAATAATAATAATAATAATAATATTTTTAAATTAATTAAAAAAAAATTATTTTACTTATTTATTTATTTATTTTTTATTTTATTTTATTTAGTTATTTATTTTACCTGCGCCGGCCTAGACTGACACCAGACAAAATATTTGTAGAGGGTTGAGGAGGATGAGAAGACCGAGGAGGGACAGCACAAACCAGACCTCCACTGTAAAAGTGCAGAGAATGCAGGGACCTTGGGAAGGCTTATTGCTACCGAAATCCCAGAGAAGACCAATTGTCCTTACCAGCGAGAAATCAATGGTAAGCGGCTGTTGCGATACCGCATCGTTATCGAAAAGAGGTGAAGAATACTGGAAATCTGGGGAGGCTTGTTGTCACTCAGCCTCCAGGAAATACCGCTGGTTTTTGTCGGTGAGCAATCACTGACGATGATCTGTGTGAGAACTCATAGTGAGTACAAATAATAATAATAATAATAATAATAATAATAATAATAATAATAATACTAATAATAATAATATCGTGTGGTCTTCGTTCCCACCGGATGTCTATACAATGGAAATATGTCACAAACTCCTACAAGGGTTTTGGAGAAAGACCCTATAACCAGATATTCTGTAACTACAGGGTGGGCCAAAATAAGGGTCCTATCTTTAAATTTGAATAACTTGAATTTGAATAACTTCCACAAAATAAAAGTTAAACTCACCAAACTTTATGTGTGTGTAGACTGACCCTTCCGAGATTTTTTGAAATAAACAAAACAAATTTTAGCCGAAAAACACTTCTTAAAACTTACAAAAACTAAAGTATTGTTTTTTACACTGTTTTGAGTTATTTAAGCAAAAATAATGTTTTCTAAATGAGGGTACGTTCCTTAGGGCTAATACGGCTCATGCTTGCTTCGGAAGGGGTCCTTTACTTATTCTAAAAAAAATAAAAAAATAAATCAATAAATAAAAAATTATGAATTTTTAAAAATAGGACACTTATTTTTGCCCACCCTATACATTAGTCAGAGTATTTAGATAAGTATGATTCAGTTTGAACATAGGTCGTACAATAATATCGTGAGGTCTGTATTTGTGCCGAAGGTCCATAGAATGCATGTTAGCCATATTGCATCAGATGAACGATACAACTGTGGAATTTCTACGAGACCCGCTAGTCTATAAATAATATATGAATAATACATAATGTTAATAAATAATTAGAATAAACACGAAATATAAAAAGCTAATTACAAAAAATGTATAGCATATTTCCGTTTGGATATCTGGACAGATTCTCTAGAGGACACCATGTTTTCGATTTTTTTGCAGCTTGATAGTGAATTGAAACAGGTAAATATAATTTGTATTTTGTGGGTTTTAAGATTTAAGGAAGGTAATTAATGTTTATAAAGCATTCGAACAGTTTTTTTTTTAATTCTTTTTTTAATATTTAATCTAATAACATCAATAAAAAATTGATAGATAGTTATGTACATTCATTCATTTCGTGATGGTGTCGATATCGATTCATTCATTCCGAAAGGATGCCGATATTCATTCATTCATTCCGAAAGGATGCCGATATTCATTCATTCATTCCGAAAGGATGCCGATATTCATTCATTCATTCAGTAACCATGCCGATATTCATTCATTCATTTCGTGATGGTGTCGATATCCATTCATTCATTCCGAAAGGATGCCGATATTAATTCATTCATTTCGTAAGGATGCCGATATTCATTCATTCATTCATTTCGTAAGGATGCCGAAATCCATTTATTAATCTCGTAAGGATGTCGAAATCCATTCATTCATTTCGTAAGAATGCCGATATTCATTCATTCATTTCGTAAGGATGTCGAAATCCATTTATTCATTTCGTAAGGATTACAATATACATCTATTCATTTCGTTAGGATGCCGACATTCTATAATTCATTTCGTAAGGATTCCGATATTCATTCATTCATTTCGTAAAG
This sequence comes from Sepiola atlantica, assembly GCA_963556195.1. Classification (NCBI taxonomy): domain Eukaryota; kingdom Metazoa; phylum Mollusca; class Cephalopoda; order Sepiida; family Sepiolidae; genus Sepiola; species Sepiola atlantica. The sequence continues at coordinate 38,930,496 of OY744535.1, read as the reverse complement.
ATTCCGATATTTATTGATTCATTTTATTAGGATGCCGATATTCATTAATTTCGTAAGGGTGCGGATATTCGTTCACTTATTTTGTAAGGATGCCGATATTCACTCATTTCGTAAGGATTCGGATATTCGTTCATTTATTTCGTAAGGATTCCGATATTCATTCATTTCGTAAGGATGCGGGTATTCGTTCATTCATTTCGTAATGATGCCGATATTCATTCATTAATTTCGTAAGGATTCCGATATTCATTCATTGCGTTAGGATGCCGATATGAATTCATTCATTTCGTAAGGATGCCGATATTCATTTATTCATTTCGAAAGGATGCCGATATCAATTCATTCATTTTGTAAGGATGCCGATATTCATTCATTCATTTCGTTAGGATGCCGATATTCATCCATTCATTCAGTAACCATGCCGATATTCATTCATTCATTTCGTAAGGATGCCGATATTCATTCATTCATTTCGTAAGGATGCCGATATTCATTCATTTCGTAAGGATGCCGATATTCATCTATTCATTTCGTTAGGATGCCGATATTCATTCATTCATTTCGTAACCATGCCGATATCAATTTATTCATTTCGTAAAGATGCCGATATTCTATCATTTATTTCGTAAAAATGCCGATATTCATTCATATGTTTCGTAAAGATGCCGATATCCATTCATATGTTTCGTAAAGATGCCGATATTCACTCATTCATTTATTATTGATCAGATGATTCTATTGTTGGTATTAGTTTCCCCCGATATCTTTCTAGTTAGAAGTCTTACAAGAAAAAAGACATCGTAACTCACAAGAGAGATCACGTGAAGGTTGCCAACATCCTAAGTTAAAGTGTTTCTTTAAAACGAACTGAGTTTAACATGGCATACCCAGGTTGTCTGTCCGTGTCGTTAACAACTTAGCCACGGTCACGTCCCATAGTTATATTATGTCACTCTCTCTCTCTCTCTCTCTCTCTCTCTCTCTCTCTATATATATATATATATATATATATATATATATATATATATATATATATATATATATTACACACTTATTTATCTATATGTATTAATAAGTTATCGTATATCAAAGCCCGGGGGGGGGGGCACTCCAGGATCAAAGGGTTAAATAGCTTCTCAGTTGTGTGATAAACCACACCATGAGAGGATTGGAAACGGTGGGTGAAAATAACAGAATTTGATTATCCAAGAAGACAGCTCAACAAGTATTTGTTAACTTTAGACTTGAAAACGGTCATGTTGTGTCAGTTGGGAAGCACCACCGTGGTATTAAAACATCTAGTACGAAACTATTATATCCTATAATTGTGTGTAGTTTACAGTAAACACTTACAATAGAAGTGACTATGTCTCTATCCGTAGCACTTTACATACTCACACTACACTGAGATGTGACTCTACGTATAATACTTCATATAATTAGGTGTAGCTTCAAAAACACTTAAAATGCACTTGTCTGTGTCTCTATGTATAACACTTTATATAAGTGTATGTAGTCTGAACAAACACTTTCAAAACACTTGCCTATGTTTTTTATGTACATCATCTTTTATGAATGTATGTAGTGTCAACAAACATTGTCAATAACTTGCCTTTGTCTCTCTGTATAACAATTCATACAATTATGTGTAGTTTCAACAAACACTTGAAACACACCAGGCTATGTCTCTATGTATGCCACTTTATATAGGCATGTAGTCACAGTAAACATTTACAGTACACTTGGCTCTATCATTATTTATAACACTTTATATAATGGCATGTAGTCGAAGTAAACATTTATAGTACACTTGGCTATATCACTATTTATAACACTTTATATAATGGCATGTAGTCGCAGTAAACATTTACAGTACACTTGGCTATATCACTATTTATACCACTTTAAATTATACAGGGTGGGCAAAAATAAGGGTCCTATTTTTAAAAATTCATAACTGTTTTATTTATTGATTTAAAAAAATTTTTTTTTTTAGAATAAGTAAAGGACCCCTTCCGAAGCAAGCATGAGCCGTATTAGCCCTAAGGAACGTACCCTCATTTAGAAAACATTATTTTTGCTTAAAAAACTCAAAACAGTGTAAAAAACAATACTTTAGTTTTTGTAAGTTTTAAGAAGTGTTTTTCGGCTAAAATTTGTTTTGTTTATTTCAAAAAATCTCGGAAGGGTCAGTCTACACACACATAAAGTTTGGTGAGTTTAACTTTTATTTTGTGGAAGTTATTCAAATTCAAGTTATTCAAATTTAAAGATAGGACCCTTATTTTGGCCCACCCTGTATAAAGTAGTCGCATGTAGTCGCAATAAACATTTACAGTACACTTGGCTCTATCTCTATTCATAACACTTTATATAATTGAATGTAGTCTCAGCATATACTTCCAATACGCTTGCCCGTGGCTCTATTTATAACACTTGTATTGAATATTGTAGTGATTCTGCCATTTATTAATTTCTATGATAAGATACTGAGAACTTTGCTAGCAGTTTCATTTTTATGACTCTGATTCACATGGTTCTGACTTTGTCGTAAATCCTCTGACTGGATGGGTAACTCTAACCCTAACCCTAACCCCATGATTACATTCATGGATTCACACTCTGGATCATCCATGATTGTGGCCCGATGCCAAAACTAAACTACATATTTTATTCTTGCTGGTTTTGCAAACAAATATTTAACCGGATTATCTGTAAGTCTGTTGCCAATTCCACATTGGCCAACCAGGTTTAGTTTATTGATTCAAGTTTCTCTGCAGTGACTTCAGGATTTCTGGCAATTGAACGGAAGTCAGAATTTCTAAATAAAATACAGACAAATGGTAATAATAAAGAACCATATCTTGTTTTTTAAATTATATTTTGATCAAACTCTAATAATGGATAATTACAACACTGATCCATAAAATGTCTTACCTTTAGAGTATCTTACAATTAATCTGTGCATAGCTTATTACAATATGTCATTTTTATCCGATCAAAACAATAATTACATAACGTAGAATACTATTTTGAAATAACTCTTATTTTAAATTAAAGGCAGTTTTGTTAATATATATATATATATATATATATATATATATATATATATATATATATATATATATATATATATATATGTGTGATTTTTTGAAAGCTTACTAAAGCATTCCATTAAGGAGCCCAATCAACACCACAAAAGATTTTTTCATTCAAAATTATTTATTTATCATTTTTCAAATTAAAGAGTTTTTTACCTACACGTGTTTCACTACCAAGCAGGTACTTACTTGGCAGATCATCAAGGAAAAATTAAGTACCTTGAATAAGAATTACAGCAACCAGTCATACATAATGTGGTGTTGCTTTCATTGAGGTCACTTAAGAAGGGAAGAAAAACAAATTTTTTATGGTGTTGATTGGGCTCATGAACGGAATGCTTTGGTAAGCTTTCAAAAAATCACATATACATGCTCTGTACCCTGTAATCGAGTATCATCGAGCTTGTTTTTATTGGACTAATCCCGGTCTTCATTGAATAATCTTTTTTCGAAGTGAAAAATCCAAATATATATATATATATATATATATATATATATATATATATATATATATTATAACTTCTTTTAAATTCACAGAAAAGTATATACATTACTAGAGTTCAAAATATTATATGATAATTAAATAAACATTTTAATTCATACAATTGTTTCTGCCCATTGTAAAGCATAGATTGTCTTGATAACAAATTCAATATGTTTTCAGAAAGCTTCTCTAACAATTTGGAATGTTAACGTTTTTTTTTCTCGCTTGATTTGATGGAGAAAATTTGCTATAGAACACTTTTGAAAACATCTTGAGTTTTTTATCAAGATAATGTATGTGTTAAAATGGGCAGAAACAATTGTATGAATTAAAATGTCTTAAGACAAATTCGGAACATTTATTAAATAATTATATATATATATCTAAATGAATAAATTCGAAAGTTTCTTTTATTAATCGCTCTTATATTACCATCAAAACGAGTTAGTGTTCTTTAAATCAATAATACAACACAATATTTTAAAATACTCTCCCTATCTCTCTCTCTATCTCTGTCTCTCTCTCTCTCTCTCTCTCTCTCTCTCTCTCTCTATATATATATATATATATATATATATATATATATATATATATATATCGTAGAGACGAAAGGTACAAAGAACTCTTTCCATGTCTAATTGTCATAACTATTTTTAAACACTTCATAATTAATTGATGTTTGGTGTCATTCATTCATAATTTTATCGTTCTGTTTATTCCATATATGTGCAATATGTGTATCGATATTAACAGTAATTAATTAAAATAATTTAATACAAAATGGATAAATTATTTAATCTTTCTTTAAATATTTGATAGGAGAAGTAATTTAAACCAGAGAGAAAGATCGTAGTTTTACAACGGTCACGGAAAGATACATGGGGCATTAGACATAGTTCTGAAAAGGGAGGGGGGTTGATTGATTGACCCCCACTCTCCTTCTCTCCCGTTAGCGACGCCATATAGAGGAAGCGGGAAGCGTGTCTGACTGCTTCCTTCCGTTAGCGACCGACGTCACATTTTTTTAATTGTTTTTAATAAGTAAAAATAAAAATTAAAAAATCACACACACAGTAAATTGATTTCCTCTTCTGTGCATGTTTTGGCGATTTCATTAAAAAGGTCTTAATTACCAAAATTTTAATATGCGTGTTTACAACAAACTTATGAATGAATTGTTTATTATTTAACAGTTTTGTTTTAAGTATTTCGAGTAGCGAACTTTGCGAAGCGATAGCAAGCTGGCAAAGACAGCTAGTATATATATACATATTCATCAGCAGGCAGCTGTTTCTCCGTATCACGACTCATTATTGTAGCTAAAATGAGATTCGAAAATTAACTGCTTGGTTAGTAGTCTTGCTTCTTACCCCTATGCTATTATCCTCACTATGAAGTAATGGAAATTATAGCACTATATATATTTTACATTTGCATTATCGACTGCCGAGAGTGCTTAATTCATTAACGAAGGGCTATAACTTATGTTAACTGACAACCATTTATTACTTTACTAGAGACATCACCCCATGAGTGAAGAGCACATGTTGCCATCCACAGATAGCCGTTTCGGCGTATCACGGCTTTTTACTTTAGCTAGACATGACGAGTGTTTCATGCTAAGATCTGAAACATCCGAATTTCTAACAATTAAAGGGAAGTCATAATGTTATTAAATAAAATGCATAGTAGAAAAGATTCCATCAATTGTGCTTCATCATAGGCTTGGTATTAGTAGGATTATAAATGCTTTACACGCTCGGCATCTCATGTGGTTAGGCTACATACAGCATGACATCTCTTGCATCAACTCTATAATCCGTCTGGATATCCCAGGCACGACTTGTTTGTCTACTCGTTACATAGTGGACTGTCGCTCTGATGTATTCTGTGACTGTCTCTCTTTTATTTATTTATTTAAACCTTTTAATAAATCAACATCGGCATCTGGGTTGTTTTGCATCCACAGACTAAAATCATTCACCGTCCACATGTAAGCAGTGAATGGTTTCTTCATTCTTTCCAGTTTTTCTTCGATGTCTGAGGTGCTGATGAGTTTGCACGGACAGAAAGACGGATTCTACCCCAAAGATGTTAGTCCGACAGGATGAAACCCCGGTACGCCTAAGAGAAACTGTAGTGTATTATTGTTAAATAAAATAATCTACATTAGGTCTTATTGAACCGACGATCGAGTACTTTATTGTATATACTTTTTATATATATATATATAAAATATGTGTTATTGTTGATTATATATGTACGTATACGTTTCGTCCCTTTTCAATCAGGACTCATCAGCATAGAGATATGACTATTCACTACCGGTCGTACGATTCGAAACCCTGGATTACAAGTATTTTTCAACTCAGATCCAACGTCGTTAACCGCGCGGCCAATATTTGAATAGCCGATAAACAATGATAATTTTAACACATTTAAAAGCGGCACGATATCCAGGTATTCTACTTCTATTAAAGAATGAATGATGCATATAAAGCAAGTGACGTCATGCTGTGTTTGTACAACCATTTAGAGTGCTCTACTTATTTTACGAGGAGCTACAAATATAAAATATTTGTTATTGTTTATTATCTATTGTTTTATTTTACTTGAGTCGAAGTTCTCTGAAATCAAGGGGGCCTTCTCTGGGGCTAACACTTGATCTCTATATGAGATACATAAACATTCGAATATTCCATTAAAGAATCTGGGTTCCCGACGACGACGACAACACGGGTGTATAATGGTTTATACACGCACCGCAAAGTGAAAATATAGCATTAGTGCTTAAGAATAACACAAAATTAGTTTTCAAAAATTGTGAGTTACATGTTAGTTTATTCGTTAATGAAATCAAGTCATGGACACACATCCGTTTGCCCAAACTGCCATCTTTGTTTTCCCAGCCAATAACCAGCAACAACAACTACGAGCAAGGGATATCACTCTAAAAACTAATCACAAAAGAAATAGAACTCTTATATCTCAATACAAGGGAGATAACTAAACACTGCTGAAGTGGTAGACTGAGGAAGACCTGGCTCGAGTGCGTAAGAAGCAATATAATTGCCTGCAACCTGACTGATGTCAATGTATACTACACCCTATAGACCGGTATTGTATGGCCTGCGGGTCTTGATTTACGCCGGTCTATTGGTCGTCTGTCCTGTGCAGTTTTAGGAGGTCCACCCTCCCAGCCTTTGCCTGCTCACCCTTTGAGAAGGGGTTAGTTTATTGCTAATCGCCTGAGGCGCTCCTACCGGGGAATGCCGACGGGGCTGCACAGGCATTTTTTAGGGTCACAGGTGCCCTTCCTCTAGAGTGCTGACTTATCAAATTCCACTTTCTGACCTTGTGTCACATGTTACTTTGTGGGAGGTAGATAAATACCCATTTTGAAGCGAATTGTGCAGAGAGCAAGCATGAGACGTTGCCTGGTGATGGTGGCCATTTTAGAATCCGGGACACATGCAGCACCCTAAAGATCAACACCGGAAGAAGAAGAAGAAGAAGAAGAAGAAGAAGAAGAAGAAGAAGACAAAGAAAGGGAAGAAGAAGAAGAAGACAAAGAAAGGGAAGAAGAAGAAGAAGACAAAGAAAGGGAAGAAGAAGAAGAAGAAGACAAAGAAAGAGAAGAAGAAGATGAGACATAGTAATAATGAAGACCAATAACTTTATTATAAAATAATAATCAGTAAAAACCCTGTTTTTCTATTGGGCACCCCTAAACAATTAGAGAAATTAAAAGGTCAATGTTATTCAAAGTTAAACCGATCACAGCATCGTATTTATCATACACCTTTTTACTCTCTAATGCTGCAACAGCTCTTTGAAATATATTGTATTGCCAGAGAATATATACATTTTTGGTTTGATTCTTTGGTGTGTCTTTTCATGGCATATCAACCCTTTTCGTGTCATTTAATTCTGAATCCAGTTTGGTAAAAAAAAGTTGTAATGCTTCAGCTTCTTAATATCTTCAAATGTTACATGTATGACTTCTATAGAAATAGTTTGTGGATTAATTTACTCTGTCTGTAAGTGCTGTGCGCCGAACCAATTCATTGTAATATATGAATCATACACGTGTTATCCTTCATACTTTTTCCTTCTTTTTCTGAGATGAAAAGAAGTTAGAGGCGAGGGAGAAATAGCTTAATTTATTGTAGCAGTTTAATTGTAGGAAAATGGCTGGAGACACGCAGTCGTATTAATATGTATAATGTTCTAATGTGTTGATCGCATGCAACATTCAAGTGTTTAACTAACTTACGAATGCATTTAATGGTAATTGGTATTTGCTTTGAGCTAATGAATTAGTGAAGGACGGAATGTTAACTAATATGTGTTAATGCAAATAAATAGATATGCGCATCTATAACGTTGTAAAATGTCATACAAAAGCGGAAACTCTCTCTTTCTCTGGACTCGTCGATATCACTATTCCCCTCACTATTTATCATGAATGAACAAATTACCAGAGAAGGAATTAAAAATGTAAATGTAAGAAAAAGTATTGTACTTAATCGGCCAAACTGATTTTTAACAAACATTGGATAATAATATCTGTTTATATCCAATAAAAATTAGCGATGAATCTCTGTAAGTCTCTATTGCTGAAAGAAGTATCGGGGCGGATAAAATATGTAATCGATGAAATCCATTGGAATTGGATTTTTTCATGTAAAAGAACACAGATAAAAAATTTCCGAAAATTCACTGGTTAGTCAGAATAAAATATCGATTTGTCAGATACAGTGTTATGGCGGTGTTACATCGAGAATCCGACTGGCTTAATTTTATATATCATATATATATATATATATATATATATATATATATATATATATATATATATATATATAACGGCATATATATGCACTGGTTTATATTTTACATACTTCTTTCCTTCGTGTCTGATATTTTGTCTACTGAATATGGTTCATAATGTTGACTTATATTGTTTTTGACAGTCATTTCTATTAAAGAATGGCTGCAACTTTTATTTGTAATTGTCAAGATGTCGGTAATGTAAGTAATGCAGGTAATTCCTTTCTTTTTTTTGTCATCTTCTTCTTTTTGTCATCTTCTTCTTTTGGGTCTCTTCCCTTTGATTGGCACGTGAAAACCTCGTCTGAAACAAACAAAAAATGTCAGATCCTGAGCCATTTTTAACTTTATGATGACAAGTCGCAACGGACATAATTTACCGAGAAATTCGATCACGCTTTATTTTTCCCTTGGTTTTTTTTTTGTTATTAAGGTCATGGCCTGGATATATATTTTTGAACTAAGACAATAACATTTTGGCTTTGAAATTTACAGCCACTTACCGTGACTAGATCAATATACTATAGAAAATCTGTACATTTGTATGAGACAATGGATCCCTCCCCGGCATAAAAACAGTGTTGGGCCCTTATTGACTGAAGTTTTGTATAATACCCACGACAAATTCTATTTAACTCCTAGATGCAAATTTGGCAAAGACTACCGCCTCGGATTAGACCGAGAACTAATGCCAACTTATGAGTATTTATTTACTCTTCTCCAGGAGTTAGACACAAGGCCAGTTTTTATCTTACTCCCACAAGTAAGATGTGACCCAAGGTCGGGTCGGGAAAGTGGGGATTAAAAATTGCATGGGCAGCCCCGTCGGCATTCCCCGGTAGGGGCGCCTCAGGCAGTAGGCAATAAACTTACTCCTCCCCAAAGAGGGGAGGCAAAGCCTGGGAGGGTGGACCTCCTAGAACTGCACAGGACAGACCCATAGACCGGCGTAAATCAAGTCCCGAAGGCGAAGACAATACCAGTCTATAGAGTGCAGTATCCATCGGAACAAATACTACACTTTGATGCAAACGCATGAGTAGCTCTACCCCTTATCATATCATAAACTTGACTTAACTTAGTGTCTCTGATGTGAAAATATTTTTGCTTAGTTTTTGCATATGAGAAGAATATATATATATATATATATATATATATATATATATATATATATATATATATATATATATATATTCTTATACTTCTGACAAGGCTGTTTATCACCGAATGTAGTCAAGTTTTTTTTCGTGGTGAGGTGTGGCATATATTTCTATCATTCACTGATAACTGACGGATAGACTTTCGAACTGTTATTTTTGCTCCATCCACCAAGAAACACGTGTAGGTCTACGAATAGACTATTATGGAAACACCGATGGTTTTGTATATAAGACGAAAATGTAAATGATGATTCCTCACTGAAATGCGGAAATAAAGTATTGAAGGAACTGATGTAAATCATATCTTTGGATTGCTTTTTACATTGACTTTGGAATTGAATTAATATAGTATATATATATATATATATATACATATATATATATATATATATATATATATATATATATATATATATATATATATATATATAATGTATTTTTATGTAATTATTGTTATTGGTGATTGCAGCGTTCGTTGTTTTTTTTATTACTATTATTTCGATTGTCTCACTTACTAAGTGATTAAGATGCAGAAAATTGCATTATTAGTCGCCCTTAACTTTATAGGACGTATTTTTAGTTTATATATATATATATATATATATATATATATATATATATATATATATATATATTTATTTATTTTATACGTACATAAAAGTAATACATACTTTCATGTACGTATAAAATGAATAAATAAATATATATATATATATATATATATATATATATATATAATGAAATAAGTGTTACTACAGTTTGAAATTCCATTGAAATGAAAAACTTTGAAATTTTAGAACCAGACAACATGACGCGAGAGTTTATCAAATAAATGAAATATTTATTAAATCATTTTTTTTATTTTTTAAATCCAAATTTTCGGTTAAAAAAAAGATTCATGGTAATAGATACAATGTTTTCCTTTTTTCTTTTCTTTTTCATGGTCGAAATCTTACGGCGTAGCCGAAGATCGACGATGTTATGGTGCTATCGAAATGACTGTTTTTTTAATGTCCGATCTGTAGTGAAGCGCCCTGGGTGGCGTGTGTACAATAATGACTCGAGACCCTAACCCTAACCGTAATACAAAGTTTCGGTTTATAAAAAACCTTATTCATGATAATGCAGACAATGTTTTCTTTCTTCTTCTTTTATTTCATAAAATGCCTGAGTAGAAAGTGTGATCACAATAAGACATGAATCTATTTACAGTAGGAAATTGCAGATTGAGTTTTGGTTAGATCAAACCATAAACATGCATAATCCACAAATTATTAAAAGGTATGTGTGATATTCGGATGCATTTATGGATGCTCTAATTGTGTTACCCGTGTTAATGTAGTAAAACACGGTACATTAAATTGAAAAAAAATCGTTTTTTCTGACTCGTTTTCAGAATTAAATTTATTTTCCCTGTTGTTAAGATTCTGTTCATAACAATTGATGGGATCATTATATCCGATCAACAATTGCCCAAATGGTAGAAAATCCATGGCATAACGTCGATGTTATGTTCCATACGTTTATATACGTTGAGAAACGCTTAGTTTCCGAATTATCATCTTCTACGTTTTGTCTTGAGTCATCCATCAATTGATGTTGAAACATGTTTTTCTTCTTGTCTTGAGTCATCACTCAAATGATGTTGAAACATGTTTTACTTTTTGTCTTGAGTCATCCATCAATTGATGTTGAAACATGGTTTTCTTCTTGCCTTGAGTCATCCATCAATTGATTTTGAAACATGTTTTACTTTTTGTCTTTAGTCATCCATCAATTGATGTTTAAACATTTTTTTATTCTTGTCTTGAGTCATCCATCAATTAATGTTGAAACATGTTTTTCTTCTTGTCTTGAGTCATCCATCAATTGATGTTGAAACATGTTTTTCTTCTTGTCTTGAGTCATCTATCAATTGATGTTGAAACATGTTTTTCTTCTTGTCTTGAGTCATCCATCAATTGATGTTGAAACATGTTTTTCTTCTTGTCTTGAGTCATCCATCAATTAATGTTGAAACATGTTTTTCTTCTTGTCTTGAGTCATCCATCAATTAATGTTGAAACATTTTTTTCTTCTTGTCTTGAGTCATCCATCAATTAATGTTGAAACATGTTTTTCTTCTTGTCTTGAGTCATCCATCAATTGATGTTGACACATGTTTTTCTTCTTGTCTTGAGTCATCCATCAATTGATGTTGACACATGTTTTACTTTTTTGTCTTGAGTCATCCATCAATTGATGTTGAAACATGTTTTTCTTCTTGCCTTGAGTCATCCATCAATTAATGTTGAAACATGTTTTACTTTTTGTCTTGAGTCATCCATCAATTGATGTTGAAACATGTTTTTCTTCTTGTCTTGAGTCATCCATCAATTAATGTTGAAACATGTTTTTCTTCTTGTCTTGAGTCATCCATCAATTGATGTTGAAACATGTTTTTCTTCTTGTCTTGAGTCATCCATCAATTAATGTTGAAACATGTTTTATTTTTTGTCTTGAGTCATCCATCAATTGATGTTGAAACATGTTTTTCTTCTTGTCTTGAGTCATCCATCAATTGATGTTGAAACATGTTTTATTTTTTGTCTTGAGTCATCCATCAATTGATGTTGAAACATGTTTTTCTTCTTGTCTTGAGTCATCCATCAATTGATGTTGAAACATGTTTTTCTTCTTGTCTTGAGTCATCCATCAATTGATGTTGAAACATGTTTTCTTTTTTGTCTTGAGTCATCCATCAATTGATGTTGAAACATGTTTTTCTTTTTGTCTTGAGTCATCCATCAATTGATGTTGAAACATGTGTTTCTTCTTGTCTTGAGTCATCCATCAATTGATGATGAAACATTTATGCCGTTCGTGCATCATGATTCTCACTCACTCATTGCGGTTAGAAGCTCTGATGCTGAGAGGCCAGTGTACTTCCTCAGAAGAGTCTTGATTGTAACATGAGGCCATCCAGCCCATCACTTGACCTCTGCGGACCCCAGGAGTAGTTTTCCCAGTGGTTTCGTTATGTCAGGATACATGTCAAGCAAGCACGAAAAGTCGACGTTAAACAACTGCAGATATGCGTGAGAGATAACGATACAGCATTTTGTTTGTTATATGTTCTTACCATAATATGTTGTAGATGACGCGTAACATGCACACAAATGTTGCGTGTCATTCCATGTTATAGGCTATTGAAACAAATACTGATTAACATTTGTGGTACTTTGTCGGATTAGAACCCACTCTAACTTTCACCATGACCATGACCCTAACCCTAACCCTTACTCAAACCTCCACGCTGACCCTAACCCTAACGACTGAGTCAAAGTTAGTGTCGGTCCTAATCTAACAAAGCACCACATTTTTTATTAACACTTAAATGTATGTAATAGTTCACTGTTATTTCTACATATGGGATAGATAAACACTATATCTGTGATAAGATCACAGGTAAAATAAGCCTGGGTCTGGTGTTGTCATACACACTAACAAAACAATAAAAAATGACACCAAATAAATATACAAGCAGTGGAGCTCAGAAGAAAGATCTAAACATCATGATTGGCAGCGACTCCTTTGATAGCCAACATGGGGGACCCGGTTGGCATGCTGCGGACTTTGGCTGAAAGATCTATTTGATTAATTTAATTTGTTCTTATTTAAGTCACATAAATTATTTAGAGTTGTAAGAACACATACAATGCCAGCTCTCAGTATATTCGCCTTTTTCTGGTTCGGATTATTTTCTTCCTTCTTCTTTTCACCAACAAAAGATAAGACTTTGTTCTTAGTAGCAGCAGCAGTAGTCGCTCGAATTGAACCAAGTTGTCGCCTGAAACAAAATGAATGTTGCCGACTACTCACGCACTTATACGAAGGTCAAGTAATTAGAGCTAGGTTAAAGAAAGTCTCTAACGAAGCCGTGACACTGTAGAGCGTAAGGCTGCTTCACGTCGTGGTTCGGATGGGTACATTCGAAAGGTGAAAAACCTGGAAGGACATACCCTGGTATCGTCTCGTGAGATCTATGAGGGGTTCCGTGAGCATTTGGAGGAAAGCTTCACCCAACTGCCCAGACTCCGCGGCCAGGAGTTTGACAGCTATTTGGCTGACTCGCCCCGCCTCGAGGCGGCTCGAGCAGCTGGCTGTGATGGCAGGATTACGAAGGGCGAGATCGTTACTGCGTTGAAGCAGGTCGGCTTGAACAAATCTCCAGGACTCGATGGTCTGCCGTACGAAATGTATTTGAGGCTGTCGCCCATGTTTGTCCCAATTCTGAAGGATGTGTTTAACCACTGGTTTGTTCAGGAGTCAATCCCTGGACAGGTAACCAAAGGAGTGGTCACATTACTGAAGAAGGGGGACCAACCTGGTGGGGGAAATTTAGACGACTACAGGCCCATAACTCTGCTAAACACAGAGTTAAAGATTTTGGCCCGCGTTCTTGCGAACCGCCTGCAGGTAGTTATCGGTGATTTGAGCAAGCCTGAGTAGAACTTTGCTGTGAAGGGGAGGTCGATTCAGAACAACTTGCATTTGATTCACATGATCATAGAGGGGACAGAATATGACGCTGAAGCCGCGCTGATCAATTTAGATCAGTCCAAGGCTTTCGATAGGGTCGACCATGGTTTCCTGAAAGCTGTTTTAGCGGCTGCCGGTTTTGGTCCGGACTTCCGCAGGTGGATCTCTATTCTGTGTGATTCGTCGACGGCAGTGGTGCAAGTCAATGGAAAGAGGTCGGAATCGTTCGTTGTTTCTCGGTTGGTACGTCAGGGTTGTCCGCTGTCGCCCCTGCTCTACATCCTGGCGTTGGAACCCTTCCTTCGCAAATTAAGGGATCAGGCGACAACACCAGTCTTGCGAGAGTCAGGGTTTCCGCGTTTGCCGATGATGTTACCGTTTTCGTGTCGAGCCGTACTGACATTCGAACGGTGATTAAGGCGCTCGCTCGGTAGGAAGAAGTGACAGGGGCCATAGTCAACCGCAGCAAGTCGAACGGCCTGCGGTTGGGTGCCTGGAGCGGAGAGACTGCTCTTCCAGGTGACTTCAGCTGGTCAGATGGCCCGGTTCGAATCCTCGGCGTGTGGTTCGGACCGGGCCTCCAGCTGGAAAAAAACTGGTCGGAAGTACAGACAAAGGTCGAATCGTCGGTCCGGGCTTGGATTCGAAGGAAGCTTTCCTTAAAGGGCAGAGCAGAGGCGTGCGCCACTTACGTCTTTCCTCTCATCCTTTACCGGCTGTCTGTACTACCACTGCTAGCGGCCAGCCTTCACGCTTTTACACACTTACTCTTCTCGCTTCTTTGGAAGGGCCGGAAAGCGTACGTCTGCAGACAGGTCTGTACTCAAGTTCCGAGTGTGGGAGGCTTGGGGATGCCTGACTTGGCAAGTCATCGACATGCCGAGAGACTGGCTTTCCTGAGTCGGACTTTAATGGAAGACACTCCGTAGTTCCCTGCTGTCGGGAGTGCCTTTCCCAACCTCATACCCGACCTCTCGGTCGAAGGTCGACGTAGGCCGAGAGGGGAGCCCTTGTTCTTCACCGAATGCCGGGCCGCGCTTAGAGCATTGCCGGGGTCCAGTAACCTTGCCCGGTCTAGGAAGAAACTATATCGGGATCTAGTGGAGGGTACCACTTCGGACCCACTTGAGGAGCGGCTTGGATTGTCGAGGGAGTAGGCCCGCTCCCAGTGGAATTGGGCGCCGGGCCAGAGTTATCTCAACAATTCTGAGTACTCTCTGACCTGGCGACTGGTTCAGAACACACTGCCTCTCTATGGCAGATTACGCCCCCTTATGTCCGCGCTGTGAAGACGACGAAGAAGAAACGGCCGAGCACGCCTTCTTCACTTGCAGCAAACTTCGACATCTCTGGGAATACGTCAGGGAGGTGACGGCCCGCATCGATGCCGAGCAGCCGATGGTCCTGGATGTAGCATCTGTCATCAACAACGCAGCACCGCCGTGATCTGGGGAGAAACGAATGGTGTTTCTAGCCATCCTAGCCGTAGCAAGACTAGTGACGTGGGTTACACGTCTTGATGAGGTTCATGGGGTTGGATCTGTTTCGGATCAGGATCTGGTAGTTTACTTTAAACACCAACTTAAAGTGAAGATCAGATGCGATTGGAAACGATTACATCGCATGGATTTCAATAGGAGATGGATGCATGACACTAGTTTGTGCATCCGACGAGGTGCCAAGATTGAGTTTGTGTTCCCTCCATAGTTATGGCACACGCGGTACTGGGTTCTACGGAACCCACCCCTGTAGAGTTTTTTGATTTATTTAAAAAACTGGTAAACTCTTAAACTAGTAGGAATGAGAGATATCCTGTCCCTATTGTATTTTTGCCGGCACTAGAGAGCTTCCAAAGATTCCCACTTCCACTGTTTTATTTTGAACCCCTTGGCATTACTATCTTGGAAGACGCCATCCACCCCTTGATCCCATTCCCAATGAATTTATTTTTTGAACACTCCTCTCTATAGTTCCCACTCCCACTTAGTGACCGACCCGCTTGTTTTCGGTCTCGTGCCGGAAAACAGTGGGCGGTCTAACACTTAGCCATGAGGGAAAGCCGGGCCATACTAACTTTTTTATCATTTCATTTTGTTCTTTATTTTTCTTTCTTTTTGGGTGTTTTTAATATTTTTTCCCACTCCCACGATAATTCGTTTTTTACATCGATGTTTTTGGGGCATATTTTAAGTAGGGATCCACCCACAGAGTGAATGCGGTATTTTGGTGCAAGAATCTAGTTTAGAGTCAGCAAATGTTCTTTTCTGTTGTTTGTAAAAATTTTTGAAATAAAAAACATTGAACAGCTTGTCTCACTTATCCCCTACCCCCCTACCCCTACATAACGGGCGCTATGCCTAAGGTCTGGTGAGTTCCCAAGGTTTGTAAAATCTTCATCTGTAGATAAAGATGAAGGTTGTCCGAAGTAATTCACCTGCCTAAATAAATTGGGCTTCTTGGCCTTCTGGCTAAGATCAAAGTGTAGTATCTGTTCCGATGGATACTGCACGCCTGTCCTGTGCAGTTCTAGGAGGTCCACCCTCCCAGGCTTTGCCTCCCCTCTTTGGGGAGGAGTAAGTTTATTGCTTACTGTCTGAGGCGCCCCTACCGGGGAATGCCGACGGGGCTGCCCAGGCAATTTTTAATGGCCAGAGTGCTCACCTCTCGGGCGCTGGCTTTTCAAACCCCACTTTCTCGACCCGATCTTGGGTCACATCTTACCTTGTGGGAGTAAGATAAAACTGGCCTTGTGCCTAACTCCTGGGGAGGAGTAAATAAAACCTGCCTAAATAAATTGGGCTTCTTGGCCTTCTGGCTAAGATCAAAGTGTAGTATCTGTTCCGATGGATACTGCACGCCTGTCCTGTGCAGTTCTAGGAGGTCAACCCTCCCAGGCTTTGCCTCCCCTCTTTGGGGAGGAGTAAGTTTATTGCTTACTGTCTGAGGCGCCCCTGCCGGGGACTGTCGACGGGGCTGCCCAGGCAATTTTTAAATGGCCAGAGTGCTCACCTCTCGAGCGCTGGCTTTTCAAACCCCACTTTCCCGACCCGACCTTGGGTCACATCTTACTTGTGGGAGTAACATAAAAATGGCCTTGTGCCTAACCTACTGGAGAGAAGGTAAATAAATACTCACGCGAACGAAGTTAATTGCATGGCGTCCAAGAAAGATCTGCCCCTCGAGCCAAAATGCAACTCATTTTATTCAGCCCTTTGGGATAATCACGACTGTCGCTTCGAAATAAAATAGTACCAGGTTCGGTCTCGTGTGCAGCTACTGTTTCCTTGCAGCGGCACATGCTAGTTATGGCCGCTTACCGCTTCGTCTCCCCGCACCGTCACCACATTGGCCCTTTCTTATTTCAGATAACAGAATAAAACAGACCAAATACAGGTAAATAAATATGATCAGAACAATTGAAAGACAACACAGAGGTAAAGATGGATCACAAAAGAAATTAGACTCGTAAAGAAGTGGTATTACAAAACCAATCACTATACAAACGAGTCTCCTTTTCTTATAAGGAACATAATCCCGAAGTTATACCATCGATTTTCCAAACACCCTGTTTGTTCAAAGGGAGGTGACTCTGAACGTCTTAATAGTTTTTATGCATCAATTTCTCAAAATCTAAATGTGTTCTTGTTTTCAAGTTCATCACACTTGTTTAATAGTGTATCTTTTTCCTTGAATGATATTATTGCTAATTTTACATCGACACAAAAGGGTGTATCTCTTTGATGATTCTCTGTACGAAACTAATTCGTTTTTTATATCTTTTATTTCATTCTATTCAATTATTCGCCATTTTCTTTTTTCTCTTCTTTTTCAAATATATTTCGTTTATGTTGTTGCGTTTTTCGTACATTTCATTTTTGAAGGTCGTCTTATGATAATTATATCTATGGCCATAAATAAATATTGCTAATGTGAAAATACTTCAAATATTTAACGTTCAAAACAATAACTTCATTGAAAGTGTCTTCAAAGGGCACTAATTGCTGCGGAGAGGGCACTTATTCCCGTCTTTGTGAAACGTCCTTTATTGGGGGAAAAAAGACATTCGGATACATTCATGGAAGGCTTGACTTTATAGAAATGTAAATCGCAGCATTTGCTTTTAAAGGCAGGAAAACCTGAGGTGCGTCTTTTCAATCTGCGTCCTTAGTGTTAAAAAAATATTTTAGTGTAACAGACCAACAACAATTATATTTCAAATATGACAGACCAACAAAAATTGTATTTCTAACCTAAGGGTAAGAAATCAACAAAAATTATATTTCGTATATGACAGACCAACGAAAATTGTATTTCTAACTTAAGGGTAAGAAATCAACAAAAATTATATTTCGTATATGACAGACCAACGAAAATTGTATTTCTAACTTAAGAGTAAGAAATCAACGAAAATTATATTTCGTATATGACAGATCAACGAAAATTATATTTCAAATATGACAGACCAACGAAGATTATATTTCTAACTTAAGGGTATAAAATCAACGAAAATTATATTTCAAATATGACAGATCAACGAAAATTATATTTCTAACTTAAGGGTAAGAAATCAACGAAAATTATATTTCTAACTTAAGGGTAAGAAATCAACGAAAATTATATTTCTAACTTAAGGGTAAGAAATCAACGAAAATTATATTTCATATATGACAGATCAACGAAAATTATATTTCTAACTTAAGGGTAAGAAATCAACAAAAATTATATTTCAAATATGACAGACCAACTAAAATTATATTTCAAATATGACAGATCAACGAAAATTGTATTTCTAACTTAAGGGCAAGAAATCAACGAAAATTATATTTCTAACTTAAGGGTAAGAAATCAACGAAAATTATATTTCTAACTTAAGGGTATAAAATCAACGAAAATTATATTTCAAATATGACAGACCAACTAAAATTATATTTCAAATATGACAGACCAACTAAAATTATATTTCTAACTTAAGGGTAAGAAATCAACGAAAATTATATTTCATATATGACAGATCAACGAAAATTATATTTACAAATATGACAGACCAACGAAAATTAGATTTCTAACTTAAAGGTAAGAAATCAACGAAAATTATATTTCATATATGACAGATCAACGAAAATTATATTTACAAATATGACAGACCAACGAAAATTATATTTCTAACTTAAGGATAAGAAATCAACGAAAATTATATTTCGTATGTGACAGACCAACGAAAATTGTATTTCTAACTTAAGGGTAAGAAATCAACCGAAATTATATTTCATATATGACAGACCAACGAAAATTGTATTTTTAACTTAAGGGTAAGAAATCAACGAAAATTATATTTCTAACTTAAGGGTAAGAAATCAACGAAAATTATATTTCTAACTTAAGGGTATAAAATCAACGAAAATTATATTTCAAATATGACAGACCAACTAAAATTATATTTCAAATATGACAGACCAACTAAAATTATATTTCTAACTAAAGGGTAAGAAATCAACGAAAATTATATTTCATATATGACAGATCAACGAAAATTATATTTACAAATATGACAGACCAACGAAAATTATATTTCTAACTTAAGGGTAAGAAATCAACGAACATTATATTTCAAGCTTAAGTGGTAGGAGCGCATACCGATGTGTACACCCCGTATTGTCATAGAAATGGGAGAGGAAATAAACGTCTAAATGGCCAATTCAGCGGCCATATTAGCAAGTCGTCAAGAGAACTCAATAGGCGGGACTTTGAGTATAGCATAATGCTATCAATGACGGATTGTTGTTAACTTACTTAAAGTGCTCAATCTTGTGAGAGCTTTGAATAATGATTTATACATAATATTTTCCAATACACCACAAATACACGTGGTTCATGCCAAACATGCAATCATCAGTATAGGAAGAGACAATCTCTGCCGGTCACACAGTTCGAACCCCAATACGAAAGTCATATTTGATTCAGTAGACAGAGCGCGTACCGATGTCCTCCATGCGTATATCTTTCATATATATATATATATATATATATATATATATATATATATATATATATAATTAACGATAAGTGAAGTATCGTTTAAGAGATCTATCTTGATAAAGTAACGCTCAATACGTTGAGTTATGCAATCAATTTAAAGAAGGAAAGATGAAGATAAAAAGATTGCATGAAATTACATGAAATTATATGAAATTGATACAAATTTTATTACATCGAAAGTTCAGATGCAAGGAGTTAGACTAATCCTTAAACCATGGTTTTTCAAAGATGAAACTCTTCTCATCAGAGGATAACATTCTCCAAATCTACAAACTTGTGCTATTTTACTATCTGCACCATAGCGTCCTCTTTTGTCTTCGGCAATGGCTACTCAATACTGCTACCATTCTCCCTGTCGGCCATTTATTTCTTCATCCTAAACCTTTTCTGTTATTTCTTCTTCAATTTTCAAAGTTAAATGGAACAGGTAATATTTATCTATTATAAATATCACATTACCGAATTTTATCTTCTGACGAAAAGAGTTTTATCTTTTAAAAACCATCGTTTAAGGATTAGTGTAACTCCTTGCATCCTTATGTAATTTTTATGTAATTTCATGCAATTTTTTATCCTCTGAAGGTATGCTTACGAAATCAAAGTTTCATGGTCATTTATTAAAAATGGCTTGCATCAAATTTTCCTGAATTTGTGGCGTCCTCCGATATTGGTATCCTAGGCGATCGCCGAGTTTGTCTACTGGATAGCACTGACTCTACTGCTATTTATTATCTAAGAAAACAGAAGAAGCAGAGAAAATGTCTCAATGAAATCATAGCAGCAATTTATTTTATTTTCATTTGATATTTCGTTTCTTAATTCCTGTGAAAAGCGCAACAAAAGAAAATGATGAAATATTTATAACTTGTTATTGATATTTTTTTATGCCGGCCAACTTACTCTTATTCTACCAAACAATGAAGCTTGTTGCACTTAACAAAAGAGTTATGAATTTTTTAGCTTAAAGAGAAAAATATTAAATAAAAAAAATGTTATTTTGAATATTTTCAAAAGGAACAAAGAAATTCTTCATATATATATATATATATATATGTATATATATATGTATATATATATATATATATATATATATGCATAGACACCCCCCACACACATATATATATATATATATATATATATATATATATATATATATATATATATTGTAGTCTTAAATGTATGTTTTAAAGAAACAATCTTGGCAGACTTTATTGTCTGGACTCAAATTGCCAATTTTTTCATTCGTTTTTATTGGCTATATTCCAATTATATTAAGGAAACTTTTATTATCATTATTTGAAACATATCATAATTGCAAATATTATATATCTATTTATATTTATACCTATACCTATACCTACTTCTACATCTATCTATCTATCTATCTATCTATCTATCTATCTATCTATCTATCTATCTATCTATCCTTGTCTAAGTTAGCCATGCTGATGACGGCTTTGAGCCAGAAACACCTGTACATGGATTACTTTTCTGTACGTATAAAATTAATTTAAAAAATATATATATCTATCTATTTATCTCTCCCTCTCTTTCTCTATCTCTCTCTATATATATACATGTATACATACACACACATATATATATATATATATATATATATATATATATATATATATATATATATATATATATATATATATATTTGTTATTGTTTGTTTATTGTTATTGATGACGGCTTTTATGTTCGTAAAAATAAATTAATAATATATATATATACTTATAAAACTCTCTGAATCTTGTTTGTTTGTAACCGTCACAAAAGGATGACATCATCCGTTACAACAAATAGAGAGTGTGGGGGTGGGGGGGGGAGAAAACGCTTTCATTGACGGACCTAGTTTAGAATAGCAGAACATGTAAAACTGCCTGTGATTGGTTAGCCAATTACTATAATCGCCTCAGGGAGAAAGTTCTCAATAATGACTGATTCGTGGAAAACAAACAGAGAGAAAGAGAGAGAGAGAGTGTGTGTGAAAGAGAGAGAAAGAGAGAGAGAGAGAGGGGAAGAGAGAGGAAGAGAGAGAGAGGGGAAGTGAAACTGACAGAAGTCGATGATTGATCAGAAACAGGAACTGAATAAACGACTAAGAAAACATGTTCTACAATTCGAATTCCTCAAAGCAAAAAAACAAACTTACAAGTTCCTACACCAAGACTTAGCGCCAGGCAAATCCCTCAACCTGTCTTTTCTTCCTCAAACGAGCACATAATCTTTCATTTTTATTATTGTTACACATTGGTGTTCCAATAAATATTTGTTATTGTTCGTGGCAAGTTTTTTTTCTTGATTTGGGGTTTCCGACCGACCCGACCACTTATCCAAGTCCTCAACTTAGTTCCATCAGAACCAAAGTTCTGCGGATCTTTTAAACACAGAACGATTGATAGTCGTGATCGTAGCATCGAACAATACACCTGTTAAAAAGTAGAAACCTTTAAATCCTACGCAGAGGGAAAAGTACTATTTGGTGGAATTTGGATCAGAAAATGGGTTGCTCAGATAAATTATGGCTGTAAAAATGCTCAGCGTCCATTCCCTAAAAATCTAATTGTTTCCAGAATGATTTTTAAGGAGATTCACAGTTTTGTACTGCAAATTGTTGACTTTCACTGCTTAAGGAATTAACATTAAATCAATGATATTGTTAGTCTTTGGAGGAATGGGAAAGATTAGACATATTATTATGGACACTTATCCAGGGAGTTCTATACGGGTTGTCCGGAATAGAGATGCTGTATGCTGATGATTTATTAACTGTCCGTGAAACACTGGAAGAATGAGAGAAAGGGGGATAAATAAATACCTGGTCAAAGATAGATTACTTTGCAAGGCTATTTCTTAAAGCCGTCCAACGCATGCCAGCATGTAAAACGGGCATTAAACCGATGATGATGATGATGATGATGATGGGGGTGGGGGTGGTGATGATGATGATGATGATGATGATGATGATGATGATGATGATGATGATGATGATGATGATGATGATGCTGCTGGTGGTGGTGGTTGTGGTGATGATGATGATGTTGCTGCTGCTGCTGCTGCTGCTGCTGCTGCTGATGATGATGATGATGATGATGATTTTGCTGGCGGTGGTGATGATGATGATGATTTTGTTGTTGTTGTTGTTGGTGGTGGTGGTGGTGATGATGATGATGATGATGATGATGATGATTGTGGTGATGATGATGATGATGATGATGATGATGATGATGATGATGATGATCCACGACGATGACGTCACGACGACAACGACAACGGAAATGACGACATCGACGATGATGATGATGACGACTACTTCCTGCTTCTTATAATTTATTTTAAAAATTATCTATTTCAGGGCAAAATATAGAAATGGTCTAAGATTCTCCTGTCTCTTATGTAACACATGATATTTAAGAGTTGAGACATAGTAAAAGTAAACGGAAATGATAATCGTTGTTCTTCTTTCCAACTAAAGGGAGTCACTCTCAATGTTTTACCCTATATCAAGGAGATGACTCAGACACCTCAAAGGGAGATCACTCATAGACAACTTAAACACTAATGACTTTTCATTTTTCTCGAATTTTACTTCAAGATGATGAGGACAAAATCATATGCTTTATTAACCCGAAAACTAACCCTAAGTCCAGGGTGGCAAGCGTAAATGCGAAGATCAGGTCTGTGAATCTAAATTTGGATCAAATTCATAATTTAGAAATGCTGGTCTAGAATGCCGGAATCATGGGCCAAAACTAAAATTCAGCTTTGCTTCATATTACAGAGGTGGTTGTCGAGACAGTTTGATGATTGAGCGATAAATAAATTTGTGGTAGTAGGAGTGGTAGTAGTAGTAGTAGTTGCAGTTGTGGTGGCGGTTGTAGTAGTGGAAGTGCTAGTAGAAGTAGTAGTAGTAGTAGTAGTAGTAGTAGTAGTAGTACTTTCCTCAGTTAGATCTGATGTTTAACCATTGTCTTATAGCATTATGTGCAACAGATGGTCTGAACTATCCCCGTGACAGGACACTAGTCTGTCGCCGGTTCTACTTCCCAACAAGGGTTAGACCCATTTATACTCCTGGCTGGAGTGTTTGGTATTCCCAGATGGTCACCTAAGTACTGTTAGTTGTATTAGTATTAATAGTAGTAGTAGTAGTAGTAGTAGTAGTAGAAGTAGTAATCCCTATCTCAGCTTAAAAAACGTCTAAGGTGTGGTGCTTATCCCCGGTTTTATAATTTCAAGCGAAATGTATGGTCTGAATCACCCTCACAACAGGACACAAGTCGATTGCAGGTTATACTTCCCATGTTATACTTATTTATACAACTAGGTTATACTTCCCATGTTATACTCATTTATACAACTAGGTTATACTTCCCATGTTATACTCATTTATACAACTAGGTTATACTTCCCATGTTATACTCATTTATACAACTAGGTTATACTTCCCATGTTATACTCATTTATACAACTAGGTTATACTTCCCATGTTATACTCATTTATACAACTAGGTTATACTTCCCATGTTATACTCATTTATACAACTAGGTGGAGTATTTGATTACAGCATCTGATATTCCCGAATAATGACTATCTACATATGAGCTTGCTCAACATTGCTAAACTATAGTGATCTGACGACAACCGGTGTGCCAACGTGAGTTTAGCCATAATTTGTTTGATTGAATGATTGTAAGATTTTACGGCATATCGACCATCATTGGGTCATTTTATGCTGAAATCGTATGTGTTGTGTGTACGACTTATTTGTAGATTCATTTGGTTTGGTTTGGTTTGGTTTGGTTTGGTTGTTTTGTTTAGTTGTATATCCACTGTTTGTGGGTTATTTAAGCCGAATTAGGTCATTTTGGTATCCAAATATTTATTATGTGATTTGGTTTGGTTGTTTTGTTTTACGGCATATCCACCGTTTTCGGGTTATGTAATACCGAATTAGGTCATTTTGGTAAAAGTCTTTATGCTTCAAGTTCTTTATATCTTCAAATAATTATTCATGGTGTTTAGTTTGGTTGTTTTGTTTTATGGCATATCAACCCTTTTCGGGTTATTTAATGCCAAATTAGGTCATTTTGATAAAAGTTTTTATGCTTCAAGTTCTTTATATCTTCAAATATTTATTCATGATGTTTGGTTTGGTTGTTTTATTTTACGGAATATCAACCATCTTTGGGTTATTTAATGCCGAATTAGGTCATTTTGGTAAAAGTTTTTATGCTTCAAGTTCTTTATATCTTTAAATATTTATTTAGGATGTTTCGCTTAGTTGTATTGTCGCGGAAAAATGTTGTTTTTCTTTTAAGCTTTGCAGAACATGATTGAGTTGTTCAAAGTGAAAGGGGAAAGAACAATAACATCAATGTTTGGTGAATTTAAAGTCAGAAAGCTGGTATCTTCAGACAACTTGATCTGGTAGATTCATTTGAATTTTGAAGAAATTTTTATTACATACACCATCTGATATTCCTAAATAGTCACTCGTTTACTATTAGCCAGGTGTGATGTCATAGCCATAATCTAAGCAAATATGCAAGAAATTGTCACAATCAGCGTGCCAGTTTTCATAAAGATTGACCGTCGAGTTTTAAAATGTTGAAAGAAACTTAACTGTGACAAACTGACAAACTTACTGACCTAATACATATTCCCCAAAGTTTAGTTTCTTTGGTGTATCATAAAGAGTGTTAGGGTGAATGATATGGACACAACCTCACATTTGAAAATTCAAATATTTCAGATTTGCATTGAATTTGATCCATAGTCATTAGACACCAATTAAGAAAGATTCCCTGAATTTCAATTTCTTAAAAACCCCTAAGCTTAAGCTTTAAATTTTAGACATTTTTTAGAATCAATATCATGTAATGAATTTTGATCAAAACTGGAATAAGCATTTGAGACAAGGTTTAGTATCATTATATCATTATATATGGATTTTAATCTATGTAGGGGGACATAAAAGTGGTGCAAACCTGTTTAGTTTGGCGAATTAATTTTACACGTCCTGGTACAAACTTTCAATCTAGACCTGAAAAGGAAGACTCACATCAAATCTGTTGCTGAGGTTGTCGGAAAAATAATTGGATCATTCTACTGCTTCAGAAAGTACCTGTATATGAGTCGCATATGTGCTAAGATGGAGCACTGTTGCCACATCTGGGGGGGGGGGTGCTACTCAAGGCACTCTTTTCTGGCTAGACAGAGTACAAAATCGACTTCACAATCTTGTGGGGATGATCTCTTCTCTTCTATACACTCACTTTTTCAGAGAAGAGACGTTGTTAGTCTTCCTCTACTCTATCCTTATTTCCATAGAAGGTGCTCGACTGAGCTCCAATATCTGCTTCCTCCCTGTAAAACATTCACAGCAAGAACTCGTCTTGTTATCACCATTGAAAAGATCTTTGCTTTCTCTGTCTTTGTGCTTAAAACCTAATGGAAATTCAATGGACAAAGTTGATTTCTCAGGGCTTCCCATCTTTGGAACACTTTACCACGGGACTGCTTCCCTGCAGACTACAACATGGTCGTCTTCAAGTTGTCCAATGTCAACAAATACTTGTTGAGCAGTCCTATTAAGTAATCAAATTTTGTCCATTCCATTCATCTCTCATAGAATTGTTCATTATCCAACTGACAATCTTATTAACCATGGCCTTTTGGCTAGGAGCAAAGTGTAGTATCTGTTCTGATACTACATTTCATCTGTCCTCGATCAGTGAAGAAGAAATCCTTCTAGACGGAGGTAATTTTTATTTTTGTTCCAATCCAGTGCCCCTTTTGGCGGAGTTGGATTTTTCCCCACATTAAAAACAGACTTTGTGTCTAATTTTGCCCCTCGTGGGGAAGCAATTAAATAATAACTATTATACTTGAGTGGCTTTTGGCCTTGGTGAAAGCTTCTCATAGATATTTGAGGATACATCTAAAAATACTTGTCGAGTCACCCACTTGAATGATCAAATTCTGTCCATTTAACCCATCGTATCGGTTACACCGGCCGTTGTAACAGAAGAGAAACTACACCGGTTCTCACTATAAATAGTGCGAGTAGACAATCACCAGAAAGAAAAAGGACAGTATTGTAACTGTCTAGCCGAGTGCCAGTCAGTTTCCTTACCTTTGTACCTTTTATGTTAATACACTTGTTATCTTAACCCAACCTCGACTCGACTTCTTCTTTTTACTGTTGGACTACTTCACAACAGTATTCAATCCTCTCGAACTGTTGTTCATCGCTAACTGACAATCTCATTAATCATTATCCTTGAATCACCTTCGGCCTTGATAAGCGGTGCCACATTAGTATTTTTTTAAAAAACCCGGTTTGATGGCTTTCGTGTATTCCCAGAACAGCATAGTATGACTGTTTTTTGTTTTAATGTTGTGAACAATATTTGACAGCAGCTGTAGTGAAGACGAATTCCCATCAGCAAAAGTTATAATGGATTACAAGAGAGGCTGTCCTGTTTTGCCATTATATCCACCACATGTTATCAAAAAGAGATAAGTTCATACTGTGGGCCAACATCGGTGCAAGACAGACGTAATCAGAATATAAGTTTTTCTTACTGGCACATCTGTCAAAAGCTCCTGGGAATTTTCAAATTCAACGGAGACGACAACCGAAGAAGAGAGAAAATAAAATTGGGGTGTCGGATTTTAGATTTAAAGTGAACTTAGATTTCTTTGCTGAATCATTGGCTGGCCTTCATTTTGGTTCATATCAGCTGGTCTTTTTTTAGCTTATTTATTTTTTTATTCTTTAGTTATTTTAGTTTTTGATGGTTTTAAAATTTACGTCTAACTAGAATAGAAATCCCCGCAGGCATGCGAATTGGAGTCAGAATTTCTTTTAGACACTGTAGATGTTTCGTTTAAAATCGATTGGCATTTAAATATATCTTTTTTTTATCAAAACTGAGATGTTGGCCAGTTGAAGATATTTTGAGAGAAAACACGCGTTTGCCACTACCGAAAAATAATTGTACACAAATAATTAATTAATAAAATGTTCTTTTTTCGAAACAAATAGGCAAGTATTAGGAAGTTTCATCGGATGTCCTCTGCTGGCTTGGCAGGCCGAGAGCAGGCTCAGGGCGTTTGACGGGGTGACTGTGTTTGCTTTCCGAGCCGGAAAGCCACTGATCTGGGACGCCACTTGTTCTGACTCCTTTTCACCAGCAAGGATTGCGGAATCCGCGGTGAAGCCCGGCACGGCGGCTCTGCTCACCGAAACAAGGAAGCGCGGAAAATACAGCTTGCTCATTGACCGTTTCGTCTTCCAACCAATTTCAGTGGAAACGTCGGGTGTGATTGGCCCCTCGACTGTTAAATTTTTTCAGGACATTGGACGGAGGATTTCAACGTCTAGGCACGAGCCCCGTGAGTCAGCCTGGTTGTTCCAACGCATCTCCCTGGCTATCGTTCGTGGCAACGCTATGTCAGTAACGGCGGCGTCACTTCCGTTCTAATCGTCATCTGTTGACTCTCTCTTTCTTTCTCTCCCCCTCTCTATCTACCTATGTATGTATCTGTCTCTTTGCTTCTCTTTCTCTCACATTATTGTTTATAAATAATTGGACTTGTTTTGGTTTGCCTTTACAATGGCAGCCATGATTGTTTATTTATTGTTGGTTTGAAATTGTATTTCTTGTCCTGGAATAAAATTTTAGCTACTCTATAGTAATCTGTTCTTGGCCTTTTGGCTAAGATCAAAGTGTAGTATCTGTTCCGATGGATACTGCACCCCATACTGGTGTTGTCTTGGCCTTCGGGTCTTGATTACGCCGGTCAATGGGTCTGTCCTGTGCAGTTCTGGGAGGTTCACCTTCCCAGGCTTTGCCTCCCCTCTTTAGGGAGGAGTAAGTTTATTGCTTACTGCCTGAGGCGCCTCTACCGGGGAATGCCGACGGGGATGCCCAGGCAATTTTAAACCCCACTTTCCCGACCCGACCTTGGGTCACGTCTTACTTGTGGGAGTAAGATACAAACTGGCCTTGTGCCTAACTCCTGGAGAGGAGTAAATCAATACTCTATAGTAATCTTGATATGGTACCGGGCAGATACCTGTATATATAGTTAGAGGTATATTAAAGAGTTATACTAAAGAGGAGGTAATTAGGGCATCACAAAAAAAAAAAATAGTGGCGATGGTAGTAATTGGAATATTTAAAAACAAAATTAACCGTCATTTTAACATAGTAGAGAATGTGGTATCTGTCTGCTGTTTATTTGACGAGTTATCTGTATTCCCTCTTTTTATTTTACTCATTTAATTTGTTTAAAATAAATTTGAATTTTATTCTAATGAAACATTTTCAAAGTCAGACTCGAATAGCAATTCATCTGCCATATCGATACTTGATTCAGACTAGCCTATTTTTTGTTTTTTCTTTCCACTATATTATTGGCATGAATATTTTCTATTTCACTTCAATATTTTGTGAAAATACTAATTCCGGTTAAGAAAACTATTAGAGTGAAGATATTTTCCCTTACTAATTGAAAACCATTAAAGAGACGTCATGCCTGACAAAAAATGCCTGGGCAGCCCCGTCAGCATTCCCCGGTAGGGGCGCCGCAGGTGATTAGCAATAAACTAACCTCTTCTCAAAGGGTGAGAAAGCAAAGCCTGGGAGGGTGGACCTCCTAGAACTGCACAGGACAAACCCACAGACCGGCGGAATCAAGGCCCGAAGGCCAAGACAGTACAGCTTGCCTTTGGAATTCCCTCCCTGCTCACTGTTTTCTCTGACTGTACCAAATTTAAATGTAATGTGAACAAACATCTTGCTGCACAGCTCCCCACTTAGGATGCCCCCTATTAATCTTGCCCCTAATCACAGTAGCCCCTTACATCTCCGTAGCGGTGTGCCTTGTTTGAGGTGAAATAAAGTTTACAAAAAAAATAAAAGAATAAATCTATTGTATGCCCCTATTTACTTTCCTTCCCACGAGGGCAATGTTAGACACAAGGTCGGTTTTTAATGTGGGAAAAAATCTAGCTCCCCAAAAAGGGACACTCTGATTGGAACAAAAATTAAAATTGCCTCAGTCTAGAAGGATTTCTACTTTCACTGACTGTGGGCAGAACAGATGAAGTGTAGTAGCGGAACAGATACTACACTTTGCTCTATTGTATGTATGTATGTATGTATGTATGTATGTATGTATGTATGTATGTATGTATTATTATTATTATGAGTTCTCACACAGGTCATCAGTGATTGCTCACCGACAACCGGTGGTATTCCCTGGAGTCTGAGTGACATCAAGTCTCCCCAGATATCCAGTATTCTCTACCTCTTTTTGATAGCCACCGCTTACCATTGATTTCTCGCTGGTAAGGACCATTGGTCTTCTCTGGGATTTGGGTGGCAATAAGCCTCCCCAAGGTCCCAGCAGTCTCTGCACTTCCAGTGGAGGTCTGGTTTGTGTTATCCCTCCTCGGTCTTCTCATTCTCCTTGACCCTATGCAAATATTTTGTGTGGTGTCAGCCTAGGCTGGTACCATTTTTTTTTTTTTTTTAAATCTCTTCTTCTTCTTCTTCTTCTTCTTCTTATTATTATTATTATTGTTATTATTATTATTATTATTATTATTATTATTATTATTGAAATTCTATAATGTTTATATCTTTTTAAGAGAAATGTTTTTTCATGAATCTTCAAAATTACAAGAACCTAGTTACGTTTCTTAATAACCTGACTAGCTCTTGTAATAGAGTTGTCTAAATTGTTCTGCTGTTGGCTCTGTTAGCAATTTCTTGTAGATTTCTTTGAAACTATTTCAGGAATGCCCTGAGTCCATCAGTTCTCATACTATTAACCATTATCCAACATTTCAAATGCCTGCAAGCGAACCTCTTGAAATTAGTTTTATGCTTTTTCGTTTTTATGATCAATAAGCACTCCAAAAATACCTATTATTTTACAGTTCCGTAGGCTGAAGAATTATAAATGAAATCTTCTAAATGTTTAATTTTTATATTCTCAAGTTTGATCAGGTGGTAGCCATGATCGTTTCCACGTAAGTAATTTTTGTAACTAGGATAATACCCGTCCATTGATGGGTCCATGCTGCATTAATATCAACTAGCAGGACTCGTTGGAATTAAAAAAATATTTGGGGGGAAAATCGCTCCAGACAAGGCATGAAGCCACTTGATGTAAGGAGCTAAAAAAAAAATACTACTTCAAGGTCAAAAACTAGCCAACGATAAGTATTAGATGGATAGATTCCGACCCAGAAAACAGCAATAATTTCCCCTTTGTCAGAAACATCACTCATGGAATGTGAGGACTTAATGATAAAATAAGGGAAGCGACAGTTACGAGGCTGCCGAAAGTAAACCTAAGTTAGTCACTTTCTACTCTCTACAGCTGTATCCTTAAACTGTTGTATATTGCTGGCATGCTTAAAAATATTTCCATTCTATTGACGTTCGACACGAACACAGACCCCACAAAATTATTGTACCACCTTTCTTCAAATTGAAACATTCTTAACTATTTACTTTGGTTAACGTAGTTTCAGAATGTATCAGGTGATGAGGAATGGGGGTCTATCTACAAAATTCTCGTAGGAGTTTGTGACATATTTCCTGTTTATGGACGTCCGGTGCAATCTGAGACCTCACGATATTATTGTACCACCTTCCTTCAAAATAAAACATTCTTAACTATGTACTCTGGTTAATATATATTATTGTATTGGCATCCTTCAGTCGCAACGACTATGGATCAGCGTCGTATTGGGATGTTGTTTGTGTGCATCTTTTTGTGTGACTGTAGAGACCAATTCTTGATTTGCATGGTCACGACAGCCTTGACATACGAAAGCTGTTGTGCAATGTGTCACCTCGGCTTGTTGGTCTGCCTATAGGCTCGCTCTTCTCCTAGCTCTCTTCGCAGCGTTTCCATCGTGGAGGGTCTTCTCACTGATGATCATTCACTGGCGTATCTGTTTCCTCCAGGCAGGTCTGTCAGCTGCAGAGGCTTCCCATGTATTAATGTCAATTGAGCAGGCCTTCATATCTTGCTTGCAGACATCCTTGAAGCGGAGATGGGGAGGACCCCTTTTTCTGGTTAATGTAGTGTCAGAATATATCTGATTTATGGGGGATGAGAGTCTATCCCAAAAACCCTTGTAGGAGTTTGTGACATATTTCCTTTCTATGGATGCCCGGCGCGAACGCAGACCCCACGTTATTATTGTACTATCTTTGGATAGAACAGATACAACATTTTGATCCTAGCCTGAAGGCAAAGAAAGTGTATTTTAGTTTAAGTTTCACGTTCGACACAGCAACGATAGCGTATTAAATTTTAACAAATACTTTTTTGCATTCTATCTTCGTGGATCAGGCGATTACGTCTTTTACAAAAGGTGATAACGTACGTACGAACATGAAATTGCCTGAGCGTATTATTATATAGATATTTATTTGCTCTATTTATTGGTTCGCCTTTTGTCAAATAAACGACAACTAAAAGTAGAAAATGAATTTGTATTAATAGTCATATTCAGCTTGCACAACTCTGCAATGACTAGCACCAACAACTACAGTTAGTTTGACAAATAAACACTACGGATAATGTAGTAAGTGTTATATTTTAGTTTTCAGTACTCACTCAGATTAGGACCCAAGCTAAAATCGATTTGGTGTCGGTAGTTTCCGGATGTTTATTTAGACGACAGGAAAAAGTCGAATGAAAACTCGCGTACCTGCACCCAGAAAATCCAAAACGAGGCTGGATGTACAACTGCAAAAAATGATAAAATGTTTCTTTTTTACACATAATATTTTTTTGGGGAAGAAAAGTATCACTTAACAAGTGTTAAAACGGGGTTAGGGTTAGGGTTATAAAATGTTGTTTTGACGATAGAAAAGTTTTTTTCCACTGAACAAATAATCCGCATTTGATTTTGTTGTTAACATGGTTTCCCTGATTCTTTCAAGAATAAGGAACGTGCAAGATGTACAATTTGAAGGTTGCTAACATCCATATGTGAAAGTTGTGTTATGGAACTGACTGGATTCGAACTAGGCACACCCAGTCCTCGTCGTTACCCACTTCACCATCAACAACTCCCGGATGAGAGCAGAATATTTTATATATTGTTGAAATTCTAAAATTAGTCCAGAATGATGGAATTCATAAATATTAGGCTCCCTCATTTTTAATGCAAAAAAACAATAACCAATATATATATATATATATATATATATGGGAAGTAAAGGATGAAATTAATCCGATGTGATGGGAAAATGAAAAAGGAAAACAAAAAAAATGGATGTTTTTTATGTGTACATCAACGTTTCGGCTTTATTTATAAGACTTCACCAGGATGATAATATAGAGAAAAATGTCATGCAAGTACAAACACAAGTACGGACGTCCACCCAGTAGTGGCCATTATTTTCTCCCTTTTCCCAATATGTCAACCCTACATGTGTTTGTACTTGCATGACATTTTTCTCTATATTATCATCCTGATGAAGTCTTATAAATAAAGACGAAACGTTGATGTACACATAAAAACATCCATTTTTTGGTTTTTCTTTTTTCATTTTCCCATATATATATATAGAGAGAGAGAGAGAGAGAGAAAGAATAAATAATGATAAATAGATAAATCGGTACTCTTATAGATGATGCACCATGTCTCCGTGACTTTACGTCGTTAACATTCGGGCAGGGCTTGGAAGCCGATAGATTACAGCGAAGACAACCAAACTAAAATACATATATCAAAATAAAGAACGAACAAACCATAGCTTAACAACTGTTATTAATTAGATGTTTATTTTTGTTTGATTTTTGGCAAAGAAACCATTGTTAATCAAATGTTTTTAAATAAAATGTTTTTTTTTGTTTATGCACCAAAAAATTTCAAAAGATGCTTTTGTTTGATTTGTTAAGCAAATGTTTTGTTTCTTTTTGATTTTCAATTTTTTTTTTTTTACATATTTTTTCAAAAAATTCAATTAGTCCTTCGGGTAATTCAACGAGCTGACAGACATGATACAAATTCATTTTTTTTATTGAACGCGATTAATTTCTTCCAAAAGTTATCGTCTGTTTGGTTAATAGTTTCGGCAACTTTCGGGCGATTCCAAAAGCTGCCCGAACGTTGACGATGCAAAGTCACGGAAACATGGTGCGTCAACTATAAGAAAGATTTATAACATTATTTATAACACTTTCAAGAATTCAATTTCAACAATTGTCTGTTTTACTTCCATAATATGAGCCGGATAAATTATTTTTTTAAAAGAAAATAAATCGACAGATATTTTTTGTTGTAAAGAACATGCTCCAATGTTGTGCAAAAAAATCTGGCGAATCAGATTCAACTATTGATTTTGTAGGAAGAAAGCTATTAATCAGAAAACTGTGAGAAACAGGGTGGCTTTACTTTATTTATTAGCTATATATAGATATAGACATCGATATAGATGTATGTGGTGTGAAGGCGCGTGTCTGTGTGTGGACACTTGTTTTGTCTATTGTTTAAAGGAAAGTTATTGGTTTCAAATCCTATTGACATATAACAATAAAGACTAAGCCAGACAGTAAAGAACTCTCATCTATTGCACTGAAAGAGGCGACAAGAATGCACGCAAATAATGCAAAAGCAGACGTCCAATGTCAAGAAGGAGAAATTAGTCTCTGCGGAAGTCTAAAAGCCAGCCGTCCAAAGTATGGCCTGATGACAAAAAATCAATGTGAATGTTTTCAATGGTTGTCAGAGCATTGTCACTGCGAAGGCATCAAGTGATAATACCCATTGTCGGTTTTAGTCTGAGAAAGGACGCAATATGATCTCTCGTTTCTTGTCTTTAGAATTCGGGTATTCTTTGATAGGAAAAGCCAGTAATTATCTCTCAGAAAGGTTCTTGGGGAATTTGGGGGACAATTCATACATTCTTATCAATTATTTATTTATTAAATCTTTATTTGTTAATCAATAATCTTATTTCTACTTTTAATAAAATAAATAAAAATGTTCAAATTAAAAAAGTACCCAAATATATATATATATATATATATATATATATATATAACGAATAAAGATATATGTACACATATGCAAATTAATAGATATATAACTAATAATAAAACTATAAATACGGCTCTTACTAATAATAAGACAGCCTCCTGAAGACGGCCGCGAGACCGAAAGCGCTCGAGGAATGACCCACGATACAACTTTAGGTGCCATACTTCACCAATTAACAACAGAAAACCGACGAATCGCTCGCCGCGTGGAGAAATTAACAAGAAAGATAGCAAAGAAAGAAACCTCTGTGGTCTTCAACTACGTGTGTATAATAAATGACTTGCTGCCGAAATATATATATATATATATATATATATATATATATATATATAGTTAAAATAGATTTTATTTATTTCAACAAACAAAAAATAACACACATTGTTTAAGGTTTTCCAAATAAAAAAACCTTCCTACTACAACTATGTTTTAAAAATATTTCTACACATATTTTTATTCAAACCAGAGTAAACCATGCCAATAGACGTGCCTTGATTTTTTTATTCGGAAAATATGAGAAAAAAAGGAGTTATATCTCCAAAAGCTGAGCTAAGTTTAAATAGATTTTTATTTATTTTAAAAACAAAAACACATTGTTTAAGGTTTTCAAAATTTAAATAATTTAGATAATTCAAATACTATATATAAATATATATAGCTGCCTCAATGGTACCCACTTAAAGTTTTCCATATTCATTTCATTCTTTGCCACCACCGACTTCTCACAGCCTGAACTCTCCTCCAGCGCTCATAGTAGCCACGGCTACTACTTTCCTTCATCTCTCCACCATGCCAACCCCAAAATTCGATGTACTTGCATGACATTTTTCTTCAAATTATCATCCTGAGGAAGTCTTACAATAACGACGAAACGTTGATGAATATACTAAACAAATATCTCTTGGTTTTTCCTATTTCATTTCTCATATATATATATATATATATATATATATATATATATATATATATATATATATATATAATATATATATATATTTATGAATACATATATATATATATATATATATATATATATATATGTGAATTAAAAAGGAGCAGTGGAAGACCAAAAACTCAACGTTTTGCCCACCTGTTGCATGGGCTTTATCAAGTGCAAAAAAAATGCTAAAAGTAGCAAATCTCGTTCTTTGCTGCTTTTAGCATTTTTGCTTTTGATAAAGCCCACACAACAGTTGGGCAAAACGTTTAGTTTTAGGTCTTCCGCTGTTCCTTTTTAATTCATACTGTCGGATTTATTTTATCCTTTCATTTATTATATATATATATATATATATATATATATATATATATATATATATATATATATATATTTATATATTTAAATATTTTCTTTGTGGTACAAAATTTTATTATTGCTATACACAGACCATATTTATTTTTTAACATGATGAAATTAAAAGATAAGAGAATTAACGGGCAAGCTGACCGGTTTCGAACCTCGCTCAACAGAGCTAGACTGAGGTTAAGATTAAGAGAAAAAAATTCTATGGGTATTATAGCGAGGCAAGGGGGGGGGGAATTTAATAAAAAAGAAACCACATTAAGTCTGAGAAGATATTCTTTTTGTTTACAAAGAGATGGTCTCAAATACTTAATGTAAATAGTTTCTGGAATCTTCAGATGAAAGGGAGAGTGTGACTTACTGAGAATGGAGATAAGTCAACACTGAAATTTCGAGGCACAGGAACGGTTATTTATGAGATGTTCAGCGATGGAAGAACCATATGTATTATGCAAAACATCAGTCGGTAAGTAATTTTCCTGACGAACTTTTGTCGGCACATGTTGTTTGATTCGGATGTCTAATCTTTGTGATGTCCGCCCAATGTAGTGTGAACTGATACTACATTTAAATAAATAAACAATCGAATTATTATAGTAATAGTGTGAAGAACATCTTTTCGAATCGACGACAAAATGGGTCTGGTGGAAAAAACAACACGTGTATTCACAGCAAAGTAACATTGTTGTAGTGTACAGACAAAGAGATTTGTTTGGTGAACCTTTAACCACTTATGTTATCTAGCCAAGGTAAGCGACAGTAAATAGGGCATCTATCAACAGAAGCTTTTTTAGCTTTATAAAAGTTGGACATTTTTTTTTTGATAGTGGATTCAACAATGTCTAATGGATAGCCATTGTTACAGAGGGTCTTAATGATAAATTTGATTTCATCATCCAGTTTGGTCTCAGAGCAAATCATTAAGGCCTTATGTGTAAGGGTCTTAATTAAATGAAACTTTTGTTTTGTGGGACCAAATAAGTCCCAATGCATGTAGAGACCAGTGTAAGTTGGTTTCCGGTATACTGTAGTTAAAAAACCGGAGGAGGTTTTACTAACTAACACATCCAGGAATAGAAGTGAAGAATTAGCTTCCTGATCTAAAGTAAACTTTAGAACTAGATGGATATTGTTGAGGAAGGTGAAAAAACGTCTGCTTCCATCTCATTGTTAAACAAACAAAATGTGTCATCAACATAGCGGGAGTAAACGTCTGGTCTGTCAGAACCAGAAAGCAGACTTTCTTCATGAAAACCAACATAGATGTTGGCCAATGCTGGCCCCAAAGGAGAACCCATAGAGACCTCATCAATTTATCTGTTGTCTGCACATAATGTTGTTAAAACTGAATTCAACGACATAGTGGAGAATTTCAGTAATTCCACAAAAATATTTTCGAGAATAGAAGGAGTGGGTAATTGACTGCAATATAATTCATCTGCATATATACCAATCGTCTCAATAAGGGAAACACAGGTTAAAAAAAACTTGATATATCAAAGGAACACATCAATTTGTCGGTGTAAGAATAATGTTGTATAAAGTCCGAAAATTAGAATGAATCTTTAATACAAAAAGAACTATAGCGTCCAAAAACTGGTGTTAGATAATGGCCCTATGGGAATGGACGTATCTGTTGGAAGTCGGGTTTGACTTGTGCGAGTTAACGCGGGTGCAGTCGAGTGCAGAACAGGGCTTGTTCTCACAGTCAGAGCTGACAAACGTGACAAGGTTACCGTGTGACGAGACCCCAGATCAAGAGTCAGTCTACACCTGCGAGAGGCTCTATGACGTCACTCGTTCTCGTGAGAAGCGAGTTTTTGAGGCAGCCTAATTCGGAAGGCGAACCGAGAGGACGTGCGATTCACGATGTAAAACTAAGGGAAATATTTCCCTTAAGGGAAGACAAGCGCGAGAAATCCTTTCCCCCCTCTCTATGAATGGTTAAGAAACATTGTTAACTAACTACGATAAAGTAGGATTTGCTCCCTCCCTCTCTCTCGATGTGCTGAATAACTCCCAGTTGAAATAACAATGCTTGGAATAAAATTAATTAAATCTAAAAGAAGAGTTTGTCTTCGGAGTGCGTCATGGCTTTTGTTGCAGGCAACGGACGGTGTGGTTCACGGCAGAGAAGAAAGAATTCATCCACTAGACGACCTGACCGCCCTCTACAAGCGAGGGAGAAATCTATGGTATGCAACACTGGTTCTAAAATAGTAGCAAGCCATTTGGCTACCTTATGCTGTGAGGACACTATCGTAGATAATATGGGTCTTAATGGTACCCTGTCTTTATGGATTTTAGGTAGACCATAGAGGCGGGGACGGATAGAACCGGAAGTGCTGGGATGCATGGAGAACAACTCGTCAAGGTACTACCAGTCTGCAAACCCCTTGACCACTGTATATTAAATGGCCTTTAATTGAACTGAGATAGGAATTAAGTCCCAAGGGTTCACGGGGTTAAATTTTATGTATGTCCAAAATGTGGGCAGAAGTTGTTCAATTAAAATGCAACCACATAACAAATGTAGATGAGATTTCATTGAGCGACAAGACAAAGCAGAAAAAAAAAAATAATAGCCGGATTTAAGACATTGGCCGTCTTTCTCTGTCTCTCTAATTGTTTCTGGACAAAAATAGGTAATAATAGGGGTGGGACGTAATAGTTTCAACTATCTACACCCATTCATAACAATTGTAGAGGCTTGGGAACCAATTAGGTTGTTTAACGGAGGATTTTGGCTAATTTGGGCTATTTTTCACTAGTTTTTGGCTATTTTACATTCATGAAAACCCTTTTACAGCCTGAAAATGGTGCTATATCATATTTAACCATCTATATCCATTCATAGCTTTTGAGGATGTTTTAGGACCTGCAATGTCGCATGAAACCACTTTTTCACCGAAAAATGATGGATTTTGAGTCCCGTGGAGCCCTAACGGCTATTTTTGGCCTGCACCTTCTGAATTTTGCAAAATTTTCAAAATGTTTGATTGTTTAGTGTTATTTATGTATAATTGAACACAAAAAATACTACTCGCATGAATCTGAAATTTTCACCCATTACGTCCCACCACTAGTAATAAAGAACAAAATTCTTTTGTTTAAAATCATCTCCGAGTTGTTTAATTAAATGGATTTAACAATGATCCAGCCAGACAACCTAACCAGAAGAATTCACCAACAGACCACTTGGAGCAGATCCCAACAATCTAGCCAAGTAAGCTTTATCTCTTATCTCTTATCTCTTCGTCTCATAAGACCAATCCTCTTCATCGTTATATGCTCTTTTTGGTGCTGTTATCAGATTGTTTAAACACTGGACAGGTGAATGAGGTACTAAAACATGACGCAATGGAAGATTGATCCAAAAAAAGGAGAAAGAGAGAGGGAAGAAAAACGCAAGTAGAAACTAAAAATGAAATAATAGTTAACAAATATGCATTCACGAACACAACAAAAAATAAAAAATATATAATATTACATAGTAGTTTGAAAAACCAAGGAAAAAATTGTTATTGAATTTTGCCTGTGAGAGGAGAGAGATTATAGAGGACATTTGAGAACAAGCCACACACTTATTAATTGCTTCTTTTTTTTTGCAAGAAGTTTGTTATTCGTTTTCTAACAAAAAACAGTTAAGTATTTTTAAAAGTTTTTATATGAGCTGAAATGATGCCCGTGGTCATTAAGACCAAGGTGAAGGAAATTAGTAGCCCCAAAAGAGAAAAGTTTCCCTACTCAGTTTTTTTGGCTAAGATCAAAGTGTAGTATCTGTCCCGATGGATACTGCACCCCATAGACTGGTATTGTCTTGGCCTTCGGGGCTTCATTTACGCCGGTCTATGGGTCTGTCCTGTGCAGTTCTAGGAGGCCCACCTTTCCAGGCTTTGCCTCCCCTCTTTGGGGAGGAGTAAGTTTATTGCTTACTGCCTGAGGCGCCCCCCCCCCCACCGGGGAATGCCGACGGGGCTGCAGAGGCAATTTTTTAAATCCCACTTTCCCGACCCGACCTTGGGTCACATCTTACTTGTGGGAGTAAGATAAAAACTGGCCTTGTGCCTAACTCCTGGAGAGGAGTAAATCAATACTCAGTTTTTGGAAAGGGAGTCTGGTGCAATTCAATTTTTTGTGGTACCTGTAAGAATTGGGTACACAAGCAGTGCAGTGGAATTACCAGTAGTTTGAGAGAGGATAACCAGTTTATGTTCTAAGAGTATAAAGACAATGGAGATGGATGAGAACTCAGATGTGGAGAAAGTATATCTGGATGACGAAGCTATTGAGGTTCTTCAGAAGCTTGGTTGTCTTGGTGATACTATTGGAGCACAGGGTGGAGCAGATGCTAGTGTGATTGCTAGAGTTAGGAGTGGATGGAATAAGTTCAGGGAACTTCAGCCATTACTAACCAGCAGAGCCAGTTGGAGTTGAAGACATATTAGCTATGTAGAAACTGTCTTTTTCTTATATCAGAATTGTCTCCCCTAGAGGAGAGAATATGTATTACATAAATATTATCATCCGTGTATGTGTGTGCAGAAAATAAATGGAAAATGTCAATATACCAACATAATACAATCAAAGTAGTTTATGTTCGTCTTTATTGCTAAACAAATTCGTCAGAATTGAGTAATAATTTGAAATATTTACACATTTGCAAAACATAGAAATGAGAAGATAAGAGGGGAGGGAATAGAAATATATGAATAAATATAGAGACACATAAAAAAAGAAGGGAGATGTTTCAAACGATTAAAACAAATTGTCTGATTTGCAAGTCAAGGAGAAAATAGGTAAAGAGGGGATACAAACAGAGACAGGAATGGAGAAACGTCATGTACTGCCTGTTGATAAGAGAAGAGGTGGACAAATGTGGACGAAAATGTAAACATGTTTAACTTTTTCAAGTATGGTAGGGTGGTGTTAGAAAAATAAGAATTTGGTTATATTATATTTTGATGGTTTAGCCATTATCTAACAATGTTGTTTTCTTGGGTTATAATCTTAGGCTTACTCTAAGCTTATTGTGGTTGGATTGTGAAATGATAACTAATTCAGTGTTTTAACAAGGTTCTTTTTTCATTGTAGATTGCTTTTATTTGTGTGGCTGTCTAAAATTATAAGTGTGATTGAAATCTGACATGTGGGGGAAATAAACGTTTTGGTAATCGTTTATTTTAATGTGTTTTGTTATGTTTGTGTATTTTGTTATCTAAGTGTACTTTTTGTCTCATTCTTTGTATGGAATCAAATAAATACCCAGTTTCAACCATTTTACCAATTCTCACAGTGTAGCCTCACCGTCTACCTGATAAATGCATAAACCCTTATCCTCGAGTGGCCTTAGGGCTTTGATAAGCGGTGACCTGTTAGTACATAAAAAAGCCATTGTGCCGTACAGTGTTTGTGCATTCTGAGTTATTGATAAAATGTTTGATGCTGTTTATATGATATGAGTATAAGAAATTGTAGGTGTATTTTCTTCTATTTGTTGGTTGTGTATATATTGAAGGATGTTCAATGTAAAATATTTTGGGTATTTCAAGTTTTTCAGAGAATTTTATTATATTTTTCGTTGAAGTGTTGGGGACTGCATATTCTCACAACTCGTGATAGAAACCAATTATAAGTTCTGTTTTAATTTTGTCGTTGTGATACTACGAAAGTCCGTAGTTATTTTTGTCAGTTTTTGTAACCGACTTGTGAGGATGTCTCGGAAAGATATGATGCTGTTAGACTGTTTTTCATATGTGAAATTTATATAAAGTTTAGTAGTGTCTAGTTTTCTTTGTAATGATTTCTATATTAATATCACTATACAATACACTTGAAATGAATCAGCGAAAGTAAAGATGATAGTCAAAATGCCCTATAATATTTGTGTTATATGTTAAGGTGGCATTGAAGAGGACAAAAAAAGCCTTTTGCTGTCAAAAGGTTCAAAGTTCAACTGTGATATGCGTG
Source organism: Sepiola atlantica (assembly GCA_963556195.1). Lineage (NCBI taxonomy): Eukaryota > Metazoa > Mollusca > Cephalopoda > Sepiida > Sepiolidae > Sepiola > Sepiola atlantica. The sequence goes on along the minus strand of OY744535.1, from coordinate 38,887,995 downwards.
GGAGTGTGTTGTCGTGAAAGAACAATGTGATTGCTAGCACACTGGGGTCATTTTAGGGGGAATTATTTAGAAGGTAATTGGAGCGGAGGTGTTAAACTGTTAGGTCTGTAAAATAGCAGCCTCATAACTCTCGCTTCCCTTATTTTGTCCTTTAGACCTCACATTCCATGTGCGATTTTTCTGACAAAGAGGGAAGAATTGCTGTTTTCTGGGTCGGAATCTATCTATCTAGCACTTATTGTTGGCTAGTGTTTGACGATGACATAGTTTTTTTAGCTCCTTGTATCAAGTGGCTTCATGCCTTGTCTGGAGCTATTGCCATAAAAAATGTGCACACACTCTCTCTCTATCTCTTTTTCATTACCTCTCTATCTCTATTTCTGCCAGAATAATGTACCTAAGATAATACATAAAGAACAACTACATGTAATGGGTACAAGTGTCTTTGCATTAATTATTGGCAATGAACAACGATACAACAACAGACAGATGTAGTTTAGTCGCCAATTGAGTTATCCCCCCTTTGCAAATTGGCTGTTTGGAGTCTCTAACCGCTAGATGGCTGTGATTGTGAGTCAATTTGCATAGGGGTGAATTGAACAGTATAAAAACCGTACTCTTTTGATTGAAGAGTTGTATGGGACTGTCCTGTGCAGTTCTAGGAGGTCCACCCTCCCAGGCTTTGCCTCCCCTCTTTGGGAAGGAGTAAGTTTATTGCTTACTGTCTGAGGCGCCCCTACCGGGGAATGCCGACGGGGCTGCCCAGGCAATTTTTTAAATGGCCAGAGTGCTCACCTCTCGAGCGCTGGCTTATCTAATCCCACTTTCCCGACCTTGTGTCACATCTTACCTTGTGGGAGGTAGATAAATAAAAATTGTATGGGACTGTCCTGTGCAGTTCTAGGAGGTCCACCCTCCCAGGCTTTGCCTTCTCACCCTTTGAGAAGGGGTTAGTTTATTGCTAATCACCTGAGGCGCCCCTACCGGGGAATGCCGACGGGGCTGCTCAGGCAATTTTTAAAGGCAACAAGTACTTTTCCTCTAGAGTGCGCAATTCCCACTTTCCGACCTTGTGTCACATTCTACTTTGTGCGAAGTAGATAAATAGTTGTTGTTGTTCCTCAGTGAGCAAAGTGAAGTGGAGAGAGAAAGAGGTGCAATTGGCAGTTGGCAGTTGTTGGAGAATACATAAATTTAATTTTTCAAGACCTTTCCTTTTACGGATAGACCAGACCACTGACGTGCCCTATCTAGTAGAATAGTAACCCCCCCCCCCACAATCGACTCAGAAGAAAGCCTTCATCCCATCATCTCATCCATAATAAAGATTTTCAACCGGCATATTGACCATCAAATAATGCAACATTTGCAGCTTTGCTTGCATGAATATTCACCAGTTTGTTGACCTTTATCTTGACCAGAGGCGGCCCGTCAACCATAACAATAATGACCCCAGTACCAATAACCCCCATCGCCAGCATTTCCACAGTAGTCCTAGTTATGATAATCGTTATAATTTTTGAGCCACCATATTCATATAACCCTGATTCCAGCCATTTCTATACTTAGGAAATAAATATTCTTGCCTAGCTTCTAATAGCATTAATAAAAGAAACGTATGGTCTATTTTTAGTGCAGAAAACCTTGAACGCTACTTATCTGGAGTCAGAAAAGGTCAAGCGATTTATACTAAGAATAATGGATTTAGAGGAATGGGCAATTCCATTAATCTTCTCTATTCACTTTCTCCTTTTTTTTCTCCAGAGATTTACGATTTCGTTGAACGATTGATCCAAAGAACATGACATGTCCTCTTATTGACCAATGGTGGACAAAACCAAACATATTTTCGAAATGTCAACGCAAATATATTGATCAAGAGATAGATATTTTTATTTACAACAAGTTACAATAAAATAAAAAAAATATTTCTGATTGAAGTTGTTGCTGCAACGATATAAAAATACACAAGTGAAATAGGGCAGTTCAAAATAAATAAGTAGGAAAACTCTTTGATATACTTACGTAGCAAGAAAGTAGGTATCTACACCAAAAATTAGGGAAAATCATCGAGTAGAATTTTAATTAAAAATATAAATCAGTTTTATCCTATTTTTCCAGTTCTCCATTGAAAAGAGTGTAAATACTTTGAAGAGTTATGTAAAACAGGGGAGATAAGTCAGTCTGGAAAACTCTTTTATACATTTTTTTATGGAAATCGCTTCAGACAAGGCATGAAGCCACTTTATGTTAGGAGCTAAAACAATACTACTTCAAGGTCAAAATCTAGCCAACGATAAATGTTGGATAGATTCCAACCCAGAAAACAGTAATTCTTCTCCCCTTGTCAGAAACATCTTACATATCAGGAAAAAGTAGGTATCGTATTTTCCAAATTCTTCCATTGATAAGAGTGCAAATACTTTGAACTTTGAGTGCAAATACTTTGAAATGTTACGTAAAACAGGGGAGATAAGTCAGTCTGTCATTTCGCCAAGTTATAATCAACAGAGAATCGGAAAAATACTATAAAACTGATTTATATGTTTAATTAAAATTATTTTATTTTATGTGTAGATACCTACTTTTGCGTTATACGTGAGTATATCAAAGAATTTTCCTGTTAATTTATTTTTAACTGACATATTTCCTTTGTGTATTTTTATATAGTTGCACCAAGCTGTTTATAGTTGATTATCTGGCTAATTTGGCATGTTTAGAGCGTTTGCCCATGGGTCAGGAGACCGGGGTTCAATCCTCGGTTGAGTTATACTAACAACTCAAAAATGACACTTGATGCTCCCTTGCTAAGGTCCTAGTACTATAAGGTGATTATCAAGGGAAAGGAGTGGCACTCTCTCTTACATAGTAGTAACCAATGAAAAGCGAGCATTAAGGTTGATTTCAACTATGGTCGGCAACTTTACTTTCTTATTGGTTAACTAAAGCCTAAATGTAAGAGAAATTTGAAATTAAATCAGTTATTGACAGAATTTTAGCATCCCTAAACATGTAATTTTAGGTCCTGATGAATAGGGGATGGCGCCCTGACTGTTGTTGGTCAGTTTCTGGATGGTCGGATAACGATGTCCTGAGAAAAAGACTGGACATCTAGGATTTCCTGTGTGAAGCAGATATATTGAGGAGACAGAGCAGACGAGGATCAGCCAGAGTTAGATCAGAGTAGACTAGCAGATTGGGTCAAGCAGACGATGAGATGAACTGACGAGTAGATGACTTTGAACCAATGACAATGATGATCTCAACAGACTAATTGGTCTCAGTTAGGTCGAGGGGTGACATGGTTATACACCTGTGTTAATAGCTTGAATGGCTTTACTGTATAACCCATTATTGGCAAAACTGACTTAATCCTTGGACTCTGAATCGTGATCCATTATTTAAAATGTCATCTTGTGGGGATGAATCAGTCAGGGGTATTTTTACCCCACCTAATAAACCAGTATCGTCCGGGCCTTTGGGTCTGGATTTACGCCGGTCTATTGGGTCTGGTCCTGTGCAGTTCTAGGAGGTGCACCCTCCCAGGCTTTGCCTCCCCTCTTTGGGGAGGAGTAAGTTTATTGCTTACTGTCTGAGGCGCTCTACCGGGAATGCCGACGGGGCTGCCCAGGCAATTTTTAAATGGCCAAAATGCTCACCTAGAGCCCTGGCTTATCTAATCCCACTTTCCCGACCTTGTGTCACATCTTGCCTTGTGGGAGGTAGATAAATATATCAGTCAGACGTAACTCCTAGTTTAGTCAAATTAATAAAATGAAAATGAAAATGAAAATATATCGAATTGAAATTATGGTACATATTCCTTGGCAGTAATCTTGGCAGTGTATTAAATTATGGAGACTACAAAACACCTTACTTTAAACAGTTGATACTGAAAACGGCAGAGGCAAGAGTTAGCTTGTTTTTGACGTGTAGATGATTGAGATGAGAAACAACTCACTAAAACAACAGGAAATGGAAAGATTTTGATTTCATAATGTGAAAAGGGATAGACTCGACAACATGTTTTTGTGTACATGGGCTATATTAAGATGATGAAAAATCATTTTCATGCAAGAAAATGTGCTTCTACCAATGGTTCACCCGTAGACTTTTCTCCTTCTAACTCACTTGTAATACCCCAAAGACATTGCCTGCTTCTTGACAACTGCTCCCAGTTTTATCAAATAATAGCGATTTTTTTGTGCTCCGAGCGGCACCTCCCCAGATATGGCAGAAGTACTCCATCTGAGAACCGATCTGACTCTTATAAAGGTAGCCGAGCGAGCATCAACTCTGCATCATTGAATTTTTTGTTACTTCTGATTTTAACTAGATTTAATTTAAACTATGAGTTACAAACACAGCAATGTATCGATTTAAAAAAATTTAAGCAAGATCATTGTTTGTTAGAGGACCGTCCCTCTAATATATTGATCTCAAACTCAATTTTACATCACAATGCATATTATCAAGAAGAAAGGATTAAATGATTCTAACATCGACCATTTTGTTTTTAGAAAACGCTTTGTCATACAAGGGGGGATAATTCTAGATTACTTTTATTCAAGGGAGGTAAATATTGATTTTTAAATGTAATCAGAATAAACTTTTCTACTATGCCAATTAAATTTACATATTACTCGGAATATTTAATATAGGCACTAATTTATACACACACCAAAAACACACATACAGACACATATACAGATTAATGTATTAGATAATTTATTTTTTATTCAGACATATATACATATATTATTACCTATTTATACTCCCCCCACACATATATATATATATATATATATATATATATATATATATATATGTATGTATAATTGGGCAGCATTCTTTCTTTTATTCATATTTGATTAAAAGCCTCGCCATAATGGAAGCATTGTTTATACGCATTAATAAACCAAACATCAACCATTCCCGTTATGAGGGGGGTGAAGGTGTATTGAAGTGATGTTGAAATAATTTAAAAGAGCGCCCTCTTGATAGATTCACCAATTTATTTCATTTTGCAACCGCCTGACGACGACCGATGTCGGTCGAAAACGTTCGCATAAAATACAGTGATGTTTTACACTCCTTGGATTATAACATAAAATCCGTCGTTCAAAGACTAAAAAAAACAGATCAAAAGCTGAATAAGCAGAAGTTGGCACTTCTGTTTAATCAAACATGCATATATATCAAACATGCATATGTATATATATATGTGATTTTTTGAAGGCTTACCAAAGCATTCTTTCAGGAGCCCAATCAACACCACAAAAGACTTTTTCATTAAAAAAAATCACATATAAATGCTCTGTACCTTGTAATCGAGTATCATCGAGCTTGTTTTTATTGGCCTAATCCCGGTTTCCACTATATATATATATATATATATATATATATATATATATATATAATGAAGAAGAATGGAAAGGAATTAGAGAAGCAAAAGTCAAATCATAATTTTGCTTCTCTAATTCTTTTCCATTCTTCTTCATTCTACCTGCTCTATCCTGGATATTGAGCTATATACTCTTCACAATAGGTTTCACTTTTCCTAAAAGTTCGCTTTTAGTACACCACTTTATATATATATATATATATATATATATATATATATATATATATATATATATATATATATATATATATATATATATATATATAGGGTGGGCAAAAATAAGGGTCCTATTTTTAAAAATTCATAACTTTTTTATTTATTGATTTAAAAAAAAAATTTTTTTTAGAATAAGTAAAGGACCCCTTCCGAAGCAAGCATGAGCCGTATTAGCCCTAAGGAACGTACCCTCATTTAGAAAACATTATTTTTGCTTAAAAAACTCAAAACAGTGTAAAAAAACAATACTTTAGTTTTTGTAAGTTTTAAGAAGTGTTTTTCGGCTAAAATTTGTTTTGTTTATTTCAAAAAATCTCGGAAGGGTCAGTCTACACACACATAAAGTGGTGAGTTTAACTTTTATTTTGTGGAAGTTATTCAAATTCAAGTTATTCAAATTTAAAGATAGGACCCTTATTTTGGCCCACCCTGTATATATATATATATATATATATGTTCAAAATGCATTTATTGGCTAAAAATATGAATTTCTTCATATTTGTCAAATTAAAGATAGCCTTATAGAAAAAAAGGGATTATCGGTGTTATTATAATTTTAATTTCAATATTTCGAGCGGTTCTCTGATTTTTATCAAACAATGTATTCTTTGATAAAAACACGAATGAAAATGAAATCGTTGTGAAAAACTGCACCCTTTCAACTTTATGCAGCATTCATTCTTTCTCCTAACATGCAATGTCTCTTTACTGAATAGGTATATTTATATATATTTATTTTTTATTTTTTATTTTTTATTTTTTGTTTTTATTATTATTTTATTTTTATTTTTATTTTTTATTTTTAATTTTTAATTTTTAATTTTTAATTTTTAATTTTTATTGTTATTTTTAAAAAAATGTTATTTTAATTTTTATTTTTATTGTTACTCTTTTATATTTTGATATTTATATAATTTTATATCTCTTTAAATCTCCTCCGGTTTAAGTCTCAACTGTTTCCTTACACTAAATTTAAATTCAAACAAACATACACAACACGCTAAGCAAATAACGCGTCCCAACGAGAGTGACACGCGACTTCACATTTCCGAAACAGATGACAACCGAAGCTGAAGAGAGTCGGATGGCTAAGTCTTTCCGTGCTTGAAACGGACGGTACGAATGTTGTACTAATTTTTCTGTACCAAAATAAATATATATATATATATATATATATATATATATATATATATATATATATATATATACGTTTGTGTGTGTGTGTATTAAATGAACAAAAGCCACAAAATATAGAAGAAAATGTTGTGATGGATTATGTTGAATGTGAACTTAATAAAAAATGATTTTACATTTGAGAAGCAAACCTGATCCTAAGATAAGACCAAATGTCATTGCTTTTCATTCACAGTCTGCTGAAATTTGCTGCCTTATCGTGAAATCATTCTTACATTCTTTAATTTTCACTCGATGTTCATATAACATGCGTCATCTGGTATTAATTCAGTCACGTGGGATTTAAACTACATAACCAGATGACATGTTTTAGATGCACGCCAGTTAATGGATATCTCAGATGCTGGAAAGTCAATGGGATCTTCTATGTTATCAAATTTGATACAATTCGCATGTACAATTTTTTAATTACATTTAAGTATAAGTTTTACATATTCATAAACGTTTGAGAAGTTTCTTTCTTGGACCTTCATAAGAAAAATATTGGTCTGGTTTGGTTTGAATTAGCTTGGTATGGTTTAGTTTTGATTGTTTTGGTTTGGTTTGGTTTGGTTTGTTTCGTCTGCATTACAGCAAATCAACCCTTTTTAGTTTATGTAATGCTGAAATACAATAGTTATTATAACCGATTCATTGTATACAATGAATCAAACACAAGTTGTTATTTCACCCATATCCAGCAGAAAATTATTTGGGTTTTCATAAATTTGACATCAGTATTGAAGTGCATCCAGTGGTGAGTCCCTAAATCTGGGAGCGTTGGAGAGTGTGGAGTCATCCCTTAATGGGCATTACACAAAGATCCACCCTCATCCGAAGTTGCATTATTTGTCAGAGCCCCATCATCAGCATATTCGATTTAGCGTCTGTTTTAAATGTTGACATGTGTTGGACGGTTTTTAGAGATTGAACTTTAAACGAACCTATTTCTTACCATGTCTTTATTTATCCCCCTTTCTCTCAAATCATTTTCTTCCCATGTTTTCCTTGTCCTTCCCCATCCAACTGACACTGCCACCTCAACTGTGCTTCATGTACTAACCCAATCACTCCACCACCACCACCACCACCACCACCACCACCACCACCACCATCATCATCATCATCATCATCATCATCATCATCATCATCATCATCATCATCAGTTAATGGTCTGTTTTACATACTTCCTCCCATCTTTTCCTTGGTCTACCCTGCCAACTGACCCTGCTAACTTAACTGTTCTACATCTATTAACCCAAGAACTCTCACCCATTCCTTTAATGTGAACAAACCAACAAAGTCCCCTTTTACTCACACACATTCCTATTCTGTCCAAATTTAATCTTCCTCTGAGATCATCTGATCTAAGTCTGTCTTTAACTCATATTACAGATGCATCGTATCATCATCACATCATTTCTCTCCATGCAACACATATCCTCAACCCTCGTGGCCAGGTTTCACTTCCATATATCATCACGTCTTTTAGACTCTTCCCAACAGTTACACTCTGCTTGTTAGTTATAGCAGAACTTCCCTTAATTTACGCCATCAACTTATGTAATCACACTAGGGTGGAGTAGGTACTATAGCACCTGATCTACCCTGTGCTACAATTGTATCAACTAGGCAACAAAACGTCAATAGCTTTGCCATCCAAATATACTTTTACCACATGTGAATTCTCACCCATCTCTATCGTCTTACACTTCTTGAATACAAACTTGTAATCTTCTCTTAACCTACCAGTAATTCCACTCTAGTTTTGGTATACCTAATGCTTACAAGTATCATAAACAATTGAATTGCACCTGACTTTCTTTTACCAAACTTAGCATGGTGATTTTTTCTGGGGGCTTTCCAACACCACAACCACTGATCAATACTATAGTCTTTGTAATATTCACTTTTAGAGTTTTCCTCTCATAGAATTCCTCCAAGTCTTTAACTCAACAAGTAGATCTTCCACTGTTTCACAGACAATTACTAAATTATCAGCATAAAGCACCTCTTCTGGACAACCCAACAAAACTTCTTGGACAATGCTTTTTATACACAAATGATAAGCTACAGACTCAGTATAGAACACTGATGTATTCCTACTTTAATATTAAAACTGTCATTAAATGTGCTGTTAATTCTAACATAACTTTTAGTATTTTCGTACACTGCTTGAACAACCTTCACCACTCGTGTGCCTCTAGTGTACACAAAACCACTAGTGTATATATGTATATATATATATATATATATATATATATATATATATATATATATATATATGAGAAAAGAAGGATGAGAGTAATCCGACGTAATGGGAAATGAAAAGCAAAAACCAAGAGATATTTTTTATATATTCATCAACGTTTCGTCTTTATTGTAAGACTTCCTCAGGATGATAATTTTAAGAAAAATGTCATGCAAGTATATCGAAATATTGGGTTGACATGATGGGTTGATGATATATATATATATATATATATATATACAGTTATATAAACATTAGAAACGATGTTTTTTCAACTAACTTGTGATACATGCTATATATACATGTATATATATATATATAAACATACATGAATAAATAAATGCTAAATACTTTTTTATTTATCACTCTTATATTACAATCAAAACAAGTTATTCTATATTAGAATAATTAATACACAATATTATTTTGAAATACTCTATTTATAGTCAAGTAAAGTTCCAAACAAAATCTTTTGTTTAACTAATTTGCATAATTATATTTTTGAACAGTTCAAAATAAATAATTGTTTGCTGTTATTCGATTCTAATTTGATTGTCCTATTTGCTTATATATATATGGAATAGTTTTGTTGATATTACCAGTAATTAATTAAAGTGATAACAAAAAATGACAAAAAAATAGAAACAATGTACATTACTTTTCAAGGGACGTGGGCCCCTCCCCTCTTTTGACAAATTATTCATTTTTTTTAATCTTCCGCTGCCCCTACAATAATCAACAAGCAAAACAAATGTTTTTTTTAACTTACTCATTTTTTTATATATCTCATTTTTAAAGCATAGTTTTTACCTAAAAAAGCAGCATTCATTATTCCTGATATTGAATTGCGAACATAATTTTATAACTAAACGCATTAAAAAATAGCTCAGCATTTAATTTTCATCAATAAATACATACAACAGACATATGTATATACACACAACATATATATATATATATATATATATATATATATATATATATATATATATATATGTGTATACATATATACATACGCACACACACACATAGAAATATTAGTTCGGTATCACATGTACGATAAAAAAAACAAGTATTTCTTTTTCTTCTAAAAACTAAAATTAAGTC
>OY744535.1:38665344-38875344 GCA_963556195.1 Sepiola atlantica | reverse complement strand
ATATATATATATATATATATATATATATATATACATATACACACTTATATATATACACATATACAGACATACATATATACACATATACACACATACACACATATATATATATATACACATCTACACGCACACATATATATACACATATACACACATATATATATATACATATACACACTTATATATATACACATATACACACATATATATACACATATACACACATACACGCACACATATATATATATATATATATCTACACATATATATATACATATATATATATATATATATATATATTATAATATAAAATGAAGTAATAAAATAAGGTGTCAATCAAATTTTATTAGAATTCAAAGTTCATGCAAAGCATCCTTAAGTCCTTAGCTCATGAGTTTTCAAAGATAATTCTTCTCTTCAGAGGACCATTACCGCAGTTATACTACTACAGGCAATAAAATTACGCTTTGAAAATATATAAAATTATATACACAAATATATAAAAATACATAACATCAAACATATCAATCCAAAAACATACTTTTGTTGAATCCATACAGTCCATCCAGGTCATACAAGTTGAGAAGCATAATCAGGAAGGACATTACTCCAAGATACAAACAGCAGTCCAAATATGTGAAATTGAAGGGGCCGGCAAGGTTATCCAGTCGCGAAATGTGTCCATATTCAATGTTAATGATAAATAAATCAATCAAAATAATACAAAAAGTCCAATCAAAGTTCCGAGATCCCAACATGTGCAACTCTAATCAAATCCAAATTCGTTGTTTAATTAGAAAACCAGCTAAATCCGAATTGAGCAAAACAAGACGGACTCCCATCACATCTAGCCAGAAGAGCGAAAAATATATAATATATCCGGATGTTTCACTAATTATAAGATATTAGTTGACGCTTATATCTTTTGTTGGATTGCTTCATATATATATATATATATATACACACATATACACACATACATATACCTTCAAATTAGATCATATAAAAAGAAACAATGTGTTAGCTATCAAGATAATTCATCATCTTTCAAAAACCAATATTTTGCATAGTTTGGATGATTTAAATAATTTTTCAAATCAAGTTTCAGTGCCTGAAACAGCTGTAAATTATGATAATTTTATATATACATACATATATATATATATAATAAGGAGAATATTTTGAAAAATATTTTTAAAACGTGGATAACGCATTTAATTATGTTTTTTAAAATAAATAATTTATTTACTTTAAAAACGTGAGTACTTTCGGTGATATACACCCTTGTCAAAAGTATAAGCATATTTTTTTTCCTCTTCTTTCTTAGTTTAATCCTCCTTGATTGAGACATATTTATCGCAGTCAAGTTGAAATTCGTCTTGATGTTATTGACGATTAATGTTGATATGCCGGTGTGTGTAGCACGCGGTTATGTATATAGTCAAACTTTTTGGATTCACAAAAGATGGGAGGTAACAGTGGAGTAAGCAAGGTATGTATCCGCTCAGACACAGTTGCTTATATATATATATATATATATATATATATATATATATATGAACTTTTTTGATTCATACAAATATTATTGGCTACATATGTTCATACATGTTTCAGCTGTGACCTTATTCAAAGTCTAGCTTCTTCGGGACATGTTTACTAAACTGAGAGGAATAGATGAATTACATTCTTGCATATCATTTTGGTTGGAGTGGAAGTGGGATGTAACAGTGGAGGTGGCAAGGTATGTATCCGCTCAGACACAGTTACTTATCTATATACCCACAAGTCACTTATATCCACATACATATGCACTTGTACACTTGTGTGTATATACATACATATTCACACACTTACACCCTTATAAGTTGATCTTAAAACATTACCATGAAAAATAATTATAGCCTTTACATGACGTCATAGATTTATCATTTACATCATGTTTCAAAACACAAATCAAAACATAAGCGATTATAAAAATAAATAAATGAATGGTTAAACAGGGGGCCTACTTTGAAGCGGATTAGGGTCCCAACCCCGTAACGTATTTGAAATATTTTTCTGGCCTAAAGTCGAATACGTTTTAGACAGGCCTCGACTATGTTCTTATACTTGTACAGGATTCACTTCTAAACTAATTAACCGATCATTATGAATTTTCAAACACAGATGCTAGACGTAAGGATAGGTTATGTGGCCTATATTTAATTTTATACAAATAAGGCAAAGTGTGGTTGAAAGCCCTATGCGAAAATTTAGATACATCGGATTGTTGTGAAATTTTGAGATATCAATTAATAAATATTTCACAAATTTCAGTTTCGTTGGCGTATTTAAAAGGGTTTTATGGGACGCAATATGGGTACAACTTCCAATTTGAAAATTCAAATATTTCGGATTTGCATTGAATTTGATTAGTAGTTATTAGACATTAACTAAGCAAGATTCCCTGAATGTAAACTTCTTCTGAAGACCCCCTAAGCTTAAGCCTTCAATTTTAGACATTTTCTAGAATTAAAATCATCTAGTGGATTTTGATCAAAATTGGAATAAGGATTGTAGACATAAGGTTTATTATCATTATACCTTGATTTTTATCTTCGTAAGAGGACATAAAAATGGTACAAAACTGTTCTGTTTGGGAAATTCATTTACTATATATATATATATATATATATAAAATAGCAGCCTTTATATGATATATATATATATATATATATATATATATATATATGTATATATATATATATATATATATATATATATATATATATATATATAGTCTCGGAAGTTTCTCAACCATTAAAACTATATAAAAAAAAAAAACTAAAATAAAAAAAAATAAAAAAACTTATAGTCTCAAGTCTTCCAGTGGAAAATCACTCATGTAAGTCAATTTATTTTTTACAGTTATTATATTAGTTAGTTTCTGACACTATTTTAAGGGATCATTAGTTGTTTACCATGAAAAACTGTTTCGGGAATTTAAAAACAAGACAGTATTTAATTTCATGGCTTCCCAGCAGAGTTGATCAGACCCCACTTCCCTTAAAAGACAAAAACATAAACGTTCCTTATACTAAATCTACGTTTTGTTCCATATAAATGTTTTGCTAACTTATATTAGTTATTTAAGACAAAAAAAAAAAAAAAAAAAATTCTTTACCTGTGCTGTTCGTCTGTCTAATAAAATTTATCCGTTACTCACAAAAATGTTGCTGCATTTTAAAGTGTTTGGACGAATCCATGACACTATTATTTATATATATATATATATATATATATATATATATATATATATAATATATGAAGATAGATGAAAGAAGAGTGATAAACATGTACGAATAACAAATTTATTTCAACTTCGATTGTTCAATGCAAGGTATACGTGGTAATAAAATTATGTTTATTATTCTTTCCTTAAGCCAAGGCTTTTCAAAGATCAAAATCTTATCATCAGAGGAATTTACATAGATAGATAAGTTGGCGGTGGAAAAGACAAAATTCAAAATTTGAAAAAGTATTAAGTAATGGAGAGTGAAAAAAAGTTTGTGTAAAAAAGATATGGGGAAAGTCCAGTTGGTAATTGTCCGTTGATGAGGTGTCCAATTACTTAATATTTTTTCAAATTTTGAATTTTGGCTTTTCCACCGCCAACTTTTCTATCTATGTAAACCCCTCTGATGATAAAATTTTGATCTTTGAAAAACCTTGGCTTAAGGAAAGAATAATAAACATAATGTTATTACCGAGTATACCTTGCATTGAACAATCGAAGTTGAAATAAATTTGTCATTCGTACATGTTTATTCCTCTTCTTTCATCTATCTTTATAATTGCTCTATCCTGTATATTGAGCTTAAATTATTTCACTATAGGTTCTATCTACTAAAAGTACACTTTTAGTTTCATATTTTATTATATATATATATATATATATATATATATATATATATATGAGTCATTTGCTCAATGTTGAAGGATGTTTGATCAGTCAGCTGGCCTTGAGCAAGACTTTCTATTCCTCTTTTCCCGCCAAAGAAGAAAGATAGAGTAATAAGTGCTTAAGTGATCCAAAGCTCCTGACAACAGCAATTCCAATCAGTTGTGTTGACCAAAGACATCAGGCTTCAGCCAGACTGCCCACTAATGTATTTTGAAACTAGGTATTTCTTCCATCTCAGAAGTGAATAGAGCAACTTTGCTAGTCAGCTATTCGGTAGTTGCCGCCCCAACCCTCACTCAGCACCTTCAACTGACCAGCTAACAATAGAGTTCTATAAACTCAGAGCAGAACCCATAACCGTAGGCATCGCAATTTCATGACTCATTCAGATTATTTGCAGTTTGATCAGCAGTCTGAAAACTCTGGCCTTCAATAAGACTCACAGGGAATTTTTTCCGGTCAAAATGGGCTGCAGAATGTGCTAAAGTGGTCAAGAAGACCTGCCAATAGGCATTTGACTCAGATCTCTTGACCAAAGAAAAGCCAGCCGCATTCATAACACATATGTTTACAATAGGGGACGAGATTGACAGCTGAAAAGCCACTGGCAATTTCTTTTTGTGCTTGTTGAGTGCCATCCCTTTGATTGATCTGTATTTAAAATTCCGCTGGAAGAATTGAGACCAATTGCTATAAACAGTGGCAGGAGAATGCAGCAAGGAACTTTTCTGAAAACCACTTTGCAGAGTGACATGATTTTGTAATGGAAGGAATTTGTTTCAATGTAACAGGTTGCAAGGGAAATAACTCCACTTCTCAAAATTCTGGATTTCATGAAGAAATTAATGTTATTTGTCATTATGTCATGGTTCATTTATTTTTTTTAACTTGTAGTTCGAATGTTTAGGAATTTTTGAAATGAGGATTGACAATTTATATTATTTGGATTATTTGGACTACTATTCTCATTTTGGTTCGAATGTTTTGCAATTTTTGAGATGAGGATTGTCAATTTATATTATTTGGATTATTTGGACTACTATTCTCATCTTGGTTGTTGGTTCGAATGTTTTGCAATTTTTGAGATGAGGATTGATAATTATTTTGATTTTGATAATTTTATTGCCAATGTTTCACAATCTTCTTCAGATGCATCTTTCTTAACGTTGGAACTTTTATATTAAACTCAAGAACCTATACAGAACTTCGAACTGAACCTTTTATTTAATCCACAGGGGTACATATTTCTCGTTCTGTCAACCATGACCTGGTAGAAGTGCTAATCAATTATTATATTATTCTTACTTATTATCGCCTGTCGTAAGGATTGAACCATAAACCTCTGGAAGACTGTCACTTAGAATTGATTATTAATTTTGTTAATTACATCACATGTCCATGTAAAGAACGATCGGGCTGCTGGGAGCAGTCTAAAGTCATTAGTTTTGTCGCTTGTATACGCCACCTAGCTGGTACCACCTGGGGTGTCTTGACCAAGACACTGCGTATATCCACCCAAGCATTGTTCTTCTCCGCCTCCTAGTACTGCTCCTCAGCCTGGTGCAGGAGTTCCCACACAAAGAAGCTGGACATAACACTCAACACCGCCTTATGCGCAGTCTCTGGCTGCCTGCATGCCACGCAGATCAACAAATTACCGATACGCGCCAGCATCGCACCACCAACCCTGCACCGTGAAGCAGCTGTTCTTGCACTGTCATGAAAAGACACCATTGATGAGGACCACCTTCTCCACAAGCTCGTCACAGAGACCCCTCTACGAGCTTGCCTGAAGTCACGATACCCATTCACAGAGCATGATCACCAGCTCCTGCTTTAAACATGTGATGACGTCACAAAACGAACATGGCTCAAATGTCGCTGAACGGAAGAAGAGCAGGCAGCAGATCAATCAAGGCTGCATAGATTCGTGGAGGAGCCGGATGTACTACCGGGCATGGACCTCCCTCACCAGCAGTTTACAATGCTCAACCGCCTCAGGATCGATGTCGGCCATTTCGATGTGACCATCAAAGGATGGGGACTCAGGGACTTCGCTGTCTGTGACTGTGGTCACCCTCAACAGACAGTCAACCACATCATACCGTCAGGTCTAAAACATCGACTAGACGGCATAGCTGCGCTAGACGATGAAATTTTATCATGGCTTTTCTCAACCGGGCTGGTGATCTGACAACGGGATGCTTAAGCAAACGAAAGAAGAAGAAGAAAACCACATGTCCGTGTGATTCCCACGTTTTGAAATATAAACCTGAAGAAGGTTGAAAGTTACATTGACCGAAATGTTATAAAAAGTTGTCTGAATAATCCATACATATAAGATTATGAGCTAGGGATTGATAATAGGTATTATTTGGATTATCTGGACTAAAGGACAAACTAAGTGATGAAGCTACTGAACGAAATGCAAGCTCTACTTTCTTCTGTCTTTACTTTTCAGTCAAGAAATTAGTGCAGATTTGATGTCAGTTTCGTCACTTTAACGAATGAAACTGATTTTCTCAAAAAAAAATATACGACGAGCTGTTTCATTACCGGTCCAGAAAAAACAGACGGACGCTTCGATAACAACAAGAAGTAAACGGACTTTACTAACTATAAAAAGAAAAGCTAATACTTTTACATTTATTATGAAACTACAGTCTTTGAGGAAAGATAATTTATCCGAAAAATTTAAGACAAAAGTCAGGAAAAAAAAAGACTGATTTTTAATAAAAAATATTTGCATCTTATGGATTCTAAGGTATTTTGCCTATTTTCAAATTTAAATTCTTCAAAGATGCTTCCAAGGAATTTTTTAAAAATATACAACTATTATTATGTATCATGTTATAATTAATATATATTTTTTTATGGAAATCGCTCCAGGCAAGGCATAAAGCCACTTGATGTAAGGAGCTAAAAACATTCTACTTCAAGGTCAAAAACATGCCAACAATAAGTGTTAGATAGATAGAGTTCGATCCAAAAAAACAGTAATTCTATCCCGCCCGTCTCAGAAACATTGTTCATGGAATGTGAGGACTAAAGGACAAAATAAGTGAAGCGAGAGTAACGAGGCTTCCGAAAGTAAACGGAAAGTTCACTTTCTCTCTTTATATTTCTGCTAATCATATTTGTTATTCAACTTTCTAACTGGGCAGATCTTTATTAAGTGTTATGGCGGTGTTGTCATATTTTCAGAATTTTCTGTCCTTTTTTTACAAGTGAATTACAACATATCAAGGCCAAAAGTTTCTAGAGGATAAGGGTTAATAAGATGGATGAATTGTCAGTTCAATTATGAAGAATATTATGAGAGGATTGAAAGCAATGAATTGAATGAACAAAATTTTGATTACTTATGAGGACGATTTATGACAAGTATTTGTTGATATTCAGTTTGGAGACGACCATGCTGTTGTGTGCAGGGAAGAAATTTTCATTGTAATGTGGTCCACAGATGCAAAGCATTTGGAAAGTCCGTTCAAGAAATTCTGTCTGGCGCTCGGCATGCGGAAGAACAAAAAAATGTTTTCCTTTGTGATAGGAAGATAAGTTCTTGCTGTGAATGTCTTATAAGGAGAAACCAGAGATCGGAGCTCAGTCGAGCACTTTTCATGGAAATAAAGATAGAGCAGAGAAAAGACTAGCACCTGTGAGAAAAGGGTTAGGATTAGGGTTAGGGTCAGAACAGATCATCCCCCACTAGATTGCACACTTTATTTTGTACTTTGTCAAGGCAAGAAAGAGTGCTCTGGGCAGCTCTTCATCAAATGTGTCAGCAATAGTCCATCTTAGGACGTACCTGACCTTTATATCAGTAAGGGATTGAATCAGGACTCACCTACTTTCTGGAGCAGTAGAATGATCCAACTGCTCTTCGAACCACTTTAGCAGCAAATTCAAGACACAATGGATAACTCCTGAAAGGATGTCTGTATGTTCCATTTTCGATTTGGAGTGGAAGTCTATTCGTTTTAAAGAAAATGCAGTTGGTAATTTGTGACCAGTTTATAAAGTGTATGGCTATATCACATTTAACTACCTATTTTTATCAGAACGTCAAAGGTAAGCAACGTTGAATCTGATCAATACTTCGATGGGTGACTGTTTAAAGATTACCAAATACTGTGAATTTGAAATTTGAATCGACCGTATTCTCTTTAAAAACCTTGGAAAGTATATTTATCCATATCTCCTCCCTCTAACTACGGGGGAAATATCAGGTTAAACTAGACCCTTAAAACTAGGGTAGGAAAACTAGTTTAAGAGAGACTCTGCTTATTACAGCATTGCTTCCAGTCCACTTGGATTTCTCCTAACCACTTACTACTAGTAGATTGAAAGGGGATAACCAGTTCATATGCAAGAAGCATAAGACAATTGAGATGGATGAGAACTCAGATGTGGAGAAAGTATATGAGAACGGCGAAGCTATTGAGGTTGTTGAGAACTTTTGTTACTTTGGTGATACAATTAAAGCACAGGGTGGAGCAGGTGCTATTGTGATTGCAAGAGTTAGGAGTGGATGGAGTAAGTGCAAGAACTTCTGACTTTACTAACCAGCAGATCGTTGCCGCTATCGACTGAAAGAAGAGTCTATTAGGCATGTGTACCGAGTGTGATGATGTATAGAAGTGAAACCTGACCAGTGAGAGTTGAGGACATGCGTTGCATGGAGAGTAATGATATGACAACGATGCAGGTGATGTGTAATGTGAGCCTCAAAGACAGACTTAGTTCTGAGCATCTCAGAGGAAACTTTGATGGTATGGCTACGTTGAAAGAATGGATGAGAGTTCTTGAGTCAGTAGGTGTAGAACAGTTAAGGTAGCAGGTCCAGTTACAGGGGAACGCCAAGAAAAATATGGGAGGAAGTTATAAAAATAAGCATGAGATAAAAAGGGATACATAAAGACTTGGCAAAGAGATAGGTTTGTTTGGGAGTCAATTTCTTAAAGCCGTCCAACACATGCCAGCATTTAAGATGAACGTTAAACCGAATATTATATGATGTTGACTCAAGGGACTTAAACAATGTTGGGCCACGAGAAGTATCGTTAAGTGCTGCATAATCCAAGATTTATGATAAACTCATAGAGACTCTTTCAGGGGGTATCCATTGTCTCTTGAAACAGAAGAAAGCCAATCTGATATACTCGCCATTGAGCAAGTCTGTTTTGTTTTATTTGTTACCCTATTGCAGAACCAAAGGAAAGAGGAACACATGAGAAACTTTCGCTGCTATTTCTTCATAGTGACTAGGATGACGGCTTAACAAGAATGGGAAAGAAGAGAAGGAAAAAGGGAGATGTCACTATTCACTGAGCCAACTACTTCTCAATGAGATTCACAGCTTTTTTTTTTTCCAATGAAATAACAACAAGAAATCTGATGGGGTCAAAATAGATTCTCGCATTACATGTTACAAATGCCTTATTAGTGTTGCATACTATTACATTTTTTAGTAATGAGTCACCATTTACTAAGGTCAAGAGCCACTCGAGGATAAAGGTTAATAAGATTGTAAGTTGGATAATGAACAATACTATGAGAGGATTAGAACTTATGGGTGAAAGAGGAGAATTAGATTACTTAAGAGGACAGCTCGACAAATATTTGTTGATATTGGACTTGAAGACGACCATGTTGTAGTCAGCAGGGAAGCAGTTCTGTGGTATTTTGTTCCACAGATTGAAAATTCTCGGAAAGAAACTCTGTTCATGGAAGTTCCGATTGGTTTTAATCATACGGAGGAAGAAAGGGAAGTTCCTTGTAGTGTTAGTACTTAGATGAGTTCTTGCTGTGAATATTTTCAGAGATAGAAGCTCAATTTGTTTTTCAAAAAAATCCTTTAATTAAATATTATTATTGGTGTCATTCAACTTAAATAATACCATGCTCTTTTTAAAAGACTGAGAAATGTTATAATGCTGACCACGTAACCTTACAACAATGTAAATTTTATGTTCATATGATTTTAGCAAAATTTAATTTGGTTTGTTTTTTTTTACAGCAAATCAACTCTTTTTTGCTTTATTTAATGATTATCATTCAGCTGTGTGCTATGTTGGATATAGACAAGCTGTGTACAACAGTGTTTCACTTCGATGTTTGAATCATGGGTTACATGCTTTGCTCTGGAAATGGCCCTTCCCAACTTTCACTGCCTTACACGTTTTCAGTGACAAAATGGTTAAAACTTACATCGGAAGATGTAAAAAAAAAGAGACATGCACAAACTTGCCAGAAAGGGAGAAAAAAAAAACTCCATCGAAGATTGGTATCATTCTGAGGAATTCCCATGGTGTGGCTCGAGTAAGATTTGTGACTCGCAAAACAACTTGCGCACATTCTCCCGGCCAGAGGTCGCTCCCCCCAAATCTCTGAAGATCTTTACCATTTTACATTTCTGTGAGGAAGCAAATGGAAAGAAATAGGAAATAATGGTGTGTAGTCGAAAGCAGAATCCATATTTTGCTGCTTCGATACAACTCGAATCATAAATCGTACACAGAATATAATTTGATGACACAATGAACAGCTTGAAGCTTATGTATCCAGAACCGGCATGAAAAAATAACAAAAACATATGAAACCCATGTGAATAATTACTGTTTTCTTACTTTTCTTTCTTATAAATTTGCATGTAAGAAGGTTTGGAAGTTTCTCTCTTTTAATGCATACCAACCATTTTGTTGGTAATTCTTAAGGTGACTCATAATACCAATTGCAAATGGTATATGGTAACAATTCATTGAGTGTAATCTACCATTTAGTAGGACATCAACCATTTTAAGATTATTTAATTCCAAAACGCAATGTAAACAATTAAATTGTATGCATTGAACATAAAGTGCTATTTCACTAATAACTGGATGAAGATTGTGATTCTATAAATTTCTTTTTTCTACTATTTAGAGTAACCACTTATGAAGGCCAATAGCCACTCGAGGATAAATGTTAATGAGATGGGTATGACTGCCAGCTGAAAGATGAGTAACACTTTGACGGCCGGACCCATAAGCATTCAAACGCACTTCATACGGTTGATCAATGTTAGCAAATTATAGAAATCCCGCACCGACTGAGGACAGGAAAGATACTGCACTTTGATCCGAGCTTGAAATGCCTGTAATCAACATTTATAAATACATTATTATTTATAAATCAGATTTTATTTCAAGACAAGTTTGAAAATTTTCTGATATTCTTTCATTTCAGAATCATTTAATAGACCAGCCGATCTTAGTACTACCTCAGAGTTAGGGCTCTTGTACTACCAGTCAGAAACAGCAGCTGGACAAACTGTCTTAGTGTTCCTCATCTTTTGGCTGACAATCATTCCAATCTCATTAACCCTTATCCACGAGTGGCTTTTGGCCTTGATGAGTGGTGACCCCAATAGTAAAACCAAAGAAACATATTTAATAGTGGCAAAGTGCAATGGATAGCTATTTCTGTGTACTATTTAAAGATTTGAGAACTGGAGACCACTTTCTGACAGCTTGAAGCCTAAGGTGGCTTCTTCGAGTGAGATGTATTCGGCAAAAGATTATCTAAGAGATGCAGTTCGAATTTTGAAAATACATCAATTATTGATCAAAAAGTGTCAAATTTGTCTCAAACACCTGGTCCATGGAGGTTAATTATGCACCTCTTCAAACTTTATTTAATATTTAAAATATACATGATATTAAATAATAATAATCATTATATTTAACTACAACAGTACATACATGTAATATATAGTATTATTTTGTTGTATACTGTTTCGTTTCTACTTTGGAGGTTTGATATGAAGACTTACTCGTGTCTAAAGGGATGATGACTTTTTCTGCTGGGTGATTCATCACGTCTGTGGCTTGGATCGTTAGTTCTTGCCAATAATTAACACAAGTCATTAATATTCAAGACTTCCTTACTTCAGATTTTGGTCGTTCGCTCACGATTCCCATACATGTCACTTTTGAACTGTTAATCTCTTTTCAGTTTATTTCAGATTTCTGTTACTTAAAAGAAGATTGTGGTTTATTTCAAGTTTTAATCGATAAGATCACATCTCTTTAGAAGCATGTATGGTCATAAACTGTTATACGATGACACCAATCAAGGGATCTTTGGACATTTTCTAATCCATTTGTAAACTGATTAGCCACTTAATCCCATAATAAAACCTTGTGTTAAAATTTCTATTGGCAGATAACAATTAAGAGAAAATATACCAACTTTTTAGGAGGGTCCTTTATATTTCCTTGTGGTCATAAAAGTTACCAGAGTAAGCTCTCTGAACACCTCCTTGTGTTGAGAGATAAGTAGTATCTACTCTGGTCACTTTTATGACAACAGTAGGTCCATGTTTTCTGGGGAAGGAAGAGGGGAATGTTTCAGTAGCGCCTTGGATGCCTCAGTAATTTTATTTTTGTCCCCTTAATTAAAATATTGGCTACAAAAAATATATAGAGTCGCTTTTGCCAGTAAAAATATATATTTTGTTTTGATTACAAAAATGTTACTACACATGTGCAGTAAAATTTTATTAAACAATCGCTGTTTTGATAATACTATCATTTTATATTTGAAAATTTGTATTTCTTATAAAATATATATCTAAATGAATAAATTGGAAAGGTTTTTTCATTTATTCGAACTATATTCATATTTAAACACTATTTATTTACACAGCTCTACCTAATTCAATTTTACACTAAAATGCGTTCACATACCGTATATATACTCACAGAAAAGCTGACTAAACACTGTCAAAGCTATAAATTACTTGCATATTTATTTTTTAAACATTTTTTTTTTTAACATAGTTTACCCCAAACAAGGCAGGACGCCACTGTAGACGTAAGGGGCTACTAAGAAAAAAGAAGAGCAGAGAAGGTAGGGGGCAGTCAACCTAGATTGGGATCTGTGCAGCAAGATGTCTGTTTACATTAGTTTAAAACTTCTGCATGTCTGTAGTGTCGGGGAAACAGGGGGCAGGGAGGGAGTTCCAGAGGCCAGCAACACGAGGAAAGAAGCTATTTGAGTAGAAGGCTCTCCGACATCTGGGGACCTCCACAGTGAATGAATGAGATTTAGTTGATTGCCGAGTTAGTCTAGTGAATTTACGTCGAGGGGGCACTAGAGTAGCCAGTTCATCGGAACATAAACATTGTCTAATAAATTCATATTCAGTACGATTCACTTATAATTTGATTCTCCTATTTTATTATATATACGAAAAACTTTTCTTGATATTAATATATTAATCATTATCAGTAGTAATATTATTTTAATCGATTTAATGAATTAAGTTTAAAATTCAAGATTCCGTTTCATTATTTGTTGTTTTATTTTTACGTTTTCGCACGCGTATATTTACACCAAGCAACAACCTCGATAACTTTCGAATAATTACTTTTAAAAAATAAAGTTTGCATTAAACGCAATAATTATCAAAGGGTTTCTGTTAATAATTAAATACATGCGTTTATTATTTTTTAAAAATAAATTTGTTGTTGCTGTTGTTGTTGCTGCTGTTGCTGTTCCTATTTACTTCCTCCCACGAGAGCAGAGTTAGGCACAATATCAATATTTAACTTGCGGAAAATCTTGCTACCCCTAAAAGGGGCACTCTGGATTGGAACAACATGTCAATTACCTCGGTCTAGAAGGATTTCTCCTTCACTGACCGAGAACATAAAAAACTAAGTGCAGATTCAGGACCGATACGACATTTTGCTCCAAGCCAAAAGGCCAAGGAGTCAACATGTTGGTAGTGATTATGATGATGATTGTGATTATGATGATGACTTTGATAAGAAAAGAAAAAACCTATTCTAATCTTCCCAAATTACAAAAAATAGATTATTTTTCTTAAATATTATTTAAGACATGTTTCTGTCTTTTATAATAAAGGCGAAAAGTACAAAGTACCTATTTCGAATAACTCAGAAATATAAAATTGGTTTATTTGAGCAATCGACCGTCCACCCTTATGTTTGATTCATATCATTATATAACCAGTTTTTAATGGGGAATTCATTTTCATTTTTATGCTGAAACAAAATAAAATTCCGCGACTTTGAATATCTTAATGATCATATCAATTCATCTCTTGTTGTTTTTTTTTCTTAAAAAATAAAATTTGACTATGTTCATGCACAGTAAATTTTCCCCACATTGCATTATATATCAAATAACTCTACGACAATCATCATTTTGTTTCTTTCCTCCAAATGACTAAAATTTCAATTGAAATGTTTTTCTTTGGTTTCTGTAAAGGAACTGCAGCCTTAGTAATTGCTGCCCGAAGGGCGGGTATTTTTTGCTAGTATTTATATAAAGTGAATTATATGTATATCTTATATATTTCTTTGTATAGAATTCACTTCTAAACTAATTAATCAATCATTATAGAGTTTGGAATACAGGTGCTAGACGTATACCCATGTAGCTATATTTAGTTTTATTTAAAGGGGACAAAGAGGGACTGGAAACTGTTCATGAAAATTTAGATACCTTCGATTTTTGTAAAATTCTAACTCTAAATATTAGACATCAATTTCCAAAATTTCTTCTTTTTTTTTTAGTATTTTAAAGGTGTTTCAAGAGCATAATATGGACACAACCTCCCATTTGAACATTCTCATGTTTCATATTTGCATCCATAGTCAAATATTTTAGATTTACACCCATAGTCATGAGACATTGATGAAGTAAAATTCCCGGAATTTCAATTTCTTCTTAAGACCCCTTAAGCTTTAAGCTTGAATTTAGACATTTTCTAGAATCAAAACCATGTAACGAATTTTGATCAAAATTGGAATAATGATAGAATATGGCTTAGTGGCGTTATATCTTGATTTTAATCTCTGCAAGGACACATAATGCTGGCATAAAACTGTTCTGTTTGGGGAATTTATTTCATCCGTCCTGGAATGGGTATTCTTATATATATATATATATATATATATATATATATATATATATATATATAGATAGATAGATAGATAGATATGTATATGTATATATATGTATATGTATATGTATATATATATATATGTATATATATATATGTATATACAGGGTGGGCAAAAATAAGGGTCCTATTTTTAAAAATTCATAACTTTTTTATTTATTGATTTTTTTTCTTTTTTTTTAGAATAAGTAAAGGACCCCTTTCCAAGCAAGCATGAGCCGTATTAGCCCTAAGGAACGTACCCTCATTTAGAAAACATTATTTTTGCTTAAAAAACTCAAAACAGTGTAAAAAACAATACTTTAGTTTTTGTAAGTTTTAAGAAGTGTTTTTCGGCTAAAATTTGTTTTGTTTATTTCAAAAAATCTCGGAAGGGTCAGTCTACATACACATAAAGTTTGGTGAGTTTAACTTTTATTTTGTGGAAGTTATTCAAATTCAAGTTATTCAAATTTAAAGATAGGTCCCTTATTTTGGCCCACCCTGTATATATGTATATGTATATATATGTATATATATATAGCACTAGATGAAGTGAAAGAATAAAATAAGGTGCAAATCAAATTTCATTAGAATTAAATGTTGAAGCATAGTACTTTAAAGTCCTTAACTCATGAGTTTTCAAAGAAAATCTTCTCCTTGGTTTTTTCTATCGTTTTATTAATTTGCATACACCTTGGATACACTTTTCACTGTCATCTACTGCATCGATAGCAAACAAATTTCCCGCCTGGATAACTTTTTCGTTTTTGGAATACCATTCACCACCTGGATTGTTTTTTAATCAACCTCTTTGATATCTTTCTTAAAGCTGTTTTAAACTTTATGACTTGGATGAACTGTATTAGTTTAACAAAAAAGTATGTTTTGAGCCGATATATTTGATGTTTTATATAATTTTATGTATTTTTTATATATATTTTTTAATATATTTTCAAAGTTTAATTTTATTACCTGCAGTAATGTCATTGCGGAAATGGTCGTCTGAGGAGAAGATTTTCTTTGAAAACTCATGCGTTAAGGACTTTAAAGTACTTTGCTTGACCATTGAATTCTGATAACATTTGATTCGCACCTTATTTTATTCTGTCACTTTATCTAGTGCTATTAATGCTCTATCCAGTATATTGAGCTTTAGTTTTATCCGGATGTTCACTAATTAAACATATTAGTTGCCTCTTATATCTTTTGTTGTATTAACCTTATATATATATATATATATATATATATATATATATATATATATATATATATATATATATATATACAGTAAACTATGAAAATATATTGTTCTCTCAACAAAGAATATGATTGGTTAACTAGCTAGCCGTGTATATAAAAACACCCGGAAAAATAACTCCATGCATTTTAGCCTGAAGATTCCCCCCCGGGACTGAAACGCGGGAGCTTCTGTGTAGCTTAATTGCCATAAATATATTTTCATAGCTTCCTACCTTGCTCTACTTACGTATCGAGCACTGTTGAAGTAAATACTGAAAATTGATACATAAAAAATTATATTTCCTTATAAAATTTTATGTGGATACATGAAATACTAATATATATATATATATATATATATATATATATATATATATATATATATATATATATATAATATATATATATATATATATATATAATATTTATAAATAAATATTAAATTATTTATACCTACAGACACTAGCGTTTCAAGCTTATTGCTCTCATCAGTGCAGGGAAGTAACAATTTCAGACAGTCAGGAGGCGCAAACCCGGTACACAGAGTCAGCCATATTCACTCGGCCCACGGAAACTGTCACGTAATTTAGGGAAATTAAGATCTACATGAACCTAGAAGCGGGCACAGATAGAAGACTAGTCGAGAGTGTTCGACGAACGTATTCGGAACTTTGCATTAGAGCTTTTTGACAGTCTATTTTTAACTTCCCCGAGAGTGCTCAATTTTAATTTCTTAAAGGGGCTTAGTATAATATTTATAAATATATATATATAATATATATATATGATTATTGTTATTTACACAGAAATGTACAGACTGTGTAAATAAAAATAAAAATAATCATATATAAAAGCTCTATTTGATATTGAGCACTTTTTATAAACCCGGTTGAAATTCTTTAGATTACTACCCTGTGGATGTTTTACCTGGATTATTATTATTATTATTATTATTATTATTATTATTATTATTATTATTATATATATATATATATATATATATATATATATATATATATATATATATATATATATATATATAATAGATGTTGTTTTTTCTAAAATTTGATAATTTTATGATTCTTTATCATTACAAAAGATTGACACATTGTTTTTACTGTTGTTTTTTGTATTGTAATCTTCTAGTTGGGGTCTGGTATCATATATTTGAGGGGGAGCAGGCATGAATTCCGAGAACTGACACTGAAAGTGACCATGTGTAGCTGGTACTCTTTGTTTATGGAAAAGAAACATAGCCAACGAAAAGAAAAAGAAAGAAGTCTGCCAAGGAATACATTACATTGATGCATATATTTTGCCGAAATAACTTTTCTTGTTCTAAAGAATGCCAGGAATAAATACAAGTTTGGTCATCCCTGATGTATAATGAAATCTTAGAGTTGCCAGCCATGCCCATCTGGTGAGACCTGATGGATAATTTTATCCATTCTGACATTACATGGTTTGTTTATCACAGTTTACAACCATTCATCGTTGTTATAAAATTATGTAAGTCTTGTGCCAGCATCGAAATACGAATACGTTTCATGTATTCTTCGGATCGGATTTCTACAAGAAGGAATGGTAATGGTTAATCTGTTTTGACACTAGGGGCTATCTGGATAGTATATACGTGGCCAGAGGAACCAGCAGTGCTGTCATGGGTGTTAACACCCCGCCCGCTTTATTCCGTAAAAAAACGTGGGATATAAATCAGGAGGCTGCGTCTCTATAAACAGTTTAGTTTCAAAGGCTCGAATTTAACAAGCGAAATATCCATTGGAGCTGTAATAACATAATTAAAAAAGATGCTTTTATTATGATGTAATGAAAGTGATTTAATCATATTTGACGCCAATAACAAACACCGATGGAATAAAAGAAGAAAAATGTTAATTTAATAGACGTTCAAGAACTTGAAAGCAATAAATATTCTTTTGAAAAAAAAAAAAACGTGTTTTCTTCATGCTTAGAAAAACTTCTTTTTTTTTTAAAATCAAATAAGTCATTATGAATAAATATTTTTGAACATTTTATTATTTTTTTTATTTTATTATTTTTTTATTTTATTATTTTTTAATTTTATTATTTTTTTTATTTTATTATTTTTTATTTATTATTTTTTTATTTTATTATTTTTATTTATAATTTTTTTATTTTATTATTTTTTTATTTTATTATTTTTTATTTTATTATTTTTTTATTTCATTATTTTTTTATTTTATTATTTTTTTACTTTGATTCAAACATAAACGAATGAATCATTTTAATTATACTAAAAGCTAATGTAAACTCTCCATCAAAAATGACGAAAAAAATATACGCAAATGTACACTCGCCATCTTGAATTTTAAACTTAATTCATTAAATCGTTTAAAATGACGGGAAAAATTATGCTTTGCCAGTGTTAGCACTAATATTCATATAAGATCATAGAATCTACATCAGTAATTTTATTATTCATATATAAATTATTATTATCATTTCTGATGACCTAAAGAAAAGAAAAAACATCTACTGTTGACCTTTTTATTTATAGTTCATGATTTCTTTCCGAATTCATTTAAGACGCCGAGGGTTGTCTGACTTGCTACTTACTTGCTTGCTTCCCCTTGAAATAGTTTCGTCCGAATGCTAGAAAAAGATACATTTCTTACTCACTAACGTTTCGGTGACGGTACGGATATATATTTATTTATATAAAAATATACAAATAAATACATATTGGTCTTTATTATAGAGTGTTTACTTTGATTAAATATGAACAAATGAGTCATTGTAATTCACAATACGAAGCTAACAACGAAGCTGGTCTTTTTTAAGTTCATCATCCAAATGACCTAAATAGACATCTGAAGGTTAATTGATGTAACTTTAGAAAGTAAAAAAATTACCCTCAAGTGAATTCGAATTTTTACAAATAAATTATAGAACTTATTAACTATTTTAAGAAATATTACTGAATTAAAATTTAAAATGTCCACACAACTTTTAAGATGTACTAGCTCTGAACGAAAAAAAATCAAAATGGCGTATTAGTAGGTCCCCCCACCTGTGAGTTTGCTCTTTTCTTTGTTGTTTTTGTTTAGTTTCACCCAAAAATGAACCACTGTCTAGTGTAGGTTTTTTCAAGACACTTTAATCCAATAATTTTTTACTCTTTGTGAATTTTTCTAATGATTGTGTAATGTTGCAGAGACGATATTGACATAAAAATTTTGTTTGGCACAAGACAAATGAAACGGACCGTAAAAAATATATCTCACAGAAATGTTATGCTTTTTCGGAAATGTGAAAAAATAATAAAATAAAAACATGGTTATTTGAATATAATAGGAACGTTACTTATATATATATATATATATATATATATATATATATATATATATATATATATATATTTTGTGTTATAATGGGATAATTCCAGGAGGAAATCTGGGTATGAGAGCTCAATGTAGTAAACAGAGCAAGAATAACATAAAATATAATAACACGAAATCACATTTCGTGTTATTATATGTTATATATATATATATATATATATATATATATATATATATATATATATATTAAGTTATGAAAATATATTTATGTCAATTAAGCTACACAGAGGCTCCCGCGTTTCATAAATACTGAAAATTGATACATAAACAATTATATATCCTTATAAAATTTGATGTGGATACATGAAATAGTAATATATAAATATATATATATATATATATATATAATGTATTTTTATTGGTGATTGTAGCGTTCGTTGTTATTTTGCTTACTATTATTTCGATTGTCTAACTTTCCTAAGTGATTAAGATGCAGAAAATTTCATTATTAGTCGCCCTAAAGTTGACGTATTTTTCGTTAATATATATTTTTATTAATTTTATACGTACATAAAAGCAATCCATGGACACGTGTTTCTGTCTCACAGCCGTCATCAGCATGGCTAACTTAGACAGAGATCGAACCTTCCATATTGATGTCTATAGTCCAGCGTTCTATCACTGGACCAAGACGCTCTGTCTGGAAATATGTACGATTTTTATCACCTAAATATTTAATGTATTTTTATGTAATTATTTTTATTGGTGATTGTAGCGTTCGTTGTTATTTTGCTTACTATTATTTCGATTGTCTCACTTTCCTAAGTGATTAAGATGCAGAATATATATATATATATATATATATATATATATATATATATATATATATATATATATATACCTGATTAACCTCATTACCCTGAAGAGTGACCCAGATTGGTCTGAAAGTACTTAAGAGTCAAATCTAAATTATTGCAAATTCATCAGCCATGTGTGTGTGTGTGTGTTTATTTATATTTGGAATTTTTTATATATATTCAAATATAAATTTCATAACATGAAGTAATTATAATAGCTCAATAGTGTAAGGCCAGAGCTGTGTTATATTCAATATTTTTAAATTTAATTTTATACCATATCAATGTTATAAAGAACAGATTAACGTAATTGTTTTTTATTCAGCATAAAATTGTTTCAGCTTACACCAAAATATTTGTAAAATGCTCCTGTGCATTTATCACTTGGTGTGGTTATCTTCAGTGTTAATTATATAAAACAAAACAAAAAAGCAAAAACAATGAAAACCTAGGCGAGCAGAGCCTAAATTACAATCAATACGCATTATCAACATTATATCTTTTTTTTTCTTACATGGAACTATGATCTCATTATATCCTGTTAATAACATATACGTATCTTATGTTTTTCGCGGTTTGTATTTCTAATCATTCAATATTAGCTTTAATATTGACCTAAATATTCCTGAATTAAGACATATTTTCACTAACCTTCTTTTGTTGTTTTGCCCAATTATTTTCTTTTTTTCTTCAGGTTTTTAGCCATCGATTTTTCCTTATTTTATATTTCCTTTCTTACATTATACTTTTTTTATATCCGTAAATTTAGGTAACTTCGTTTTGCCCGAGTTACCGGAAGTATGCAGACTTATCGATTTCTAGTCCATCAATAACTATACATATATATATATATATATATATATATATATATATATATATATATATATATATATGCAAATGTGTTAGGGGCTACTTATAAAGCATCGACGTGTTAAAAATGAAATCAGATTAAAAAACAGATAAACGATGCAGGAATTTTAATAAATGAAACATTTATTTTTATCAAATACTTTCGGCAGCTTCGTAACTCTCGCTTCCCTTATTTTGTCCTTTACTCCTCACATTCCATGAATGATGTTTTTGACAAAGGGGGAAGAATTGCTGTTTTCTGGGTCAGAATCTATTCATCTAACACTCATCGTTGGCTAGTTTTTTACTTTGAAGTATTTTTTAGCTTCTTACATCAAATGGCTTCATGCCTTGTATAGAGCGACTTCCATAAAAAAATTCGATATACACATGTCTTCCTCAGCGGTTACAGTGACTTTTTCTTCTTTTTCATTGTCGAGATCCCCGATCGGCAAAGGCGACCTGAGATCACGGAAAAGTTCTAATGATAATGGGTGTGTTTTATTTTTAAGTCAGTGTAGTAGCATACACGCTAGTTCGTGGTAGTTTAAGAAATCCGTTCGGGGCTACTTATAAAGCGTCGATGAATTAAAAATGAAATCAGATTAAAAACAAGATAAATACTCAGTATAGGCAATATTAAGAATGTAATTACCAATTAGTTAAAACTTCTACTCGATCGTGGCTGACAGGACAAGAACAACAACCCCCCGCCCCAGCTGGATTAAATAAAGGATTCTGTTCGAAATTGCGTACAGATACCCGAGTTCGACATAAAGATTTACGAGTTCGACATAATGCACCTGAAGAAGGTTGGGGGTTACATCGGCTGAAACGTTGTGAGAATAACACCCAAGATAAAAACGGTAGTCTGAATAATCGAAATAATATTTAAAAAGAAGCTGATGACGGATTTGAGACTTGAATTACGAATTACTTAAGACTTCTACCCGATCGTGGCTGACAGGACAAGAACAACTACCCCCCCCCCCCCGCTGGATTAAATAAAGGATTCTGTTTGAAAATGCGTACAGATACCCGAGTCCGACATAAAGATTTACGAGTCTGACATAATACACCTGAAGAAGTTGCAGGTTACATCGGCTGAAACGTTGTGAGAATAACACCCAAGATAAAAACGGTAGTCTGAATAATCGAAATAATATTTAAAAAGAAGCTGATGACGTATTGAGACTCGAAAATTACTTTAGAATTAATCAACAAAGTAAAAAATCAAAAAAAAAAGATGCAAAATAAAATAAATGTAAACTGTGTGATGAGACAGAAATCCTCAAATCTCCATGGAAATAATTGTGTTCAAACCTAATCCTCTTTAGAATAAATAATTTAAAAAAAAAAAGAAAGAAATCTCGAAACCTGTTCTCCTCCATCAATTTTTGCCTGTGGAAAATCGTATGTGATTTGAAATCTTATGAAAACTGACAAAGTATTCTTCTTCCTAATAAATTAGTAAGTGTCGGGTTCTGTTTTTTTCTCTCAAATCCTTCGAAACTTTTAAAGTTTTAATGCTTTTTTTAGATGCGTCCTTGCCTCTCTATAAGAGGCTCTGGTGGTCTTCCAATATGTGATCTCCTGGGTTGTTTACATTTAGTAAACTTCATCTCAAAAGTTACAAAACACGAATTGAAAACTATTGATATGTCGTACACTAAAACAAAGAAAAGACTAAAACGTCTTCTACTCCATTTAATTCGAATTCAGTCAACATTTATTTAGATCCTAGTATGTAAAAATGAAAGAGAAATAAAAACTCAGTGCTTTTATAATATGTGATCTACCGAATGATTTCTAATCCAATATGTTATCTCCCGAATTGTTTACATTCCAATATGTGATATACCCATTAACATTAACCGTTACTAATTAACCCTTACTCTAACTAATCCTTACTTAAGGGTTAATTGTTTACATTCCAATATGTGATATACCCATTAACAATTACCATTACTAATTAACCCTTACTCTAACTAATCTTAACCTAATTGTTTACATTCCAATATGTAATATACACATTAACCATAACTCTTACTAAGTAACCTTTACCCTAACTAACCATAATCTAAGGGTTAATTGTTTAATTCCAATATGTGATCTACCCATTAATCGTAACTCTTACTAACTAACCCTGCCTTAACTAATCCTAACTTAAGTTTTAATTGTTTACATTTCAATATGTTATCTATCTATTAATCATAACCTTAACTAAAAAAACCTAATCCTAATCCTTAGGTTAAGGTTAGAGTTTGTTAGTTAGTTAGGGTTAATGGGCAGATCACATATTAGAATGTAAACCACTCGGGAAATCACATATTAGATTAGAAAAAATTCGGTTGATAACATATTGAAAAAAAAACTGAGGCTCTGTCAATCAGTTGGACATTCACGGTTTGGTTTAAAATAGCATCTACCTCATTAACTAACCTGATGTATTGCACCTAGATGCTATTCCTAGTAAGATACTCTGGACCATTCATAAACTGGACAAAAGAAGAACACAGATCTATAGATCATAGAAGTAGGAGACAAATGCCATGCATAATGCATTTTACTCGAAGGATAATATTAAAAGACTATGTAAAAAAGAAAGAAAATGATAAGACAACTGGTAAGTATTGGAGACTGAACGAGGCGATTACTCTGCATAGAACAGAAAAATGTAGCTGATTACCGCCACTAAAAGCACCACAAAGATGAACAATATAGAGAACAGTGAAACTGGAAACAAAAAAGCGAGGATACTAAAATGATAAGTATATGTAACTGATTTGTTTTTTGCATCACCTGTTTACAAGTGATTCATCACTGTGGTTCTCTTTGGAATTTGCTTGTAATAAACCTGCCCGAGATTCGAGTAGCGTCCCTGCCTTTTCAGCGGAGGTCTCGGTGGTGTTTTCCCACATCGGTCTTTCCATTTTATTTTAGATGCATCGAAGCATCTCTATGGAAGTAGGGGCGTACCGAGGCAAAGTGTCACCCTGGGCCACCATTGATAAGATCCACACAATTTTTTTGGGGAGGACAAAAGAAAATTAATGATTTATAATCATGTTCATTGAAATAAAACAATGAAAAACAGTGAATTTAAAAAAAAAAAATTTTTTTTTAATTATCAGAAAAACAGATTTATTGAATTTGAACTTTGTGAGCTTTTGTAGAAGCAAAGTCAATTATTATTTTGTCAACATCCATCAACAGTTTCATACTTAATAAGAGCAACAAATTCGAAAGGCGATCGTGAAACATGCTAAATATTTAATAAGATGTTATGCTGTGATGGTGATCTACCCTATTTCGTGATTATATTGACTGTTCCAGACACTATGTATAGAGGCACTAACGATGAAGTCTCAAAGCGGTATCTCTGCAGCTTCTGTTGCTTAGAGACTCTGGACTGCTATATACCAGAGGCATATATTTTTGCGCTTCTGATTGTCTGAAAGAAGCGCAAAAATATATGCCTTTTGGCCATGATCAAAGTGTAGTATCTGTTCCGATGGACATTGCACCCCATACTGGTATTGTCTTGGCCTTCAGGTCTTGATTTACGCCGGTCATTGGGTCTGTCCTGTGTAGTTCCTTCTCACCCTTTGAGTTTTCACGTTTTTTGCTAGTCGCCTGAGGAGCCCCTGCCGGGGACTGCCGATGGGGCTGCTCAGGCAATTTAAAAAAATCTTAAGTACTCTTCCTCTAGAGTGCGCAATTCCCACTTTCCGACATTGTGTCACATTCTACTTTGTGGGACGTAGATAAATAGGGAATGTATGAAAGAAAATATTGATTGAGATCTTATCCAATATCCAATTGAGAGTCGATATTCTTAATTCAAGCTTTATCGGCAGCGGACAACAAACTTGAAATAATAATAAAAAAAAAATCAGAGTTCAGTGTATTTTAGAACGTTCCAAGTAAGAAGAATTATTTCGTTTGTGCAGTGTAGGCATGTTTGTCCTACTCTCGTTTTGTGAGTTTGTGTGTTCACAGATTATGAAAATGTTTTGCTTGTTAAGTATTGTTATGGTTTGATGATGATCTACCCTATTTCGTGACTACATAGACTCTTCTAGACACTATGTATACAGGAGATTACGTGAAGTCATGAAGCAGTCTCGCGGCAGTCGTTTTTTAACCTACTATTCTGTACCACTGTAAATACACACCCTTGTAAATATACCAAGATCCTGTCATATTTATTATTGGCCCTTCAAAGTCACAACACTGGCGACGAGCACTCGGACCTATTTGGACACTAAATAACTCAGACATATATTGCACACTACACTGGCAACGAAAACTCGGACTTCTGTTGGGTACAAAATCACCATTACTATAACTGAAATGTTAAATTTTCGAAATAAGACTTAGCTGGTGTGCTCGGAAAAATTGTTAATTACAACAGTAACACGGAGAAGTTAAAAGCTGTACTGGAATTTTAACATACAAAGTGTGCCAAATCTGCGAAGGAAACACTCAAAGTTCAGAAAATAGGATTGTAGAAAAGTTTTCGTTTGTTTCGTATTTCAGACGATACAAAGATCTTTATAATACAGACTGTGTGAATTGGACCGATTTTAAAAATGTTAATTGGCTATTAATAAAATTGCGTACGGTTGAGCATACCAAATTCGTCAATTATATATTGCCACAAAAAATTTATATTTTTTGAAGCGATATGATTATTAACCAAATCGTTTGGCCCTAAAACGTCCCTTTACCACAAAACGTGGAAATGTAGGAATCTCAAAAGCTAAAAAAGACGAAGACTACACTACTTTCGCTAACATAGTTAGCGATTTAAATTTGATTTGAAATTGTAGGGGTTGAGCGCTAACAATTTTAAATGTCTAATCTCCGCACAGTATTGAATACGGGTGCACAACTCAGAAGAAGGGTCCTTAATTAACTAGAGAATGCACCTGATTTAGCGCTTCAACATATCGCAGAGGACTGCCAACGTTTTATTAGTGTTCGCCAAGATTCACGAGACATTTAGACGAGAGACACGAGACACGAGACATTCACGAGACATTGAGATTCACGAGACATTAAGCAAAGCTGAGTGTCATATATTAGAAAAATACGTAACCAAAAGAAAATTAATTATAAAACTAATTTTTTTTAAATTATTTTTGTTTTAACATAGTTCAGCTCAAACAAGGCAGGACGCCACTGTAGACATAAGCGGCTACTGAGAAAAAAAAGGGAGAAGGTTTGGGGGTCAACCTAAATTGGGAGCTGCGCAGCGAGATGTCTGTTTACATTAGTTTTAAATTTCTGCATGTTAGTACCGTCGGGGAAACAGGGGGAAGGGAGGGAGTTCCAGAGGCCAGCAGCACGAGGAAAGAAGCTATTTGAGTAGAAAGTTCTCCGGCATCTGGGGACCTCCACAGTGAATGGATGGGATTTAGTTGATTGTCGAGTTCGTCTAGTGAATGTACGTCGAGGGGGCACTAGAGTAGCCAATTGATCGGAGCATAATCCATTGAAGTATTTGTAAAACAAGCACAAGGATGCTACATTGCGGCGATGGGACAAGGAATGGAGCTTGATTGACAGTGAGGGACCTATTAGGTTGGCGACTTTTTTTTGTACCTTGTCAAGGAGGGAGAGACTAATAGATGATGCAGCAGCCCAGATGTGGCAACAATACTCCATGCATGGGCGGATGGTGGCTTTGTAGAGATACAGGATAATGTCAGGTGCGAGGAGTTTACTAGCACGGTAGATGGAGCCTACCTTCTTTGCAGCAGCCTTGACAATGTCTTCAATGTATTTGCTCCAATTCATGTTACCTGTGAAGATTGGGCCGAGGAGTTTTAATGATCAACTCTCAGGTAGGGTGTTATTTGCCATGACAATAACTTAAAGAAAAATAATTTGCCTTCTAAACCGTGTTTTAGTTGTAAGTAATTGCATTGGTAGGAAGATTGTCAATATCAAATAAAAATGTATTTTAATTGCGATAGTATGGAACAAAAAGTACACACTGCAGAGTTTAAAAATACAATTTTAAAAAGCTTTATTAAAATTGCTGAAAATGACAAAGTTGAAAACATTAGCCAGTTTGTTTGGGTTGTGGGCAATTGCATTGGTAAAAGGATTGTCCGTATATAATAAAAAAAAGTGTTTTAATTACTATTACATGAGCCATAAAAGTACGCACTACAGAGTAAAAATAAAATTAAAAAAGAAGCTTTATTAAAATTGCAAATAGTTGGAAATATCCGAAGGTTCGTGCAAATAAGAATATTGAATAAACATATTAAATTACAACGTGATTCTGGCAAAGATTTGTCGATAAGAAATCTTCAAACGTGGGAAAAAACTGAAAATGAACTTTGATGAGAAGTAAAAAAAATAGCCAATAACGTCATTGATGAACAAATAAAATTTAAAGGCGAGCTAATTGTTTAGGTTCAATTTAAAAAAAAAAAACTTCGAAATTGAAAATGTTTGTGGTGAACAACTAAAATAACCTATTTGGCACGGACTGTATGGAGAAATTTGAATCATAACATATGTCAATAAACTCTTTCTGTCACAATATTGAAACTTTAAATACAAAAGCAAGGATACTAAAGAAATAATTAAAAGAAAGCTTTTCGGACGTTTTTTTCTAGTGGACTTGGGAGATGTAACTAAGAACTGCTAAGGCGAATTAAAACCAAATATTCAACGAGTATTTTAAAAGAAAATAAATTTTCCATTCGCGTCATTACATCAAATTGACGATGATTTAAATAGACTCGGAAAAATGGGAGTATTATCGAAAGTATAATACAGCGGTCTTCGCCTACGTAAAAAGTAAACGCCCACGTGTGTGCAACTTTATCCACAGGATTGAATCATGCACTACACTATTACCACTACCCCCTGCCAGAAGAGATATTCGTTAAACTCAGCGTAGGAAGTACATTGTTAAAGGTTTATTTAACTGATGCTTATTTACTAATACCTGTGGACGGAAAATGTTCAAAGCTAGAGGTTTGTACAAATTCGAACGATTACCATTTGGGGTTAAAGTTGCATCAGCTATTTTTTAACAAGTAATGGACACATTGCTTAGCAGACTAGATTTTTGGACAGCCTACTTAGATGGAATTTTAGTATCAGTAAAATCGTATATTCACGAAGTATTTAAAAGAATCAAGGATTATGAATTGAAATTTAAGAACGGAAAATGCGAAGAAGAACGTACCAAGACCGATTGAGTGCGATGAAAAAATATGCCGGCTCCGGAAAACATATCGTAACTACAAAGTTTTCTTGGATTTGCAAATTATTAAAATGTGTTTATTCCAAACATACACAATTTTCGAACGCCCCTTAATGAGTTATTAAAAAAGAAAACCTGTGGATCAGAATTATTTTGATGCACTACAATCCAGATCTCGATATCACTGTAGCTACTGATGCTAACTCGTACGGCATTCAAGCTTGCAAATTACACAAAATGAAAGACAGATCGCAAAGACCTACCATTCACGCGTCTCGTACATTACTACCGGCAGAAAAAAGTCACACACAAATCGAGAAGGAAGCATTGGATATTATTTTTGTAGTCAACAAATTTTATCGTTTTGTTCACGGAAGACATATTATTTTTCAAAGCGACCATAAACCACTGCTAATGATTTATGAGTCTAAAAAGGGTCTACTTCAAACAAACTACATAGACGAGGGACCATCTTCCCCAATTACAGTTTTAAAGAAAATTTTGTTTGCTTCCATGTGAGTTACGCAGGCATCGAAACCAATGCCCGATTCTTGGACTTGCTTTTGGATCAGATTTATTTCTTGCAGGAGAATGTTACACGTTAGAAATAAATATCTAGAATAATTGAATCTTGTTAACAAATAATCTTAAATAGACACATGTTAAAAATGATCTGAGGTTATTTTTTAACATAATCCAAATAATTCCGCAAATCAAGAGATTGCCATCTTGAGATTATTTTCTCAATCTCGAGATTCCATATTCAGTCTCAAGATTTCAAAGTTGAGATTTCTAAAGCGGGCAATTATTGATCGATTATTAAGCTTACTTGCTTTAAGTGCTTATTTCCAGGCTCCAACATTACACTACGGGAGTGAAGCGAAATACAAGTATTGTTAATATTTATATATTTATGTATTATGGAATACTTCATAAGTACCTTAATAAAACTAATAGCAACATGTAATGTTAAAAGTATATGCGAAACGAATTCTCCACTGTAAATTCGAAAATAAGTTTGTGTTTGTGTTTTGATTGGTATTTCTACAGAATTTGAACCGAAGTTTTTTTTTCGCTGAGAGTAAATCTGTATTTTGTTGTTGGTGATATAGAATAGTCGCCGATTTCTTTTTTGTTTGTTATAAAAATTCTAGGCCAACATATAACTACGGGAGTTGGCCCAAATAATTGTTTAAAGGAAAAGGGGGGAAAGCAGGAAAAACTATTAAATACGTGTATTTTTAATATTTATATATCTATGTGTTCTAGAATACTTCGTAAGTAAATAAACAAACAAACAAAAGACAGCAACATGTTACGTTAAAGGTATATGCGAAAATAATCGCCTATTGTAAATTCTAAAATTAAGTGTGTATGTTTTTTTTCGCCGGGGGTGATTCTATAATTTTTTATTTGGTGATTTAGAATAGTCGTCAATTTGTATTTTTGTTTAATCAAGAAATTCCGGGCCCCAACATTTAACTAAGGGAGTTATTCTATAATTTGATAAAGGAAAAGGGAAACAAAAAACACGAAAAATACAATTAGAAAGCGAATTACTGTATATTTTTATGCATTCTATAATACTTCGTAATTCAATAAAAAAGCAACATTTAACGTTAAAGTTCTATGCGAAACTAATCCTCCATTCTAAATTCTAAAGTAATTGCGTGTGTGTTTGTTTATTTCCAACTAGTTTTTGATTGAAATATGTAAACAAAAAAAGTTTTTTTCCGCTAAGACTAAATATGTATTTGTTTGGTTGGTGATATAATATAATCACCAATTTATTTTTTGTTTAATCAAGAAATCCCGGGCCCCAACATTTAAGTATGGGAGTGAGTCTATAATTAATTTTAAAAAAAAGGAAAACAACATGAAAAGTACGAAGCAAAGTACGGGTATTGTTATTCTATATAATAAAGTAAAGCCGATTTTTCGCTGGTGATTCAGAGTCAATCAGTAATTCCGACTAAGATATACAACGAAAGTGTTATTTCCTAGTTTAGTCACTGAACTTATTATTAGTTGTCTACATTTCGCTATTATTGTCACCAAACTTTTTTGTGTGTTTTGCAATCAATAATTGATATATTTATGTATTGTGGAATATTTCTTAAGTAAAGCGAATAAAAAAATTATACTCAAACAACATTAACATATAATAAAGTAAAGCCGTTTTTCTGCTGGTGATTCAGAATCAATCAGTAATTCCGACTAAGATATACAACGAAAGTGTTATTTCCTAGTTTAGTCACTGAACTTATTATTAGTTGTCTACATTTCGCTATTATTGTCACCAAACTTTTTTGTGTGTTTTACAATCAATAATTGATATATTTATGTATTGTGGAATATTTCTTAAGTAAAGCGAATAAAAAAAAATAATACTCAAACAACATTAACGAACAATTAATTAATGCTTTCTGTACGCTCTGGAAGAACAGAACAACAGCGCTTCTTTAGTCAAAAATTGAAAGTTCCATTTAACCTGAAACGATGTTTTACTTCCTCTCGTCGGAAAATAGAAGTTAAATTTGAAAAAAAACGGTAAACATTTAATTAAATTTCAATTTGTGAAATGCTATATCAACGAGGGTGGCGTCCAGTTAATATGTTATTTTAGACTATGTGTGCGCTTTCGAGGCTAGGTCACGACTGAAAGGAACTTTCTCGGCCCTTATCTTTGGCGCCCAGGACCTCTGAACCCCCATCGGCCCGCCACTGTAAGATAGGCTTTGTCTGTCGCTCGTTCTACGACTCAAGTTTTAAATAACCTTCTGTTTCGTCTGTGATATTTGAGTTTAAAATAACATTTTTTGTTGTTTTTTTTTCGCAGTCACGATTAGGTTTGAAATACCACTTTCAGCACTAACCACATATTTTAACTGACTTAGTGTTCTCACACCAGCAGTTTACCAGTGATTTCTTTTACTGTGGATTTGTTTGGTTTTGATTCAAGTACTCTCTATGCCCTTTCAGTTGAGGCCTCAATAGTGTTTTCTCTCATCAGTTTTGTCATCCTATCACACCCTTCACAAGCACTTGCTGTGGTACTAGCCGATGTTGGTGCCACTGCGTTTAAGGATGGAAGGTAAAGTGTACCTTCTTCCCTCCCCATTTTATTTTCCTCACCTTTTTGTTTCCTGATTCACTGTTCTCAATATGGTTCATCTTTTTGGTGCTTCTAGTGGCAATAATCAGCCTAATATTTCTAGTCCTTTTATCGCATCGTCCACACAATCTTCAATACTTACCAGTCCTATTCTCTCTTCTTCCCTTTTTACAGGTTGAAATGCGTTATGCATGGCATTTGTCTCCTGGTTCTCTGATCAATGTATCTGTGTTATTTTTTTGTCCAGTTTGTGAATGGTCCAGAGTATCTTACTAGGGATACTCCCCAGGTATGTATTCGGTTCATCAGGTTTCCACTGTATGATTTAGTTTCTAGGAGCTTTCTTTTTCATCCCAGTTATTTTATTCTGATCACTTTTGTCATGGATGTTTATTTGATAGTGTCTGCTTCCAGAATGCTCAGGTTTTTATAGTTGACACGTTCACCAAGTGTCCTCATCACTTCTCGATTAGGTAATTGTATTTTTTTCATTATTTCGAGTTTTTCTCTCTTCATCATAATTAGTGCACACTTTTCCATTCGTATTTCCATTCTTATATCCGGGCACATATATTGCTGAGTGGCATTATGGTTATACAATTTAGTAGTTAGTAGTCAACTGTATGACCAGTTGGGTAACAAAATAAGTAAAACTGCCAAGCACACTAAAACGCCAGTATATAATGAAGCTAGAATGTTCCATTATGCTCAGATGGGCTGTTCTGATTGGTTGCTAGTTCATGAATGGACAATCTAGTGTATAAATATTGCTTCACTGAAACAAGAGTTTTTCTGTCAAATGAATGCCAGTTGGGGGGCTTATGTCTGTAAGTGTTATTTTGATTCTACAATGCTTATGATAAAAAGGAATTGGGACAGAAAGTCTCCCTGGAAAATGCCTCTTTGTATTCTTACCCCTATCAGGTGTTGTCCTCCAACTGTCAGATCCATAGTTTTCTCGATAAAGCTGATAATTTTGCTGAATATTTTGTATATGTTTAAGCATTCCGTTATCCATCCTTGAGGGATTGTGTTATATGCTTTTTATATAGTCGATCCATACCATGTCTATGTTTTTATTTCTACATTTTACTTCCTTCAGATCTTTTGGTTTATGTATAGTGAATCATTTTTCTCTCTTGTTGCTTTCAAACATCCTTTCTATTATTTACAGAATACGATACAGCTATTAAAGGAAGATCGCTTTACTAAGATGTGCCGTTAAGATTTTGCATATAGTTGGTAGGCAGGTTATTGGTCTGTAAGACTTTAGATCTTTCCCATCTCACATTGTTTCTAGTGTGTTTCTCTCTTTAGTCATCCATTCTGGTATGCCTGTTTTGCCTATACATCTAGTTGTTTTTTCTGTTTATCTTTCATGCAGGGTAGTGGCTTTCACTGGACTATTATTGACGACAAGTCTACCCAGATTTCCAACACTCCCTACCTCTTTCGATAACTGTTGCAAATCATTTTCTGTTATCACAATAGATTCTTACCATTGATTTCTTCGCTGACAAGGACCATTGCTCTTCTCTAGAATTTGAGTTGCAATAAGCAACTCCAAGGTCTCCGTACTCTTTTCACATTTTCCGTGACGGTGCTCCCCTTCTTCGGTATTTACATCATCTTTTACTTTTCATATCGATTTTGTGAGGTACCAACCGGGATGCAATCACATGTGCTTGTGTGTTTGGGGGGGATTTATGAAATCTATTGCAGTGTCAGTTCCCTTGGTTCCCATAATGTTTTATCTATGTTTATTTTTAAATTTATGTTGCAACCTACATGTGGTTTGTTATTATTCGTCGTTTATGTGCGCTGGTTTCCATATTTAAGGATGTTTCCTAAGCCTATAAAATTATTAAGTCAATGATTTTTTATGGAAATTGTTCAATACACGGCATGAAGCCACTTGATGTAAGGAGCTAAAAAGTAAATACTACTCTAAAGTCAAAAACTAGCCAACCATAAGTGTTTGATGAATAGATTCCGACCCAGAACACAGCAATTCTTCCCCCTTTGTCAGAAACATCTCTCATGGAATGTGATGACTAAAGGACAATAAAGGGAAGCGAGAATAAAGAGGCTGCCAAAAGTAAACCCGAGCTCCAGTATTAGTATTAATATTAAATAAACAATAGTTACCGATTTTAAGATTGTATTTTTGTAATTTCCCTGTGTTAATGTATATGTATTTCCAAAGGTTTACATTTGTTTAAAGTTTAATATTTTCTCATTTTAATCTACGTTTTTTCTTTCTTTCATCTTTCCACCTGAGAGATCGTAGAAGATGGCGCATTTATAGCCAAAATAGACAATGTACCGCACGTCAACCTAATTTGTGGCAGTGGAAATTGGATTTAAAATCTGAGTCTTCCTCCACTTCCCTTGCGTCAATTGAATTACCGATTCGCCAATTCTTTGCACAGGAATCGTATCAACACATTGCGGAAAAGAAATGATGAATGGTTTTATTGTTTGATAAATCTGTCACTTGTGGCAGAGCGATTTTTATGTATTCAACAATGTAGGCACAACTCGAAGAGCTGAATATTTCAGTCTGCCCCCAAGAGCTTTGGTTAATTATGGCTCGCTCCCAAGGGCGGGAAGATGGTTTTCTCTTGTATTTATGACTTTACTCTGCCAACGACAAGGAACGAGGAACGCGAAAAGAGGGGAAAAAAGGCAACACATTTATATTATTGCTAAAAATATTTGGTCACTTCCAATCAAATGTTATAATTAATATCAACAAGGAATGCTATCATAAAATGTCACCCACGTGGAAAACGCACATATGTTATCACAGAAACTAGCATACATACATACATACATACATACATACATACATACATACATACATACATACATACATACATACGCACACATTATTTTTACAAAGTAATTAATTCTTTGCCTTTTAAAAAGAATAATAATTTACATGTCCGGACATTTATGCCCGTAACACGTTTAACCGCATGTATTGTTATATATATATATATATATATATATATATATATATATATATATAACAATACATGCGGTTGAACGTGTTACGTGCATATATATATATATAT
Organism: Sepiola atlantica; assembly: GCA_963556195.1. Taxonomy (NCBI): domain Eukaryota; kingdom Metazoa; phylum Mollusca; class Cephalopoda; order Sepiida; family Sepiolidae; genus Sepiola; species Sepiola atlantica. The sequence continues at coordinate 38,840,747 of OY744535.1, read as the reverse complement.
ATATATATATATATATATATATAATTAAACAGATAGCATTCCTTGTTGTTATTTTCCTGCCCTGATAAGAGCAATAAGCTTGAAACGCTAGCGTCTGTAGGTATTAATGATTCAGTAGTTATTTGTAAAAATATGTATATATATATATATATATATATATATATATATACCTTTATGACTATTTCATGTATCCACATAAGATTTTATAAGGGGATATAATTTGTTATGTATCAATTTTCAGTATTTACTTTAACAGTGCTCGATACGTAAGTTGAGCTAGGTAGTAAGTTATGAAAATATATTTATGGCAATTAAGCTACACAGAGGCTCCCGCGTTTAATCCCTGGGAGAATCTTCAGGCTAATATATATATATATATATATATATATATATATATATATAGATAGATAGATAGATAGATAGAGAGAGAGAGAGAGAGAGAGAGAGAGAGAGAGAGAGAGAAGTACAGATGCCTTAGGTACTTAATGTACAAAAATGCTTTTTTTAGTCAATACGTCCTTTCGGTATACAATACACCTTGTTATTTGTGCAGTAGTCAAGACAAAAAGATATTCTGACATTGGTGGTGAAAGTAAAAGTGAATACGAAAAATAATTGACAGGAGAAAGAAAGTACAGAAGTGAAAGAAGGAGAAAAGGAAAATACAGTAGAGACAAAGGAGGATTTATTTTAGGTAACCCCATAGAAAGGGTTCTACATTGCCTTGTATATAGTTTAGCAAATTCCCGATTCCTCTTTGCAAGTGAATGGAACATACTGTATGAGGGGTTATTTGTAATTAAATCGAATTTTGTTCCTCTTAACAACATGCTACAACGAACCACAAAAACACTTTGACGAACCAGAATAAAGTATCAGTTTTGTAGGAAGAAAGATTTGACAAGGAAACGATAAAAAGACTGATTTTACTTCATATATATATATATATATATATATATATATATATATATATATATATATATATATATATATATATATATATTATATGTGTATATATATATACATATATATATATACACACACATATATATATATATATACTAGTATAAATTATTTTATTCATACAAACATTATTAACTACATATGTGCATACATGTTACAGCTGCCATTTCTTTCGTAGTACAGCTTCCTCAGGCAACTATAAAATTGAAAATGCTGAAAAGAGATAAGACAGTTTAGCAATTCTGTTTGGATTTTAAAGAGTAGTAGGTAGCTCTACTTGCTATTGAGCACTATTGTATCAACAGCAGAGTTTCATTAGATTAACACCTCGGAAACATCAATAAAATCACTATATATATATATATATATATATATATATATATATATATATATATATATATATGGGAAGAGAAGGATGAAGGTAATCCGACGTGATGGGGAAATGAAAACGGAAAACCAAAAAAATGGATGTTTTTATGTGTACATCAACGTTTCGTCTTTATTTATAAGACTTCATCAGGATGATAATATAGAGAAAAAATGTCATGCAAGTACAGATACATGTAGTGTAGACATATTGGGAGGAAAAATAAAATAAAATAATTTTTCCTCACAATATGTCTACCCTACATGTATCTGTACTTGCATGACATTTTTTCTCTATATTATCATCCTGATGAAGTCTTATAAATAAAGACGAAACGTTGATGTACACATAAAAACATCCATTTTTTTGGTTTTCCGTTTTCATTTCCCCATCACGTCGGATTACCTTCATCCTTCTCTTCCCATATATATATATATATATATATATATATATATATATATATATATATATATATATATATATATATATATATATTATGTATGTATATGTGTGTGTGTGTGCGTTTGGCTGTGTTATAGTTTAATTGGAATTAGAAAAAGAAAGAACTCTGGAAGTCTGTCTCAAATCGGCAGGCGTTTCCGAACCGTTTTTGCGAATACAAAAATCGCAATGGGCGTGTCTGCAAGATCCATCATAGAGTCGACATGTTGTAGACTGCAAATGAACCTATTTACCTCACCAAAATTACCAGGGGAGCTGCCAAAAATCTTTGAGACAATGGAATTATTTTGTTCTGAAAACTTATAAGAATAAAGTGGGCTAGTCAAATGTCTAGGAAGTTTAGATTCTTCTAACGCTTAATACCCCCGACCCATTCCCGTCACTCCTACTCCTTTTCTCCCTTTCTCCTTATATTCTTTCTTTTTTATGTCTCACTTTCTTCCTCTCTCTCTCTCTTTCTCGCTTATACAATATATATATATATATATGAAGAGTTCGAATGCAAAACGCGATAAACACCATTCTCAAAATTCTGAAACTGTCCTTACAAAAAGTGTTGCATTTTTACACTCAATGACATCCCAAAACTATGTGTTATATAATATGATAGTGAAATAATTTCTTTTTGATTTCAATAAAAATAAGCTTTCATTTGAAGTCTAGATTTAATATATTCGTGTTTTTATTGTTTAAGGTCTCAATTTTAACGAATTCGATTTATCGCGTTTTGCGTTCGAAGTCTTCATATATATATATATATATATATATATATATATATATATATATATATATATATATATATATATATATATACATAAAGATACAACAACCTAAAATTAATAACATCACATAGTAAACCAGTGGTACTATTTTAAAATTCTTAACGTACTGCGATTTTGTTCTGTGATGCCATCCAGCGTTGCTGAATTTAAATCGTAAACGGCTTCGTGGAACAATGCGAAAACGTTCTCTGCACGTTTCTCCGCTGTCTTTTTAAAATTCTCTTCTCTCTTCAGCTTTTTTGTTTATTTGCTTTTAACACCTGAAGATGATTCGACGAAGATTCAAAAGGTTCGAGAAACTTGTGAAACCTATGGAATATTTATTAAAAAAATAAAAAAGGTATAATTAAACAGACGAATTCTGTTATTTTGAACAATGTTTGCATAAATATATACTTATATATATATATATATATATATATATATATATATATATATATATATATATATAAATAGGCAGCATCTTCTCTTGCAGGCAGGTATTGTTGAATATAAGAGACAACTCATGTCTAGATATCCTTTGGTAGATCTTTTCAATAGTCCGAATTAGGATCTTAGTTTCGGAGGGAAATTGGCTGATGAATTTGCCATAGTTTGGATTTGTCTCCCACGTACTTTCGGATCATCTGGGTCCATGTTCGGGGGAATAAGGTTAATCGGGTATAAACCATGTGTTAGTATTTATAGACGGTTTTTGGCGGGAATTATGTACTAAGTACGAAACTATATTTGTAGCTATAAACATTTTAGAACATTATTACTGATATTAAAGTTAATTCTATTAATTTGGGTTTGTTTGGTTTTGATATATAGGGCTTCTAATATATATATATATATATATATATATATATATATATATATATATATATATATATATTTATTCTGGTACAGAAAAATTAGTACAACATTCGTACCGTCGGTTTCAAGCACGGAAGGTCTTACCCATCCGGCTCTTTTCAGCTTCTGTTGTCATCTGTTTTGGAAATGTGACCTCACATTTCCAAAACAGATGACAACAGAAGCTGAAGAGAGCCGGATGGGTAAGACCTTCCGTGCTTGAAACCGACGGTACGAATGTTGTACTAATTTTTCTGTACCAGAATAAATAAATATTATGCTCTTAATTTTTAACTTTAATTCTTAATTAATCGAGCACTCTGCTGGGATTTTTCCTACCATTTTACAAAGAAGTTATATATATATATATATATATATATATATATATATATATATATAGAGAGAGAGAGAGAGAGAGAGAGAGAGAGAGAGAGAGAGGTAGAGATAAATTCAGTATTATAGAAGAAATAACAAAGGTGCTCAGTTTCTTGTGCAAAAGCGTATATATTTTTATTCAATGGACTATACATTATTTTCATGATCTATCGGTAATTTCGGTTTCATAGAAACACTAGAAACTCAACCCGTAGGGTTAAAGATATCAAATGTGACCGATTCATCAGCCGATGTTATGATAGTGTGCCCCACAATGGTAATTCTTCGTCCCGGACCACATTGAAGACACCATATAACAGTCAATAGCATTTTATCCGTTACTTATTTATGGAGTTAGCATGTATTACATATTACTAGGAGTAATATGTCTTAGGAGCTAAGTGTAGGATCTGTTCCGATGGATACTACACCCCATAGACCGGTATTGTCTTGGCCTTCGGGGCTTGATTTACGCCGGTCTATGGGTTTGTCCTGTGCAGTTCTAGGAGGTCCACCCTCCCAGGCTTTGCCTCCCCTCTTTGGGGAGGAGTAAGTTTATTGCTTACTCCCTGAGGCGCCTCTACCGGGGAATGCCGACGGGGCTGCCCAGGCATTTTTGTAGGCAAGTGCTCACCTTCTCAGGCGCTGGTATTTCAAACCCCACTTTCCCGACCTTGTGTCACATCTTACCTTGTGGGAGGAAGATAAATAAATGTATTGGGAGATAAGTGTAGATATAATTTACATTAGGTTCCTTGGTTAGTTATGGTCTCATATATGGGGGTGGATGTCTGATTGGTTAGTTTAGTCATGTGACCATGTAATGTAATGTTATTAGGTGAGACACGGGTTGGTGCCCGGTATTACTGCAGACGAATTTGAGGTCAAAATATAAAAAAAAGAACAAAGAATTAATTTAGAAAAAATTACAAAGCGGAAACATTCCTTTGTCGTTACGTCAGTAGGTCAAAAGTATGATCTACAAGAAAAAAGTTATTATACGAATACACGTATGATTGGAAATGAGGTTGTATACATTGGCGACAGTACTGACGTAAACAAAGCTTATTTAACAGGTTGACTTGGTGCCCAGGACGGACGGATAGTCTGACAGGTAGGCAGACCTCTGGAGAAGGGAAAATATAGGTGTGAAAAAAAACCCGGCAAATGCCTGTTTGTTCATTTGTAAATGAATTTAAGAAAGAAATAAAAGCACTCTTTTCATAATAAAAAGCCTGTCTTGCTCTTTATACCAATGGAAGAAACTCTTGTCTTGCGTTGGCGGGAAAGAACAGACAAGCAGTGTTGTGTCCCTTACACTCTATAATTGTATCACACACTGAAAGGATTGATACAAGTGATAACACTACAACGATATGTAACGAGACTATACGTGGAGAAGTAGAGAAAGTAACAATAATATTACTAATAATAGTAATAATAATGATACTAAGATGATAACTAGTAATAAGCCATGGCGATGTAGGCGGGGTTTGTTACAAAAGTGGACTAATCAAATATAGTTTAAGATTGGAATGTAGTTCTCAGTCGCTTTTGGAATTCAGGTGAAGTTATTTTTGACAGGTTGTAAGTTATAAAACTCTGAAGTTGAATTATAAAATAAAACATGTGTTTTGTTGTTTAGAGCAAACATGCGTACAAATAAAAACAAGAAAGCAAAGATTGGTACTGAGTCGCAAGAGAGAACATTGCTTTGTTCTACTTGTATGTTTTGGATTCTTCATTTGTGATAAAACCTACGTAAGCGTATACTTCTCGAAATGGAAGAGGCTTTTGCTGGCCAAAGAAGATAAGTAGGTGTTGACTTTTAGTTTTATACAACGTGGCATCCTCAACGGAGATAATTGTTTCATTACATATAACCATAAGAAGAAACGTCACACATGACCATGTGAGGAATATTGCAGAATTGTGTATGTGCTGCTCGTGAAGAAAATACAGGCCCATAATGTTACACATATAGAAACTATTTGAATGTGAAATCCTGGTAGTTAGGGGATTTAGAAACTCTTAAACAATTCTTAGATAAGAAAATGGGTACTTGTTGTACAGGATAATCTACCTCAACTATGGACCATAAAAGAATGGTTGCGTCATTCTTGTAAAAATTGTTAGCTATCAGACAGACGGTCCGACACTGAATTCCTTAATTGAATAATATACTACTAGCGGATGAATCTCATTGAGATTAAGCGTGATGCTTGTGCATGCACTGAGCAGGGAATAGTTACATAATCCCAAGCCGAATCACAACTCACTGCCGGTCGGGTAAACCGATAGAAAATAGTTACTCTTGTAACTGCTAAACTACAATGCATTAGGTTCGAACTAACATTTTCAGTGTTAAACGCATAGGATGAATTGACGCATATTAGTGTGTGGGGGGGGGGTTCATATATGTATACCTTTTTATTTTATCTTCATCGTTTCTACTTTCTATCCTCCTCTTCGTGCGGGATTAATTGTCAGGGAAATAACTTGGAAAATAAAATAAAAATCAAGTAAACATAATGGCAGCATCCCAAAGACTGTAATCCTTAGATTTGTTATAAGCACTTCTTGTCAGATTGGAACCAAACGAAAGGACTAAAACGAGACCCCACCAAAGAATACGCTATCTTCTACGTACTTCAAAACGATACAATAACACCATCAGAGCTAGTCAGTTGTCAGTTATATCACCATATTTAAAAACATGTTTTTTATTTTTATTTTCTATCACGAGAAAATAGCACATACTTGAGCATTCAAACCAAAAAGTTGTTGAGTCAGGTTGGGGATAGGATGAACACATACACGTATAATAATATACTAGCGGAACCCGTGTAAATTACACGAAATGATGTTTTCAATACGGGTCCTAATGTAACAAAGCACCCTCTATTTGTGAGTAAGTTACGCTTGCTTTATTATGAGCCCCCCCCCCCTGTTCTGGATAAGAGTGAAATAATTGTTTAAAATAGTAACTCGTGTACGATGGACACTGCGCATATCTACTAAAAAAGGTTGATATGCCATCCGTTCAAAAAAAAAAAAAAAACAACAAAATAATACTGGGCGATACCCTACTGTTTAAGCAGTCAACGTAATTAAATCGACAATGCCATTAAAAACGCCAACATAAAAACAAAAAATAGTTTTAAGTTTTAAGCAACACAAAAAAGTAGTTTTTAACCAGGTGATAAAAAAAATGTATTATTTCTTCCCCTTCCCCTCGAAATGTAGAATAAAAATCTTAGAGGTTGGTTAAGATCGAACTATAAACCAGTCGGGCCGAAGTAAAATTTCTACCTCGCTAACCATTGCGCCAGAGGGAAATACATGGAAACATTCCTAAACGCAGGCTAGTTGAATGTTTTTGCAAAATTTAGATGCGGCACGCATGCGCAGAGCTTTTGCCGGAAGCGTGACACACGAACACACACGCTATCGTATTAATATATAGATTATCAAAGTATTTGACTTTCTCTTATTTGCTTTTATACATATCTCCTACGTTTTTACATGTGTGTAATTGGACACCTTAACGTAACATAAAATAACCCAAATAATTAATATATGAATACGCGAGCGTCTACCTACCTGTGTCACGCTTTGACCCCCTTTTTTTAAGAAGATGGGATCGCTTGATCTCTGGAAATTTATTTATATTTTAATATTTTTTAAAGGTGAGCTTAATATACATCGTATAGAAGAGGAAGAAGACAGAGCTCGTACTTACTTTTGTCCCAGACAACTGGGAGAGGGGGCGGGGGAGGGAGGGACGGAGGAGGGAGGGGGCGAGCGGTTAGACAGTGGGGCGAGTGAGAGGTGGGAGGCGATCGAAGTGATATGGCGACCGCGGAAGACATAGCTTTTGCCCCGGGCAACCGGGTAATATAAATAATTATATATACTTCCATTCCGTCACGCAAAGGTTAGCGAGTAAAATATGTGCATATTTCTAACCACCGGAATATTATTAACAGTGAATTGTACAGATTGATGTAGAAAACACCGTGGAATTTTCACGGGGTTCCGCTGGTGAAGATTAATAAAATATCAAGAGAAAATTGTTGTCGTCTCTTTCATCATGTACGAACATCTTCCAGTAACTTTCTGTAGAGAAGCACCATGTCAGCAGCATCATCCCAGGCTCATAAGGGGGAAAATACTATATTATCGTAAAAAAGGGAAAAAAAAGAAAAAGCAGTCTTTTTGGGGACTCTGTATCACCTGAACACATCAATCTGAACAGTACCGAGTTCAAAAGCCAACTGCCTTTTCAACGTCTTTTCATATGTGTAATTGACCACCTTTAACGCAACATAAAAGTACCCAAATAGTTATAATTAATTAAATATTAGGAGGAAAGTGTTGTCGTCTCTTTCATCATGTATGAACATCTTTCAATTACAGCAAAAAACTGGTTTGTCTAAAACTTCATATCACAAGAAAAAATAGCATCTCTTGCATGCTGTCAACCTTGGTTTGGCTCAATGATGCGTGCACAGTGTCAATCCATCACTGATGGTCGCACACTTAATCTAGCCCCTGGGAAGTGATGATGGTGAAATAAATTCCGATGCAGACTGATGATCTGGGTGTACTGAATTCGAATCCAGTTGGTTTGTGGTAAAGTTCGCTTGGGCCGAAGGGGTGTATCTTGAGACCGGCATCAATGTGGCACCATGGCTTTGGACGGCTGGGCGATTTTTGCCGGACTTTATTATGGCCAGTGAGCAATCATCGTCTGACGATAGTCACTGTCGTCTGCTTTTGGGACTGGCTAGCCGGCTGTTTGGTCGGGACCATCATGCTGCAAATCAAACATTATGTAATAATGGAACAAACCATTTTACTTTTTCTATAAAAATATGATTTATTATTTTTTTGAAAAGAAACATCTCAGAGCGCACGACAAAAGCGTATTCCTCGTTCGGATTTCAACCCAGTCTCTCAATTTCCAATCTCTTTTCTATAGAGAGAGAAAGAAGGGGGGAGTGAGAGAGAAGGAGAGAGAGACATAGAGACAGAGGGATAGAGAAAGAGAGAAAGAGAGAGAGAGAGAGAGACAGAATACAGCCGTCATCAATGTTTCAACAAATCTCGGTGACAGGTTTTCTTTGACCCCTTGAACCTGGCTGGTGTCTCCAGCATTGTTGACATTTTAGCTGACATCGGATTACACCGAATACCCCGATCAGTGAGCTGGCATTTTTAGTGCGGCGAATTCACTTTATTTGCAACTCAAGTCTGGCGCAAGGGTTAATAATATAACGGGAAGCACTTAGCTCCCCAAAAGATTACGCATTGCGCCACAAGTTCCATAGCGCCATTTTCATTGTGCCTCCACCTCGCTTCACTCTACTACATATAAATGTTCATAAAATAGTATTTATATAAAAACGAAACTTTTATTTTAACCCATATATGTACAATGATGAACCAGAAGGAGGTGGCAGTAGTGAAGTTTATATAGATGTAAACTGAAGACCTGGGTGTATCAAGTTCGAATCCAGTCGGCGCCATAGCACCATTTTCATTATTAATGTTAGCAGCATTCCCATGGTACCTTCTGTAAGGATCTGATTCTTTAAAGAATTGGGGAAACTAATTCTAACAACAGAATCGCGCCGGTCAAAAAGTCGTCTCTGATCATGCGTATCCATGTTGATGTACTTTTTTACCTTGTCCCATGTCTCTAGGCTCCGTTGCCAATCAAACCGTGACTCTTGTTTCTCTTTCTTTTTACATCATCATCATTTGTCTTCAATCATCGTAATATTGCAAATTTATTTCTGTTGATGGACATCGTTTGGTTTTAATCCCGCATCAATTGTTCGTATTAGCGTTGTTGTTGCTATTACTTTCAAACCGGAAGTAGAATCCGTTTTCTTTCTATTGTTTACTAAAATTTGGATATATAGGGTGGGCAAAAATAAGGGTCCTATTTTTAAAAATTCATAGCTTTTTTATTTATTTATTTATTTTTTTTTTTTTTAGAATAAGTAAAGGACCCGTTCCGAAGCAAGCATGAGCCGTATTAGCCCTAAGGAACGTACCCTCATTTAGAAAACATTATTTTTGCTTAAAAAACTCAAAACAGTGTAAAAAACAATACTTTAGTTTTTGTAAGTTTTAAGAAGTGTTTTTCGGCTAAAATTTGTTTTGTTTATTTCAAAAAATCTCGGAAGGGTCAGTCTACACACACATAAAGTTTGGTGAGTTTAACTTTTATTTTGTGGAAGTTATTCAAATTCAAGTTATTCAAATTTAAAGATAGGACCCTTATTTTGGCCCACCCTGTATAAAAAAAAAATTATTTAATAAATATTTCATCTTCATTTGTTTAACAAAATCTCGCGTCATATTAACTGATTCTAAAATTTCAAAGTTATCGTTCCAAACGGCGCTCATAAACTGTAGTAAAATTTAAATCTCATTTTGTACAGTGCGCGAAACTACGGATCGGACTTATGAAAAATTAAAAAAAAACAAAAAAAACAGTATCTTCATAACACCAGAAGATGAAAAAAAGAGGAATAAAAAAAAATTGTCTGTGCCATGAATAAGGTTTTTGAAAACCGAAAATTTGGATACATATATAAAAAAAATGATTTAATAAATATTTCATTTTCATTTGTTTAACAAAATCTCGCGTCATGTAAACTGATTCTAAAATATCAAAGTTATCGTTCCAAACGGCGCTTCTAAACTGTAGTAACATTTAAATCTCATTAATTTATTAATATTTTTAGGCGACGGGTTTTTAGAAGAAAGTACAGCTGGGAACGTTTTAATGAGTCGCATTGTTTTCTCGGAGCTACCTGTAGAATTACAAAGAGAAATAATACAGCAATTTAAATCCAATTACCATACACTGAAAGACATTCTACAGAGTTATTACGACCTTATTAAAACTCTGGTAAATTCAAGGGTTGAACATGTACGCCCAGAACCCAATAGTAATTACATTCCCTCAATTTCCTGTGTCGCCTTTGAATAACTTAACACGAAGCTTAAATTGCTTTTCTAATATGAATATATAGATTATATTGGTTACATACCACGGGAACACAAGTTGATAAACCCATTTTTACTTAAAGCCTATATTGTTAGCTATTCAAAAGTTTAGCTAGTTCAAAGGTAAAGCCTCGAGGTCAACCAAGTCGGGATTAGAATAACCCAATGTTTCCTGGTCATAAAGATGTTTTCAAATCCATACATTTATTATTTATACGTTTATACATGAACCGGGTTGTTAAGCGCAGATTTAATTAAACAGAATTAAGTGAAATGATTAATTAATTATTTATTCAATTACAATCGCCTCCCCTGGCGGAAGGTCATTAATTACTTCTAAAGAATTGCTAATTGAAGAATCAATAAATTCATTAAAACTTTCTTCAATTCAATTCTCGTAGCAATAAATGTTCGTCTGCAAAGGAGCTTTAAAATCGGATAAATCTGGAGAGCTGAGCAGATTGAGTAAAAAAAAATTATTTTTTTTTTAGTAATGTCCATTTTGAAGTATGGTGTCCATGAATATCAGCTTTGACTATATTTCTATATAATATGGCAAATCCTGTGTATTTCGCATATATTGACATCCATAGAATACGGCCTACAAACTCCATATTTTATTCTGATTCTGTAATTTTTTTTTTTGGGGGGGGGGGGGGGAGGGGGGAATCTGGCCTATGTTCTTAACAGCAAAAAAAATGTATTTCTATTTATTTTCTCTCAGATAAAATTGTATCCCACTCGGAATTATTTTACAATGGTAACATATTTGAATTATAACCAACAAACTAAAGATAAAAAATTAATTCTGTTTAGAAATGTTTATTTTGAAACATATAGTGATCATGGACATCAAATCGAAATCTAACTGTTTTGTCAACAGTCAGTTTAAAAAACAAACCTTTTGCACTATCAAGATAAGCTACGAAATAAGGTGACGTCGTTTCCATAATACCACTTTCACTTAGGAATGTTGGAAACCATTACGTGGTCCCTGCTGCAAGAATGCCGACAACAGAATCAAACCGATCAATAAAGTTGTACCATTCTGATTCATACGAATTTACTTATTTACTTTAGTGAACACCTCATGCTTACTTTAAGCTATATTAGCTGCTTAGTGTGCTCACTCCTTTTTGGAGCACTATGCATTATCGTTAATCGAAGCCGGTGATCTCCTTACCAGAGTACTCATCACATGAAGAGTCTGAATAAAAAATTCAAGCAAATTACATCAAATTACGAATTAAACACTAAAAAGACAAACACTTGAAATGTAGAAATATAAAAGGTATTTTATTTTAATTGAAGCAACAAAAAGAGTCTGAATAAAAAAAATTACATCAAATTACGAATTAAACACTAAAAAGACAAATACTTGAAATGTAGAAATATAAAAGGTATTTTATTTTAATTGAAGCAACAAAAATAGACTTTTCAGATTATGCCAAAAGCTGAGTTAAGATTCTGCTACAGATTTTTCTATCTTTTTCTATAATATAGAACAGCCTGTCTATTTCACATATTTTGTCATCGATAGTATACGGCCTACACATATAATATTTTATTCTGATTCTGTAATTTTATTTTTTGGAAACTTGGCCTATGTTCAACATATGTATTTCTATTGAATTTCTGTCATATAAAATTTTATCCTACTCGGAATAATTTTACAATGGTGACAATTTAATAATGACCGACAAAAAAAATAAAAGTAGCAGCAGCAGCGGAGTACATTCATCGCTCACATAACAAGTTATTTATCTTCCTCCCACAAGGTAAGATGTGACACAAGGGCGGGAAAGTGGGATTTGAAAAGCCAGCGCGTGAGAATTTGAGCACTCTGGCCATTAAAAATTGCCTTGGCAGCCCGGTCGATATTCCCCGGTAGGGGGGCCTCAGACAGTAAGCAATAAACTTACTCCTCCCCAAAGAGGGGAGGCAAATCCTGGGAGGGTGGACCTCCTAGAACTGCACAGGACAGACCCATAGACAGGCGTAAATCAAGCCCCGAATGCCAAGACAATACCAGTCTATGGGGTGCAGTATCCATCGGAACAGATACTACACTTTGATCTTAGCCAAAAGGCGTTATTTAACCCCTACCCACAATAGGAATATGTGACACAAGGTCGGAAAGTGGGATTTGAAAAGCCAGCGCCCGAGAAGGTGAGCGCTCTGGCTATTAAAAATTGCCTGGGCAGCCCCGTCGGCATTCCCCGGTAGGGGCGCCTCAGGCAGTAAGCAATTAACTTACTCCTCCCCAAAGAGGGGAGGTAAAACCTGGGAGGGTGGACCTCCTAGAACTGCACAGGACAGACCCATAGACAGGCGTAAATCAAGCCCCGAATGCCAAGACAATACCAGTCTATGGGGTGCAGTATCCATCGGAACAGATACTACACTTTGATCTTAGCCAAAAGGCGTTATTTAACCCCTACCCACAATAGGAATATGTGACACAAGGTCGGAAAGTGGGATTTGAAAAGCCAGCGCCCGAGAAGGTGAGCGCTCTGGCTATTAAAAATTGCCTGGGCAGCCCCGTCGGCATTCCCCGGTAGGGGCGCCTCAGGCAGTAAGCAATTAACTTACTCCTCCCCAAAGAGGGGAGGTAAAACCTGGGAGGGTGGACCTCCTAGAACTGCACAGGACAGATCAGACCCATAGACCGGCGGAAATCAAGCCCCGAAGGCCAAGACAATACCGATCTATGAAGTGCAGTATCCATCGGAACAGATACTACACTTTGATCTTAGCCAAAAGGCCGAGACGGTAGTAAATCCGACTGAACATCTTAAGGTTCCGTTTTCGATCGTGATTCCCGCCATCTTTTTTCTTTTTTTTCTTCTGTCTTCTTGAAAATCCACTACTTAATATTAATGCGTTGTTTAATCCCGGGCAATGCCGGGTAAGGCCGGCTAGTGTTAAATAAAGACATGTCAAATGATTTAAGTAGGAAAATAAATATACGATACATCTTACTACAGATGTAAAATATTAACCGACAAGGCTGTTGTGGATATAGGATGTCTTAGAACGGAATTCACATTTTTTACCCTTGTAATTGCAGAACTATTTGAGTGATCTCCCTTGAATTATATTCGAGTTATCTCCCCTAATTTATTGTTGGCAATGTTAGAGAGAATGTGCTCTCCTGTCCAGAAGTCCTCAAATCTTATTCGAATAACGTGGGGAATTTAAAACGAGATATTATCCTCTTTCTGGCTAGGCCTTAAAACAATTAAAAAACGTTTTTTAACATAGTTCACCCTAGACAAGGCAGGCGGCCACTCTAGACGTAAGGGGCTACTGAGAAGAAAGAAAAGGGAGAAGGTTGGGGAGGGTCAACCTAAATTGGGATCTGCGCAGCGAGATGTCTGTTTACATTTACATTAGTTTTAAATTTCTGCATGTCAGTACCGTCGGGGAAACAGGGGGCAGGGAGGGAATTCCAGAGGCCAGCAGCACGAGGAAAGAAGCTATTTGAGTAGAAAGCTCTCCGGCATCTGGGGACCTCCACAGTGAATGGATGGGATTTAGTCGATTGTCGATTTGGTATGATATGCTGCTCAGCTAGCCATCTCTGCATGGCTTTCACAAACCTTGACACTGTATTAGTCAGTTTCTTTCTGGTTGCAGTCACATAGACTCCCACACAAGCCCGAATGAATGTAAGTAATATCTACTTATACCATTGTTCATGCATATTCTCTATTCTCCAACCCTGGCAGCACATGTCTTTATGGACTGTATTGGGACATTAATATATTCTATATTTGATACTAATGTATCCTCTTTCTTTGTATATAATATCATATTAAATACTATTTTACATGTTCTGTGCCCCATTTTTGCGTTTGTCTTCAACCGACAGTTTATGTGAGAATAAATATGTACCTATGTAAATGAAACAGTTTCTGCACTATTTCCTTTCATTCTTTTGACTTTGTGTATTGGCCATGATAACACATCATATAAAATGGCAGCTTTGTGTTAGTGAATGATCCCCACCCGCTAAGATATAACATATTGATTAGCTTACAACCTAGTTTTGGGGCATATCCGGGGCTCTTGGTTGCATGGACGGCGGCACCGGGCGGAGGGGGGGGGCTGAAGCCCCCTCACTTTTTGACTTGCGCCCCCCACTTAACGGTCATCCATAATTAAGTTGATATGCATGTGTTTAATTTCATCTAATTAGCTTATCTATTAATTGATTGTTGATCTTATATTGTGATGATGACAATATAAGATCAACAATCAATTTTATCTAAAATTTGGCGAAAACTAAGCGAAATGGGTGAGGTTTTGTTAAAGGTCCCTATTCTATAGGTATATTTACGGACTTTCATTTTCTTCTCCAAAAAATGGATACAGTATCTTTTGAGCCTAGTCCAATGAACGCAATTTGAAGTGAAGAACAGAGAAACAATGCAAGTCTGCCTTGTTAATACGCTTCCAACGAGCTATTCCAATTCCAATACATACATTTATACATTTATACTTAATACATTTAAACTTTTATACTTTTTACTTTCTACTTTTATATGCACCTTGTCAGTTAATACTTTTAACTTCATGTATGCTCTATATTTTATAAACCTGTTGATTCTTGAATGTTGTGATTTCTACTAGAAACGACTTGCTGATATGTTTCAAATGAGCCATCAAGCAGTGTCAGAAAATCATTTTATGTCTGGATTAAGTCCAAAAAGGTGTATTTGACCAAATATGGTAATTTGGGCCCAGGCCTCCCAAAATTGAAATTTTTGTTTGTTCTTTTTTCACCAGAAGCGACTTGCTAATATGCTTCCAACAAGACCTCAAGCACTATCAGAAGATCATTTCATGTCTAAATTATGTCAAAAAAAGTATTTTTGGTCCAAAATGCCCTAATATGGTATGACTACATATCAACCAAACCATTTCATTATCACATCACTACAGTATAAATCTCTATGCATGAGTGGATGAAGTGTGTGAGGTGCACTGAAGAAAAATTGCTACCAGTAAAATACATAGCCCTGTTGCGCTCGCATACCCTTAATGACAATAAACGTGTAAAAATTTGGGAATTTCCTTGCTTTTGTACATTTAGTGTATATGAATTTTCATCTTAACCCTATTAAGGGCATATGATTTCAGTATACTGGCATTTATCATGGAATGTCACTACTTTTGTAAAGGCTATAATGGTCATTTTTAAGGTTTTTTTGAATTTTCTGGAAAACTAAGGTATATGGTAAACTGAAATTAAAATTCCATCAACTAGACCCTAGAACCTCTATCTCTGCTAAAACCAGCTGAATCCATGAAATAGTTGATGAGATACAGGGTGGCACATATGTACGTAAGTACACACGGATAACACAAAATCATGCCTGACCTTTCTGGATATCTGGGTTGCCTTGACTAATGATGCTGAAATTCTACACACTTATAGAACCTATCAAATAAAAATGTTGTGCAAAGTTTTAACTAATTTGGTTTATTGGTTTTTGAGTTATGATTGATCAAAGAAATGAGATTTCTAGCATAGGTCGTTTTTGAAGACTATTAAGGAATAGAGCGCTCTCGCCCCACCTTTGATTTATAAAATTGTGGATTCTTGCTTGCGTGTTTGTTTGTTTGCTTGTCCTTGTGTACATTGTATGATGGCATCGTTTTGTGACGTCATTCATCAAACCAGGGAGAGAGAGAGAGATTCTTAATGAATAAGTATACTATTAAATCTTTGTGGATCTTGCTTGCTTGAAGCTTGCTTTCATGTTTGCCTACTTGCTTGCATGCTTACTTGTTTGTATGCGAGCATACTAGAATAGATAACAATAGACGTCAAGCAGAGTGGATTATGCCACTAAAGGCGCGTGAGATAATTAAAAGGCAATTGACAAAATAAGTAGTGGAAAGAGGGGGACAGAGAAGGGGGAATAGTGAAAGAGGAGAAGAGGAAAAAGAGGGAAAGAAGAAAGGGGAAAGAGAGTAATAGAATGAAAATAGTCATAAGTATTTATTTACTCCTCTCCAGGAGTTAGGCACAAGGCCAGTTTTTATCTTACTCCCACAAGTAAGATGTGACCCAAGGTCGGGTCGGGAAAGTGGGGGTTAAAAATTGCCTGGGCAGCCCCATCGGCATTTCCCAGTAAGGGCGCCTCAGGCAGTAAGCAATAAACTTACTCCTCCCCAAAGAGGGGAGGCAAAGCCTGGGAAGGTGGACCTCCCAGAACTGCACAGGACAGACCCATTGACCGACGTAAATCAAGACCCGAAGGCCAAGACAACACCAGTATGGGGTGCAGTATCCATCGGAACAGATACTACACTTTGATCTTAGCCAGTCATAAGTAGAGGGGGAAGACAGAAAGAGAGGGAGAAAAAAGAGAAAGAGGGGTAAAGAGTAAAGCGAGAACGGAGAGAGAGAGAGAGAGAGAGAGAGAGAGAGAGGGAGACCGAAAGTAAGAAGAGTGCTTAAAAACGAATGATTATTATAAAGAACGACTATATAATTACTTGAAAATGGAAGACGTCATAAAAGATGAATGGTAGCTTAAGCAAGTTTATAGATAGGTTAGATAACCCAATGTGTCACGGGTCGTCTAGTATACTTATTAAAGAGGGAAGAAGACGATATATATATATATATATATATATATATATATATATATATATATATATATATATATAGAGAGAGAGAGAGAGAGAGAGAGAGAGAGAGAGGGGGGGACGAAATAGAGAGGGAAGGAAATAGAAAATATAGCAAGGACAGAGAGAGTGGAAAAATAGATAGAGAGATAGAGAGAGAGAGAGAAGAATGCATCAAAAACGAATGATTATTATCAAGGAAGAAATAGGGAGATGATGGTGGCTCAGTGGTTAACGACACGGACTGACAACCTAGGTGTGCCAGTTTGAACCCCGTTCGTTCCACAGACACTTTTTCACTTACGATGTTGGCAACGGTCACGTGATCCCTCCTGCAAGTACCCGATCTTTTTCTAGAAAGAGTTCTAACAAGAATGATATCATGTTGGAATTTATTAAAGCCCCCCCCCCTCACTGATTGGTAGTTGCCATGTCCATTAAGGGCCTCACGGATTGGCTGTCAGGCATTGCAACCCCTTTTTCCTTAGGTGTCACGTGAGCCAGCCTTTAAAAACCCTTGCACACGGCACCCCTGCCTCTTTTTCGACGACCCCGCTCAATGCACCAATACATCGGCTGGCATTTCCAGTGATACAGCCCAAGACGACAGTCACAGAGAATGACCTCCCGCCGTTAACAGAACTCTATACAGATAAGTTCACGCGAACCACGTTTTTGCAAACCCTCTCTCAAATTCACTAATGCCTAACTAGACTTTTTTAAACTCTGTAAATATTCTATGACTCCACTTTTCTCTTACTTACTAAAATTGCTATGAAATTACATTCTTGTGTTTTGTGTTCCTTCTCTCAGACTTCCGTCCTATATCTCTCTTTTGATGATTTTATCTGCACATTGTTACCCCATTCTATCGTGGGAGAATTGAACTTTATTTTCAGGATTATTTTAATCCCAACAATCAGGGGAAACCAATGCCAACAATAGAAGCGTCCGATTCATACGAAATGAATGAAAAAGTAAGAAAAATCTACATAATTACTTGAAAATTTAAACTGTATAGATATAAGCTAGACAACCCAAAGCGTCCTGCGTCATCTAGTGTCTTTATGCAACTTGCTTGCTTGCTTCTATCCAGTCATACAGGATGACGTTACAAAAGGTGCCGTGCACAGTGGATGACATCACAAAAAGCGACTGACGTAACTAAAGGGGGTATTGATAAGAGAATTAGTGGGAGGCGGATGATATAAATAATTAAAAGAGAGAGAAAGAGGAGAAAGAGAAGAAGAGGAAAGGGGTAAAAAAGAGAGAGATGGAAGAAAGAGAAAGAGATAGAGGATGGACGAGGAGGAGGAATGGATAAACACGAATAACTATTATTAATAAAGAAATGGCATATGAAATTTAATAGATATTATATCACAGTCTGCAGGTAATCCTTAGATATTTAGGTAATGGTAAAGATCGACGGCATAAACAGTTTCTTAAAAAATTCGAATAAAATTAGTGTATAGGTGAAAATAAATAAATATATATATATATATATATATATATATATATATATATATAGTCTCGGAAGTTTCTCAACCATTAAAATTATATAAAAAAAAAAAAAAAAAAATTATATAAAAAAAAAAAAAATTATAGTCTCAAGTCTTCCAGTGGAAAATCACTCATGTAAGTCAATTTATTTTTTACAGTTATTATATTAGTTAGTTTCTAACACTATTTTAAGGGATCATCAGTTGTTTACCATGAAAAACTGTTTCGGGAATTTAAAAATATATATATATATATAATATTTAAATGTTGAATTAAATTAAAGATAATTGAATTATCATCTAATTATAATGTATCGTGATAATATAAACTCTATATTGAATAGAGAAATCAATTCTAGAGATGAAAAATGAGAATAACATTTTGCAAAGATACAATATTTATTAGAACATCAAAAGTTCAGAGCAAGGAGCTTCATATCCTTAATCCATGGATTTTCAAGGATAAACTCTTTTCATCAGAGGAGAGAAAAAAACCCGACAATGTACATATTGTCAGCAACATTTAACTTTGAAAATTTTGCATACAATAAAACAAAATAAAGACCAAAAGGTAAAGAGTCTTATGTTGAGATGAGTCAGGGTTGACGCCGTCCAAAAACAGGTAAAAAAAAAATAGCTGTTATATTGGAAATAAATGTTTGAAAAAGAATAATACTCAAATTGTTTAGGAATCCAAATGGTTTTGTTAAGAGGCTGATATAATATTTACAAATACATTGTCGGTTTTTCTCTATCCTTTGATCAAAAGATTTTATCTTTGAAAATCCATGGATTAAGGATATGAAGCTCCTTGCTCTGAACATTTGATGTTTTAATAAATATTGTATATTTACCATTTTTTATTCTTTTTTTTAATCTCTAGAACATATATATATATATATATATAAAGTTTGATATAAAATAGAAATAACATTCCAGCGTAATGGAAAATTAAAAAGGGAAAACCAAAAATATTATTTATATATTCATCCACGTTCGTCTTCATTCTAAGACTTCCTCGGGACGAAATAACACACAAGTATTTAGAGTTTATGACACTAAGAACGTTTTGGAGTAAAAATCTATGTATTATTACGTAGTAATAGGAATTTAAAAAGACGTTTTAATACTTTTTTCGTCTTAAACGATACAAAAAAGAAAATCGCGGCATCACGCAAGACTCCATTGTGTGAAAATTACGATTCTGGTTGCATATTAGCACATTTCAAACGTGTTTCCGATTACATGTATAATAATACTTAATCGATTTTAACTCGTTTGATAATATTAAAAAAACAACAACATAAAACCATTTTTATCGCCTATACACAATTGTTTTATCGCATTCTGTTTACAGCGTCGATCTTTACTTTTACCGATGTGTATCCTTCTAAGTGAATAAATACGAAAGTTCCGCCCATTTCTTGCAAACTTGCGATAAAGTCAAAACACTCTATTTCAAGTTAATTCAACTTTACACAATAGACGTACCATCTTTTTATATACTGTTTACGTATATGCGATATCGGTTGTAAGGTTAACTAATTTGCATATTGGTTTTGAAGAAGGACATTTTATTAATTAACTATTGTTTGTTATTGTTTTTTAATTCCATGGCTGTTTTGATTTTAATACAACAAATCATTTTGTTTCGCAACATTGTTTTTTCTTCATGTTGAATGTTTTAGTATTTGTGTTCAAATGTTAATTTCTTGATTTTTAACAAGTTGATATCTATTTCTAAATTGCAAGTGAAAATGAAAATTGATTTCCTCTTTCTTTTCCTTTCTTTACGTCACATTTTAAAGATGAATACATTTGTATCGAAATTACCAAAATGTTAATGTTTATGCACTATTACCTTTCCTTCTGTTGACTTTGTCTATTGGCCATGATAACACATTCATATGAAATGGCGGCTTTGTGTTAGTCAATGATACCCAACCGCTAACATATGAAATATTGATTAGCTTACAACCTAGTTTTGGGGCATATCCGGGGGATAGTACCTTTCAAGTTCGGCAAGCTGCATCCTACCAGGTAGGGTGGACAGCATCACTGGTCTTCACTCATCTCCTTAATCTCTCACATGTTGGCGCCAAGCGCCATGCCCTGAGAAACCGTTTCAGCTAGTGGGCTAAACCATGTGAAGGTATGGTGTGGTTACATATGTGGTTCATATAGATGAATGAATTAAAATATTTTGTTTCGTGTTTACAACAAAGTTACGAATGAAATATTTATTGTTTTAAATTAATGTTTCAAGTATTTCAAGTAGGGAAATTGGCCGAACGATAGCGAACCGACAAAGCCAGCTAATTTATCTAGAAATGTAAGGAATATGAACTCTTTTTCTTCATACACTCCTTCCCGACACACCCACTCACAGTGAATTTGTTCATCTTTGCTTTTGTTACATTGCGGATGGACGTATGTCGGATAGCGGTTACATGAGATTGTGTGAATCTTTGACTCGGGCGAACAGTGCAGGGCGAATTGACACAAAAGTTTGCAAAATCAAACTGGTTCCCAAGGAAAATAGCAGGCAGAGATGACCTATAGGGATCAAATTCAAAGTATTACGTCAAAGTAGGTTAGACACAAATATATATATAAGTAGACATGAAGTAATGACGGCACAGATGTCGAATTAACAAGGGACGAAGGTTTTAGAATCAGTTCCGTGTGGAAGCCCAAGCTGGACGGACGTTTAATAATAGGATGTAATATATTAGTTGAAATCGCTAAAGCGAGATGAGGTCCGATATATGTCTGTTCATCTGACTAGTTAGCTATTAAGTAAATAAGAATTAGAATGTTGGTCTCTCGAGAGACCAGTAATGTGTAAGCTGTCAACGTGAATATTTCTCTCCAGAATAAATCCTAAAAACTATCAGATCTGCTGAATTTCGTTTCCTCTCTGTACGAGATAAAAAAAAAAGTTCTATTTGCACAGGAATTCCTAGCCACACTGATGACGAGCATCGGTCATAGAAAAGAAGAAGAAGAAGACAATGAAAAAAGGCAGCGACCACTAGACGTAAAAATTAATACGGCAGCGAAGACAAAAACTGGATGACGTCGGAGCTGAAATAGAAAGAAGTGGCGAAAAGAAAAAGAGAATCATGCAGCATAATAGAGCACGCAAGTAGCTCACGTATCAAACATTTAGTAACGTAGATCGTTACAATTTTTAATGACATTTAAATGTAAATAACACACATTTTTTACAGATGTTAGCAACCTTCAATAAAGTGCAGACGTTCTAATTGAACCATTACAATATTGTAAATCTGTTAATCCCATAACTTCAGTCGTGTGATCTGTATTTTCACACAGGTTTTATGATATCAATATTTTTTTTTGATCGCTTTAAAATATTTTTGGTACCACCTCTTGAATATATTAAAAGGCCCGAGGGCATCTCATTATTAGAAACGAAATCTGGGACAGCTATTTCATCTAGTTATATTAAGACAACCATTCTCAAGTGTGTAAGGAATACGTTTTTACCATTTGTGTAGAGGAATGGAATTACTCACCTCCTCTGTTCGCTCTCCAATTTTCCAACAGCATCCTGTTCGATTTTAGAATAATCTATCAATCCATATACTTCACGCTGTATCGTGTGCCGGCAACGATCTTGTTGTACGCTTTCAAGAGTCTTCTCGAAAAACCTGTTACTTGTGATCTGTATGAGTGAAGAGCCTAGAAATTGCCTAGGGTGTCTAAGTAAGAACGCATCTGGATTTTTCCTGTGTAAATCTCACGCTAACCTCCTCCCGTCTTGTTTCCTAACTATGGCCTTCCCAGCATGCATTTCTTGCAAATGTTTCCTCTCGGCATGCAAGTAGGAATCAAACATGGCGGATTACTCTGATTGGTTCGGATTCAATTAAATACGATTCACGTTTGCTTTATACAACAGATTCTTCCATATAGACATTGAGTCAGTATTATTAATCTTATACTAGTCGTATTATTATTATTATCATTATTATTATTATTATTATTATTATTATTATTATTATTATTATTATTTGTACTCACTAGGAGATCTAACACAGGTCATCATCAATAATTGCTCACCGACAACAACCGGTGGTATTCCCTAGAGTCTGAGTGACAACAAGTCTCCCCAGATTTCCAGTATTTTCAACCTCTTTTCGATAGCCACCGCAAATAATCTTGCAGCATCGCAACAACCGTTTACCATTGAATTATCGCTGGTAAGGACCATTGGTCTTCTCTGGGATTTGGGTGGCAATAAGCCTCCCCAAGGTTCCAGAACTCTCTGCACTTCCAGTGGAGATCTGGTTTGTGCTGTTCCTCCTCGGTCTTCTCATCCTCCTTGACCCTATGCAAATAATTTTAATGGTGTCAGCCTAGGCTGGCATCATTTTTTTTTAGGGGGGGGGGGAGGTGAGGAAAGCGGGGGAGGAGAACGGTCCTCAGGCACCTTTGATAAAGAGGCGATACTCGTTTAAAAGACCATATAAATAAAAAACAAACACAAGTAAGAATGGGTGTAAAGTCATGTTTAGAATACCTTATGGCGAAGGTATGAATGCATTTCTCCTTCATCTAACCATTGATAAAATAGTAGGGTAAACTAGACTATCAATAATTGGTATGTTACATTATTGCTAACCTCTTTCGGCTGGGTGCACCCGGGTTTCGTCTTGCTGGCTGGTGTATCTTGTGCTTGTCGCTGTTAAACTCGGTGTTGATAGAAAAACCAGGCTGATGCTGTTGTTGAGTTATTTTAACATTTTGATTTAAAATCAAACAGACAGAGATTTAGTGGTTTTCTGCTCGGGAGAAGAAAGATTTACTGGGAGAGATTTATTTTAGTCATTCTGGATTACTGCTTCCAGTACTTCCGACCTTTGCCTACTGGCAATGGGGTGACCGGCTTCACATCTGCTCCGGCCCTCAGTCAGGAACAAAAAAATCGACAAAGCCTCTCACCGTCATGACGTCACTTCCGACTTCCGTTTTGCCTTCTACCCACTTTTTGGAGCTCTCCTACTCTCTGTAATCACAACTATCTAACAGGTAGGCGATAGAGAAACTAGTCGAGGTAAAGGAAAACTTCGAATACCACTAATTCTTCACTGCTTATCCTGGCATTTTCGCTAAGATCAAAGTGTAGTATCTGTACCGATTGATACTGCCTCTCATACTGGTGTTGTCTTGGCCTTCGGGTCTTGATTTACGCCGGTCAATGGGTCTATCCTGTGCAGTTCTGAGAGGTTCACCTTCCAAGGCTTTGCCTCCCCTCTTTGGGGAGGAGTAAGTTTATTGCTTACTGCCTGAGGTGCCCCTACCGGGGAATGCCGACGGGGCTGCCCAGGCAATTTTAAAACCCCCCTTTCCCGACCCGGCCTTGGGTCACATCTTACTTGTGGGAGTAAGATAAAAAACTGGCCTTGTGCCTAACTCCTGGAGAGGAGTAAATCAATATCCTAATATTGTTTCCAATCGTCTTGGATCTCTCTCTACGACTATACTTGAGCTTGGTATAGAAAAGTTTGGTTTGGGAGTGCGCAATCCTGTCTTTATATAAAACTTTCTCATCATGCATACACCATTTCAGGCGATACCCAGCATCTCTATAGAGGGAAGGCGATCAACAAACATAGACTATACCTCAGTTTTCAACATTCCTCATAAATTGAAAAAAGAAAATTTGGGTAATTCACATTAATTGTACATTTTCTCTTGCTAAATATTAGTTCCAATAGTTTTATGAACATACATCATAAATTTTAGATATTTCAGACTTTTTGAGATGAGGATTGATAATTTCTATTATTTGGATTATTCAGGCTACTGTTCTCATCTTGGATGTTATTTTAACAATATTTTGGACGATGAATTTTATACAATAAGGGACTCATTAATTAAAATAATATATATATATATATATATATATATATATATATATATATATATATATATATATATATATATATATATTAAGCCGCCGATAAAGTGTTAAAATTATCACAGCTTATTCGCTATTTAAAATTGGCCGTGTGGTTAAGGTGTCGGATTTGAGTTGCAAAATAATCGTAATCCGGGGTTTCGAATCGCATGACCGGTAGTGAATAGTCATATCTCTATGCTGATAAGTCCCGATTATTAAAAACGAACGAAACGTATACGTACATAGATAATAAACAATAACAAATATTTATTATTATTGTTATTCGCTCCTCGAAAAAGTAGAGAACTGTAAGTGTAGTATTAAAACAGCATGACGTCACTAGCTTAAATGCATCGTTTCTTTCCATATAAAAGTAGAACGCTCTCAGATCGCCGATAAAGTGTTAAAATTATCACTGATGAGTCCCGATTATTAAAAGGGACGAAACGTATCCGTACATAGATAATAAACAATGACAAATATTATATATATATATATATATATGTAACAATATTCATAAAACAATATTAAATTATTTATATCTACATACGAGGTCGTTTCAAGCTTACACTCTCATCAGTGTAGGGAAGCGATAATGTTAGACAGTCACAAGGCATGAACCCTGTTCACAGAGTCAACTCAGATTCCGCATCCTCTAGGTCATAAGAAATTATCACGTGATAAGTTATATTTATGTCACGTACAACAGGCTGTAAACATCCAGGCATTCTAAATCAGAACCGTGCTTTGAAGCTTAAGTGAATGCCTGTTTTTTAACATCTTCTAATAGTGCCTAACTTTTAATCTCTTAAAGGAATTTTATAACAATATATATATATATATATATATATATATATATATATATATATATATATAATCAAATATAAACTAAAAGTAAACTTTTAGTAAATAGGACCTATAGTGAAAAGGTTAAGCTCAATATACGAGATAGAGCAATTATAAAGATAGAAGAAATAAGAGTGATAAACATGTTCGAATGTCCAAATTTATTTCAAATTTCGATTGTTCAATGCAAGGTGTATTCTGTAATAAACCAGTGTTTATTATCGTTTCCTTAAGCTAGGCATTTCAAAGATCGGAATCTTATCATCAGATGAGAAATACAGATAGATAAGTTGGCTGTAGAAAAGCCAAAGTTCAAATATTTGAAAAATATTGTCAAAAAATGGGGTGAAAAAAGTTCGTGTAAAAAGGATATGTGGTTTGTCCAGATGGTAATTGCCCGTTGAAAAAGTGTCCAATGAAAAGGAGATTTTCGAGAAGACCTAAAAACAGAAAGTTTTCGTAGGGGCAGTATGGAGAAAGTGTTCAAAATGAAGTAAATCCAAAAGTGAAACGTTGAAATAAAATCGTAGATGGAGCGCACTTAAATGGAATTGATGTAAGAAAACTGTCAAACACTGGTTTATTACAGAATACACCTTGCATTGAACAATCGAAATTTGAAATAAATTTGGACACTCGAACATGTTTATCACTCTTATTTCTTCTATCTTTATATATATATATATATGTATATATATATATATATATATATATATATATTCGTCTGCCTTCTTAACAATGTAGATCTTAATTCTCTTTCATTTCTCGTGGTGATTGTTGGTGGCCGTGGGGAAAGATACCAGGCTGCAGATTCAGTGGTGATTTTGTGACCTGTATTGAATTCTTCGACCAGCAGTAATTATCATCTCTCGTACACGGATGACCGTGAAAAAGCAAGAAATACAAGTTTTTGTAGGTAAAAAATAATTAATACTTATTTTATATATATATATATATATATATATATATATATATATATATATATGGAGTAAGGTACACGATAATTCATGAAAATGAAATGTTGTGGTAGACAAAATCTGTGAAAAAATGACAAACGGAAAACAAAAACAAGAGATTTTTTGACCGGTTTCGTTCGTGGCGAACGTCTTCAGAAAATGAAGAAATAGAAGTAATTTTATTTTGAAGGCACACATAATGTCTTCTCATATGATCCAATCATATCATCCTTCCCTCATCCTATGTGAGTGCCTTCAAAGTAAAATTATTTCCATTTCTTCATTTTCTAAAGACGTTCGCCACGAACGAAACCGGTCAAACAATCTCTTGTTTATGTTTTTCTCCTGCACTTTAACTTGTTTCCGTTTGTTACTTTTTCACACACATACACACACACACACACACACACATATATATTTATATATAAGTAATAATACGTAGCAACATTACTCATCTAAAACAAGAATAGGTTCCAGGTTCACCAAAATTCATACTAGAATTGTCTACATGGACCCTCGGTGCAACTATAATGGTACTAAGTATAATCAGTTCTAAGCGACGGTTTTCTGGCGATTGAAATTTCAATACTAAGAATCTAATAAAAAATTACCTAAGACTTCTACACAGTCAGGGTTGACGGGACGAGAACAATCTTCCCTCTGTGGTTTAAATAAACGGTTCAGTTCGAAATTCTGTACAGTTTGACATAAAGATCTTTGAGTTTAGTAAGACCCACCTGAAGAAGGTTAGTAGTTTACCCTAAACCTAACCCTAAACGTTATGAGCATTACA
This sequence comes from Sepiola atlantica, assembly GCA_963556195.1. NCBI lineage: Eukaryota > Metazoa > Mollusca > Cephalopoda > Sepiida > Sepiolidae > Sepiola > Sepiola atlantica. Next base: position 38,813,264 of record OY744535.1, on the reverse strand, counting down.
TCCAAGATGGGAATACAAGCCAAAATAATCGAAATACTAAAAAAAAAAAATCCGACATTCCACTCGGGTTTGATAACTTTATTCATTCATTGATTGTTTTTTTTAATCAATAAAGTTTTAGTTTGGATGGCCATGATTTCGGTACATTTTTTACCCATAATGTATTTCGAAGATAATAAATATGTAGCAGTTACATGAATGAACTATTTTGTATTGATCTACGTGACTGCAGTGAGTTGTGATTCGGCTTGGTGGTTATGTAACCACCGCCTGTTCACCGCACGAAAAAACAGCACATCTTGGCCCAATGAAATTCATACACAGTGAATCATCTTGGCACTAAAACCAGATCACGTGATCAAGATATATTTTCAGTTCTAGATTGATTCCCAAATAGACAAGATGCGATCCTGCATTCTTCTGCTGTCGGTCCGGCAGAGAATCGACGAAAACCAGGATAAAGTTTATTTCATTTTCTCTACATTCACCCAACCCAATGTATTATCCTTGTTCTGTCCCTGCGTTTCCTTTAAATAAAACTGCATATCTTTTTAGTTGTGAAGCCACCGTTTATTTTGTGATGGATTGGTGATCCTGTTTGCTTATTATATTTCAGTTAGATTTGGCCAGACCAATTACTCTCCCAAGTAAGTCGTCAATCTGATTTTCTTCTCGATTTAAACTCCAAGCTAAAATTTCTAAACTAAAAATACACCAGGTATTATTATTTTCTGTCTTGGTAAATACAACTTCAGACTTGATACTTTTTGGACAGAAATTTAATTTTGAAAGAAACAAACATTTCGTTTATTTTCAAATGCTGTAGCACATTGTAGCAATATCGGCCTCACCTCTTACTAATCTTCATTAATGAGCTTCCAAGTCACATTCTAAGGTCATTCGTTGACATTGATGCAGATGACACAGTCATCTATGGCAACACTTCGAAGAGCATTAATAATCAAGATCTTTCTATTTCTCTCTTTTCCGACCTGGAACAGGTAGTGCAATGGGGGGAAATGGTGGCTACTTCCTTTTAATACATCTAAAACCAAGCTTCACTCCTTTCAATAGCAACTCTCGGATCATCACTTTACCCCCCCCCCCCCAGTTTAAATGAATTGTTCTTTCCTGGAAGAAGCCCCCCTGCTTTGATAAGCTTCTAGGACTGATCTTTACTCTACACTTTAAATGGAAAACTTACATCAATTCTGTTTCTAACGTTGCTGGAAAAATGGTTGGATCATTCTACTGCTCCAGAAAGTATCTCACTCCTGACGCAATACTCTGACTGTATAAGAGTCAAATACGTCCTAAGATGGGGAGGTACTGTTGCCACATCTAGGGAGGTGCTACTCAGAGCACCATTTCCTACCTTGACAGAGTACAAAACCGACTTCAAAATCTAGTGGAGGATTTTCTTTTCTCTTCCCTACAGCCTTTTTCTAACAGAGGAGACATTGCTAGTCTTTCTCTACTCTATCACTATTTTCATTGTAGAGGCTTGACTGAGCTCCAATCACTGGCCCCTCTCTCATTAATGATCTTCCAGATCATATTCTGAGATTATTTGTTAATATCTTGCAGCAATCATTTGCTTTGCTACAACAACGAAATAAAATTTCCTTTCTCCCTCTGTGTGCCTAGCGTCTCAGACGGAAATTTCACACAGGTTCTTTGCAAGGCCTTCACATCTGTGGAAAACGTAACCACATGACTGCTTCCTCTACAGCTAACTACATTGTTGTTTTCAAACCCAACGTCAACAGATTCCTGTCATGAAGCATCCCCACAAGTAATTCGAGCTTGGTCCATCCCATCCCATTTCCAATCCTCTCATAAGTTTCTTCATCTTTCAACTGATAATCATTCTATCTCATTAACCCTGATCCTCGGGTGGCTTTTGACCTTGATAAGTAGTGATCCACTAGTAAAAGAAATACATCTTTAGTCATGATAATTTTTACACCCGTTTAAAAAATATTTTAATGGAAATCGTTCCAGACATGGCATGAAGCCACTTGATGTCAGGAGCTAACAAGAACGAAATATGATTATCATAAAGACAAAAGATGCCTATTTGCTTTTGTCTTGAAAAGACCACGGCTATAGGTAAGAGGAAAACAGTCACCAAGAAGATAGTTCCACAAACCTGCAGTTTTTTTAAAAGAAGCTACTGGAATACGAAGTTGTATTACAATGAGATATCAAAACATCGAATTGATAGAGACTAGTAAACCAACGAGTACAAACCAGCTGAAACAAAGAAAGCAGGGAATAGATCAGACAATTCTGAAGAACACATACCATAATAGTATTTATAAAAAAGACTGAGACTAACAATATCATGTCTGTGAGACAAGGGGTGCAGCCAATCAAATTACGGATACGTTTCTGCACCTTATCAAGAACCCTCAAATGGGGCAGAGATTCATCAGCCCAAATAAGCGCTTTCATTTATTTTTGTTATTTCGATTTTATTAAATCTAGTTTCGATATTCAAGCACATTTTGAATTTGTGAATAAAATGAACGTTCAATTTATTGTCAATCGGTTTGTTAGTAAATAGAATTTTGAGTCAGGATACTTTTTTGAACATAAATGATATTTTTAAGACAATATCTAAGTGACTGTCAGTCTTTTAGTTAGTAAATATCCAGTTTTAGTAGATATACATTTTGAACACGTTTATTAGTTTGAAAAAAAATATTATCACTTTTAATCTTTGTTAATATCTATTTTGGTTCATTCAGCATCAGTCCTGATGTATTTTGAACGTGTTCTATATTAAAAAGAAACAAAATTTTGAACGTTTCGTTCATTGTTGATCTATCCAGCTTTAGACTGGATATGTTTTTACCCACCACAAATAAAATGATTCCCTTTTGAAATTGTTTTGCAAGTCGTAACCAACTGTTTTTTTTTTTGTTCGTGGTAAAGAAATTCTTTCAGCTGTTTTCTTCTGATCAGAATTCACCAGCAGAACGATACAATGCAAAAGGAATATAGTGAAAGACACTTCAAAGAAAATTGAACCAAAGAAGATGAATGAAAAAATAAAATGGACAAACGTGAAATTAAAGAGAATCGTAAATAGAGAAACATTGAAAGATTTGTTTGATGTATCATTTTGCCATCTTTACTTCCCTTATTTTTATTTTTTATTTTTTTTTTGCAGAAAGGTTTGGTCAGCATGCAAAGTTTGGATGAAAAGGAACACATTTTCCTCTTTCATGTTTTTAGTCAAAAAATGTTTTATAAAAAAATGGAGGATAAGTAAATGGTCAATAGTTAATCATGAAGACTGTACAATTAAAGAAACACATCATCATCATCATCATCATCACATCATCATCATCATCATCATCAGCAGCAGCAGCAGCAGCAGCAACAGCAGCATCATCAGCATCAGCATCATCATCATCGGTTTAACGTCCGTTTTACATGCCGGCATGCGTTGGACGGCTTTTAGAAATCGATTTACAAACTAACTTATTTCTGGCCAGGTCTTTATTCAGCCCTCTTTTTCTCAAGTACATTTTTATCACTTCCCCCCATTTTTTCCTTGGCCTTCCCCTGTGAACTGAACTTACTACCTATACTGTTCTTCATCTACTAACCGAAAAACTTTCATCCATTCCTTCAACATGGCCATACCATCGAAGTCTCCTGTTCTGCACACATCTCCCTATACTGTCCAGATTTAATCTACCTCTGAGATCATCAGAACTAAGCCTGTCTTTAAGACTCACATTACACATCCATCATATCATTTCTCTCCATGCAACTCATATCCTCAACCCTCACTAGCCAGGTTTCACTTCTATATATCATCACACTGCGTACACATGCCTAATAGACTCGTTCCCTGGTCGACAGTGGTAACGCTCTGCTGGTTAGTAATAACAGAAGTTCCCTGAACTTACTCCATCAACTCCTAACTCGAGCAATCACACTAGCACTTGTTTCACCATGTGCTCACATGATATAACCAAGGTAACAACACTTTTTAAACACCTCAATAGCTTCTCCATCCAGATATACTTTGCTCACATATGAGTTCTAATCCATCTCCATTGTCACACACACAGGGGAGTTTGAATTACCTATTAGACACTATCCTCGAGTGTCTTCGGTCTCTTTGCACAAGTGGTTGTCAGTATTACCTGCCATGAGCATACTTCCTCATACAAGTAAACCCTGACCAAATATTCAAAATAACATAGTATTCAAAGCCCAAATAAGATCACCTCAATACGGCTATACACTGGCTCATACGAGGAATTGTGCATCTTTTCTAAGTAATGTTACCTTAAGTAACATCACTTAGCTGGATACGCCACCAGACTAGATAGGTTTTTGTCATGGAATCCAGTAAGACCAAGAGACCATAAGAAATATATACTATAACATAATTAACTGGTCAATTATTGAGAGCAAAACTAATGTTCTTAACTTCTTTACTAACTCAACGTTTGAGAGGTAAAGGAGAATATGAATGGAATATTTATGTATCTCATATAGATATCAAATGTTAGCCCCAGGAAGGGGCCCCTTGACTTCTAAGAACTTCGACTGAAGTTAAATGAACCAAAGGTGATATATATATATATATATATATATATATATATATATATTATTTGTAGCTTCTAGAAAAACCCGTCTAGTAGAGCACTGTAAGTGTAGTATTAACACAACATGACGTCGCTAGCTTTAAATGCATTGTTCCTTTCATTAAAAAGTCGAACGCTCTATGACGTCAAGCCGCCGTATAAAGTGTTAAAATTATCACCGTTTATTAGCTGTTCAACTTTGGCCAAGTTGTTAAGGCGTCGTATTTGAGTTGCAAAATACTCGTAATCCGGGATTTCGAATCGCATGACCGGTAGTGAATAGTCATATCTCTATGCTGATGAGTCTCGATTATTAAGGACACAATGTATACGTACATAGATAATAAACAATAACAAATATTATATATATATATATATATATATATATATATATATATATATATATATATGATGTGTATTTAGGCAGCATTCTGTCATTTGAACAAACATTGTTAAACATAACATAATTCACTGCTTCATTATACATTTTTTTATTTTTTTTATTTTTCTAATGATTTATTTTTGTTAGAAAATCAAAAAAAATTGATGCATGTTCTATATGTATCACTGACGTTTTCGATCCATCTTGCCACACACACACACAAACAAATGAACAAAAAGCTGAGAAAGGAAGAAAATTTCAAAAATCAGCCAAGAACGCGCATTTGAAAGCAGTTAGACAAAAAAAAAACAAGCCAGTGAAGTTCCAGCAGAAACCATAACGATTTAAATTCCTGGATTCCAGAATTAGGATGTGAATGAATTATATTACCGTAAGCATTTTAAAATATTGTTACTGGTTTCGTACATAATGTTATTTATTGTAGGTTGCTAGGTTTTAATAAAGGTAGCTTCGAGTATTTTAATTTGTTTTTAAATTGGTTTCAGAATGTATTATTTTAGTGTTATTAACTAAAATTTGTCTTAATTCAGGGGGGGGGGCAGTTATGTTTTTGTAAATGCTGGTAGATTAAGCTACAGTTACATGTGCATGGTGAGAACTATTTCAAATCCGGACAATAAAATCATTGCTTCTCTTGATGTAGAAAGCTTATTCAATAACGTACCTGTAAAAGAAACAATTGATATAATTATGAATAATGTATAAATAACTCGTTTCTCCCACCACTTCATCTTAGGCTACCAGATCAGGCTGTCTGAAGATACTGGCTTCCTGACATAAAATACACCAAACATTGATGTTGTTTTTTTTTCCGTTCCCTTTGCAAAACTCAACCAGGTTTTTCATAGATGTTATATTGTAAGAATAACACCAAGTAAATAAGAAACCCAAGACAGGAATTGAAAGGAATAGGAATCGTATTAAGAATACTTAATTACAATAAGTTGGCCGTCATTACCGGCTCTAGGCAGACGGGATAAGCGGTTCACTAAGCGGTTCTTCTTGGTAAATGAAAAGGTGTTCACTTCATAGTGAACTGATGAATCCACCCTGTCACTATGGGTGAATCCGGATCAGTCCACAGCAACAGTTAAAAGCAAAAACAAAAAGAATTCTCTAAAAAAACAACCAAACCAAACACCATGAATAAATATTTGAGGATATAAAGGACTTGAAGCATAAAACTTTTACCAAAAGGACTTGATTCGACATCAAATAACCTGAAAAGGGTTGTTATGCCATAAGACAAAGCAACTAAACAAAACCCTCCACTTAAAATCAATAAAAAAAATACTAAAAAAGGTGACTATTAATTTGCACCACTGAAGTACATTTTTATGACTCCAAGGGAAACTTTTACACTCAAACTGACAGAGTTTCAATGAGTTCGGTTGTCAGGTCGACGTTTAGCGAATTCTATATAGCGAACCTAGAAAACAAAATATTTTATAACATTATAAAACCCTCTATTTACGTACGCTATGTTAATAACATTCTTATTTTAGCTGATAATAATTACCTAACACACAAACTACAAGACTAGTAGGATTTACTCGCAAATATCTAACACTACCAATTTGAATAAGAATAAAAATAGACCTGAGAGTAATACAACTTAGAGATGACTCAACAAATCTCTTGGATTGGGCCTTTACCACTGGATTCTTTTTATTTACCATACCAACGACAAGCATGCTGCAGCCTCTGTCCCATCGCTGCAATGTTGCATCTTTGTGCTTGTTTTACAAGTTCTTTAATGGAATGTGCTCCAACGAATGTGCTGCACTGGTGCCCCCTCCACTTAAATACCCCCATCAACTCGCCAGTCAACAATATGTCATCCCTTTACGTTTGAGGTCCCTAAATGCCAGAGAGCTTTCATCTCTAATAGTTTCTTTCCGCGTACTGCTAGCCTTTGGAATTCCCTGACCTGTTTTCGCTGACAGTACAAACATACAGTCATTTAAATGTAATGTGAACAAACGTCTAGCTGCAAAACTCTCCATATAGGATTCACAGTCGTCCCCTATGTCTCAGTGGCATTGTGCCTTGTTTGGGATGAACTAAAGTAAAAGAAAAAAGGGCTTAGTACAAGGGATACAGATAAATTACTAAAAGCAAACTAAGTATTTTCAGATAATAATATTTATTTTAACACGACAAGCTGACATGAAATCATTTTTTTGCTTTTGCATATTCTTCATTCTTGAAGGACAAATGGAGTTTGATGAGGAAATGAATCATAATGAACCTACTTATGACAGATCAAAGGCAGAGGTTTATAAATTCCACCCTTGTCTGGTCATTGAATAAAAGGTTACAAGTCCAACAAGCAAGAGTTACAAACCATGGATGGGATACTAATATAAATGGGCGGGGGGGGGGGGCGAGATGGTTGTCCGATTTTTTAATAATTGGCTCTGATCACTCCTAGATCTGAGGAAATATACCAAAAGAATTCAAGAAGACAACAACAAAATAAATAAATAAAAAAAAATAAAAGGAAATGACAAAGATCAAAGGAAGAGAAAGAGAGAGAGAGCGAAGGAGAGAGAGAGAGAGAGAGAAAGAAAGAAAGAAAGAAGATGGACTCTCTATATACACAGTTCCTGTTTCCTGGTGGTTTTCTGAAAGAGAGAGAGAAAAAGGAACGAGGAAAAAGTAAGGCGGATGACTCAGATTAAGTTTTGACTCGGACAAGATTTGGTTAGAAACTCTGGAGTTTATGGAAGAAGCACAGAAATGCTTCCTGCTTTTTGTTGATGATATTTCGTTTTGGCATTTTTGCATGTTCATGTTCCGAAGGATTATGCATCTTATCTAGGTCATATGGCCAGGATTCATCCTGATTTTCCGAATATATATATATATATATATATATATATATATATATATATATATATATATATATATATATATATAAATACATACATATACATATACATATGCAGATATATATGTATATACGCATATCTATAAGTATAAAAATGTATGTATATATGTGCATATTTACATATATTTGTATATATACATACATATGCGCACATGTATGTACATAAATTTATATATATATATATATATATATATATATATATATATATATCACAGCTCTTCAGTGTTATACACACACACACACACACACATATATATATATATATATATATATATATATCTATATAAAAATATATATATATATATAACACTGAAGAGCTGTAATATATAAATAACTCAGATTCTGTAGTTCGAGCCCGACGCCCAGTGTGCATAATTCTTTTCTACACTGACGATTCTCGTAAGGATGAAACGTATACGTATGTAGATAAAAACAAATATTTGTAATTTATATATATATATATATATATATATGATAATTTTATTTACACAGACATGTACAAAATCTGCGACACTGGCATGTCGATGTTATCGATCAAATAGTTACTATAAACTGAGATCTCATCAGGCAGAGTTAGAATCCGATCTTAACCTCAGATCATATTTGGAGAGAATGAAGTGGAGGGATAGAGAAAGAGAAGAAGAAGAAAAGAAATTTAACATTTCAAAAATTAAGGCCGTTAAAAAATTAAAATTAAAAATTAAAAATCAACAATATATCTAAATATATATATATATATATATATATATATATATATATATATAGCAAATATTCTCCCTCTTGGCACATAATTTTGTTCGGCTGGGAGGATGTCATGATGAACAAACTACATGCACTGACCCTCAAACGAGAAGGTAATGCCTGGTAGGATGGTATTATTACATCAGAACATATACTACAATACTTCCTCTAAAATATAGGAGGTAAAACCTGAGAGGATCTTCCCTATAAAAGGAGAAAGAACAACAGAAAAGATACTACACTACCTCTCATCTCTCCTTCTCTCAAAAAAAGGAGAAGGTAATACCTGGAGAGATGGTCTCATGACAACAGAACAGATACTGCACTTAGACTTCTTTCAAAAGAGGATGTAATACCCGGGATGATTGCCCCCACCCGTTAAAAAAAGGAGGAGATAATTCCTGGGGGGGCGGTCTTATGGCAACAGAAGTTATACTACACTACCCATCCCATTAAAAGATAATGTAACGATAGATTAAATCAGTTTTTTTCTTAATTCGTTTAAAAATGCCTCGTCATGAAAAAACATAATTTATTTATTGTTCCTTGGCTTTTCCATGGCCTTTTGGCTAAGATCAAAGTGTAGTATCTGTTCCGATGGACACTGCACTTCATAGATCGGTATTGTCTTGGCCTTCGGGGCTTTACCTCCCCTCTTTGGGGAGGAGTGAGTTAATTGCTTACTGCCTGAGGCGCCGCTACCGGGGATGCCGACGTGGCTGCCCAGGCAATTTTTAATGGCCAGAGTGCTCACCTTCTCGATCGCTGGCTTTTCAAATCCCACTTTCCGACCTTGTGTCACATATTCCTATTGTGGGTAGGGGTTAAATAACGCCTTTTGGCTAAGATCAAAGTGTAGTATCTGTTCCCAGCATCACAGTGACAGCAAAGCAATAAAAAAAATATAATACGGTGTCGTTTACTGGGAAGAGGAAGGGAGCAGACTACCGCCGTTGTACAGGCCAGTGAACTGGAAAATGACGTCATGCTCTACAGTATCAAACAAGATCTGTTGAACAGTCAGACTATGGCCATTTTGACCCCTGCCTTTCACTTAGAAATTCATCAAAATTAAGGAACTAAATTAATTTTAATGAAATTTTCAGTATTTATTAAGTAACGATCACGGAATATAATTAACCCATTACTTTATTAGAAATCTTAGTGCAAATGTATTATTTCGGGTAATTTTCGTAGGCTAGACAGCAAATATTAAATTAATACTTAATAATAAAATTGTGTTGTCATAAATATTTTGATTTTTAAAACATGAACATTTTTCTTTGAAAAATAATTTGTCTGATTTAATATTCATTCTTAAAATAAGTACATTCTTTTCGGATTATTTTTAATGTTTGAGTTGATTGTTATGATAATCTGGTCTACATCGAATGAAAAGACTAGTATCAGTTTTACTCCAGGGACATATCTCTTGGATTATAGACACAAGAAGAAAACAAGTCCTTATTCTTAGGCAGTTTTATTCTTTACATGAAGATTTCATTTACATAAGTTTTAGCTGAATAATTTGATAAGAGTTTCTCTTATTTCCGATAAAATAAATGATGTTTATTGATTTTTTTAACTTAAAGTAAATTAAACCTGAAAGATTACGAATTCAGTAAAGTCACACAAAATCAATAATTCAAAATAATTAATTAATAGAACATTTATTGAAATAAATTAAAATGTGTATTTTTATTGTCTTTTTTTTTGAAAAAGGAACAGTTTATTTACAATATAGTAAACCTTTGTAATAAATTAAAAGAGTCATATTTTTGTAGGAGGGGAGGGATTTTTTTTTCGAAGCAGATAATTTTTTTACAATATATTATCATTTGAATATCTCATTTATTTTGTTGGATTTTTTTACAATATATTATCATTTGAATATCTCATTTATTTTGTTGGATTTTTTTACAATATATTATCATTTGAATATCTCATTTATTTTGTTGGATTTTTTTACAATATATTATCATTTGAATATCTCATTTATTTTGTTGGATTTTTTTACAATATATTATCATTTGAATATCTCATTTATTTTGTTGGTTTTTTACACAATATATTATTATTTGAATATCTCATTTATTTTGTTGGATTTTTTTACAATATATTATCATTTGAATATCTCATTTATTTTGTTGGATTTTTTTACAATATATTATCATTTGAATATCTCATTTATTTTGTTGGATTTTTTTACAATATATTATCATTTGAATATCTCATTTATTTTGTTGGATTTTTTGCACACATTTTGTATGAAACTTATTAATTAGTCTAAATAAAATTTTAATTAATTCTTTGAAGACTTGAAAATCGAACTTTAATGCAATGCCCTAATCGTTTGAAACCATGTTGTAATTTTATTATTTTTCTTTCGCGCTTGACATCTATAAAAAGGAAATACGTTTGAGAAAAGGAACAAGTTAGCAATGATTTACAAGTGAATGAATAATCCGATGGACGTGAGTCTGCTCGCTCTGATTACAGATGGACGCATGTGCGTTATGGCCTACGGCCACTTCCGTTCCTCATTGATAGTGGTTCTTACTCCCATTATCAATGACTTCACAAAAAAACTCGACTCAGTTAACAGGCCTTATATTACGACGGCCGTGGGCAGACACATAACCATCCAGAGAGAGATAAGTAGCCAGTCAGAAGCAAGCTACCCACCCTCTTCTTTCTTCTTATCTTTCTCGGGTCGGTAAAAATTCGTGCTAGCATTTTTAATAATAATTTTTCTTAAGTTATCCATTTTTTTATTTACTCGTTTTAATAAATTACTGTTAATATCAACGAAATTATTGCATATATGTAGACAAAATAGCCCAATAAAATTAGAGTTGAATAATATAAAATATTAATTAATTAGGAATCATTTAAAAAATAGATATGCAAATTAGCCATTCCAATGAGTGTCTTTAGATCGTTCATCTTTACTATATATAGACTATTTCAATTATTTTATTATATTAAGAAAGTGTAGTATCTGTTCCGATGGAAACTACACCCTATAGACCGGTATCGTCTTGCCTTGGGGCTTGATTCTGTGGGTTTGTCCTGTGCAGTTCTAGGAGGTCTACTCTCCCAGGCGTTGCCTCCCCTCTTTGGGGTGGAGTAAGTTTATCGCTTACTGCCTGAGGCGCCCCTATCGGAGAATGCCGACGGAGTTGCCCAGGCAATTTTTTGTAGGCCAGAATTTTTATTTAATGTAGAAATAAATGTTCCCAGGAATGTATTTGCCTAAATACATTCTCGGGCGCTGGCTTTTCAAATCCTACTTTCCCTACCTTGTGTCACACCTTACCTTGTGGGAGGAAGATAAATAAAATGGTATTATTGATTAAACTAACAGTAATCCGTGTTGATAGTAATGTAAGATAGATAAATGAATAAAAAAGTTCGATTTTATTCATTTAGATATATATTAAGGCAATAAATATTTAAAAAAAGGATGTTTTCTTTATTTTAATAGTCAAGTTAGTACTAGCTTACTGTATGAAACGTAGAACATTTCTTCCTTGAACTTTATTGAAGAAAAGATCTTACTAAATCAAGATCTTTCTTGCATATACAGGGTGGGCAAAAATAAGGGTCCTATTTTTAAAAATTCATAACTTTTTATTTATTGATTTTTTTTTTTTTTTAGAATAAGTAAAGGACCCCTTCCGAAGCAAGCATGAGCCGTATTAGCCCTAAGGAACGTACCCTCATTTAGAAAACATTATTTTTGCTTAAAAAACTCAAAACAGTGTAAAAAACAATACTTTAGTTTTTGTAAGTTTTAAGAAGTGTTTTTCGGCTAAAATTTGTTTTGTTTATTTCAAAAAATCTCGGAAGGGTCAGTCTACACACACATAAAGTTTGGTGAGTTTAACTTTTATTTTGTGGAAGTTATTCAAATTCAAATTTAAAGATAGGACCCTTATTTTGGCCCACCCTGTACAATCGTACGCCAGTTTTGAAATGTGAATTTCAAAACTATTTTATTCACAAGAAGATAAAAGAATGACCCTGTTTAATGTGTCCACACATCTTTATAACGACTCATCTCCATTGCGTCTGTTGGTCGGTCTGTGATGCTTACATATGAAATAGCATTGTTGTCGGTCTGCCATGCTTAAGTTTGAAATTGAATTGACTGAATAGATATATCATATTTTAGATTCATCTAAACATCTCTATATGAGGATCTATGTTTTCGGTAGTCTGTCATGCTTGCAGTATTTGGTATGTCACACTTATGGTAGCAGTAGCATTTTTATTGTTAAAAAGTCAGATTATTTTAGATGCATCGAAGCATCTCTGCAAGATACCCTCTTCTTCAATTTAAGTTTGAAATAGTATTTTCTGTAGTCTGTGATAATTAAGTTTGAAATAACATTATTTTAAAGTTGTCATAATTAAGTTGAAAATAGCATTTTCTTTAGTCTGTCATAATTAAGTTTTAAATAGCATTTTCTTTGATCTGTCGTAATTAAGTTTTAAATAGCATCTTCTTTGGTCTATCATAATTAATTACAAATAGCTTTTTCTTTTGTGTGTTATAATTAAGTTTAAAATAGTATATTCTTTGATCTGTCATAATAAAGGTTGACATAGCATATTCCTTGGTCTGTCATAATAAAGGTTGACATAGCATATGCTTTGATCTGTCATAATAAAGGTTGACATAGCATATGATTTGGTCTGTCATAATAAAGGTGGACATAGCATATTCTTTGATCTGTTATAATTCAGTTTGAAATAGCATATTCTTTGGGCTGTCATAATAAAGGTTGAAATAGCATATTCTTTGGTTTCTCATAATTAAGTTAGGAATAGCATATTCTTTAGTCTGTCATAATAAATTATAAATAGCAGTTTCCTTTGTGTGTTATAATTAAGTTTTAAGTAGCATATTCTTTGATCTGTCATAATTAAGTTTTAAATAGCATATTCTCTGGTCTGTCATGATTAAGTTTTAAATAGCATTTTATTTGATCTGCCATACTTAATTTGTATTATTTGAATTATTCGGACTACTGTTCTCATCTTAGATTTCATCCTCACAACGTTTCGACCGATGTAACGCCCGACCACCTTTAGATGCATCTTGTCGAACTCGAGAATCCTTATGGAATTTCAAACGGAACCCTTTATTTAATCCACGAGAGTAGCTTGCTCTCATTTCGTCAGCCATGACCCGTAGAAGTAGAAATCTTAAGTAATTCGTAATTGTATTCTTAGTATCGACCGTACTGAGGATTGAACCTTCAACCTCCAAAAAACTGTCACTTAGAACTGATTATGGCGCTTTTATCGATCCCGAACCTGGCTTTGTGACGTTCGACTCGGAAGCGTTCGGCTGTTTTACGCAAACGCCCGAGAGTTGACGAGCCGATTTGTACCTGACGACATTTTTGATACGGTGCTGATATGATAATAATGTTTTGCTTGTTTTTTTTTGTTTTTTTTTAGGGTTACGGTTAGGGTTTAGGGTTAGGGTTAAGTTTAGGGTAAGGGTTAGGGTTAGGATTAGGGTTAGAGTTTAGGGTTAGGTTTAGGGTATGGGTTAGGTTTAGGGTTAGAGTTAGGGTAAGGAATTTTTTAAAGAAACAAACAAAGAAAATTAAACATACTTACATGAATTTTTTTGAAAGAAACAACAGGAAAAAAAAACATAGTGAGGTTACTGTTATAAAATAAATAGTGTATTTTTATTTACAAGGAATTTTTTTGAAGAAAAAAAAACAAAAAAAACGTACCAAAATTACTTTTATCACGACATATTTTTTTTAAATTTTATTATTTATTCTTACTTGCTCGCGATAATACTGCAGTGCAAAGCTGTTCGTAATTCATTTTGGGTTTATTTTCTTCAAAAAAACTTCCTGACAAAAAATCCGTCTTTGAAAGCACTTATTTTCAATTTGTAACAAAGTTATCGGCTGCTCGCTGCTTCGGCTCGTCAACACTCGGCCGTTTGCGTAGGACAGCCGAACGATTCCGAGTCGAACGTCACGAAAGCTTGTTCGGGATCGATATCAGTACCCTGATTATTATTTAACGTTCATATTTGTTGCGGCAACTAGTTCGTCATGCTTAAGTTTGAAAATATCATTTTCTTTCGTTTGTGATGCTTAGCTTTAAAAAAAATCATTTTCCGTGGTTTGTCATCTTTACGTTTGAAATAGGAATGTCGGTGCTATTTTACTTATAGGCCGATCAAGTTAATTGTGTTCATGTAAAAGCATTATTTTGTACTTACTCAGTCATATTTTATCTCTCACGCCCCGAAAAAGAATTTTAAAATATCAAGCAGAACTTTAATTAGAACGATTTTTCCATTTCCATAAGGGTTATATGAAATGGCGAGTCTGCGATTTTCGGAGTGGCCGGTTAGTGGCCGGTTAGCGAACTAAGGGCAGATAAGTGTCGCGAAAAGTTACCATGTAAATATGAAAAAAGAAAAAAAACCCAAGAAAATTATATCGTGGAAAGTATCTCGGTGAACAAAGTAAAAATAATTATTTAATTTTCTATTTTTTAATTTAATAAATATATATTTTATTATTATTGCTTATGTGTTTCTTTCTTTTTATAATCCTAACAATAAAAACGGAGTTAATGTCCTTGTCTATTCTACCGACCGCTCACAGCCCAAAATGTCGGCTCGGGCAAAATACAGGTTGAACATCGAAATGGAAAAATCGTTCTAATTAAAGTTCTGCTTGATATTTTAAAATTCTTTTTCGGGGCGTGAGAGATAAAATGTGACTGAGTAAGTACAAAATAATGCTTTTACATGAACACAATTAACTTGATCGGCCTATAAGTAAAATAGCACCGGAATGTCTTTTGTCTGTTATACTTAAGTTCATTGTTTTAAAACCGAGATTGAATCGGCGCATCTTACGAATATCCTTTCATTTTATTATCAGTATTGATTCGATATGAAAAGGAATTTCAGAACTATCTACACTTATTAGTTTGATGGTTCAATGATAACAAAGGAATCCAATCGTGTGTGTCTACTCGGACGCTTTTGTGTACAAGTCGTTCGATACGAAGAATCACTTCATGTATGTGTTTAGATAAGCAGAGTCTATACGTGCCAATAGTTGTGTGTACAGATCTGTGTAATTGTCAGCGAATAATAGAGTGCGGCTCTTTTAAATGCAAGAGTTGGAAGAAAGATCAAAGTGCAGAGATGCATTGTGGGAGAGAAACGAAAGCGCGGGACTATTTGTTCGATATTCCTGTTTATCTGAAACCTACACGTGGTAATTAGGAGAGGTTTTGGGATGCGGAACAATGCACGGGAGACGGGATGCTGTGAGAAGCCATTGAGGATTGTCAAACTGATTGAGAGATAGAAGATAGGAAAGATCCGGCAGATGCTTCGGAACGGAATGAGTGATCTCATTAGGGGAAGAAGAAGAAGAAGAAGAAGAAGGAGAAGAAGAAGAGAGGAAAGAAGAAGAATGAAGGAGGGAACGAAATTGAATGAAAGAAGAAACAGACAAAAAACGCGAAGAAAAAGATAAACGGAATGAGTGATCTCATTAGAGGAAGAGAAGAAGAAGAAGAAGAAGAAGAAGAAGAAGAAGAAGAAGAAGAAGAAGAAGGGGAAGAAGAAGAAGAAGAAGAAGAGGAAGAAGAAGAAGAAGAAGAAGAAGAGAGGAAAGAAAAAGAAAGAAGGAGAGAACGAAATTGAATGAAAGAAGAAAAAGAAAAAAACACGGAGAAAAAGAGAAACGGACTGAGTGATCTCATTAGAGGAAGAGAAGAAGAAGAAGAAGAAGAAGAAGAAGAAGAAGAAGAGAGGAAAGAAAAACAAAGAAGGAGAGAACGAAATTGAATGAAAGAAGAAAAAGAAAAAAAACGGGAAGAAAAAGAGAAAGAAAAGGCAAGGGAATGATAAAAGCAACTGTTGGAAAAGCATTTGCAGCTTTTGAAAATGTGTTTATTTTGATAAAATTGAAGGAAGAATAAAAAAGGTGGAGATTGTAAAGGTTAAATGGAGGAGAATGCAAAATAAAATGATGACAAGAAAGAACAATGTAATGGGCATGATGGACTAAATGAATTACCTACTGTACCCTGTCAAGAGGAGCGTCTCCGTTGGGAAAAAACTTTAACGAATTGTGTATTGCGTCTGCAGTGGTAAAGGGACATTAGCTTTTCCAAAATCTGCGAAATCGGCACGAATCCAGGAATACTCAGATGTGAACAAATAGTAAAGTAGTCCTTGTCGCTGGATATACAAATGTATCGTGTCATTGGGTATGCAAATGAGTTGTCTGTGCTAGTCAATCCTTGACGGTATTTGAGTGTGGTGAGTGTATAGGAACGAATCTTCAAGAGCATCAGATCGATACATAACATTTTTAACAAACGGAAGTTGAAATTCCGTCAAAATTTTGACCATGAACGAACTTTTCATGGTCAATGTCAAAAATAAGTGGCGTATAAGATACAAGACTTCATTGGCTACAATATAGACCACTCAGCGAATCTCTAGCATGAACAGAACCAAAGTTATCACGAAAGACTTTGACCTTTGACTTAGATATCCCAAAATGAAATCAGATCCTAAGTTAGACCATGTCCTATATTTTTACCAAGTTTGGTGACGATTGGTCAAGCGATTTGGATGCTAGGCTCTACACCCACAAACCTAGTAACAAACTACTCGACTAGAAAACAGAACTTCCACCTCGGCGGAGTTGATAAAGAAAAGATAAACAAATTATTATTTTCTTTAGATTTTTTTTCTATTTTGAAAACATTTTAGAGTGAATACACACTTAACGAAATCAGTGGGTGACCGAAAAGGTGAAATGGGAAAAAGGCAATGAAGAATTATGTGATACTTTTATAAATGTCTGAAAGGAAAAAAAATAAAAAAGGTCTTTAAATTATGTTCTGGAATTTTTTAGAAGAAGATTGAAAATTTGTATTATTTGAATTATTCGGACTACTATGCTCATCTTGTTTGTTATTTTCACAACGTTTCGGCCGATGTTACCTCCGACCCTCTTCAGGTGTACCTTTTTGAATCAGAAATATTTATGTTGAATGCAGGAATGTATATTAAATTTTGGTGCTTCTACACAATACGAACCAAACTAAACAGAATTTTGCTGAACTAAACCTAAAACTGAGGTTCAGGATAGGTTAGGATTAGGTTAGGGTTAGGGTTAGGGTTAGAGTTAGGGTTAGGTTACTATTAGGTTATGGGTAGAGTAAAACAACGGTGGTATAGAAGCAACGAAATGTCGAACTGAACTCTAAGTCAAAAATAATAGGCAGAAGAAACAGTGGAGAGTACGACGCCTCAAAAAATCAGTACATATTTAGAGCGCTTTTGTATAGGTTCCTGGGTTTGACATAAAGATTCCCAAGTTCAAAAAGATACACCAGAAGAAGATCGGAGGGGTAAGCGGCCGAAACGTTGTGAAAATAACAAGTAAGATGAGGATAGTAGTCCGAATAATCCAAACAAAACATAAAGAGAATTTCCAACTGAAATAAACGGTGAAGAATGAAAGATGTGGAGAAAAAAAGAAATCACTCTGAAGCACGAACAACAAAAAAAAAAGAATAAAAGTGATTGAAAAAATAAATTGAAAAAACAAAATGGATGATTTAATCGAAATAAAAAAAGAACGATATTCTCAGAATAAGTATTCCAGTTCTGCATCATTACAATCTGCTCATTTAGAGATGAAAATGATATTTCAAATTTAAGCATTACAGACCAATGAAAATGATATTTAAAATTTTAGCATTACAGACCAATGAAAATGCTATTTCAAATTTAAGCATTACAGACAAATGAAAATGATATTTCAAATTTATGCATAACAGACCAATGAAAATGCTATTTCAAATTTAAGCATTACAGACTAATGAAAATGCTATTTTAAATTTAAGCATTACAGACCTATGAAAATACTATTTTAAATTTAAGCATTACAGACCAATGAAAATGCTATTTCAAATTTAAGCATAACAGACCAATGAAAATGATATTTCAAATTTAAGCATTACAGACCAATGAAAATGTTATTTAAAATTTAAGCATTGCAGACCAATGAAAATGTTATTTTAAATTTAAGCATTACAAGCCAATGAAAATGATATTTCAAATTAAAGCATAACAGACCAACGAAAATGATATTTTAAACTTAAGCATTACAGACCAATGAAAATGATATTTTAAATTTAAGCATTACAGACCAATGAAAATGATATTTCAAATTAAAGCATAACAGACCACCGAAAATGATATTTTAAACTTAAGCATTACAGACCAATGAAAATGATATTTCAAACTTAAGCATTACAGAACAATGAAAATGCTATTTTAAATTTAAGCATTACAGACCAATGAAAATGATATTTCAAATTTAAGCATTACAGACCAATGAAAATGCTATTTCAAATTTAAGCATTACAGACCAATTAAAATGCTATTTCAAATTTAAGCATTACAGACCAATGAAAATGCTATTTCAAATTTAAGCATTACAGACCAATGAAAATGATATTTAAATTTAAGCATAACAGACCAATGAAAATGATATTTCAAATTTAAGCATTACAGACCAATGAAAATGTTATTTAAAATTTAGGCATTGCAGACCAATGAAAATGTTATTTTAAATTTAAGCATTGCAGACCAATGAAAATGCTATTTCAAATTTAAGTATTACAGACAAATGAAAATGATATTTTAAATTTAAGCATTACAGACCAATGAAAATGTTATTTTAAATCTAAGCATTACAAACCAATGAAAGTGCTATTTTAAATTTAAGCATTGCAGACGAATGAAAATGCTATTTCAAATTTAAGCATTGCAGACCAATTAAAATGCTATTTCAAATTTAAGCATCAAGCATCACAGACCAATGAAAATGCTATTTCAAATTTAAGCATTGCAGACGAATTAAAATGTTATTTTAAATTTAAGCATTACAGACCAATAAAAATGATATTTCAAATTTAAGCATTACAGACCAATGAAAATGATATTTCAAATTTAAGCATTACAGACCAATAAAAATGATATTTCAAATTTAAGCATTACAGACCAATGAAAATGATATTTCAAATTTAAGCATTACAGACCAATGAAAATGATATTTCAAATTTAAGCATTACAGACCAATGAAAATGATATTTCAAATTAAAGCATTACAGACCAATGAAAATGTTATTTTAAATTTAAGCATTACAGACCAATAGAAATGATATTTAAATTTAAGCATAACAGACAAATGAAAATGATATTTCAAACTTAAGCATTACAGACCAATGAAAATAATATTTCAAATTTAAGCATTACAGACCAATGAAAATGATATTTCAAATTTAAGCATTACAGACCAATGAAAATGATATTTCAAATTTAAGCATTACAGAACAATGAAAATGATATTTCAAACTTAAGCATTACAGACCAATGAAAATGATATTTAAATGTAAGCATAACAGACCAATGAAAATGATATTTTAAATTTAAGCATTGCAGACCAATGAAAATACAATTTAAAACAGAAAATTCTATTTTTAATTGAAATGTAACAGACTGGTGAAAATGTTAGCCTGGAAGACCTAGAAAACAGAATGCTATTTCAAACTTAAGCCTGGCAGACCATAGAAAATGCTTTTTCGAACTTAAATGTAACAGATGAATGAAAATTTTATTCCAAGCTGAAACCTGATAGACCAAAGGAAATATTTCAAATTTAAATCTGACAGACTTAAAAAATGCTATTTAAAACTTAAATATAACAGACAGACGAAAATCTTATTTAAACTTAAACCTGACAGAGTAAGAAAATACTATTATAATCTTAAGAATGACATACCGTCGTACGTAGCGTATTAAAAAATACTTTTATGATTCTAAAATAAGATGAAACTGGATGAAAGGAATGCAATAATGGCTATTCTTACGATGTGTTTATTCAATCTGCACTTTTAGTGAAGAAAATACTATTTCAAACTTAAGCGTGACAGACTAACAAAGTGACCGCCCAACAGACAGAGCTACTCATAGAGATGCGTGGACGTATCTATAAAGAAACGAATTGAATACGGAACGAGAAATGAAAAAAAAAAAGACGAAAGAAAGTAAGAATTAAAAATGAATGAAAAGAAAGTAAAAAAAAAAACAGTAATTGATTATAAGAAAAGTAAAATAAATAAAAGAAACAAAAAAAGAAACAAAAAAAGAAACAAAAAAAAAAACAAACACCAAAGCGAAAACGAAGAATGTGTTGTTCCGTGACTTCCTCGACATTGTTGCACATACGCTAGCAAAATCATTCAAGTAGTACCTACGTGTCTATCGAAAGACATCTGTCCCCTGCCAGCCATTTGATGAGTCATTCTGATTTTTCAAAGAACTTATCAAACAAAAGCAAAAATTGGTAATGGCATCAGAGTTTACATAGATTCTTTTTTACTTTTACTTTTATTAGAACCACATTACATCTTGGGAGAAAAAATGGTTTCCTAGAATTTATATTGAATATTAAAAAAAAATCTAAGGGAATTTAGTGTGCATTATGACGAAGGGTGATTGGCTGAATGGTGACAGAGGGTGGATATGACGACAGTTAACCAAGTTCAAATCAACTCAGATCTAAAAGATTCGCTTAAACAACAATCAGGAAAAGGCGGCTTCTTACTTTTAATAGCTCTAAAAACCAAGCTACCCTCCTTTCACCACCAACGCTCGGATCCCAGTTATGTCCCAGTCGAAATAAATGACTTTCACTTGAAAGAAGCCTCTTAGGACTGACTTTCATTCCAGATCAAACATGGAAGATGTATATCCAATCCATTGCTAAGGTCGCTGGGAACATGGTTGGATCATTCTACTGCTCCAGAAAGTACCTGCCTCCTGATACAATCCTCTACCTTTATAAGAGTCAGAATGGTGGGATCATTCTACTGCTCCAGAAAGTACCTGACTCCTGATGCAATCCTCTACCTATATAAGAGTCAGAATGGTTGGATCATTCTACTGCTCCAGAAAGTACCTGCCTCCTGATACAATCCTCTACCTATATAAGAGTCAGAATGGTTGGATCATTCTACTGCTCTAGAAAGTACCTGCCTCCTGATGCAATCCTCTACCTATATAAGAGTCAAAATGGTTGGATCATTCTACTGCTCCAGAAAGTACCTGACTCCTGATGCAATCCTCTACCTATATAAGAGTCAGAATGGTTGGATCATTCTACTGCTCCAGAAAGTACCTGCCTCCTGATGCAATCCTCTACCTATATAAGAGTCAGAATTGTTGGATCATTCTACTGCTCCAGAAAGTACCTGCCTCCTGATGCAATCATCTACCTATATAAGAGTCAGAATGGTTGGATCATTCTACTGCTCCAGAAAGTACCTGCCTCCTGATGCAATCCTCTACCTATATAAGAGTCAGAATGGTTGGATCATTCTACTGCTCCAGAAAGTACCTGCCTCCTGATGCAATCCTCTACCTATATAAGAGTCAGAATGGTTGGATTATTCTACTGCTCCAGAAAGTACATGACTCCTGATGCAATCCTCTACCTATATAAGAGTCAGAATGGTTGGATCATTCTACTGCTCCAGAAAGTACCTGCCTCCTGATGCAATCCTCTACCTATATAAGAGTCAGAATGGTTGGATCATTC
This sequence comes from Sepiola atlantica, assembly GCA_963556195.1. Taxonomy (NCBI): domain Eukaryota; kingdom Metazoa; phylum Mollusca; class Cephalopoda; order Sepiida; family Sepiolidae; genus Sepiola; species Sepiola atlantica. The sequence continues at coordinate 38,790,920 of OY744535.1, read as the reverse complement.
TACTGCTCCAGAAAGTACCTGCCTCCTGATACAATCCTCTACCTATATAAGAGTCAGAATGGTTGGATCATTCTACTGCTCCAGAAAGTACCTGCCTCCTGATACAATCCTCTACCTATATAAGAGCCAGAATGGTTGGATCATTCTACTGCTCCAGAAAGTACCTGACTCCTGATGCAATCCTCTACCTATATAAGAGTCAGAATGGTTGGATCATTCTACTGCTCCAGAAAGTACCTGCCTCCTGATACAATCCTCTACCTATATAAGAGTCAGAATGGTTGGATCATTCTACTGCTCCAGAAAGTACCTGACTCCTGATGCAATCCTCTACCTATATAAGAGTCAGAATGGTTGGATCATTCTACTGCTCCAGAAAGTACCTGCCTCCTGATACAATCCTCTACCTATATAAGAGTCAGAATGGTTGGATCATTCTACTGCTCCAGAAAGTACCTGCCTCCTGATACAATCCTCTACCTATATAAGAGTCAGAATGGTTGGATCATTCTACTGCTCCAGAAAGTACCTGACTCCTGATGCAATCCTCTACCTATATAAGAGTCAGAATGGTTGGATCATTCTACTGCTCCAGAAAGTACCTGCCTCCTGATACAATCCTCTACCTATATAAGAGTCAGAATGGTTGGATCATTCTACTGCTCCAGAAAGTACCTGACTCCTGATGCAATCCTCTACCTATATAAGAGTCAGAATGGTTGGATCATTCTACTGCTCTAGAAAGTACCTGCCTCCTGATGCAATCATCTACCTATATAAGAGTCAAAATGGTTGGATCATTCTACTGCTCCAGAAAGTACCTGACTCCTGATGCAATCCTCTACCTATATAAGAGTCAGAATGGTTGGATCATTCTACTGCTCCAGAAAGTACCTGCCTCCTGATGCAATCCTCTACCTATATAAGAGTCAGAATTGTTGGATCATTCTACTGCTCCAGAAAGTACCTGCCTCCTGATGCAATCATCTACCTATATAAGAGTCAGAATGGTTGGATCATTCTACTGCTCCAGAAAGTACCTGCCTCCTGATGCAATCCTCTACCTATATAAGAGTCAGAATGGTTGGATCATTCTACTGCTCCAGAAAGTACCTGCCTCCTGATGCAATCCTCTACCTATATAAGAGTCAGAATGGTTGGATTATTCTACTGCTCCAGAAAGTACCTGACTCCTGATGCAATCCTCTACCTATATAAGAGTCAGAATGGTTGGATCATTCTACTGCTCCAGAAAGTACCTGCCTCCTGATGCAATCCTCTACCTATATAAGAGTCAGAATGGTTGGATCATTCTACTGCTCCAGAAAGTACCTGCCTCCTGATACAATCCTCTACCTATATAAGAGTCAGAATGGTTGGATCATTCTACTGCTCCAGAAAGTACCTGCCTCCTGATACAATCCTCTACCTATATAAGAGTCAGAATGGTTGGATCATTCTACTGCTCCAGAAAGTACCTGACTCCTGATGCAATCCTCTACCTATATAAGAGTCAGAATGGTTGGATCATTCTACTGCTCCAGAAAGTACCTGCCTCCTGATACAATCCTCTACCTATATAAGAGTCAGAATGGTTGGATCATTCTACTGCTCCAGAAAGTACCTGACTCCTGATGCAATCCTCTACCTATATAAGAGTCAAAATGGTTGGATCATTCTACTGCTCCAGAAAGTACCTGCATCCTGATACAATCCTCTACCTATATAAGAGTCAGAATGGTTGGATCATTCTACTGCTCCAGAAAGTACCTGCCTCCTGATACAATCCTCTACCTATATAAGAGTCAGAATGGTTGGATCATTCTACTGCTCCAGAAAGTACCTGACTCCTGATGCAATCTTCTACCTATATAAGAGTCAGAATGGTTGGATCATTCTACTGCTCCAGAAAGTACCTGCCTCCTGATACAATCCTCTACCTATATAAGAGTCAGAATGGTTGGATCATTCTACTGCTCTAAAAAGTACTTGACTCCTGATACAATCCTCTAACTATATAAGAGTCAGAATGGTTGGATCATTCTACTGCTCCAGAAAGTACCTGACTCCTGATGCAATCCTCTACCTATATAAGAGTCAGAATGGTTGGATCATTCTACTGCTCCAGAAAGTACCTGCCTCCTGATACAATCCTCTACCTATATAAGAGTCAGAATGGTTGGATCATTCTACTGCTCCAGAAAGTACCTGCCTCCTGATACAATCCTCTACCTATATAGGAGTCAGAATGGTTGGATCATTCTACTGCTCCAGAAAGTACCTGGCTCCTGATACAATCCTCTACCTATATAAGAGTCAGAATGGTTGGATCATTCTTCTGCTCTAGAATGTACTTGACTCCTGATACAATCCTCTACCTATATAAGAGTCAGAATGGTTGGATCATTCTACTGCTCTAGAAAATACCTGCCTCCTGATGCAATCCTCTACCTATATAAGAGTCAGAATGGTTGGATCATTCTACTGCTCCAGAAAGTACCTGACTCCTGATGCAATCCTTTACCTATATAAGAGTCAGAATGGTTGGATCATTCTACTGCTCCAGAAAGTACCTGCCTCCTGATACAATCCTCTACCTATATAAGAGTCAGAATGGTTGGATCATTCTACTGCTCCAGAAAGTACCTGCCTCCTGATACAATCCTCTACCTATATAAGAGTCAGAATGGTTGGATCATTCTACTGCTCTAGAAAGTACCTGCCTCCTGATGCAATCCTCTACCTATATAAGAGTCAGAATGGTTGGATCATTCTACTGCTCCAGAAAGTACCTGCCTTCTGATGCAATCCTCTACCTATATAAGAGTCAGAATGGTTGGATCATTCTACTGCTCTAGAAAGTACCTGCCTCCTGATACAATTCTCTACCTATATAAGAGTCAGAATGGTTGGATCATTCTACTGCTCCAGAAAGTACCTGCCTCCTGATACAATTCTCTACCTATATAAGAGTCAGAATGGTTGGATCATTCTACTGCTCTAGAAAGTACCTGCCTCCTGATACAATTCTCTACCTATATAAGAGTCAGAATGGTTGGATCATTCTACTGCTCCAGAAAGTACCTGACTCCTGATACAATTCTCTACCTATATAAGAGTCAGAATGGTTGGATCATTCTACTGCTCTAGAAAGTACCTGACTCCTGATACAATTCTCTACCTATATAAGAGTCAGAATGGTTGGATCATTCTACTGCTCTAGAAAGTACCTGCCTCCTGATACAATCCTCTACCTATATAAGAGTCAGAATGGTTGGATCATTCTACTGCTCCAGAAAGTACCTGCCTCCTGATGCAATCCTCTACCTATATAAGAGTCAGAATGGTTGGATCATTCTACTGCTCCAGAAAGTACCTGACTCCTGATGCAATCCTCTACCTATATAAGAGTCAGAATGGTTGGATCATTCTACTGCTCCAGAAAGTACCTGACTCTTGATACAATCCTCTACCTATATAAGAGTCAGAATGGTTGGATCATTCTACTGCTCCAGAAAGTACCTGACTCCTGATGCAATCCTCTACCTATATAAGAGTCAGAATGGTTGGATCATTCTACTGCTATAGAAAGTACCTGACTCGTGATGCAATCCTCTACCTATATAAGAGCCATACACATCTTAAGGTTGAATATTGCTGCCCCATTTGGGGAGGTGCTGCAGAGAGCACCCTTTCTTGCCTTGACAGAGTACAAAACCGACTATGAAATCTAGAGGGAAATGATCTCTTCTCCTCCCTAAAACACTTTTTCTCACAGAAAAAAAAACGTTACTAGTCTCTCTCTACTCAATTGTTATTTCCGTGGAAGGTGCTCGACTGAGCCTCAATCTTTGGTTCCTCCTTGTAAGACATTCACAATAAGAACTCGTGTTGCTACCATAACGGAAAAAGACTTTCCTTTCTCTTTCCATGTGTCTAGTGTCTGATGAAATTTCCATGGACAAAGCTTCTTAGAAAGGGCTTCCACACCTGTGGAACACATTACCGCAGGACTGCTTCCCTGCTGATTACAACTTAGTCGTCTTCAAATCGAATGTCAACCAATTCTTGTCCTAAACCTTCCTCTAAGTAATCAGTTCATACCATTGATCAATATTAGTTCATAATCTTTTGTCTGATAATCATTTCATCTCATTAACCTTTATCCTCTAATGGCTCTTGGCCTTGATACGCGAAAGTCCCAACCAGCATTTATTTCTGAAAATCAGAAGATTTTCTTTAAATTGCAGAAGGCCCTAATCTATTATTATACTAAAGCTGAGTTAATCAACGTTTGTTTCCCTAAGACTTGTTTCCTATGTATCTTAATCACACAAAATGCATGTTAAAATATTCCTTAATTTGGGGATCGAGTCATGCTTAAAAGAAACATTTCATTTTTATTTTCCTAATTAACTGTACATTGCAATTATTTCACAAATCGTGTGTTTATCACTCTCAGCCCTCCCACTCTTATTTTATATGGTATCTATCACTCACGCTTCTATCTCTCTCTCCCTTTTCTCTGTTTATTAACAATCAAAGTTAACAAAGAAAGGACAGAATAGAAAGATAGGAATAATTCCTTAAAAACAAAAGGGAATAGCACCATATTTAACCAGTAGTTTGAGAAGAATAGAGAAAGAGAGAGCAGAAAGGGATCAATTTTGGATCTTATATTTTTTATAAAAAATGGCACAATACTGGTCAACTCTGATGATGGAATTTTATTCCGAAATTAATAAGATTAAAGTAAAAAAAAAAAATTAATCTTGCTGCGATAGTGGCTTATATTTTCAATTCATAATACTGACCAGCAATGCTTTAAAACTGAACGATCCATTTTATTAAACTATGAGCACACCAATGCTTTCTTCGTTCGACAACCAGAATTTGAATTCATAACCGCCAACGACATCGGCGTGGATACATCATAACAAGGACATTTTATCAAAGAAACAAAAGTAAAAAGTTTGTTTATTTTTGTTTTTGTGTTTTTTTATGAAAAAAATTTAAAAAATGACACAATACTGGTCAACTCTGATGATAGAATTTTATTCCGAAATTAATAAGATTAAAGTAAAAAAAAATAATAAATTAATCTTGCATTCATAATGGCTTATATTTTCAATTTATAATATTTTTTATGTTTAACCGACTTTTGCAGACTCACTTTTTTTCTAATGAAAAAAATTTAACACGAGATCAATGGGTCACCCAAGCCATCACATTTCTTCTAGTAACCTATAATTGTGTACGTTTATCCATCTCTCCTGAATACTAACCAGGTTTAAAAATACTAAACTTACAGTTACAATGGCATATACACACCCTATCCTAGTCTTTACCACTTGTTCCTTTTGGCACTGTTTTACTTTTTATTCCTTCTTATTGTGACCTTGAAGGGTCAATAATAAATAAGACAACAGGGTGGTATAGTTATAACAGTGTTGATTTACAGAAGTACAGAATAGTATGTTGCAGAAATACTGCTCCTTCCCACTGCAGAAAGATGTGGCACAAGGCCGGAAGGTGGGGAGTGTCAAGACAGAACCCCTAAAGAAGGAGCACTCTGACCTTTGAAAAACTGCATGGGCAGCCCTGTCGGTATTCTCCGGTCAGGACGCCTCACACAGTAAGCAATACACTTACACAACCCAAAGACCTGGGAGGGTGGATCTCCTAGGACTACCCCGGACGAATACCTCATCCTGACAGATAAAAGGTCACAAAATGATCCAGTTCCTGTCGGACTGATTGTTGAGAATGGTCCTCGACTGGTATTTAGGATCCCGGAGTCTCTTACATACTAAATCTTCGAGACTTTCTCATAACCTCCTCAATTCATAGTGTCTGGAAGAGTCCATTTAGTCACGAATGGGGTAGATCACCTTCACACCATAACACTTCTTCTGATGGATTCTTCTCGGCACTCATTGTTCTTTCTCTTCTGTTTTTCTACCTAACGAAATTATGGACACTTGCCTTTGCATCACTTATTTAAATCCATACTTTATATTTTAAGCGTATATATTCTAATTGTCACTGCTGGCCTAGTATTTTTAGACTGGGCTACTCTGGCATAACGGTTAGAGTGTTCGTTAATGGGCTGAGAAACCGGAGTTCAATCCTTGGTTGAGCTATACGAAAGACTTGAAAATGGGACTTGATGCCTCATTGCGTAAACACTCAGCATTACCTTGATCCTCATCAAGGGTAATCGCTTTAAAATTATTCTATGTAAATAGCTTCCAAAACAGTTTATCTTTTCATAAATGAGGATTTGCTAAGAATTTTAAAGCCATAAATGACTTTCTATTCGATAGTTGAAATGCTTCTAAATTTCTTTGAAATTTTGAATTCCACGAAGTTATTCATTATTTCTTTCAACTATTACTAAAATATAAAAATGGCTCACTTGTTTACGAACAAACGGAAATGCATTCTGGTGGATTTAATCTCGTAATTAAAACATATTTCTTAATAGGCTTAAATAAATTGTTTAATTTTATGCCATTGCAATTTGATTTCAATAAATAATCGATCAATAGTAAATAATGACAAGCCGCGCGTGCGTGGTTCCCCTTTGTATGTGACTCGATGTGGCGAGTGTAAAATGCAATATATTTGGGCAATTTGGGGCATTTTTGACCCCCTTTTGACCTCCTGGGGGCGCGAACCAGAATTTTTCTGAGGTCAAGGATGCTCATTTTATATTCAGAACAATTGCCTCCACATTTTGGCCAAGTTTCAGAAAAATTGAATGGATGGATCAAACGTTATGGGAGAAAAGGGTAATTTTTTGCCATTTTCGAGGCTTTTGGAGAGTTAACCAGATTATTTTTAAAACATCAGAGAATGTCACTTTCTAACCTGACCAAAGTTACAACTTCATGCGAAATTTCAGAGAAATTCAATGGATGGTTGCGGAGAAAAATCCGGACGGACGGACGGACGGACGAACATGCCTCAAAACATAAGTCCCCCGATTTTATAAATCAATACAAAACAATATAAAACAATAATGTGTAAGTCACGTAGAGATGAGAAACTCACACACATGTATACAGACACACGGGAAGTGGTCACACAATATTATTAATATAGAGATTTTCTTTTCTTGATAAGTTTTAAGAATTTTTGTTCAAATCTGTTTATCATGTTTTCCTGTTTATGTTCCTGCAACCTGTTTTCAAATTACCACCCGCAAGACCCGGCATGACTCGAATATAAGGAATCAAAAATGGCCGCAGTCAACTGAGAAGAAGTCGTTTTCACCAATGGAAATCGAGAAAAAATAATTTTTGGGAATATTGAAAGCAAGCAGCACCCTTCACTCCAAACAAAAGCAGATATCATAACAGATTAATAAAGTTTGAATTAAAACGTTTGAGAAACATTAACCAAATAATATAGAAATATTATTTGGTTTATGCAAAGAGTTTCCACACAGGGTAACGGACAGTTATTAATCTATATGATAAAGTAAAGTCAGTCTCTTTCTCGACTTTCGTCATCGATACCTTCCATCATACAAAATCAGTACTTAATACAGAATAGCTACTTCTTCTTGTAGATCGTGCTACCATGTTCCTCAGAACAATAAGATGTAATTCGATTTCATTTCTTTCAGAAAATACTTCATCCGACTAGGAAGATTGTGAAAATGGAAACATACATTTCTAATAATGATATAATCTCTGGTTGCTCCCTGTAAAATATACTTCCTTATTCTGTGTACCTAAAACCAAACGGATCTCTGAACTGAGTTTCTTTCCAAGAACTTTCCATCTGTGGGACACATTACCACGGGACTGATTCTCTGTAGACTATAACATGGTCGTCTTTTCTTAAGTAATCAAATTTTGTCTATTCCATTCATCATTTTAATCCTCTCTTAGTATTGCTTATCATCCAAATTACAATCTTATTAATTAAACCTTATCCTCGAGTGGCTTTTGAACTTGATAAGTGGTTACTCATTAGTATAAACCAAATAGAATTCTTAGCTGCGTCCACACATCTCTATGAGAGGCTCTGTCTGTAAAGTACACATGAGTTTGAAATATAATGTTTGTCTCTTTATCATGCTTAAGTTTGAAATAGCATTTTTTTGCTCTGTCAGCCTTACGTTTGAAATAACATTTTTATTGTCTGTCAAGATTAAGTTTGAAATAAAATTTTCACTGCTCTGTCAGGCTTAAGTTTTAAATAGCATTTTTGGGTCTGTCATGCTTAAGTTAGAAATACCATTTTCTTTAGTCTGTCAGGCTTAATTTCGAACTAGCATTTTTTATTAGTCTGACAGGCTTAGGTTTGAACTAGCATTTTACATTTGTGTGTCAAGCTAAAAGTTTTAAATAGCATTTTCATTGGCGTGTTAGGCTTAAGTTAGAAACAGCATTTTCTTTAGTCTATAAGGCTTAAGTTAGATATACCATTTTCATAGGTCTGTCAGCCTTAAGTTTGAACTAGCATTTTTATTAGTCTGTCAGGCTTAGGTTTAAACTAGCGTTTTCATTAGTGTGTCAGGCTTAAGTTTGAAATAGGATTTTCATTGGTTTGTCATGCTTAAGTTTGAAATAGGATATTCATTGGTCTATCAGCCTTAAGTTTTAACTAGCATTTTCATTTGTTTGTCAGGCTTAACTTTGAAATAGCATTTTCATTAGTCTGCCAGACTTAATTTTGAAATAGCATTTTCCTTGGTATGTAAGTTTTAAATAAGATTTTCATTGGTCTGTCAGGTTATAGTTTAAAATAACATTTTCAATTGGTCTGTCAGGTTTAAGTTTCAAATAACATTTTCATTGCTAAAAGGGCTTTTTTAATGTATTCATATAAATAATATCCGTTTTTATTTCTAAACTTGCAGATTTCTGAGAATATAATGGAACCAATTTGAAGATTTTATTTGTCTTGGAGGCTTAGCATTCAAAAGATGGTCATCTCAAGGTAGTTTACAAGACTTTTATGGGATTGCCAATAATCCCAGACTTTTGCAAACAATTGATCATAAAAAAACAAATTATTCATAATTACCGTTTGAATTTATAGCACTTCATGATGAGTGGTACCTACAGCAATTCCACTTTAATTTAGAATTTAAATTTTTATTATGAATCAGGCATGGGAGTTATTAGCGATCACTTGAAGCAGTGTCGGCTCTTCCGTAGGGGTTGTGGATCTTCCGCACCCCCAATTAATATCCTATTTATGAGAAATTGATACAAAATGACCCAAATTAAATATCACATACCCAATAATTTCATCCATGGTATTGTTAATAAAATTCACAATCGTCTCTGCAATTTAACAATATTTGGTACAAATAAACTTTAGTCTGTGCTTGACTTGCCCACCAAGATTCATCTATGAATGACCAACCGTCTTTGTTTTACTGCTGCTTAATATTGTGATCCAAATGTGCACCTCTGCAGAGCAAGCACACCTGGATACAATTGATTTGGGCTGTGATGGCCCTCTTCAGTTCAGGAATAGTCTGCTGATTGTTTTAATATACACAATCTAACTCCAATCTGAATAAAATCGAGATTATTGCGTATTATATTAATTAGCAAGGTTACTTGGCACTGCCTGGCTAAATTCTATCTACGTTGCAAAGAATCATTTTTATAACTCCCTTTATTTACTAGAGTATGCCCTATCCCCAGGCGCTTTCTCCTGTGAATCACAGATCTCTCGTCTTCTGCAAATCTGGCCTCAACTTCCCCAGAGATCAACCTGGACGAGCCTTTATGATTTTTCATCGGCTCTCATCGTCTACATTGCGTTTGCACTGGGCTCACCCTGCTGTTTGAACTCGTTATTCCAGAACAATGACAACAAGTGACAATGGCTAACTTCTAACCTTCCCATCACCTACTGTGTTGCTCTAACTTGAAACAGGAAATAACATCAGCATTTCAAATCGTGAACACAATATTTTCTCAGTGCGTTTTGGAATTCACACTCTGACTTTTCTTTTATTGTACTCTGTGTGGGTCCTAAAATATATACTAGTGTACTCATCCTATGCAATTCTTCGCTGGACCTCACCACTTTATCACACAATGATGAACTGAGTCTAAAAGTATTGGTTGCCAGGAGGCAAATAGGGTTCATCCATAACTACAATGATATCATTCACTTTTCATGAAGCTTCACTTCTTTTTACGCAATGCTTATTTGTGTCCTGTTGTTTTTTTTTCTTTTTTATTACTAAAACAGTTGTCTGTGTTTATTTTCTGTATTGCATTTAAAAAAAAAATTGTGGAAATCGCTCCAGACAAGGCATAAAGCCACTTGATGTAAGGGGGTAACAAGAAAAAATATGATTATCGTAAAGACAGGAGATGCCTATTGACCATTAGTCTTGAAAAGATCAAGATTATAGGTAGCAGGAAGAGAGTTCCAGAAGCCTGGGTTAGAAAGCTGTATTACAATGAGGTATCAAAACAGCGAATTGATGAAGACCACTAGACCAACGAGTAAAACGAGCTGGAACAACAGAAGAGATAGAGAATAGCCACAAGTGTGAGAAAGTGTTTGGAGCGATACACAGAACCGACTTTACGAGAAGCAGAAAGAGCAATGGATCTAATGTATGAACTCTAAGAAAGGTTTGATGAGAGAGAAAGACCAAGAAGTTTCAGAGTCGACTTCTCCGCAAGAGCATAACCATTCATGAGAATCTCAGGAAAAAAAGGGACTTGCTTACGATTGAAAGACACGAGCTGAGTATTAACTGGATTAAATGAAACAAGCCATTTCGTACCCTAATCCACAACTGAACCCAGGTCAACTTCTAGATCAGCTGCATATTTCGACTGATCCGAGGGAGATGAGCGAGAATCAACATAAGAATAGAGAGTGGTATCATCAACATAGAAGTTAATTTTCTGATTTGATTTTATATCTTGTTATAGGGAAGTTGAAACCCTGGCCAATGTTATAAACGTTAATATCAGTGTATACATTACATACTAATCATTTGCTTATAATATTATATTTATTAAAAATTAACAGTTCCCATCATCTCAATTTATTGAAATCATACCTCATTTTCTCAACCGTTGCTGTGCGTGTGTTAATTTATCCTGCTGGACTGAGGACAAATGTCGCAGCTGCAATCAAATCATCTTGATCACATAATATTAATTACATCAATTAATCAACACATCCTCATGAAGAGGAATATTTTATTCATCTCAGCACGTTGATCGTTTAGTGCTGAAAATAAAAGCCAGAGGAAAACACAAGGAGAGAGACAATTATTTATAAGCCCATAACTTAATTATTATCAAAACGGGTTAGAAAATGTTACAGCATTTCTAGTCAATCTGTAGCTTCGACGCTAATTCCAGATGGCAACTCTTACCCTCCCAATCGCCCATCTGACATAACATCCAGTTAGATCTCCCAGTTTCCAATTCGAACAATATCTTTCGCAGACAAGGCATGAAGCCACTTGATGTAAGGAGCTGTAAAAAAAAGTACTACTTCAAGGTCAAAAATTAGCCAACGACAAGTGTTAGATGAATAGATTCCGATCCAGAAAACAGCAATTTTTCCCCTTTGTCAGAAACATCGCTCATGGAATGTGAGGACTAAAGAACAAAATAAGGGAAGCGAGAGTTACTCGCTTGAATCTTGCTGACTCCTTTGTCTAAAATACATCCTGTTTATGAGGCAAGTTGCATATATATATATATATATATATATATATATATATATATATATATATATATATAATATACATTCTAACTGATATACCCACTAATATCCAACAGTAGGAAGAGTTTGTGACATATTTCCTTTTCATGAATGCCTGGCACTGATACAGACCCAAAAATATTATTGTAACCCCTTCAATAAAAATCAAATGTACACATCCAATTAGTCGTGTTATGGTCGTTTCTGTATATATAACTATTTGCTTGTAATATTATATTCATTAAAAATCAACAATTGAAATAATTTCAATTTATTAAAACGAAACATCATTTTCTTTTCTCTTCTAATCATTTTCTCACGATATGCCAAACCGTCATTTAAAGAATCTGCGTTTCCAAACTTGTTCTCTTTACGGATTTCTTGGAGCTTTGTAAGAGTTTTACCCTAACTTGCCTGATCTTCTCTTTTGATGTTTATGATGGTCAAGCACAGTGGTCTTAACCTTTTTTTAGCCCGTAAAACTTCTCATTATGTATCAGAATGATATTCATCCCCCCACTTTCAAAAAGGTCCTGACTCAAAATGTGCATTCGTTCTAACAATAAAACCTAATACTAATATAATAGCATTTAATACAAACGCTAGTGAAGAGAAAATCTCACATGGCGATGCATACTGTGTTTTTTGCAGCCCTGGATACAGTTTGTGTCAGCTTATTCTCTCTCTCTCTCTCTCTCTATCTATCTATATATCTATCTATCTATATATCTATCTCTATCTCTATCACTATTTCTATTTATATATATATATATATATATATCTGTCTTTCTCTCTTTCTCTCTCTCTCTCTCTATATATATATATCTTTCTCTATCTCTATCTCTATCTCTATCTCTATCTCTATCTCTCTCTATCTATCTCTCTCTTTTTCTCTCTCTATCTTTCTCTCTCTCTCTCTATATATATATATATCTCGCTATCTCCCTCTCTCTATCTCTCTCTGTCTTTGTCTCTCTCTCTCTCTCTCTCTATCTATCTATCTATCTATCTATCTATCTATATCTTTATCTATCTCTCTCTATCTATCTCTCTCTCTCTCTCTCTCTATATATATATATATATATATATATAGATAGATAGATAGATAGATAGATAGATAGATAGATAGATAACCTGAAACCCTGAAATACCCCATTCCTGGTTGAGAACCACTGGCTACCAGATCCATAATCCCTGCATAGGAAGAAATAGCGTTCCATTCACATATCCCCATTAAAATAAATGACACTGGAAACGGTCCTCTAACCGCAGCGGCCATTACATCAGAAAACAGTCTTCATCTTCACTATACCTGATCCATCTCTCTGGTAAATTTTCATTACGATAAGGATGTACTAAGATACAATGTAAAATATTACACTGTTTTTATACATTCTGTAAACATGTGAGGTTATTGCAACAAGAATTGCCAAAATTATTGGCCTGCGAAATGATGACAATTGTTTTTTCTTGAGGGGAGGAACATGCTGTACTTAGTGGAGCGGAGCGGAGCGGAGCGGCACTCACCCTAGTGGTGCATACGTTAGATTTCTCCCTCGCTTGTAGAGGGCGGTCGGGTCGTCTAGTGGATGAATTCTTTCTTCTCTGCCGTCAACCACGCCGTTCGTTGTCTGCAACAAAAGCCATGACGCACTCCGACCACAAACTCTTCTTTTAAATTTAATTCATTTCATTACAAGCGTTGTTATTTCAACTGGGAGTCATTCACTACGTCGAGAGAGAGGAGAAGAGCAAATCCTACTTTATCGTAGTTAGTTAACAATTATTTTCTTAACCATTCATAGAGAGAGGGGGGGAAGGATTTCTCGCGCTTGTATTCCCTTAAGGGAAATATTTCCCTTAGTTTTACATTGTGAATCGCACGTCCTCTCGGTGCGCCTTCCGAATCAGACTGACTAAAAAAACTCGCTTCTCATGAGAACGAGTGACGTCACGGATCCTCTGTTTCCCACGCAAGGTCCGCGACGTCACAGATCCTCTCGCAGATGCAGACTGACCCTTGATCTGGGGTCTCGTCACACGGTAACCTAGTCACGTCTGTCAGCTCTGACTGTGAGAACAAGCCCTATTCTGCACTCGACTGCACCCGCGTTAATTCGCGCAAGTCAAACCAACGATTCCCAACAGATACGTCCATTCCCATAGGGCCATTATCCAACACTAGGAGGGTTGGTCTATTCCCTAGAAACTTCCTCTGTAAAAGAAGAAGCCGGACCAACCCTCCTAGTGTTGGATAATGGCCCTATGGGAATGGACGTATCTGTTGGGAATCGTTGATTTGACTTGCGCGGATTAGCGTGGGGCAGTCGCATGCAGAACAGGGCTTTTTCTCACAGTCAGAGCTGGCAGACGTGACAAGGTTACGTGTGACGAGACCCCGGATCAAGGGTCAGTCTACACCTGTGAGAGGCTCTGTGACTTCACAGGCCTTACATGGCAAACAAAGGGATCTGTGACGTCACTCGTTCTCGTGAGAAGCGAGTTTTTAGGCAGTCTGTTTCGGAAAGCGAACTGAGAGGACATGCGATCCACAATGTAAAGATACGGAATATTTCCCTTCAGGGAAGACAAGCGCGAGAGTCCTCCCCCCCTCTCTATTAATAACTAACTACGATAACGTGGGATTTTCTCTCTTAGTCTCTCTCGGCGTTGTGAATTTCCCCCCAGATGAAATAACAAGACTTGAATAAAATGAATTAAATTTAAAAGCAGAGTTTGTCTTCGGGGGCGACATGGCTTTTATTGCAGACAACAGACGGCAGAGAAGAAAGAATTCATCCACTAGACGACCACTCACTGGACGACACGACCAACCCTCTACAAGCGAGAGAGAAAAGCAAGGTATGCAACATCTACCTTTCGACCGGCTTCCTTGTATTATGTCTTCAACAATATTTTGAATAGCACAACACGGGATTGCATCCATTATATTCACTCTCTTTGTCTGTTCCTTCCTTCTTATAGTGGATTCTCTCTTTTGTATCTAACCCATGTAACAATTCCTGTCTTAGCGTCACTTATTTAAATTTATATGTTACATGCTCCAGGTTTAAATGGGGCTAATATAAAGAAGAGATGGCGAAAAATAATCGTTTATTTCTTCCGTCCGTAACTAGAAAAGTCTGATTATCATAAGTAAATACGTTTGTTTATATAAAAGTTAATTCAAACTCAAATGTGACCGACTAACTGACCTACCGACCGACTGACAGAACCTCTTTCGCAGACGCCTGGATGCATCTAAATTCAATGAACAAAATTCATAAAAGATATAACAAGAACTTTAATCCTCATCTTATAAAAATCCTCGTAGCAAAAAGATATTACCAAAGATAATAATAAATCAAAACTCCTTCTATTTAAAATCCAAATCTCTTGGAATAGAAATCAGACATTATTTTTTCCAAGATCCACTAAATGTATATTTCCGGAGGATATTATTCCTTATAAAATCTTCTCCAATTTTCTATTAATTTTCTTGTTCTGCCTCATTATTCCATAATACTATTTTTTTTTTTTTTTTTTTTTTAAAAAGCCAAAGAAATTCATTTTTTATTTCATATTTGAAGACTGCTTCTCTCGGAACATTTTGGAGTTATTGTCTGCGGAAAAGCGAAGAATGGTAAATGACGGTGCCTAATGGAATATAATTATGTATGCCGTTTCTTGTTATTGACAAAAGATGCATGTTTTTTTTTTCCTAGATGGAAAGATCTCACAGCTTTTTGTTATTGTCAAACACCACACACATCGCTGTGCACGTTACTGGGAGAAATGGTGATACCCTTTGTGTGCGAAGCTACAACCATTGCAAAATGCATGACTCTTCTCTATATAAAGTTAGGTATTTGTATATGTTTATAAATGTGTATGTACAGGATTAAGGCCTAAACTAATTTTTTAAAAAACATAGTTCACCCCAAACAAGGCAGTACGCCACTGTAGATGTAAGGGGCTACTGATAAAAAAGGATGAGAGTTTTTTTTTGTTTTTTTTTTAGGGGGGAGTCAACCTAAATTTGGAGCTGTGCAGCGAGATGTCTGTTTACATTAGTTTTAAATTTCTGCATGTCAGTACCGCCAGGAAAACAGGGAGCAGGTAAGGAGTTCCAGAGTTCAGCAGCACAAGGAAATAAGCTTTTGGAGTTGACAGCCCTTCGGCATCTGGGGACCTCCACAGTGAACGGATGAGATTTGGTAGATTGTCGGGTTGGTCTAGTGAATTTGCGTTGTGAGGGGCACCAGAGAAGCAAGTTCATCAGAGCACAGTCCATCGAAGTACTTGTAAAACAGACACAAGGAAGCAACATTGCGGTGGTGGGATATGGGCTGGACCTTGGTGGATAGTGAGGGACCTATTAAGTTGGCGATCATTATGGATTTTGGAACACAGCAGCAAGTCGTAAGAGACCCAAATATGGGATATATTTAGTTTTATTTAGTTTTATGAAAAGGGGGTGAAAAGGAGATGGTAGCCCTTGTCAAAAATTCAGATACCTCTGATATTTCTGAAACTTAATGAATAGGTATTAGGCATTAATTAATAAATATTCTCTAAATTTTAGTTTCTTTGTAGTATTGTAAAGGATTTTTGGGAGCCTTATATAAGCCCCCTTTTGAAAATTAAAATATATCAAATTTGCATTGAATTGGATCCATAGTCATTAGACACTAATTAAGCAAGATTCTCTGAATTTTAATTTAGATTTTTCTAGAATTAAAATTATGTAATGGATTTTGATCAAAATTAGAAAAATGAGTCTAGGCATAAGGTTTAGTATCATTATATCGTTATTCTGATCTTCATAAGGAGCATAAAATGGTGCAAAAATGTTCTGTTTGAGGAATTAATTTACCCATTCTGGGACGGCTATTCTTCTAATATATAAATATATATATATATATACGTATAATTAATTAATTAATTATGACAATATATGTATTACCATATACCATCAGTGCCTTTTAATTAGCAGTCTCTTTAAAAGATTCAGTTCGATGATAGTCTGTCACTAACAACAGACTATATATATAAGTCAGGTCCATTTTATATTCCAATAACCATGTTTTTATATTTAATTTTTTATATTATGTTTTTTGGTAATGTGAAAAAATAAAAATAAATATAAAAAATAAAAAATAAAAATATTGTTATTTGAATATTAAATGAACCTGACTTTATATATATATATATATATATATATATATATATATATATATATATATATATATAGTTATTTTTTAACTTTAGAATTTCAAAAATAAATAGCTAAGTGACTTATGAATCACCCTATATATATGTATATATATATATATATATATATATATATATATATATATATATATATACAGGGTGTTTCATAAGTCACTTATGAATCACCGTATATATATATATATATATATATATATATATATATACAGGGTGATTCATAAGTCAGTTAGCTATTTATTTCTGAAATTCTAAAGTTAGAAAATACGGTAATACAAAACAGAAAGTTGATTCAACAAATTCATTTATGGGAGTTTTAAAGGAAAGCAAATTTTCAAAATTTCATCCTTCGTTCTGCATGCATAGCTCCATTTTTTTTTTGCAAGGAATTTACGACTCTTTGTAGCATATTTGATTGATTATAGTGTTGTGTGAAGGAGGCTTTCTGTTCATATCACGTTTCCATTGCCAAACAAATAGCAGTAATTAGAGAGTAAGATAACAATTATCAAAAGTTCATAGTATGTTTGTGCTTCATATGGTAATCATTTTAAATAGCTAAGTGAATTGACTTATGAATCACCCTGTATATATATATATATATATATATATATATATATATATATATATATATATATATATATTATAACATTAGATTCATTATTTGCTATAATAAATTTAAGCCACACAATTTTGTAGTAAAAACAGCTCCTCAACACATAACACATTAGACAGAACCAATGTTATTTATAAGTTTAAATGCTCTTTGGGAGAATGTAACTCCCATAATAATAATAATACAGCTAATAGCTACATTGGTTTTACAATCACTACTCTATCCCATTGCCTCAAGGCCAGAAAAATATTTCAAATACGTGACAGGGTTTAGACCCTAATCCCCTTTAAAGTAGGCCCCATGTGCTTGCACACACTTAGCCCACAGATCCATCCACAGCCGGAAATACCTCTGGAAGTCTTCTTTTGGAATTGTGTTCAGTTTCGCCGTCGCATTTCGCATTATCTGTTTTTTCTCGCAGAGAATTGCATTATTAGTCGCCTTTAACTTTATATTTCGTATTTTTCGTTAATATATATTATTAGTTGGCCATAGCTCATGTACAGTTTTATTACCTATATATTTAATGTATTTTTACGTATAAAATTAATAAAAATATATATATTAACGAAAACTATGTCCTATAAAGTAAAGGGTGACTAATAATGCAATTTGCCGCATCTTAATCACTTACGAAGTGAAAGAATCGAAATAGTAGGAAGCAAAAAAACGACGCATCCTACAATCATCAATAAAAACAATTACATAAAAATACATTATATATATATATGTAAAGGAGTAAGGCTACCAACATTTGTAGAATGTTTTTGTCAACATTTATTTATTATTTTGTTGTTTTATCATTTTATAATTTTATACACCGCGTTTCAAGCGGTGGTCCGCTCTCATCAGATATGTAAATCCATTTGAAGAAATGTCTTTCGATTTGAGAGAATGTTGTTTCATTTGAGGAAATTTGTTATTGTTTTTGCGCATGCGTGGGTCTGCGGGTGCGTGATAATTTTATATCTCTTATTTTTTATTTTTTATTTGCAATTTTTTCGGTTTCTCTTGGTCAAGTACGTGTTCCCCATCCATGACCTATCGGTCATCCTAGCTTCTTAGGGTGTAGAACCGTTTGCATTAACTTATCTTTTATAAGTATGTGTGTGTATATGTATGTATGTATATATATATATATATATATATATATATATATATATATATATATATATATATATATATATACAGGGTGGGCAAAAATAAGGGTCCTATTTTTAAAAATTCATAACTTTTTTATTTATTGATTTTTTTTTTTTTAGAATAAGTAAAGGACCCCTTCCGAAGCAAGCATGAGCCGTATTAGCCCTAAGGAACGTACCCTCATTTAGAAAACATTATTTTTGCTTAAAAAAACTCAAAACAGTGAAAAAACAATACTTTAGTTTTTGTAAGTTTTAAGAAGTGTTTTTCGGCTAAAATTTGTTTTGTTTATTTCAGAAAATCTCGGAAGGGTCAGTCTACACACACATAAAGTTTGGTGAGTTTAACTTTTATTTTGTGGAAGTTATTCAAATTCAAGTTATTCAAATTTAAAGATAGGACCCTTATTTTGGCCCACCCTGTATATATGCGTGTGTGTATGTGTGTATATGTATGTATTTCAACCTTTATCTCCCTCTCTGTCACTATATAATCACACGCCTGTGTGTGTGTGCGCGCATGGGTGTGTGTGTACGTATTTATGTGTGTGTCGTTCACCTATCTACAAGACTCAAGATTAGACCACACGCATACGGGCGCACACACGCACGCAGGCGCGACATCATTATTGGAGACGACAAAAGCAATAAAAAGTATTAAATTTAAAAAGAAATTCTACACCCTAAGAAGCTAGGATGACCGATAGGTCCGTGATGGGTAACACGTACTTGACCAAGAGAAACAGGAAAAATGGGAAATAAAAAACAAAAAATAAGAGATATAAAATTATCACGCACCTGCAGACCCACGCATGCGCAAACACAATAACAAATTTCCTCAAATGAAACAACATTCTCTCAAATCGAAAGACATTTCTTCAAATGGATCTACATATCTGATGAAAGCGGACCACCGCTTGAAACGCGTTATATAAAATTATAAAATGATAAAACACAAAATAATAAATAAATGTTGACAAAAACATTCTACAAATGTTGGTAGCCTTACTCCTTTACATATATAATTTTCTCTCGTTGGAACTGCACTAATACTGCACTACCCTCTTATATATATATATATATATATATATATATATATATATATATATATATATATATATATATATTGATTGATTGTCTCCTCCCATACTGATGACTGAAGGGTAGAATGAAACACATGTGTATATGGGTCAATTTTCTATATATCTATAAATAATTGTTCAAAGCTCTCGCTTGATGGAGCACTTAAAGTAGGTTAACAACAAGCAGTCATTTATAGCGTAAATTCAATACTTTAGGCCCCGCCTATTGAGTTCTGTTGACAGCTTGCTAATATGCCCATTGAATTTTGCATTTATACGTTAATTTACTCTCCCATTTCCACGGCAATGCGTGTTGACCACATCTGGTACCGCTCCGGCTACTGAGTCAAGAATGACTTTGGTATTGGTGTTCGAATCGTGTGACAGGCAGGGATTGTCTCCTCCTATACTGATGATTGAAGGCTAGCATGAAACACATGTGTATATAGGTCAATTTGAAAATAATATTTATTTATAAATAATTATATATATATATATATATATATATATATAGATATATATATATATATATATATATATATATATATACAGAGAGCAAAAAAAGACTAATTTTTGATTTTGTCTTTTCGTTTTTTAATTTTTAACTGTCTTTATAAAATTACTTTCTCCTTATTCTAACAATTTAACTCAAGCTAAATGAATGACCCAACGTGTCACATTTTTCTCGGTATTTTTTATAAATATACATATAAATATATATATATAGAGAGAGAACAAGATGGAGAGAGAGCGAGAGAGAGAGACGCGTTTAAGCCTAATGATCTCTTATGAACTATAACGCCATCATTCGCCCGTGCATGAAGTATTGCTGAAACATCTGGTGCAAAAAAGAGTCTGTAACCAAATAGCTCATGCACTGTCTGCCAAGCTCCAGTCCCTGTCACATCACCACAGACTTGCATTTCTGTGTTTGTTTTACACGTACTTCCACGTAATGTGCTCTGATGTACTTACTGCACTCATACCTCTTCTATGAAAATGTCTCTAACCCACTAGACGAGCAGAAAAATCTGACCCCTTCATTGTAGAGGTCCCTAGATGCCGGAATATTTTCTATTCTGATAGCTGCTACCCTCAGAGAGCTTGCCTTTGGGATTCCCTTCCTACTTCCCGTTTACCCGACCTTACCACCATACAGAAATTTAAATATAATGTCAACAAACATCTTGCTGCCCAACTTCCCACCCAGATTGTCCTCCTATAAATATGTCCCTTATCATAGTAGTCCCTTACATCTTAGTGGCAATATGCCTTTCTGGGGATCAATAAAAGTTTTAAAAATACTCACATTTCTGTTTAGCTTACTTGACATAAGTATATTTTTTATACAGCTACTAAATTATAAGCATGTATGGAAAATAAGATAGAAGAGTTTAGAAGTGTGTTGTGTAACTTTTTTCTTTTAAAACTTCTCTGTCTATCGTCCCTTTCTATCTATCTATCTGCATCCCTCTCTTTCCTTCCCTATTTCCCCTTCATATCATTTCTTTCTCGTCCATTCCCTCTTCCGCCCCTCCCTTCCCCATATCTCCTATTCTATCCGAAGCAATGCTGAAAAAGAATATATCAACTTTGTGGGCGAGTCTTGTGTAGGCTTGACTTTTAGCCAGCAAGCTAGCAAGCCACACACACACACACACACACACACACACTGTTTATTATATAGACTAGCAGGACCCGTGTCCTGGCATTGCCCGGTGGAATATAAAAGAATAATTTAACAATAAAAAAATATCGGCAAAAAGAGAATTTCACCCCAGATTTATATATATTTTTTCCTACAATAAAATTAAACAATATTTAATGTTTTAGGATATATTTTTTATGCGCCTCCCCCAAGTTTGTTTGGTGCTTTTTAGGAATATGTATCCAGAAATTTGCAGTCGTGAAGTAAACAGTTCAGACATTCCAAAGAAAATCGAGTCAAGTTCCAATGATTCTACACAATACGAACCGAAGTAAACCAACTTTGACAACTTACTGGACACACACACTCTTTTATTATGGAGATTACATTTTTGAATTTGTTCAATTGTTTATTTTTATTCATGTCTTTTTGATTTGTTTCTTGTTGTGTCTCCTATTTGCCCGTTAACTGCATTGCATCCTGGGATATTGTTTGCTCATCAAAGAGTTTCTTTTTTCTCTCAGTAATCTCCCTTTGTCGTTTTGCGTAGTGGGAGTTTTTGATTACAGATAACCGGAATTGGCACATACGGTATTATCAAAATCTCGTTAGTAATCCAACCATGGAATAAAAACTAATGCCAGACGGGGTAGCAATTCCTTATCTTTCGAGTTATTTCGGTTTCGCAACTGATTTTCTCATAAAAAACGTGGAAGAAACAGTGAATAGCAAAAAGATATTCATTTTCTTCGCACGTTTTGTTATTTCTTATTTGCATTGAATTCGAGATTTTTTATATTCATTCCAAACAGTATACTATAAGTGTCATTCGATGTAAAACAATATGAACCTTGTGAGGCAAAAACAATAGAGATAAAGACAGGCTAATAAAAATGTAGAATGAAAGTTATATATATATATATATATATATATATATATATATATATAATTTTAATAGGAAAAAACTATACACACATTAAGGTTGTACACATTATAACTTATTTCGACCATTTAATTAGGTCTCCTCAGATGTATAAACAACCACGTCAAAAAACCAAATAATGAGAGAAATTGATCATCGTCTTAAAAAGATAAATTCACTTTTTTGATTGGTCTATGTAAAAAAGGAGGTAAATGTTAAAATAATTTTTTTATTTAAAAATAATTTTCGTCTTTTAATTTTTAATCGTAAATAATTAAACGTAGTTTTTAATCGTGAACGCTCGAATCTTTCATCATATATTTTTACCCATAAAGCTCACATTCGAAATTTTAAATGAGATGATTTATTTGTTTAAATAGTAAAAACGAATTCTTTTATATATATTTTTATATTTTTATATTTCTGCATATATTAAAAAAAAAATTAATCTTACTTCTGTCACCCCTCCTCGATTATTTTAACATTTACCTCCTTTTTACATAGACCAATCACAAAAGTGAATTTATCTTTTTAAGACGATCAATTTCTCTCATTATTCGTTTTTTTTGACATGGTTGTCTATACATCTGAGGAGACCTAATTAAAGGGATCGAAATAAGTTATTATGTGTACAACCTTAATGTGTGTATAGTTTTTTCTTTTTAAAATTCTGTTTGCTCTGTTTAAATTACATTGAGCTCTGTTATTCAGATTCTCAACACAAAATTGAAATCTACACACTATATATATATATATATATATATATATATATATATATATATATATATATAAGTTATGAGGTTGAAAAAGACTAGATATACATTCGGGTTGTACACATTATAAGTTATTTCGACCGTAACTAGGTCTCCTCGGATGTGTTTCCAACCACAATTCAAACCTGAAAGAATTTTAACACCTTTATATATCTGACAATAATGTTAAAATAAAGTAAAAATAAAGAATAAAATCAAAAATAAAAAGAGTTTCAACGATATTCTGTTTCCTGATTGATCTCTATAAAATAGAAGGGATGTTAAGGGGTGATTATGTTAATTAGTAAATTAGGGTGGTGGCATTAACGGAGTATCAAAATATGTAAAATCGTCATATAATAAAACATTTTTTAATCGTGTGCAATTGGAGTACCTATTTTAATCGTAATTTCCGTATTTAAATTTGTTAAAAACGTAATAAATTTAATTTTTAAATGTATAACATTCGCAATCTGAAACTTTATCCAAATCTTAGCATTGTAACATAATTTTAAAAATTCTTATTCTTTTAAACGGACACATTTAGGTTTAAATCATGATCAGTTATAATCCATCTTTTAAATCGAGGATTAACTTCTTGTAAAGATAAGACACCTGTTTTATTTTTGTACTTTTATTTTACATATTTTTATACTCCGTTAATGCCACCACCCTAATTTACTACTTAACATAATAACCCCTTCCCATCCCTTCTATATTATAGAGACCAATCAAGAAATAGAATATCGTTGAAATTCTTTTTATTTTTTATTTTATTCTTGATTTTTACATTATTTTAAAATTATTGTCAGATATATAAAGATGTTAAAATTATTTCATTTAGGTTTGAATTGTGGTTGGAAACACATCCGAGGAGACCTAGTTACGGTCGAAATAACTTATAATGTGTACAATCCGAATGTATATCTAGTCTTTTTCAACCTCATAACTTATTCATGCTCTGTTTGAACGGACATAGAGCTCTCTGATTCGAATTCCTATCGAAAATAATCGAACCTGAAAACTATATATATATATATATATATATATATATATATATATATATATATATATATATATATATATAAATATATATATATATATATATATATATATATATATATATATATATATATATATATATATATATATATATGACAGCCGTGAGCCAGACACACGTGTCCATGGATTACTTTTATGTACGTATAAAATTAATAAAAAAATATATATTAACGAAAAATACGTCCTATAAAGTTAAGGGCGACTAATAATGCAATTTGCTGCATCTTAATCACTTAGGAAAGTGAGACAATCGAAATAATAGTAAGCAAAAAACAACGAACGCTGCAATCACCAATAAAAATAATCACATAAAATGACATAAAATATTTAGGTGATAAAAATTGTACATATTTCTAGACAGGGCGTCTTGGTCTAATGGTAAAGACGCTGGACTATAGACATCGAAGGTTCGATCCTTGTCTAAGTTAGCCATGCTGATGACGCCTGTGAGCCAGAAACACGTGTCCATGGATTACTTTTATGTATGTATAAAATTAATAAATATATATATATTAACTAATAATGCAATTTTCTGCATCTTAATCATTTAAGAAGTGAGACAATAATAGTAAGCAAAACAACAATAAACGCTACAATCACCAATAAATATAATTACATAAAAATACATTCATATATATATATATATATATATATAATAACGAAGATATTTTTTTAATAAAATATTTAGAAAACCTTGCACAACGCAGATTATTTGTTTTTAAAAATAAATTATTTATTCATCTTAAAAACATTTTTTTTAATAAACTTGAGTACTATCGGTAAATCTACCATCTTCAGAAGAATATTTCTTCTTTTTCTTTTTTTTTCTTTTTTCCTCTTAGTTGAGACATTCTCGTGGCCAAGTTAAAAATCCGTCTAGGTGTTTTGACGAGGAGAAAAAAATGTTGATATGGCTGTGTGTCATGTATATATATATATATATATATATATATATATATATATATATATATATATATATATATATATATATATATATTCTAAAGAAGCTTTGAGTCATTTTAACCAAAGAAAGAAAATGCAGTTTAAATTCCCAGATATACTAACTAAATCCAAAATAGCGTAGACTTAGCACTTGCATAAGCCGACTTACCACTGGAAAATCCCTCCACGACCAATCAGCCTCCTGTGCGTCATGAGTAAGTTGCTTGAATCTGTGATAAATTAAGGAAGTGTCAATCACCTAAGAAGAAACAGTCTATAAGTGACCAAAGGACGGACATACAGACAAACAAACGGTGCTCACTCATAATATAGATATAGACAGACGTTTTATTTTGCCAATGTGTGGAAATAAGCAGCACAAAACCAATCAACCACCCAGTAGCTATCTGGAAGATCTCGCTATGTCACCAGTCTGAAAAGTAAACCACTTCAGGGGTTTTGTTGAAGAAGTTATTTTTGATGGGAGGGAAGAAAAAAAAACAGGAAGTTTTATTTTAGCTTCAAACAAATAAATAATAAAAATAAAATAAAAAGTCAGTGAAAAAATAATAAGAGTTTTCAGCTTGTCAAAGTTTGAAGTCTTTCCTACGTGAAGATTGTGCTTAAGAGGGAATTAAAGAAATCATGGAAATCATTATATATATATATATACATCTTTTTCAATATTCTGTGGTCCAGCTGGTTCATCTTGGCATTACTAATAGAAGACGGCTTCTTTGTCCTTAAAGCTCAAGTGAAGAATCAAGAAACCATTTAAGTTTACAGTAAATGTTTTTTGTCGTTTCTCGTTCTATTCAGAATACATTACTATATCTATGGGAGATTAATTAAACAAATAATTAGGACTAATCCATATGCCAAAAGATGGGGTACGTGGAAAGAGTGCTGCCAGACCTGGAAGAGTTTGACCCAATAATACTCTGGAGGTCTACTTAGTTTTGTTTGCTTTTGATCTCCTACTTAAAATATTGTCAAAAAATATAGAGTCGCTTTTAACGGTAACATATTGTTTCAAGGAAAGGTTATAGCATATTATTATCCTTCTCCTCCTCCTTCTTCATTTTTCGTCTTATTTCTCCCTGGTCGGGGGTTTGACAGTTTCTATCAGCCTGCAAACTAAGTCTCCAAGCTCAGTGGTATTTGGAATAGATTCTGTTCAAATTCTACTGTCTAAGATCCTCGTTAATGGTTTGGATCCAAGTATTGGATCGTCCAACTTGCCCCGGTCTTCCATCTCAAGGCATCTGCTTTTTTTATCCAAGAGTCACACCTCTTAATGTGGTCAAACCGACGTAGCCAACTGATCGTCAAGAGTTCATCAAACTTTGGGATATTCAGCCTGGCTAACAGTATATCAGAGCTGATATACCGGGTCTGATCTGAGCCGACATTGCATATACATTTCATCATTGCTCTATCATTATACTGAAAACAGCGAATAAGGTCTGGGTGGAGGCCCAGCACTCACCTCCATACATCATCAAGCATCTAATACAGCTGCTATATACCCTCCTTCTGGTACGGAACATGATAGCTCACAATATCAGGACTGGCAACAATTTGCAGAACTTACCTAATGTCGAGTTTACCCAAATGGTAGATCTAAATATACAACTATCTCCAGCACTCAAAATATCCTTAAGATAACAAAGGAGTCTACCGCTCCAAGAGGGTTGTCGTCCAGTGCAAGGTCGGCAGTCAAGTAGGTGTACCTGTTCCAGATACCTTCTACAGGAGTCTGGTGCCAGCTTTCCAGACAAGCCACTACACTTTGTGTTGACCCATAATGCACATAGACTGCATATCGATATTAATAAGAATCTTTCAGCTATTGTAGATCTGGGCCATTGACCATCACTTCTGTCAGTGACAGACTCACCTTTAGTCCTTAGGCTTCCATGCCACTTTTCCACATTCTGAATTTCTCAAGTAATTGGTCCATGACTACCTTTGGTATATTCAGCCTGGCTAACAAGGTATCAGAGCTAATATGCCAGGTCTGATCCGACCTAACATTGTATATTCATCTGATTATTGTGCCGTCATTATGCTGAGGATGAACGATTCATAACTAGGTGGGAGCCCAGCTGCTATATACCCTCATCCTGGTAGCAAGAAGGATAGCTTGCAATGTCAGGACTGGCGACAGCTAAACTCGTAACTACTACATCCAACACTTAACATATCTCAGATATAACAAAAGGAGTCCACTACTTCAGGAGGGTCGACAAGTTAAGTCCCAGACACCTTCTACATTTACAGTTGGGGTCTGGTACCAGCTTTCCAGACAAGCCGCTACACTTTTGTGCACCCACAATATGCATAATCTGCATTGTATGGCATTAGATCCCACTCCTACCCTGCACATCCTTTTGGCTAAGATCAAAGTGTAGTATCTGTTCCGATGGATACTGCACCCCATAGACTGGTATTGTCTTGGCCTTCGGGGCTTGATTTACGCCTGTCTATGGGTCTGTCCTGTGCAGTTCTAGGAGGTCCACTCTCCCAGGTTTCGCCTTCCCTCTTTGGGGAGGAGTAAATTTATTGCTTACTGCCTGAGGCGCCCCTACCGGGGAATGCCGATGGGGCTGCCAACCTTGGGTCACATCTTACTTGTGGGAGTAAGATAAAAACTGGCCCTGTGCCTAACTCCTGGAGAGGAGTAAATCAATACTACATCCAACACTTAACATATCCCAGATATAACAAAAGGAGTCAACTACTTCGATAGGGTCGACAGTTAAGTCCCAGACACCGTCTACATTTACAGTTGGGGTCTGGTACCAACCATTCGGACAAGCCGCTACACTTTTTGTGCACCCACAATATGCATAAACTGCATTGTATGGCATTGGATCCCACTCCAAACCTGCACATAGATCTTGACAAAAATCATTCAGCTGTTGTACTTCTGGGCCACTCATTCATTCATTTCGTATCAATCAAATGATTTTTATTGTTAGTATTCGGGGTTCCCCCGATACTTTTCTAGTTAGAATTCTTTCTTGAAATACATCGGATACTTACAGGAAGGAAAACGTTAAGGTCGCCAGCATCCTAAGTGAAAGGGTTTCTGTGGAACGAACTGGATTCGAACTTGGCACACCCAGGTCGTGAATCAATTTTGTTAACAATTTAGCCACTGTCACCTCCCTCTGGACCACTGACAATCACTTTTGTCATGTTTGTTAAGCTGGGCAAACTTAATTTTCATCAAGCTTTCAGTTTTTTGAAAATCACTATTATTTAAAATTTGAAAACTTGGATTTCATCTCATGAAAGCCCCCCAAAATTCCCTCCATGAAATATTTAATGAGATTCACAATGATTTCTGCAATCCAACCATATTTAGTACAGATAACGTTTAGTCTATACTTGACTTGTCCACCAAGTTTCAGTCATGAATGTCCAACAGTCTTTTTTTTATCGGTGTTCAATGATAAGCACACTTGAATATACATTAAACGTTTTCTCCGCTAGCTGCAGAATACACACTAACATGGCTGAATGCCTCCCAATCCCTACGATCTCAGGTCAAGGTATTCGCTTGGTTTATCTTCATGTTCGTTCATTCACAAACGTTGTCTATCCATCTTTTCTTTTGTCTCCCTTTCGATCGCCTTCCTTGTATTATGCCTTTAACGCATATTTTGCATAGCCCTACACTTGAATGCTTAACGTGACCAAACAATCTCAAGACTTTACATTTGATGACAGAGGATATTGCGATACTGATCTGACTAGATAGTTTATAATCAGTAATACGACGTGAAAAATTGTCAATACCTCTGACACATTCTTCTCTTCGCACTGCCCTGATGTTCGCTGTGATGGTCGTCTTCATTTTAGGAATAGTCTGGCGATTGTTTTGATAGACAATCTTTGAGATAAACCAACAGATACAAATTTGCGGTGGGAGTGGGAGGTAAAGTCCGGTGAATATGAATCCCTATTTAAGATAACACCTCTTACTAAGGTGATGGTCACCAAACCCCCCCCCCACATCATATGTGGGGTTTTTGGGGATCACTATGTATATAATTTAATGAATACATTTGGAGCATTTCATTAAAATTGGCTTTTCTTTTTTATTTTGGCTGTTCAAAAATTAACACGTGAGTTTGTTTAAAAAGTTTTTCTTGTCTTTTAGTGTTGGAGAGGTAAATAAGGGGCAGATAACTCTTACAACGAATTTTAAACACGATTTTCTCTGAAATTAGGATCATGGATCTTAACTCTTTCAAGTTCGAAGATATACTGTATTTTACATCAGACAGTGCAGAAACCTGCAACTGTGGCCATGAGATGCGACTTGTGCCATCAGTAATCAAAACTTGGCGTTGCACATGTGGCTACTGTGCAAGGAGAACGTCGATTAGACATAAAAGGGTTAGGGTTAGGGTTAGGGTTTAGGGTTAGGGTAAGGGTTTAGGGTTAGAAAAATATTGTTCGAAAGTTAGAGCTGTTGTGAAGAGGTACCTGCCCCTTATTTACCTCTCCAACACTAAAAGACAAAAAAAACTTTTTTTCGGCTTTTTATTATACAAGCACCCACAAATCTTTCTTGACATAACCAGCAAAAAGTAAAATGGAAAAAGGGTGCGTAAGAAACGAATTAAAATTAAAAGTGGACTTGTTTGAAATCAGAAAGAAAAGATTTTATTTTGCAAAGGTTCCTTGTGCGGAGGTACATACAAGTTTCACATATTTCCCTTGCGGGTGTTTTAAAAAATAATGAACAAAAAAAAAAAAACGCCAAGTACCAAAATGAACTGGAAGACCAACACAGGTACTTATAAAAAATTGTTTTGAACTAACAAAAAATAGAGCCGCGAAAAGACAAGTGCTTACAATGTTTTTAACATATAAAAAAGTAGAAATATACAAAAATCTTAGTACTTACAAAATGATTTTAACAGACAAAAGTACTTTACAGAAATAAAGTTATAAAGTATTTCGATTTAAAGGCTTCAAAGTTTATGATGAAAGTCTCTCACGTCAGTCAAAATTCTTTTTCTTTCAACGAAAAACACATGGGCTTCTTTTTTGCTGTGATTTCTTTTTTCTAGAAGAAATTCAATTTCAGCTGCGATACTGTTTCAGGTTGGAGACTATTTTGAAATGTTGCGAATAAAGAATAGTTCTTTTGACGGACGTATAATAATTAAGAGTTCGAACGCAAAACGCGATTAATCCAATTCGTTTAAATTGAGACCGTAAACAATAAAAACACGAATATATTAAATCTAGACGTCGAATAAAAGCTGATTTTAATTGAAATCAAAAAGTAATTATTTCGGTATCATATTATATAATATATAGTTTTGGGGTGTCGTCGAGTGTTGAAATGCAACACTTTTTGTAGGGACAGTTTCGTGATTTTGAAAATGTCGTTTATCGCGTTTTGCATTCGAATTCTTCAAATCAAATACATGTCGCAAATAATCAGAATTTAACATTTCATTTGAGAGATATTTTATTTCTTGCCGAATTACTATTTATCTACCTCCCTACAAGGTAAAATGTGACACAAGGTCGGGAAAGTGGGATTAGATAAGCCAGGGCTCGAGGTGAGTATTCTGGCCATTTAAAAATTGCCTGGGCAGCCCCGTCGGCTATCCCGGTAGAGGCGCCTCAGGCAGTAAGCAATAAACTTACTCCTCCCCAAAGAGGGGAGGCAAAGCCTGGGAGGGTGCACCTCCTAGAACTGCACAGGACCAGACAACCCCCAATAGACCGGCGTAAATCCAGACCCAAAGGCCAGGACAATACCAGTTTATTAGGTGGGGTAAAAATACCCCTGCCGAATTCATTTTGGGTGGTGGGTGGTCTAAGGTAACTCTTTGACTTGCTATTTGTTTTCTAACTCCCCTTACTGCTTGAAAGTGGTTTCGTCTAGGGAAAGGCACCTTTTACAAAATTTTTAGTGCCATCTGTTTTAAAAAAAAAATTTTTTTTTACTGAAGCTCATTCACTCTATTGGCTCACTAACTATTTATAGTCAGTAACATATTAATTCGTGTTTCAGTGACGAGTTTCTAACTGCTACCTTTTTAATCACTGGTCTTTCTGTTAGTAGTCCACTCGGTTTTGTGTCTTTTGCTATTTGTGGGGAATTGCAAGGCTCAGAATGCGAACCTTGTGTCCAACAGTGAGTGAATCTAACCGTGGCTGTCGTAAAGTAAACTAAGGCCTGTTCACTGAAAAGTGACGTCATGTTAGTAGGTAGCAAGCGAGATTTGTCGAACAGTAAGACTTGTAGCGGCTATAAATAAGGAACTATTTCCTAATGCAGGGTGACTCTCCTTGCTGGCTGATTCAGTCACACAATGACCCATCAGCTTACAGGGTGTATTTATTTCAGCTGTTCACCGAGGAACTATTTTGGACCTGTGACAATAAAGAGGAACACTCACCATCAGGAAAAAAAATGAGGTGATTTGCATGTCGTGTATGCAAATTTTAAAAGGGCTTCTCTTCATAGGTGCAGGTGTTTATGGTGGTCTGATTGGCATATGTGGATATCAGGTGATATAAATGAAGAGGACACTGGGAAGGGAAGAAGAAATTGGGATTTGGAGAGAAAGGCAGACAGAAAGTGGGTTGCACGAAATTCGGTTGGAAATTGAATTACAGTCAAAACTTTTTTTTTTAATTCTATTTTTTTCTGGCACAGTTAGTTAACAGGACCATTTTGTGAATAGCAAGAGTCAGCAGAGAGCGACGGCAAATAGCAACCAAGAAGGACACACCCTTCTTCCTCTTCCTGCCTGAATCACCTGGATTCCCGAGCTCAGCTATCTTCACTCGAAGATAAGCTGCTTGTAGACTTTCGGTAGTCAAAAAACTTTACATTTTATTTTCTTCACTTGAACACCCTCCTAACATTTACAAAGCTTTACCCAACGGTATAAATTAAATAAACCCTTTTTGCTAAAAGAGAGTTTGTTTTCCTTCGTGTGATAACCGTTTTCGTTTAATACTAAAATATTAGTTGTTCGTATTGCTCACTAGTAAGAACAGCTCCTATAGTCTGTCAGTAATGAATGAGAGCTTTTACAAAAAAGCATTAGAAAACTTTTAAAAATTCATTTAAAAAAGAAATGAAAGGAACACGATTCGATTTATACTGAAAGTGAACTGTATTCAATATAAATAAATAAAAAAAACAAAAAACAAGAATTCAAAATGAATAGTTAAGTTGCGTTATTGCTGCGTTAAACTGAATAAACATCACGTTGTTTCATGGATTTTTATTTACTATTTTTATTTACTTGCCTCCCCACGAGGGCAGTATAGAGTTAGACAGAAGTTCGGTTTTTAATGTGAGGAAAATCAAGCTCCCAACAAGAGACCCCCTGGATTGGGACAAAAATTTAAATTGCCTTGGTCTAGAAGAAATTCTCATTCACATTTACGGACCAAGGGCAGAAAAGACAGAATTTTAGTATCAGAACAGATATTACACTTTTAATTATTTTATTGCAAAAAATATAAAAATACAATTCAAATTTAAACAAATTAAGCACAAGGCCATCAAAAGTGTGGGGATGGAATGTCGTTAGTCATCCTCTGTCTATCTTAATTTTTGCTAGAATCATCAGTCACATTGATACCACATTTACTTTAGGGGTCAAAATTCCCAATGTTTTGAAAATTTTAATTTTATATATATATATATATACATATATATATATATATATATATATATATATATACATATATATATATATATATATATACATATATATATATATATATATATATACACATATATATATATATATATATATACATATATATATATGTATATATACATATATATATATATATACATATATATATACATATATATATATATATATATATGCATATATATATATATATATATACATATATATATATATATATATATATATATATATATATATATAATATTTATGAATAAATATTAAATTATTTATACCTACAGACGCTAGCGTTTCAAGCTTATTGCTCTCATCAGTGCAGGGAAGTAACAATTTCAGACGGTCGGGAGGCGCGAACCCAGTACACAGAGTCAGCCATATCCACTCGGCCCACGGAAACTGTCACGTAATTTAGGGAAATTAAGATCTATATGTACCTAGAAGCGGGCACAGATAGAAGACTAGTCGAGAGTGTTCGACGAACGTATTCGGAACTTTGCATTAGAGCTTTTTGACAGTCTATTTTTAACTTCCCCGAGAGTGCTCAACTTTAATTTCTTAAAGGGGCTTAGTAATTAATATATATATATATATATATATATATATATATATATATATATATATATATATATATATATATATATATATATATTAAATTCAATGTTTTAATCATTGTTTTTCTTTTAGCCACAAACATATTTGAATTATTTCAGAATTTTACTACACACATAAAGAACGTTTTGGCACAATTTTTTGTTATACAAAAAGAAAGAAGTTTTAATCGAATTTCTAGTTGATATTATTTTATGACAGTCACCGGATAGGCATAAAATTTAATTTTGTATCAGGACAAACAAAGCGTTTTATGTTATGCAGACTAGTTATTGCGCAAATAAATATTTCAAATTATAGAGAAAAGCAATTATTTTTTCATTTAAGCCTTTTCTATCAAGACAGGTTTGTCAACCATTTTGAATTTTAGTCTATGTTTTTTTTTATAGCAGCAAAAACGAGACTCAGTGAAATGGCCTTCTCTTTACGACGGCCACGATCTAACATGACGACTGCAACCGACCTTTATTTACAAAAAAGCTACCTGAGTCAGCACGAGAGTGGGTCGCAAATGTTCAATTGGAACCTACGAGCCCACTGAAATTGCAACCACTGAATTATACCCATCAAGCCGAAAAGCCAGCTACCTTAGGCTGCCAGTCTTACTGCTGGGCACCTTTGCCTCTTGCATCGAGAAGCACCTTTTAGCTGCATTTTCCCTCTGACACCATACACGTATCTATTTTAAGTTTGTTCATGGTGTTAAAAGAAATTCAGGAGATCCACAGCAGAATTTACATAGAAACGTCTCGGATGTAACAAACAAAGAAGAGAAGAAAAAAAACGAAATTCCACTACGAATCATAAGCAAACATTATTTGTTTTGGGAGCTAGACAAAACACGCCCATTCGCTTAGCAGGTTCGTTCAAATAAGAAAGAAATTGACGCCCAAAAGGCTGACGCTCCTTCTTTCAGAGCTAGCTTTTTTTTTCTTACAGTTATCTTCGTATCAAGGTTTGAAACAAAGGAACATGCTAGATATTTATTGAAAAAAATAATAATACAAAATAAAAATACACAAAAAATAAAAACATATACATTTTATACAAACTAAATTTCTAACAGTACATGACATACAGGTTTTAAGACATTCATTGATGTTCATACGGAATAACTAACCTTCATTTTAAAATAAAAATATATGAAATATGGTATTTCTGTGATGGATCGATATACATATATATATATATATATATATATATATATCATACGGTAGTCTTAAGGGTAATATATTATTATTATTTTATCATTATTATTTATTTATGTATATATTAGTGATATTTTAAGCTGAATTATTTCGACACTTGATTATTGGGGAAATGGTCGTATAATCAGTACCATTTGAGAGCCATGAATATTATAAC
This sequence comes from Sepiola atlantica, assembly GCA_963556195.1. Classification (NCBI taxonomy): domain Eukaryota; kingdom Metazoa; phylum Mollusca; class Cephalopoda; order Sepiida; family Sepiolidae; genus Sepiola; species Sepiola atlantica. The sequence goes on along the minus strand of OY744535.1, from coordinate 38,756,124 downwards.
TGTCCTGTTTTGAAATCTCCGAAACAGTTACATGGTAAACAGCTGATGATCCCCGTGTTAATATTAGACGCTTAAGGTCTCCTGTTTTTGTTTCACTCTTAGATAATTAACCCCCCCTTTAAAAAAATTTTTTTTTTTACTTATATTTTTTAATTTATTAATTTTCCAACGAATGTTAAGTCTGCAATATCTTGGATTTAGTTAGTTTGTCTGGGAATTTAAACTGCATTTTACATTTTTTCTTTTTTTAAAAAAATTTTTTTTAATGACTCAAAGCTTCTTTAGACTATATATATATATATATATATATATATATATATATATATATATATATATATATATATCAACGATGTACTGCCGATTTGTTAACTCCGTTTACTAGTAAGAGACTATTGTGGTGAATCGAGATGCGATTCGAATGCCAAAAAAAACCAATGGCTTGAATAACAACTCTCTTTGATTCTCTGGTTCATTTAGAAAAAACTCTCCTCTTCACTTCCAAAATGCAAGTTAGTTTTCACAGGAATGTGTTAACTCAATATTTCTCAATTGATAAATATCGTTTCAAACCCAAAATCTCAGTTCGCATAGGCTTGTTAGTTTGACAAAGGCTTATTAGATTTTATACATATACACACCTGATCAAAAATTTAAGACCAATAAAAATCTTTTAAAAGAAACCTTTTTTAAGATAGATTTTAAACTCCTCCTACGTAAGGTTATTAATGCTACAATCAAAAATGTTATGGCAACAAAAAGCTACATTCCAAACATTTTATTCAGAAATTTACATTTTTATAAAATGAGGCATTTTACACTTGATCAACATTATAAATTGTTAGATCTATGGTAATTCCAATGTTTTTAGTTCAGTAAGAGATTAGCAATCACTGCGTAAAGGTGTCACCATGCCTAAAGTTGAGTGTGCTCGAATTCTAAATTTCCATAAGCAAGGTTTGTCACAGCGGGCGATCGCAGCTAATGTAAATCGCAGTAAAATTGTGATTTGCAACTTTCTAAAAAACTTTCTAAAAAACAGTGAGAATTATGGAAAAGCAAAATCCACTGATAGGCCCCCCCCCCAATATTACTCCTGCATTGAGTAGGAGAATGAGACGAGTTGTTGTGAAAGACAGTGGACTTTCTTCTCATCAAATTAAGAAAGTCACAGATTCTGATTGCAGTCCAGTAATTATCAGACGACACTTACGACAAAAAGGCATGGTAAATAAAAAGCGTACACAAATTCCTCGGCTGCTTCCACGTCACAAGGTGGACCGCTTAAGGTTTGGTCGTGAATCTTAAACATAGGACGTTGAGAAGTGAAAGAAAGTCCTGTTTTCTGATTAGAAAAAAAATCAATCTAGATAATCCTGATGGCTTCCAACAATATTGGCATGACAAACACATGCTTCTTGAAATTTTCTCCACACGTTATAGTGGGGGAGGGTCCCTAATAGTATGGGGTGTCTTTTCTTACAGAGGGACGATGGAGTTCCAGGTGGTGCAGGGTTGTCAAACAGTGGTTGGTTCTGTTAGCATAATAGGGGATGGATGGTTATTCTAACAGGATACTGATGCAATCAACGCTGCATGACAGACCTTGACCATTCTTCAAGAAAATGGGGTCCATCTCTTGAGACATCCTGCATGCTCACCGGACTTGAACCCAATTAAAAATGTTTGGGGATTGATAACAAGAGATGTTTATCGAAATGGCAAACAATATTCAACAAAAAATTAATTTTGTGAAGCATCTCAGAAGCTGTACCAACATCCCTCGCACCTTAATAGTAACGTTTATTTCTTGCATGCCCTAAATAATTTTTGAAGTCATCAAAACCGGTGGAGGTAGAACTCATTATAAAATCTGGTTGTTGAATGTTTTCATACACCTTTCGTACAATTTTGTAGAATTTTAGTTGCTGGTCTTATAATTTTTAACAAGTGTAAAATGCCTCATTTTATAAAAATGTAAATGTTTGAATAACATTTTTGGAATGTAGCTTTTTGTTTCCATAAACTTTTAGATTGTAGTATTGGTAACCTTAAGTAGAAAGAGTTTAAAATCTATCCTTAAAAAAGGTTTCTTTTAAAAGATTTTGAAGTGGTTTTATATTTTTGATCAGGAGTGTATATATATATATATATATATATATATATATATATATATATATATATATATATATATATATATATATATATAAGTGTAAATTAGTCGTCCGAGGCGATAGCAATGCGATGTGGTTGCCGTAAGATGGAAAAGTGAAAGGAAATAAACGCAGGGAGAAAGTGAAACTCAAAACGATTTATTAATAATTTCACGAAAACTGATTAAATACCAAATAGTAAATACTGTTCGGTAAGTAACAGCTCGGCAAAGGGTAATCTTAAATTTCCGAAAGAAAAACTTTCATTATCAGAAGACAACAATAGAAGACCGAATGGGTCGAAGAAAAACGGGGAAAAGCCGGTGTCAGATCATGCGATGATCTGACACCGGTTTTTTCCCGTTTCTCCTTTTATATATATATATATATATATATATATATATAGCATAATATAAATGAAATAATAAAATATGGTGCAAATCAAATTTTATTAGAATTCAATGTTCAGGCAAAGTATCTTAACGTCCTTAACTCATGTTTTCAAAGATAATTCTTCTCCTCAGAGGACCATTACCGCAGTGACATCACTGCAGGTGATGAAATTACACTTTGAAAATATAGAAAAATATATGCAAAAATGCATAAAAGTATATAACACATCTAATATATCAGCCCAAAACATACTTTTGTTAAAGCTATACAATCCAAGTCATACAATTAAAAAAAAAATCCTCCTAAGTTCTGAGCTGATTTCTGGTGGCTAACCGGTAACTCTCCTGACTTGCGAATCAGTGGCGATTTGTAGTCGGAGTTCGCGCCCGTCGAACGTCGGGAATTAGCTTCCTGCACTGAAGATTGCATAAGCATGAAACATCGATGTCTGTAGGTAATAAATAATTAATATTTATTTATAAATATTATTGTATAGCTCCCTTTACTGAGTGAATTTAATTACAAAAAGTACTACTAACTTACGATAGAGTAGAGAAAGACTAGCAACGTATTGTATTGTATAGCTTTAACAAAAGTATGTTTTGGGCTGATATATTTGATGTGTTATATACTTTTATGCATTTTTACATATATTTTTCTATATTTTCAAAGTGTAATCTTATCACCTGCAGTGATGTCACTGCGGTTATGGTCCTCTGAGGAGAAGAATTATTTTTGAAAACTCATGAGTTAAGGACTTTAAGATACTTTGCCTGAACTTTGAATTCTAATAAAATTTGATTTGCACCTTATTTTATTATTTCATTTTATATTATGCTATAATGCTCTATCCAGTATATTGAGCTTCAGTTTTTATCCGGATGTTTCACTAATAAAAAGATATTAGTTGCCTCTTATATCTTCTGTTGGATTAAGTTTATATATATATATATATATATATATATATATATATATATATATATATATATATATATATATATATATATATGACGAATGTGTTAGAACAATTTCTTATAATTCCTATTTACTTGCCTCTCCACGACGACAGAGTTAGACCCACTGTTAAATTTAATGTGGGAAAATTCCAGTACCCCCAAAAGAGGCACTCTGAATTGGAACGAAAATAAAATTACCTCACCCTAGATGAATTTCCCATTCACTGACCGAGGACAGAAAGAAGAAGTGAAGTATCAGAACAGATACTTCACTTTGCTCCAAGTCAAAAGGCCAAAAAAGTTTTGTTGTTCTAACAATTTTATATATTTATGTTTTTTTTGTAATCTAATTATTTTTGCTTCGATTTCAAACTCCTAAAATGAAATGTCAAGTAAACATTTTTTCGACAAAAGTTAAATAAAGATAAGGCACAACCTGAAACAAATATGCGCAAACGCACACATATATATATATATATATATATATATATATATATATATATAATTAGCTTCCTGCACTGAAGATTGCGTAAGCATGACAGATCGATATCTGTAGGTAATAAATAATTAATATTTATTTATAAATATTGTATAGACCCCTTTACTAAGGCTGGGCACTCTGAGTGAAATTAAAAGGCAGTAATACTAGCTTCATTGTGAGATCCAACACGGTTTGTTGTGTTGTTGATCACTCTTCACTGCTTGCTGTAAATACCCGCCGACTTGGCACATACAAAGTTAAATTCCTCCTAAGTTCTGAGCTTATTTCTGGTGGCTAACCGGTAACTCTTCTGACTTGCGAATCAGTGGCGATTTGTAGTCGGAGTTCGCGCCCGTCGAACGTCGGGAATTAGCTTCCTGCACTGAAGTTTGCATAAGCATGAAACATCGATGTCTGTAGGTAATAAATAATTAATATTTATTTATAAATATTATTGTATAGCCCGCTGAGTGAATTTAATTACAAAAAGTACTACTATCTAACGATAGAGTAGAGAAAGACTAGCAACGTCTCTTCTGTGCGAAAAAGGCAGTAGGGAGGAGAAGATGACATCACCCACTAGATTTCAAAGTCAGTTCTGTACTCTGTCAGGGCAGAAATGGGTGCTCTGAGCAGCAGCTCCCCACATGTGGCAACATTATTCCATCTTAGGATGCGAGGCTTCTTCTGCAAACTCTCCCTCAATAACAAAAATATGGCTACTCATTGGTAATCAAAGAAAGATGTTTTGTTGATAACAAATTGAAGGCAATAAATTAAATAAAACACGATTTGTATTCGAAGACCTTTTACTGGCATTGTAGAAACTGTTATTGAAAGAGTCGAACAAAAGGAAATATAATGAAAACACAGTAGAAGAAACTGAAGAGAAAGGAGAATCTTTGTCTGCCTTTGGCTATGTATACAATCTCTAGATTTGCAACCGTTTGTAAAAAGTTTTCTTTGTTCGTAGAAAAAAACAACAACAATTTTTCTTTTTTTACGAAGAACCAGGAAAGAAGTTCCTACCGAAAAAGGTACATTTCTATAACTAGCTACATGATCGATGCAACTTAACCATACCCTTCCAGACTAGAAACCTTCTCACACCTGCCAGTATCCTATATCTCTATAAAGCCACCGTTTACTCGTGGAGTATTGTTGCCATATCTGGGCTGGTGCACCAACCACTAGCCCTTCCCTCGTGGACAAGGTGCAAAATAAATTTCTAACCTAATAAGTCCTGCACTGTCTGCCAAGCCTCACCACCCGTCACATCACCGCAGTGTTGCATCCCTGTGCTTGTTTTACAAGTACTTACACGGAATGTGCTCCGATGAACTTCGTACCTCCAACCCACCAGACTAGCAGCAAAATCCTACCCCTTCAATGCAAAAGTCCCTAGACGCAGAAAAATGTTCTACTCTAATAGCTTCTTTCTTTGTACTGCTTGCCATTGGAATTCTCTCCCTGCTTCCTGTTTCCCCGGCCGTACCAAAAGGCAGAACTTTAAATGTAATTTAAACAAACATCTCGCCTCCAAACTCTCGACCCATGTTTGTTCTCCTATAAATCTGGCCTCTATCAGAGTACCCACTTATGCTTTAGTGATAATATGCCTTGTTTGGGGTGAACAAAGGTTTTTAAAAAAACCCATTAAACTTCGCTTTTATCTTTGTTGACAGAAAGGTAGAAGTATATACGAAAAAAAAAACGGTACAGTTTTATGACTAGCTACGTGGTGGATCTAACTGAAGCTTCCCTCAACCTTTAACTATGAAAGTCGATAAGCTGTTGTTGCTGTTGCTGGTGTTGTTAAGCGAATCGGATTTCTACATAGAGCTCACGAAAATCGTGCCTCAGGATTGCCTGGTCTGCATGAAGACCTCGTTGGTCTCATCTATTTGCTAACCTGCAAAATTGCAGGAGACGTATAGCTTGTCCGCCAGAGAGACAGGTTACTTTCGCATCGGAGAAAGAGAGAGAAAGACAGACAGATAGATAGACTGATAGATTGTCCCGCCACATCTAGTTACATTGTGTGCGTCCGCCCCGTTTTTCCTGCTTGAAATCTTGAACAGTCACAGACATCATCAAAGAACAGTCACAAAAAACAGCAGAGAGACGGGTTACTTGCGCACGCGTGAGAGAAAGACAGACAGATAGATAGACGGGTCGCTTGTCTGGCCACACCTAGTTACATTTGTGGTATTGCTGCTGTGTTTGATAAAAATGACAACACATAGATCTTATGAAATAAGATGTATCTTTAATGACAACACATAGATCTTATGAAATAAGATGTATCTTTATTGGTGGTGACGATCAGGGTGGCGGTAAGATGGGCACAAAGGAATTTAATGGTTGATTCTTTTCCGAGGCCTGATCGTCAGCAAAAAATTCTCGATCGCAATTTTGGGTTCTTATTACATAACAACTTTGTGGCCACATCAACGCGCCCCCCCCCCCCCCATGATATGGCGTTGTCACTGTAGCCACGTCTCCATGACATTTTATTCGGGGAAGGGGTTTCAATCATTGGACAATCCAACAGATCTGTCTATCTATTCTTGGTATGATACCATTGCACCTGGCATGTACTTTGTCAGATGACCTTTCACCTTCCAACATTTCTCTTTCATTCGACATTGATCTTATGTTGCTTCTTCCCGTTTTAATTGCGTTATTTTTATTCAAACGACCTTTCGGTCATCCGATAATTATCTTATCTTTTAACAATCGCCAGGTGCATCTCTTTTTGTCACCATTATTTCCCTTCATGACAATTGGTAGGTTATGTCGCTTCTCCCGATGCAGGTGGTTTATGTTAGGTACATTATTTTTATTCAAATTACATTTTGGTCATCCGATAATTTTGTCATCTTTTGACAATCGATCACACGTTGTCTCTTCTCGTGCATGTGTTTTTCTGGTGTTACGATTTATTTTTATATTCAAATAAGTTTTTGGTCATCCGATAATTATCTTTTCTTTTGACAATCGTCAGGTGCACTTTCCTATTAGCAACATCACTTTTTCGTACACCGACCCGGATGTTTAACACCTTGTATGCACACGCCCCTGCTTGAAGTCTTACATGCCAAGAGATTGAAAATCTCCGTCCGGAAGTCACGTTGTATCATCGACTTTGATCTGGAGTCACCTTTAACCTTTAAGTGTCACTTAACTTTTTCCATTCAAACACGGGCCTCGTTATGCAACAGTAGGAAGATGACTGCATTTGGCTACCTTCACCATAAATCGGATTGTTGGGTTCTTATACTGAATAATTGGTTTGTTGTATTATTTATGCCAGATCGTTTTATGACTTTCCTTATGCCGTATTGTCTTTTGGACCTTTTGTTTGTGAAGTCCAGTTGAGGCTGCTTATACAGTGCTACCGGGCACTTCTGTACTACTTTTATAGACCATACTGAGTAATCGGTGATTTATTTGTTACTTACAAATCCTTTGCTTGGTTAAGTTGAACCACATCATTGCTGGGTTTCTATATGTTTTTAAATGTTAACAGACCTCAGTTGTAGTTGAGATCGCGAAAACGGGCACTGCTGTCGCAAATCACTAACCCAACTGAACCAATTCCTTTAGTCGGAGGGGCGATATTTCTGACATATTGTTATCATTATTCGTTTCTTCTTCTTCTTCTTCTTCTTCTTCTTCTTCTTCCTTTATTATTTCTATCTCTTACTCATTCGCATTAACATATTTTTCCGTTCCATCATTTCAAGTTCCTTCGTCTTTCTTTCTTTTTCTTTCTTTCTTTCTTTCTTCTTTCTTTATCAATTCTTTTATTCATTTTTCATATATCTTTCTTTATTTTTTATTTTTCTATTTTCTTTCTTGTTCTTTCTTTTTTTCTATCTTTCGTTTTGCATTCTTTCGCTTTTCTTTCTTTCTTTTTATCTCTTATTCCTTTCTTTTTCCTTTCTTTTCTTACCTCATCCTTTCTTTCTTCGTCGTCTTTCTTGCATTTTTCTTTTCTTTGATTCTCTTACTCATACTTCTTCTTCTTATATATATTCAGTCCTTTCTTCTTTTCTTTTCTTCTTCTTCTTCTTCTTCTTCTTCTCTTTCTTCTTTCTTTCTTTCTTTTTTTTGTATTCCTTTCTTTCTTTCTTTCCTTTTATTTTCTTACTCCTTCTTATTATATATTCAGTCTTTTCTTTTTCTTTTTCTTCTTCGTCTTCCTTTTTTTCTTTCTTTCTTTTGTGTATTCCTTTCTTTCTTCCTTTCTTTATTTCTGTCTTTCTTTCTTTTTAGTATTCCTATTTTTCTTTCGTTCTTTCCTTTTTTGTATTCATTCCTTTCTTTGTATCCCTTCCTTGCTTTCTTTCTTTCTTCCTTTCTTTCTTTCTTCCTTTCTTTCTTTATTTCTTTCTTTATTTATTTCTATCTTTCTTTCTTTCTTTCTTCCTTTCTTTCTATCTTTCTTTCCTTTCTCCATTTCTTTCTTTCTTCTTATGCTCTTGTTCTGTTTTTCCTCCTTTATTCTTTATTCTTAACTAGCAGAAATTTGTTCTGAGCAATTCCAAGCAAGAAATTGGTCGAACGCATTGTCCCCGAAGGGTTTGAACGATAAATACTCGAGGCAGACATTGAAAATATGAAAAAAAAAAAAACTGTGTGAAAAAAAAAAGAAAAACAAAAATGGCTGAGACAATACGTAAACCGTGTACACAAAACACAAAACAAAAACAAGTAAACAAATAAATGAATGAAGTAAAAAAAAATAAAAATAGACCGACGAACAAAACTCTGGATTGTTTTGAAAAGATGAAGAGAGATGCAACAATATTGCAATACAAAGACGATAACCTTTCGCTGTGAACTATTTTTCAAGGAGTTAAGGGGCCCATTGTTACCTTTCAAAGGGAAACTCTACAAGCATGTCATTCAAGGCTTCCTTTTATTCATTCTTGTCGTTGATAAATAACATTTTCTTTTCTCGCCTTTTCGAAAATGTTTATTTGTGTTTTCATAATTCTAGATATTTTAGTTGGCTCTATTTTCTCGTCACTTTATCATGTAAGATGCTTCTATCCATTCCATACATCTCGATTTGTCCGTCTATCTATCTATCTATCTATCTATCTATCTATCTATCTATCTATATATCTATCTAGATATCTATCTATCTATCTATCTATCTATCTATCTATCTATCTATCTATCTATCTATCTATCTATCTATCTAAGCCTGTTCATATCTATCTATCTATCTATCTATCTATCTATCTATCTATCTATCTATCTATCTAAGCCTGTTCATATCTATCTATCTATCTATCTATCTATCTATCTATCTATCTATCTATCTATCTAAGCCTGTTCATATCTATCTATCTATCTATCTATCTATCTATCTATCTATCTATCTATCTATCTATCTAAGCCTGTTCATATCTATCTATCTATCTATCTATCTATCTATCTATTTGTATTTATTCATATCTCTCTATTTATCTATTAATATTTATGTTCATATCTATCACAATTTTGTCGGCCCGATCTCTCTATCTCAGTATATTATAATCTAACTTATATATGTCAGTACCTATATCTTTATTTTCTTTGTGATATTGGTTCCTATTCAAATCGATCTGAACTATATAAATTTGTTTATATATTATAACTTGTTTGGGAATACTTATTTGTTTCAAGTTAAAACTAGAATGCAAAGGTTGTCCCCCTCTCAAAGACTGAGATTGAATCTTCTTAATCGACAATTTGTCGTACTGATGAAATGCAGTATTTATACTTCTTATTCGTACAACTGCATCGTTAGGCACATGGATATATATGGCAGGTGAGATCTAAAATTCAACCGTGCGGTTGGCGGGTCAGTATATATCACACTGATCAGTCTCTATAAGACGAAACAAGCGCTTGTCTGTGGATATAAATATTTAATAATTAAATATAAATATATATATATATATATATATATATATATATATGATAATTTTATTTACACAGACATGTACAAAATCTGCGACACTGGCATGTCGATGTTATCGATCAACAGTTACTATAAACTTAGATCTCATCAGGCAGAGTTAGAATCCGATCTTAACCTCAGATCATATTTGGAGAGAAACTCTCCAAATATGATCTGAGGTTAAGATCGGATTCTAACTCTGCCTGATGAGATCTCAGTTTATAGTAACTGTTGATCGATAACATCGACATGCCAGTGTCGCAGATTTTGTACATGTCTGTGTAAATAAACTTATCATATTTAAAACTCTATTTTGATATTGAGCACTTTTTATAAACCCGGTTAAAATTCTCTGGATTACCACCCTGTGGATATTTTTTACCTGGATTATTACCATTATATATATATATATATATATATATATATATAAAGTTAGGTATGTGTATATATTTATATACTTGTATGTACAGGATTTATCCTAAACTAATTAACCGATCAGTGTCAATTTTGGAAAACATCAGCTAGACATAAGAGGTCCAAATGTAGGCGATATTTAGTTAAATTTAGGTTTATGAAAAAGGGAGTAAAAACAGATGGAAGCTCTTCATGAAAGCTCAAATGCTCTGATTTTGTGAAATTTTAATAATAAATATTAGACATCAATCAATAAAAAATCCTAAAATGTCAGTTTCTTTGGAGTATTTTAAAGGGTTTTCAGGAGGCATGACATGAACTAAGCATCCTATTTGAAAATTCAAATATTTCAGACTTGCATCGAATTTGATCCATACTTATTGTTACACCGGCCGTTCTTACACAGGAGAAACAACACCGGTTGTCACTATAAATAGTGCGAGTCACCAGAGACACTGAAGACAAAGCGCAGTCTTGTAACTGTCTAGCCAAGAGCTAGTCACTTTCTTACTTTGTTAATACACTTGTTAAACGAACCCTCGACTTGACTTCCTTTATTTATTATTTACTGTGGAACAACTACACAACACTTATTAGACACAATTGAGGAAAAATTCGCAGAATTTTACTTTCTTCTAGAGATCCCTTTACCTTAGCCCTAAAATTTCAGACATTTTCTACAACATTTTCTACATCATGTAATGGATGTTGAGAAAAATTGAAATAAGGATGCTAGAATAAGGTTTAATATAATTATATATTGTTCAAAAATGTTCTATTCGCCGAAATAATTTTGCCTTCTACTATTTATATAAAGTTAGGTATGTGGATATGTTTATATATTTGTATGTACAGGATTTATTCCTAAACGAATAAACCGACCGTTATCGATTTTTTAACAGAGTTGCTAGATGTAAGTTGTAGTAATGTGGGCTATATTTAATTTAATTTAGTTTCATATAAAGTAGGGAAAAACGGGGTGGAAACATGTTGCGAACATTCATATGCTTCCGATTTTTGTGAAATTTTTACAATAACAATTAGACATCAATAAATAAATATTTTTGAAATTCCAGTTTCTTTGGGCTATTTTATAGGGTTTTAAGGCGCATAACATGAGCACAAACTCCCATTTGAAAACTCAAATAGATCAGATTTACATTGAATTGGGTGCATAGTCCTTATACAAAAAATAATAATGTGCTCACGTTACTCACCCTGTTGTCTAGAGTACATATTCCATAAGTCTTAATAATGAGTTAAATAGTGTTGAAATGTATAACTTATATATATATATGTATATATATATATATATATATATATATATATATATATATATATATATATATATATATATATATATGTATATACATATCTAAGTTTATATATATGCACTCCTAAATAGAAAAATTAAAAAACATAATGTGTCCAAATTACTCACCGTGTTGCCTAGAATATATATTCCATAATTCATAAGGATCCGTACATTAGTTTACTAGTTTATCCTGTACATATAAATATATGAATAAATACACATACATACCTAACTAACTAACTACATAACTAACTACCTAACTAACTAACTTACTAACTCACAAACAAATTAACTAACTAACTACTTAACTAACTAACTTACCCACTAACTTTCTAACTCTCTCTTTCTACCCCCCCTCTCTCTCTCTCTCTCTACATATATATATATATTATTTTATGTATCCACATAAAATGTTATCATTATGTTTTATGTATACATTTTCAATATTTACTTCAACAATGTGCAATACGTGAGTAGAGCAAGGTAGTAAGTTATGAAATATATTTATTGCATTTAAGCTACACAGAGGCTTCCGCGTTTCCTCTCCGTAGGGAATCGTCAGGTTAAAATTTTAGTCTGATATATTTTCATAACTTAATATATATATATATATATATATATATATATATATATATATATATATATATATATATAACGATTTATTCTAACGTCACCTCCTCCTCTATTTTTATTTTTCAAGACGTCGTAAATCTCCTACAGTCTATAGACGATCTTTAAAATACAACCCTTTTAAAATAAAAATGCAAAACCACGAATGAATAATTATATGAAACACTTAGTAGAATAAAATAAAAAAAAACTTTTTTAAAACACAAAACTATAAATAATAAATAAAAATAAAACTTAATGAATCCCAACCAATATGCCTTTTTCTAAAGGGACACTTCAGTAATGCACCGGTTTTTAACAATGAACCCAAACGCCATTTCTTATTGTGTTTTTTAAAACCTCATTTCAGTACGCTTACGATTCCCCTTGAACTATGGACATCTTATAAAGTTAACATGTCAGTCCATCTGGATTAAACCGCGGTATGATTCTGAAATATGTTACATATAGTTAAAATATATATATATATATATATATATATATATATATATATATATATATATATATATATATATATATTAAAAATAACCGACAATTTTTGTCTGGCTATTTTAGTGTTGATCCCTTCAATTTAAAATCTTAATCTCGGAAGGAAATTGGCTGATGTAACTGCCATAGTGTACATGTTGGTCCAGAGTACTTTCTGACCCGTCTGGGTCCATCGTCAGTGGAATAATGACAAACAGGTAAAGACCTGGAGTGAGATTTATAATTAATTATGGCGGGAAAATCTAACTATGTTTATTAGGTATTATAAGCATTTAAGTATATTAGTGCTAGTGTTAAAATTAATCTTGTTAATAGCAGGTTTTTTAGTTTTAATGAGTAAAGCTTCTAGTATGTGGAGTTTTTGAGTATTAGTATTATGTTCTAGGATTTTAGTATTGTCTACGAGAAGTTTTCGGATTTGAGAGCGGGGACAGGAATGTTCATTAGTAAGGTGTCTAGCTATTTTACCTGTTTGTCATTATTCCACTGACGATGGACCCAGACGGGTCAGAAAGTACTCTGGACCAACATGTACACTATGGCAGTTGCATCAGCCAATTTCCTTCCGAGATTAAGATTTTAATCCGGAAAATTGAAGGGATCAACACTAAAATAGCCAGACAAAAATTGTCGGATATTTTTAATAATACGTGTCTTAAAGAAAAAATGCTGCCTCGATACACACACACACACATATATATATATATATATATATATATATATATATATATATATATATATATATATATATATATATATATATATCAAGAGAGTTGAGATAAACAAAGTTTTCACATTATTTAACATTATTTATATCAGTGCCAAGAATTTAAATACTACGATTATTTGGTGTACGATCGTTTCCAAGACAATTTGGAAATATTTATTTTGTATTATAGTTCTGATGATTCCAAACTATACCTTCATCAGCGCCCTTTACCCATAATGTACAGAAGTCATTAAAAAATATGATATTTCAGTTTTATTTGAAAAAAAAAATATATCAGGGCAATATTAGGGACATAATGCCCCATTATGCAACCATACATTATTCCATAAGTTAGTTAAAAAACATTATAGCAATTAAGGTACTTTAGTAACAACAAATTAAATGTCTATAATATTAAAAGTACAGGCTGAACCAGGACGAGAATAATAACAAATAAATAAAAATTAATTAAAATAGTAAATTAGGACACATAATAAAAATAATAATAATAATAATAATAATAATAATAACAATAATAATGATAATAATAATAATAATAATAATAATAATAATAATAATAATAATAATAATAATAATAATAATAATAATAATATAATAAAATAAAATGAAAAAATAAAATCAAGAAATAAAAGAATTCAGTTTTATTTGAAAAAAAACATATATCAGGGCAATATTAGGGACATAATGCCCCATTATGCAACCATACATTATTCCATAAGTTAGTTAACAAAGATTATAGCAATGAAGGTACTTTAGTAACAACAAATTAAATGTCTATAATATTAAAAGTACAGGCTGAACCAGGACGAGAATAATAACAAATAAATAAAAATTAATTAAAAAATTAAATTAGGACACATAATAAAAATAATAATAATAATAATAATAATAATAATAACAATAACAATAATAATGATAATAATGATAATAATAATAATAATAATAATAATAATAATAATGATAATAATGATAATAATAATAATAATAATAATAACAATAATAATAATAATAATAATAACAATAATAATGATAATAATGATAATAATAATAATAATAATAATAATGATAATAATGATAATAATAATAATAATAATAATAATAATAACAATAATAATAATAATAATAATAATAATAATAATAACAATAATAATGATAATAATGATAATAATAATAATAATAATAATAATAATAATAATAATAATAATAATAATAATATAATAAAATAAAATGAAAAAATAAAATCAAGAAATAAAATAATAAAACTGATACTTAATAATTATAAAGAACACAATGTAATAAAATATAATAAAGTATAACAAAACAAAATAAGAATAAATATATGAGAATTAATCTAAGAATGAATAAAAGAATAAATAAATAAATAAAATAAAAATTAATTTTATTTATGAAAATACACGAAATAGAGTAGAGTATAAATAAAGGAAAACTTAAAATAATTACTAGATAAAAGTCTATAATAGAGTGTACAGAAATATACTGAGAAATAAAGATATAACTTGAAAATATAATTATACTTATTAGAAAAGAATGCACAATAATTAGAAAGAAATGTAGAATAATGATGATGAAGAGTAGAGGTATAAACCTATATAGAAAATGCCAGAGAATGAAAAAAATCATGATAGAAAAAATACAAACTTTAAAAAATTATTTAAGTAACATTAAGAGAAATAGAAAAAAAATAATGAGAAAAAATAATAATTAGACAAAAATAGAAATTAGAAAAAAAAGAAATAATTAGAAAAAAAAAAATAATATCTACATACACGTGTACACATACACATATATATAATAGAAAACAAATAATAATAAAAATAATAATTATAAAAATATAGTAATTAGAACAAAAAATTATAATTAGAAACAAAGAAATAATGATAACTACATACATGTGTACACATACACACAGATACATACCCACACATATATATATATATATTTATATATATATATATATATATATATATATATATATATATATATATATATATATATATATATATATATATATATATATATATATATACAATCAAAAGCGCTTTGATATAGAAGACGTATCAATTATTTTTTATATTGTATACAACACAATTATATTTATATATTGTGTGTATTTAGACATAATGTTTTCCTTTCGACAAACGTTGTGGTATAACACTGAATGTCGTTGTTTAATTAGTTTTTTTATCTACTCGATTTTTCGAATAATCCTCCGCTTATTTCTGTCGAATTGTCGGATGTATGCTCTGTAGGTGTTTTTGTTCCATTTTCTTTGTAAGTACTTTCCACTGACTCTCTGAATCGTCTTCAGGTGGAGCGTTGGACATGCACGTCTGCTAAAGTTCAAACTATGCGGCAATTTATACCTTTTTTTAAAAAGAGTATGTATGGGTGATTAAATTCCATATTTGGAACGCGATCACGTGTTAGGCACGTCGCTAATTAAAATTTACAATATTTAAAATTTAAAATTTACAATATTTAAGATTTAAAATTTACAATATTTAAAATTTAATATTTACAATATTTAAGATTTAAAATTTACAATATTTAAAAAGGTTAAACGTAGTATGCTATATAGATTCTCTTAAGATGAAGAAATTCGTATGTCCCTAATCTCCATCGCTATGTCCTGAGGTAATTTTGAGATCTCCGCATGCATTCTATTTCACTGGGAGCTAATTCCTTTAATTTGACAATCCAGTTCAATCTGCATCATATTTATGGCTGAGTCAGCCCTGAGATAATTCGGCAAATGTCGTTCGATAAACGCACGTGGGCTGAATCCTTTTCTGTCATGTTGAATGGCGGTTTGTATTTATTCACCTGTTATCGGTAACAAAAGAAGAGAGTAAGGGCGCTTGTAGCCTATTGCTTTTCCAAAAAAGAAGTGAGCCAAATTCGCTAACAGCATAGCGAATAAAAGGAAACTAAAGAAAAGCGAGCAAGTCACCATTTTAACATCTGTACAAAGTGATAAAGATGAACTTGAGATAAAATGGGGTAGATATAGACCTGGTCAGAGATAGGTTAGTTTGAAAGTTATGTTCTAAAATCGTGCAACACATGCCAGCATGTAAAATGGACGCAAAACCGATGCTGACGATGATGACGATGATGATGATGATGATGACGATGATGATAACGATGATGACGATGATAATAATGATGACGATGATGATGATCATCATCATGATGATCACGATGATGACAAATAGACTGCTTGATAGAAATATCACGTTTATATTACATGTTGGAAAATGAATTCGAACATTAGAATAAATGTTAGACAGAATGTAGCCACACGGACGTAGCGAGATATAATAATAATTATTCTCAGTCACTTTGTGCTCAGATATTAGCATTAGTATAACATTAGCATTAGTGTAACATTAGCATTAGTGTAACATTAGCGTTAGTGTAACATTAGCGCTAGTGTAACATTAGCGTTAGTGTAACATTAGCGCTAGTGTAGAGTGTAACATTAGCATTAGTTTAACATTAGCATTAGTGTAACATTAGCATTAGTGTAACATCAGCGTTTGTGTAAGATTAGCATTAGTGTAACATTAGCATTAGTGTAACATTGCGTTAGTGTAACATTGGCATTAGTGTAACATTAGCGCTAGTGTAACATTAGCGTTAGTGTAACATTAGCGCTAGTGTAACATTAGCGTTATTGTAACATTAGCGCTAGTGTAGAGTGTAACATTAGCATTAGTTAAACATTAGCATTAGTGTAACATTAGCATTAGTTTAACATCAGCGTTTGTGTAAGATTAGCATTAGTGTAACATTAGCATTAGTGTAACATTGCGTTAGTATCCGTGTTACACTAGCACTAATATATCACTAGGAGAAGAATTTTAAAAAAACATCCGCCAAAAATAACTTTTTATATAATAAAACACAATAATTTTAATACAAAGACTATATAATATACATGTTTCAACGCAAGTAAAATTAACACGCTGAAATAATTTACAAGTAGCATGCAATATGCAAAAGCTTGTGCTTAGCGCAAAGGAAACCTTTGTTACACAAAATTGTGCGAGTAGAAAACTTATAATATAACGAGCACCTTCTCTGTCATTCTGTCTGTCTGTCCGTCCTGGGGAATTTTTGTAAAGAGAGGGGAGGGGGGTGCGAGATAATTACTATTTAATTAATTTCAAAGTCGGAAACATAAACAAATACATTGTCTCACATATTAACGACTAAATAAACAATAAATAATTTTCGGGGTCAACGTCGCGATTCGAACTCACAACCTTAACTGCCAAACGCTCTACCGAAACCTCCACTGAGACATAGTTAAAATCAAAATATAATTTTCTAACTTGAACAAATCGCTTTTTTTCCACATCTCTCCATTAGCAATAAATGATCGTATAATAAGTGGTTCTTTTTAGACTTTGGGGTCTGCGTCCGCGCTCGATATGTTCTTCCAAAATACAATTGGGTTTGCGTCCGCCCTCGATATGTTCTTCCAAAATACAATTTGGTCTGCGTTCGCTCTCGATTTTTTCAGGGAGGGGGAATAAATCCCCCCCCCCCATTTTTTGGGGGGAGGGGGGTAACTGTCTCCGAGAAAAACTGACGCTGAAAGAACAAATATTGCTTGTTTTCAGGTAACGTTCACGTGACCTCCCATAGAACTAATTACGTGATCAACACGCCATCTGTCGTCAAAGCCAATTATTAATCTAAGGGAGAGAATTGTACCTTTTTAACGTGCTAAAATTGATTTGTGCATATGACGCGACGTAAATCTTGCTGACGTAAATCTTTTAAAATGATTAATATGTCATTTCACTCTGTTTATACCTATAGGTTTATCTCAGTATATTTCATATCAATTTGAATTTGTTCATAGATGTCTCTTTATCTATCATTACTTATGTTCATATCTATCACAATCTGTCCACATCTTTCTATCTATCTCTTTCTCTTATATATTTAGGGTAGGTCGATTTTACACATTTTTTTAAATATAAAAAAAGGCACGTACCGAAAGTTGTATATAGACCTATTAAATACTCATGCAAAAAATTAGATCAAAAACTTCAGCGGTTTTTTGAGCGTTTGGTATCAAAGATCGTAGACAAGAATATACTGAAAATTCCTCGTTTTTGCAAGATTTGCTTGAATACTGGTGTGAAAACCAAATAATTTGTGCATTTAAAATCAGCGAATGTCCTTTTATTTTATAAAAATGATATTAATTAAAGAAATCTTCAAATTGAAAATTTGCCCCCCCCCCCCTCATTTTCAGTATCTGCTTTTTTAAACTACCTTTTAACGTTATGAATTAAACAGTAATATTTGAATACCTAAAAAAATGATTTTTTTCTGTTATAAGTGAAAATATAATAAGCAAAGAAATAAGGAAAAACCTAACACTATTTTAATGGAGCTTAATATTGAGAGTCAAATTGCTCCATATAAGACCCCTTAGACAAAAATGCTGGTCTCAATTTCTGACTCAAAACTTTGGCTGTAATGTGATGATGCCTTGCTTCAAAACCATATACAGTTTGTGAAGCTTCTGTTATTAACTTAACTGCCCGTTCCACGCACTGAGAATGCCAAAAATGCAGCATAATTTTAAATCTATTAATTGTGTCCAATGTGTGGCATTAAAATTAATAGGTGGTATTCTTTTTAATCTTTTTTTGGTTGACTCCTCACTCCTGAAAGAACAAATTAATTAATTGAATTATTAAAAAATTCCAATCTGTACTGCTTTAATAATTATGGTGAAATTAGATAAAATCTTTAAAAATCATTCTATAAATTGGAATAAATAATTGAGTCAGAAATATATGAATAAATATTACTTACCTAATGGCCAAAATTCTTTTTAAAGCTTCTTCTCTTACTTCAATCTCTTCAGATTTAACCATGGAATATAGAAAGTTTTCAGGCAGTAAACAAAATGTATTACCTTGTATATTTCTAAATGTGATATCTTGGATTTTCGTGAGGCTGCTCCTTAATCCTCTGGGTCATATTAAAAATGTGCACTTGCTGATTGTGGAATTTACTATTTCTTTTAATTTCAAACCAAGAAGTGGCATACACATTTACAATAAAATTTACTACATAGTGTAGTTTTGTTGTGTGCCTTTGTGGGTATGCACCACGAGTCCATAAACACATGAGCCTGATGGCCAAAGTTAACCATCTTGCTTGGTTTAAAGGACCAATTTTCCAGGAGGTATATCTAGAGTCAACCTTACCTCTAGAAATACCTACTGTGTATTCATAAAGGAGTCTTTGGTCAGAACTAAGATCATGTATTTCATCAATTTTAAAAATTGACTCTAGAGGATTGCTAATAGTGGAAAATGATATTTGGGGTAAATCATGGCAATCATTTGAGCATAATTTCCCCAGAGGGCCACTGAATGTTGTAGGGCTCTTTGCGCAACCATCTATGTTTTTAAAAAAGGTTTCTGAAAGGTAGTTCATTATGATGCAAAGAGCAACCAATTGTGTGAAGATTTTTTAAAAGTTTTTTTTCTAAAATTGCAACCATTCCACCTTCGCAACCTGTGTTGGTATTAGTGTTGTCAACAAGTATAGCCTTGATACTGTTCTCACTGTGGAATTCATGCAAAACATCCACCACTTGATCTGCATGAACAGCACCTGTTGCACCACTATTAGGAAGAACTCTGTGTCAGATATTTACTTTCACATGATGTTTCTTTTGTAAAAGTTAAATGGTGTTCTGGTCCCTTAGTTTTTTTCATAATTCTCTGTCTATTTTCATCCACAATTTCCTTATACATCAATGTGTCCTTATCCATTCTCCCATCAACTCCAATACATATAATATTTTAGGTGGGGTAAAAACCCCTGGCTGAAATAGTTTTATTTGTCTACCTCCAACAAGGTAAGATGTGACACAAGGTCATGAAAGTGGGATTAGATAAGCCTGCGCTATAGAGGTGAGCACTCTGGCCATTAAAAAATTGACTGGGCAGCCCCGTCGGCATTCCCCTGTAGGGGCGTCTCAGACGGTTAGCAATAAACTTACTCCTCCCCAAAGAGGGAAGGCAAAGCCTGGGAGGGTGCACCTCCTAGAACTGCACAGGACGGACAAGCCCCAATAGACGGGCGTAAATGCAGACCCAAAGGCCCGGACGATACCGATTTATTTGGTGGGGTAAAACCCCCTGGCTGAACTAGATTTTATTTATCTATCTCCAACAAGGTAAGATTGACACAAGGTCAGGAAAGTGGGATGAGAAAGCCAGTGCTCGAGAGGTGAGCACTCTGGCAATTTAAAAATTGCCTGGGCAGCTCCGTCGGCATTCCCCGGTAGGGCCGCCTCAGACAGTAAGCAATAAACTTACTCCTCCCCAAAGAGGGAAGGCAAAACCTGGGAGGTGCACCTCCTAGAACTGCACAGGACGGACAAGCCCCAATAGACGGGCGTGAATCCAGACCCAAAGACCCGGACGATACCGGTTTATTTGGTGGGGTAAAAAACCCTGGCTGAACTAGTTTTTATTTATCTAACTCCCACAAGGTAAGGTGTGACAAAAGGTCGGGAAAGTGGGATTAGATAAGCCAGCGCTCGACAATTCAATATATATTTGTGATAATTAAATTTGTAAACACAGAATCAACACGTGAATTCAAATTCGCTCGTTGAATTTTCAACCGGTGAATACCATAAAAAATATCCAATAAATAAAACGCCTATGTAAATAAATAATTATTTATATATAAAATTAAATATTATAGTGTTTTATTCCTTTTTAATTTGAATATGTGCATTTAATTTCTTAAGAAAAGGAATAATAAACTTTTAAATATTTATTATTAAGTAATGTATTACTTTTTTTTGTTAAAACCCGAGTTTAATTTAAGGCGGCACTTCTGCCGGTGAAATCTAGGCTGTGAGAAAAAATCTCGATTTATTTGATCTTAAAGTTGCAATGCTCAAATAAATACAAAGTTTTGAAGAAAAATATTTCTTGTGGTAACTTTTGACATTATTTGGCAACTTTCTTCGAGTGCGATAATTTACAGTTTCAAAATCGACCTCCCCTAATATATATATATATATATATATATATATATATATATATATATATATATATATATATATATATATATATATATATATATATATTGTTGTGGTGTACAAATCACCCCTATTGGAGAACTGATGGTATCAACCAGGTATAATAAATACCACTGGTTGCAGAGACTCAGACAGACCTTCATACCATGTTTTACCGCATGTTATGAACCCGTTCATCTCGTACCACAAATAGTGACAGGGTTAAAATATAACAATATATTTATCATAAAGCAATACAGAACGCCACTAATGTGGTAGGAGATGAACGGGTTCATAACATGCGGTAAAACATGGTATGAAGGTCTCTCTGAGTCTCTGCAACCAGTGGTATTTATTATATTTGGTTGATACCATCAGTTCTCCAATAGGGGTGATTTGTACCCCACAACATATATATAATTATTTTATAATAAATATTTTTAATTATTATCGACATAGTATACGTTTCATCCTTGCGGAAACTTTAGTGAGGCGATAACTGTTCAGTCGGTCATACGATTCGAACAACCGGACACGCGTAACCTTTTAACCTAAATGCGACTGCTCCAATGAGGCCACTTTCAATAGCTATGCGGTAGATGTGAAATAAACCTCATTTATGTTATTTCAAGCGGACAGCATAGTTAGCTGTGTTTACAGTTTTCGACAGATTACGTGGACAGAAACTCGCATTTGGCTTAAATTAAACCCTAATTTCATTTCTTCTAAAGACCAGCCGAAAGGGAACTATAAATAATTATTTAATAATAAGTATTTTTTATTACTGTCTACACGCGTATAGTTTCATCCTTGCGACATATTCAGCGTGGAGAAAACTGTTCAGTCAATAGCACGATACGAATATATATATATATATATATATATATGATTATTTTTAATTAATATTTATATACGCATAAAAGCCTGTTTCGTCTTGATTTAGACTCATCAGTGTGGCCATATACTGCGGATTCACCGACTGAATGACTCTTAACCTAGAACCTCGAATCTCAGTTACCATTGACTGTTATGATCCGACGCTCCTGTCGTTGCGTCCATCTGCAAAGGTGTCTCATTTGCAAATATGAGAAGGAAATATACCGTATATATTATTACTTTACATTAATCTTCTAAGATGTTAACTTTCAAGGGAAAGAACTTTGCATTATAGCTTGACAGAAACTTTAATACTTTTTACCAGAGTGCTCGTGCCTTAAGAGAGGAATTAAAACACAAAAGCAAAAAATATAACACAAACAACAAAATAATCAAATACAAATAATAAAAAAAAAACAGCAAAGAGTAAAAATAAAACAAAATTAAGGAAAAATATTTAGAAAACACACGAATCCCTCAAATAAATTAAAAAAAAAACAAAGAGTAAAAAGAAAAAAAAAATTAAGGAAATAATATTTTGAAAAAACACGAAACCCTCAAATAATTTTTTAAAAAACAGCAAAGATTAAAAAGTAAACTAAATTAAGGAAAAATATAAAAAACACACACGAAACCATCAAATAAATAAAAAAAAACAGCAAAGAGTAAAAAGAAAAAAAATTAAGGAAATAATATTTTGAAAAAACACGAAACCCTCAAATAAATTTAAAAAAAACAGCAAAGAGTAAAAAGAAAACTAAATTAAGGAAAAATATAAAAAACACACACGAAACCCTCAAATAAATTTAAAAAACAGCAAAGAGTAAAAAGAAAAAAAAATTAAGGAAATAATATAAAAAAAACACATGAAACCATCAAATAAATAAAAAAAACAGCAAAGAGTAAAAAGAAAACAAAATTAAGGAAAAATATAAAATAAAAACACACAAAACCCTCAAATAAATTTAAAAAACAGCAAAGAGTAAAAAGAAAAGAAAATTAAGGAAATAATATAAAAAAAAACACGAAACCATCAAATAAATAAAAAAAAACAGCAAAGAGTAAAAAGAAAAGAAAATTAAGGAAATAATATAAAAAAAAACACGAAACAATCAAATAAATAAAAAAAAACAGCAAAGAGTAAAAAGAAAAGAAAATTAAGGAAAAATATTAAAAAAAACACATGAAACCCTCAAATAAATTTAAAAAACAGCAAAGAGTAAAAAGAAAAGAAAATTAAGGAAATAATATTTAAAAAAACACATGAAACCCTCAAATAAATTTAAAAAACAGCAAAGAGTAAAAAGAAAGCAAAATTAAGGAAAACATATAAAAAAACACACACAAAACCCTCAAATAAATTTAAAAAAAACAGCAAAGAGTAAAAAGAAAAGAAAATTAAGGAAAAATATTAAAAAAACACACAAAACCTTCAAATAAAATTTAAAAAATACATCCCCAGCTTCACTATTCCTTTTTCAATCTTCCCCTTCTTTTTCTCTCCTTAATTTCCCTTCTACCGCGCATTCTCATACTTTACTCTTCTTCTCTTTGTTCGTACCTATTTAAAAAAAATTGAAACAACACTTCAACGCCAACAATTTTGAACTTTATGTATCTGGCCTGTCAATGCCTAACTATTTTTCTGTCGAATCTAACAATAGCCTGATTCCTTTCTATTTCTTTTCTCCCACCAGTCCAAGTCGACAGAATTCTGCATAAAAATCTCACCTGCAAAACCTGGACAGCCGATGACTATGTAATTGGGCGGATCTGCATTTTCTACCAGCTTATTGTATTTTTGTTTAGCTTTCTATCAAATTGATCAGTAAAACATGTTATAGCATCTATCTTTTGTGGTTTCTTGGTCTTACCGGATTCTAGGACAAGAATTCATCTAGTCTGATGTAGTATCCAGCTTAGTGCTGTTACTATAGGCAACATCACTTGGAGAAGGTGCACCATTCTTTGTATAATCCAGTGTGGTGTAGCCATACCGAGGGGATCTTATTTGCGCTGCGGATACTATATTATTTTGAATATTTGGTCAGGGTTTATTTTTACGAGGAAGTCTCCTTATGCCAGGTTGTCCTGACAAACCTCTGTACACAGAGATCTTAGACACTTAAGAATAGTGTCTAGTAGGTATTCAAATTCTCTCCAAGGCATTCAAATTCTCTCCTTGTTGTTAGTATAGCAACACTTTTATAGACGATACTTAAATTCTTCTGACCTTGGCTACACATGTGCATACATGTTTCAGCTGAGATCTTCTTCGAAATACAGGATACTCGGGCCTTCTTAATAACTCGATTTCGAAAGAGATCGCTACTGAAACATGTAGGCACATATGTAGCCAACCATGTTTGTATATATAAAAGAATTTTTACCATAATATAGCTCTACCTGTTATTGATATTATGTTATAAGCACTAGAGTTTCATTGGATTAACATCCAGAAAACTACAACAATACAATACAATTACTATATATATATATATATATATATATATATATATATATATATGATTATTATTATTATTGCGTAAACAATTAGAGAAGATCCCGCACATAACGTTCAGCAACTCTCCCATTCTGGACTGAGTTTTTACTTTCATGTCTTTATTAATAACAAGTTTATTTTGTTGTCGTCTCTTTGACAATATATAAACAAAATAAAGCAAGTAGTACTAGTATCATGTAAGCTAATATTACCTTTCAATGGTTGGGTTGTCGGCGACTAAACATGAACCCCCCATGAAGCAGGCTTTGGCTTGTCTAATAAGAAAATCCAGCAACACTAAACAGAAGAGCTGTCAAACGTTGGATGGGCTTCAGGGGAACCAATGGCCATGCATATTGATGGAGAGTAGAAAGTTAACCCTAGCACTAACCCTAACCCTAACCCTAACCCTTACCCTAACCCTAACCCTAATCCTAACCCTAACCCCAACCCTTACCCTAACCCTAATCCCAACCCTTACCTCATAACACTCGCGTCCCACCTACTTTCCCATTTAGTCATCATGTTACTTTAACGATGTTTCTGACAAAGGGGAAACAATTGCTGTTTCCTTGGTCGACTGCTGTTTTTGAGTAAGGTTGTATCTGAAGGTGTTCAAACCTCTCGTAATACTCATCATCAGTCAATTGTCTATCTATCCAGCTAATCAAATATAATCAAATATAATGTTTAGCCTTGATAAATGTTGGCTTATTAGTAAAAAAAATAAAACATACAAAAACGAAAAATAACATCCTAAATACATACAGTAAATAAATACCAACCAATTTAGGACCGGTTACTGTACTAGTATATATATATATATATATATATATATATATATATATATATATATATATATATATGTGTGTGTGTGTGTGTTATATTTCAGTACTTAAAATAGTTGTACAATAAGTGTGTTTTCTACAGCAGTATTATTTTCTCCTCTCCAGGAGTTAGGCACAAGGCCAGTTTTATCCTACTCCCACAAGTAAGATGTGACCCAAGGTCGGGTCGGAAAGTGGGGGTTGAAAAGCCAGCGCCCAAGAGGTGAGCACTCTGACCATCAAAAATTGCCTGGGCAGCCCCGTCGGCATTCCCCGGTAGGGGCGCCTCAGGCAGTAAGCAATAAACTTACTCATCCCCAAAGAAGGGAGGCGAAGCCTGGGAGGGTGGACCTCCTAGAACTGCACAGGACAGACCCATAGACCGGCGTAAATCAAGCCCCGAAGGCCAAGACAATACCAGTCCATGGAGTGTAGTATCCATCGGAACAGATACTACACTTTGATCTCGACCAAAGGCCCTCATCAGATGATGCCTCTGAGTGCAGGCATCGTTTCAGGGCCGAAGCATCACTATCATTATTGAGCGCCCCAGCAGTATCTCACGATTATACAAGACCTTGTTGGATTGTCGTTACGCTGTGGGATTGCCATATCCACACTAATGCAGTTAGAGCCTTGTCTTGTATCTTCTTTATGTATTTCCTCTTGTCTGATGAGGAAATATGAGGATTAGTCAAGAATGCATGGGTTGAGTTGGCAATGGAATCTCGGCATCCGACACAATTATCTAATATTATTATATTATATAATTTGTATATGTTGTGTGTCCGTGTGTGAGTGTATGTCTGTGCATGACAGACCGAGTAAAATGATATTTAAAATTTAAGCATGCCAGACTGACCAATGAACAAGTCCTCTTATAGAAATACTTGGATACATCTGATATAAGCTTCCTCTATTCAATCTTCACGTTTACCAAATAAAAATGACATTTCACACTTAAGCGTGACAGACAAACAAAAATGCGATTTAAAACTTAAGTGTGACTGATTGACCAACAAACATATATTCTTATATATGGACGCATCTAAAATAGGATGCGTCCATTCAATGTGCATGTTTAGTGATAGCAATACTATTTCAAACAGAAGCGTGACAGACCAACGGACAACGCCTCATATAGAGATACGATAACATATCCGAAAATTGTTTTCAAAAAACGAAACACTGTTTGAGTCGTTTAAATAGATATTAGAGTGTATAACATAATTGGATTTTTGCTTGGATGCTTCACTTCGGCAATATCCTCTTTTCATGACAAAGCACTAATTGTAATAAAGCAATGCATCATGGGTAATTCATTCTTGGGTATGTTAAATGGCTTCGTCTGGCATAGAATTCATTCTGTACAGATGGCCGGCCTTTCTCTTTAATCTTACGTTTTACTCTCAAATGACAGATTGTATAAATTGAGTATTATTTGTGATCATTCGTTGAGATTTTTGTTTTAGTTGCGTCCATATGTCTTTATTAGAGGTTATGTCTGTTAATTCGTTCGCCCGTGCATTGGTCTGTCATGCTTACTTTTGGAATATAATTTTCTTCTTTAAACATGCAAATTTAATTGATGCATCTAATTCTAAATGCGTCCAAGCATCTCTATAAGACGCTCTGTCGATCCGTCAACCCGTCACACTTAACTCTATATATTATTTTTGTTTTGCTGTCACATTAAAGTTTGAAATATCATTTCCGTCAATCTGTCACGATTAAGTCTAAAATATTATTTCTCGTCAGCCTGTCACACTTAACTCTAAAATATTATTTCTGAGTGCCTGTCACAGTTTAGTTTGAATTATCCATTCTGTTAGCCTATCACGCTTAAGTCTAGAATATTATTTTTGTTTGTCTGTCACACATAACTTTGAATTATCATTTCCGTCAGTGTGTCATGCTTAAGGCTAATATATTATTTCTGTTTGCTTGTCATATTTAAGTTTGAAATATTTCTGTCTGTCTGTCACGCTTAAGTCTAAAATATGATTTTTGTTTTCCTGTCACACTTAACTTTGAATTATCATTTTCGTCAGCCTGTAACACATAAGTGTAAAATATGATTTTTGTGTGCCTGTCACACTTAAGTTTGAATTATAATTTCCGTCAGTCTGTCACACTTAAGCATAAAATATTATTTATGTTTGCTTGTCACACTATAGTTTGAATTATCATTTCCGTCAGTCTGTCACACTTTAGTATAAAATATTATTTTTGTTTTCCTGTTACACCTATGTTTGAAATATCATTTCTGTCAGTCTGTCATGCTTAGGTTTGAAATTCTGTTTCTAGAAGCGTCTATGCAGCTCTATTAGCCGTGCTGTCGGTCCGTCCATTTGTTGGTCCGTCACACTTTAATTTGAAATATCCTTTTCATTGCGAGACGTACGGATGGAATGGATGCATCTTTGGAATATCCGTTCTCCTTTTTTTTTTTACTTTTTGTTGAGGAAGGGCGAATGTGTACGCTGTTGGGCATCCTTCCAAAAACAAAGTTTGTTTTGAAAAAGAGAAAGAAACTGTCTGTAAACATTTCATAAAATATATTGGATTTACAGTTATTTACTAAGATCAGATTAGTTTTGGCATAAGCCCCAAGTAGATTGTGAACATCAAAATCATATATATCTTAAATATATAATAAACTCAACCGGATTTTAGAATTTAGACCTAGATAGCAATGCATTTGACAAATCGATAATTTATTCCCCTTCTTTCTATAATCCTCTTAATTTTAGGAAATTAGGACCCTAGTTGGCCATAGCAAGGTCTTCATCTGTGCCGGACATCCATAAACAACAAATACAACGTTGTCTTTGATTTTATTCATAACTTGCATATCATTACTTTCAGAAAATACATCATAACATTAGTAACATGTAGTTAAGGGCTGAGAACAGGATTTGCTTGAGTCATTAACTTTTCCTGATCAATGTTGAGATATACCCACTTGTCTATAATATAAATGTAGCGTCTTAGTCGTTTTGTCTTTCTGTCTGTTTTCTGATGCAATTGAAAACAAAGCCCTATGCTAAGATAAAAAAATGATATTTTGTAAAATATAACAAGGAATCTAAAGTAGCATTAATATTCTATCAGATGTATTTTACAATTATATTGTGGGGTCTGTGTTCATGTCAGACGTCTATAGACAGCACAGGCGACAGCATACTTTATGTTTGAAATTTAAAAAGAAATAAGACAAAAATAGTAACATGGTGTTATGGGATCGGGAGTTCACATAACTGGTGTTAAAAACTAGTTTAATGTTTCTTCTTCATTTTTGCTTCTATTTGATGGTGTACCAATTCAGGGAACTTTTAGCATTACTAACCAGCAAAGCGTTACCACTGTCGACCAAGTGAAGAGTCTATCAGGCCTTGTGTACACAGTGTGATTATGTATGGAAGTTAAACCTGACAAGTAAGGGTTGAGGACATTCGCTGCACGAAGAGAAATGATATGAGAATGATACGATTGATGTGTAATGTGAGTCTTGAAGACAGGCTTAGTTCTGATGACCTCAGAGGAAGATGAAATCTGGAGAATATGAGATGTGCACAGAACAGGAGACTTCGATGGTATGGCCACGTTGAAAGAATTCGTAGGAGATCTTGGTTCAGTAGATGTAGAACAGTTAATGTTGCAGGTCCAGGTCTGGGGGGAAGACCGAGTAAAACATCGGAGTAAGTGATACAAATGGACTTGAGTGAAAGAGGAATAAATAAAGACTTGACCCGAGATAAGTTAGTTTTGACGTCGATTTCTTAAAGCCGTCCAACGCATGCCAGCATGTAGAACAGACTGATGATGATGATGATGATGATGATGATGATGATGATGATGATGATGATGATGATGATGATGATGATGATGATGCAAATATGCAAAGCTGCTATCACGAATAAAACGAAACTCAAAGTTTTCAAGGCATCGATCGAATGAATCCTACTCTATGGATCAGACTATTGGACACTAAATGTTGCTGGATCTAAGAAACTCTATGGATCACACACGATTGTCAACAACATTTCATGACAAGAGCATGTAACAAACAACATTATGTATGGTTGCTTTCAGTGCAAATCCGCAGTTGTTCAACATTGACTCTTGTCACTGGTTGGACATGTATCTCGACACAATTAGCCTGCTGGAAAAATGCTTCTGTGATCTTCAGAGGTCAAGCGACGGGCTGGGAGGCATCATATTATAATCCAATCTCTTCTGGATTGGCGATTCTTGTTGCAATGAGTGAGTGAGCATCATGGCACATGAACTTTATGAATGTTTCACCATTAATTGATAGAGACTCAAGAAGAAGGAGAAAAAGAAGAAAAAGAAGAAAAAGAAGAAGAAAAAGAAGAAGAAAGAGAAGAAGAAAGAGAAGAAGAAGAAAAAGACGATAAAGAAAAAAAAGAAAGAGAAGAAGAAAAAGAAGAAGAAGAAAAAAGGGGAAGAAGAAAAAGACGATAAAGAAGAAGAAAGAGAAGAAGAAGAAGAAGAAGAAGAAGAAGAAGAAGAAGAAGAAGAAGAAGAAAGAGAAAAAGAGCAAGAAGAAAAAGAAGAAGAAAAAGAAAAAGAAGAAGAAGAAGAAGAAAAAGAAAAAGAAGAAAAAAGAAGAAAAAAAGAAAGAGAAGAGGAAGAAGAAGAATAAGAAGAAGAAGAAGAAAAAGAAGAAGAAAAGAAAAAGAAGAAGAAGAAAAAGAAAAAGAAAAAAAAAGAAGATAAAGAAGAAGAAGAAAGAGAAGAAAAAGAAGAAAGAGAAGAGAAAGAAGAAGAAGAAGAAGAAGAAAAAAGGGGAAGAAGAAAAAGACGATAAAGAAGAAGAGAAGAAGAAGAAAGAGAAAAAGAACAAGAAGAAAAAGAAAAAAAGAAAAAGAAGAAGAAGAAGAAGAAGAAAAAGAAGAAGAAGAAAAAGAAGAAGAAGAAGAAGAAAAAGAAAAAGAAGAAAAAAAGAAGATAAAGAAGAAGAAGAAAGAGATGAAGAAGAAAGAGAAGAGGAAGAAGAAGAAAAAGAAGAAGAAGAAAAAGAGGAAGAAGAAAACAAGTTTGTCCATAGAAAGGATTTATAGGGTAAACATATCTTTAAATCCTATATTTATGAACCAATAGAGCAGAGATAAATAAGATCCAAAAAAGACTATCACCTTTTTGTACAAAAAGAGGCTCCAAACAGAAAAAAAGAAATTCTAAAAATAACAAGTCACATTACTTGTCTATAATTACGTCTGTTAAAATTATTTACCCCCACCCCAAACAAACAGGCTTGTATTTGTTTTACCACCGTTAAATGATATGGGGGGGGCATTTTTTGTGATAGTTTCATCAGTAAGAGGTGTGATACTTAATAGGATTAATACTCACCGAACACCCAACATTTTATTTATGGGTTGATCTCAAATATAATGTCTATCAAAACAATCCCCAGACTACTCCTGAGATAAAAAGGGGCATCACAGCCCCAAATCAACGCAATACGATAAGAGGCGAATGTCAGTGTTATTGACAATGTTGGCACATCGTATCCAGATGTGCTTATCACTCAACAACGATAAGACAAAGTCTGTTGGCTATTTATGCCTAAAACTTGATGGACAAGTCATGCATAGGGGGGAAGTTTATTCATATTATTTGGACCCGCCATTCATTTATTCATTCCGTATGAATCAGATTATTCTATTGTTGGCATCGGTTTCCCCGATATCTTTCTAGTTAGAATTCCTTCTAGAAAGACGTCAAGTACTTATAGGAGGGACCACGTGAAGGTTGCCAACATCATAAGTGAAAGTGCTTCTGTAGAACTAACTGGATTCGAACTTGGCACACCCAAGTTATCACCTCCCATTTGGACCTGTGACACAACAGATAAACGTGCTATGTATAATAAATTCTAAGTAACAGTTTTTTGGAGGCTGAAGGTTCAATCCTCAGTACGGGCGATACTAAGAATACAATTGCAAATTACTTAAGACTTCTACCCGATCATGGCTGATGGAACGAGAACAAGCTACCCCTGTAAAGTGTTCCGTTCTGAATTCCATACAGATTCCCGAGTTTGACATACACATATCTGAGTACAACTAGCCGCACCTGAAACAGGTCAGAGGTTACATCAGGTGAGAACAGTAGTTCGAATGATCTAAATTATACAAATTATCCTCATCTCAAAATTGCCGAAACATTAAGTTTATTTGTACCAAATATGGTTGGATTGCAGAAAGGATTATAGATTTAATTTATGATTACAAGAGTTTCATTTTTTGGGGGGTGGGGGTGGGGGAGGGGTGTTACCTTATATT
Source organism: Sepiola atlantica (assembly GCA_963556195.1). Classification (NCBI taxonomy): domain Eukaryota; kingdom Metazoa; phylum Mollusca; class Cephalopoda; order Sepiida; family Sepiolidae; genus Sepiola; species Sepiola atlantica. The sequence continues at coordinate 38,723,989 of OY744535.1, read as the reverse complement.
ACTTGGCTTCGAATAGAAATAATTTATTCAAAACTAATTTCACTTTCATTGCTAGGAACGGTTATTTTAACTAATTCTTAATAATAACTCAGCTATATGAAAAAGAACACAGAGGTTTCATCCATTTATGCATTCCTTGGTTTGTTTTTCTTCAAGTTTAGTTCAAACTTTGTAACCATGTAATATTTTGCTGATGTAAAGATACAAAATACTAAGCTAAAAATGACTGCATTACTTTATGTTTACATCATAGATAGTCAGCTATATTAAAGTTTCCGGTTAGTTTCTCTGTTCCAGCAGTAACAACAACAGCAACAATAGCAACAACAGCAACACCCCCGCAAGTCCAACCTTTTCTCACCATGGTAGAGGGGGTGGCCACGTGACAGTGTCAGAGCTAACCGGCTAACAGGGCTCTGGTGAAAATCCTGGAGGAGTAGGCATCATGATCTGTTGTCCTCTGGTCATCTCTGCATGTGGCAAGCGAACATGTGTCAGGCGAAGAACTACAAATCAATGAAGTGAGAATGACACTTTTGCTTCTGCGACATTCGTTTGTGCGTTCTAGGCCAAACCTTCTCCGACTTCGCATGCAACAACACAGCCTTGATGTTCTCGGTGTTGGAGTAAAACCTGCAAGATTTAAGGTTAACGAATATCTGCGATTAACGGGTAGGACTTCATGCAGACCAGACAATCCCGAGGCACAATCTTTGTGAGCTCTATGTAAAAGTTCGACTCGCTTAACAACAACAACAACAACAGAAGCAGCAACACCAACAACGACAACAATAACAACAACAACAACAACAAAGTGCTTAAGAAACAATTTCTGTGAAATATTCTATATTTATTGGCTAAAATACTTCATACTGATTGATCAATTCTATCAAAATACTCAGTCTTGATTCGTTTCCGATACCTGACTTCAACCAATCAAAAAAAGTCGCTTCTAGGAGCCGAACACCTGCTGTCGTTCGCTATATAAGTGAGAACACGAACACAGCTACCAGTGAAAGACTCAATTTGCCAAACCACACTTGTCAGTCATAACACTATTGCACAGGCTCATTGCAGGCGAACGAACTATTGCCGTGGCTACTGGCATCTTGTCTAACAACAGAAGTCACAGTCATGGACGACTAATTATAGCAACAGCTTATACACAGTCTCACGAACTCACTTACACTCAAGTCCACACACGTACGGACAAAACAACTCTTTCTTAGAAGAAACCCTTTGAATTCTTCTTGACTCTTTTCTTATTAACTCTTAAGCTTTGGTCGTTCTATCAAGACGTAGATAAAGTTGAGGGATTATTGGGGGGGTAGTCTTTGTTGTCATTACTTTGTATAAACTCTGATCATTTGTTAAATTCTCCTCAGAAAAGAGAGCTCTTTCTTGCTTAGCTAAATAACGTGGACAATCCAAATGTCTGATTAATCATCATCATCATCATCATCATCATCATCATCATCATCATCATCATCATCATCATCATCATCATCATCATCAGTAGCAGCAGCAGCATCAGCATCAGCATCAGCATCAGCATCAGCATCAGCATCAGCAACAGCAGCATCAGCAGCAGCATCAGCATCAGCATAAGCATCATCATCATCAGCAGCAGCAGCAGAAGCAGCAGCAGCAGCATCAGCATCATCATCATCAGCAGCATCAGCATCATCGTCGTCATCATCATCATCATCATCATCATCAAACGTTTAAACCGCATACTGCAGAATAAAATCTAGCATGTATTAACTGTCTCCAACACTTTCTTTTCTCTCCCTGCTTTTGTTGAGCTGTCTGATTGAACCGGAAGTCCAGAAACATATGTTATCAGACGATCTTCTCGGTGGTTTCCATCTTTTTCCCTGGCCCTTTAATTGGTTTATGCTTTTGTATGTTTCCCCGGCTTAATTACAGATGTGAGATTAGAAATTCGGTCACTTCAGTGCGTTCAGAAAAAAACAAAAAAACAAAAAAACATTACGTTTTTCTTCGTTCAATTTTGGATCATATTTTGGAGTTAAACGTGCCTTCCTCGGCGAAGGAGATCTCAGTCTCACTTTAGCTTTCAGCATCGTGTGATCCGAAATGTCAGCAGTGTTGAGTGTTGATTTATCTAATAAATATAATCTTGTTATAATCTCGTTGAGGATTTACGTGTCAAAATGAAATCCATTCTGTTTTCTGGTTCTGGTGTCCTTCCGTAGATCATTTTAGTTTATGCACGCCTTGGGAAAGCGTTAAGAAACTCTCAGCCTCACATATCAGAGTATTGATTTACTCCTCTCCAGGAGTTAGGCAAAAGGCCAGTGTTTATCTTACTCCCACAAGTAAGATGTGACCCACGGTCGGGTCGTTAAAGTGGGGTTTGAAAAGCCAGCGCCCGAGAGGTGAGCACTTTGGCCATTAAAAATTGCCTGGGCAACCTCGTCGGCATTCCCCGGTAAGGGCGCCTAAGGCAGTAAGCAATAAACTTACTCCTCCCCAAAGAAAGGAGGCGAAGCCTGGGAGGGTGGACCTCCTAGAACTGAACAGGACAGACCATAGACCGGCGTAAATCAAGCACCGAAGGTCAAGACAATACCAGTCTATGGGGTGCAGTATCCATCGGAACAGATACTACACTTTGATCTTAGCCAAAAGGCCAATGTCAGAGTAACGAGGAAATAATCTGCAACTGTGATACTGGCAAGATTTTGGATGAGGAAAGCAATTTCCCTGTGCTAGTGATCATGAAAAAAAATGCACTCTCTTCCAATTTGTTTCCAATTATGTTTTCAGGTAATAGTAAAGACAAAGAAGTAAACATCCAGAATAGTTAACAGTCGATAACTCGTAAACGAAACATAAAAACAACAAATACTTTATAGAAAACACAGTAGAATCAAATTCGCTACCGACCTCTATACTTTTAATATGTAGAAACTGTTTGTAAGTTTGTTTTTTTCCAAAATTTTATTTTCATTAAATACTGTCTTATCGACACACGAAAACCAAAATGGCCGCTGAGGAGATCGCTTAACTATGGGGGTAGTTTATGCTGAAAAGATAGTAAATATATAATAACTTACCCTACCACTAACCCTAAGTTCTATTAGCAAGCACCCCCAAACATCCCTCCTGTAAAACCACATGTAATTAGATAAGTTTAGCAAAGTTGTTTTCCGTGTTTCAATAAAACGGCCTTAAATAAAAATCAAATTATGAAATAAAAAAATGTTACATATAGTTTCCACATGTATATGGGTTGCTAAAGCATTTCATTTCTTCGTTTTCTACAGGGTGGGCAAAAATAAGGGTCCTTTTTTTAAAAATTCATAACTTTTTTATTTATTGATTTTTTAATTTTTTTTTTTAGAATAAGTAAAGGACCCCTTCCGAAGCAAGCATGAGCCGTATTAGCCCTAAGGAACACACCCTCATTTAGAAAACATTATTTTTGCTTAAAAAACTTAAAACAGTGTAAAAAACAATACTTTAGTTTTTGTAAGTTTTAAGAAGTGTTTTTCGGCTAAAATTTGTTTTGTTAATTTCAAAAAATCTCGGAAGGGTCAGTCTACACACACATAAAGTTTGGTGAGTTTAACTTTTATTTTGTGGAAGTTATTCAAATTCAAGTTATTCAAATTTAAAGATAGGACCCTTATTTTGGCCCACCCTGTATAAATTATTTTATTTCTCAAATGTTAACTATCCTGTACTTTACAAAACAAAGATATTTTGGAAACTTTATCACCTCCCATTTGGACCTGTGACACAACAGATAAACGTGCTATGTATAATCAATTATAAGTGACAGTATTTTTGGAGGTTGAAGGTTCAATCCTGAGTACGGGCGATACTAAGAATACAATTACGAATTACTTAAGACTTCTACTTGGTCATGGCTGATGGAACGAGAACAAGCTATCTCTGTGGATTAAATAAAGGGTTTCGTTCTGAATTCCATACAGATTCCCGAGTTTGACATGAAGATTTCTGAGTACAACGAGCCGCACCTGAAAAAGGTCAGAGGTTACATCAGTTGTGAGAATAACATCTAAATCATACACATCATCAATCCTCATCTCAAAATTGCCGAACCATTAAGTTTATTTGTACCAAATATGGTTGGATTGCAGAAAGGGTTATGGATTTTATTTACGATTAATTTTGAAAACTTTTACTTCTTTATCGTTTTTTTTTTCATTGTTTTCAGACACACTTTCCGACATATTATCTGTTTACTAAAGGGGAGAGAACTTTGTAACGAATTAACTAAAGTTTCCTCGTTTAGAACTCTTCATTCCGGTGCAAAAATATTACATTCTTATACTAGACGTACTCATGAACCGTTGGGTCACAACGAATACCACTTTTTGTTCCACTTTGATTTCATTTAAAAATTCATAAACTATGATATATTTGTTAAGAGTTCGAATTACCTACTAGATACCATCGTCGAGTGTTTTTGGTCTCCCTGTACAAGGGTTTGTCAGGACAACCTGACATGAGGATACTTCACTCTACAAGTAAACCCTCACCAAATATTCAAAATAACATAGTATTCGAAGCCCAAATAAGATCTCATCGGTTTAGCTACACACCGTCTTATACGAGTAATGGTACACTTCTCCTAGTGATGTTACATCAAGTAACAGCACTTAGCTGGATACTCCACCAGACTAAATGAATTCTTGTCCTTGAATCCGGTAAAACCAAGAGACAAAAAAGAAAGATATATCATAGCATAGTCAACTGGTCAATTGGGGAGAGGAAAATTAATATTCTTGACTTCTTTACAAACTCAACGTTTGGGAGATAAAGGAGAACTTTCATAGAATATTTGAATATCTATGTATCTTATATAGAGATCACGTGTTAGCCCCAGGAAGGGGTTCCTTGATTTCTAAGAGTTTCAACTAAAGTAAAATGAAACAATTAAGAAATTGTTATAGCATAATTAAAAATAAAAATGTTTTCTTTACTTCTTTACTGTTCCTATAGATAATATAGAAACAAAGAGACCGTGATCATTTGTTCTACTCGGAATTATCCGAGAGCAATAAATGTAAGATTACAGTATTACATTTGGTAAATGGTATATATTACATCTCTTCTGATTATTGTTATTATCAGCATCATTTCTCTTATTTCAATAACCTAGATTGAGCAGTGTAATAATACAGTAGCACTATGTGTTATATGCTTATGGAGAAGGGAAAGAGATGAAACTGAATGTTACCCGGGAATACACTAAAACAAATATAGGTTTCATTATCCTATTAATGGGGAGATGAGAAGATAAGTAACTCGACGTTGCCCGGGAATAGACTAAAACAAATATAAGTTCAATTATATTATTAAGGAGGGGCGGAGAAGATAAGCAACTCGGCGTTGCCCGGGAAGACATTAAAATAAATGTAGATTTCATTATATTTTAAGGAAGTTGGGGGTAGGCAGAAGCTCAGTGTTGCCCGGCAGAAATAACTTTAAAACTGAAACCTCCGGTAAATGACTTACAATAGTGTTATTCTTTCCAATACATTAAAACAAAGGAGATGAATGGGCTGGGTGGGGCTGGGGGAGACGGAGAGGCAAAACGGGTGAGAGAAAAGAGAGAAAGATAGAAAGACGGATAGAAAGAGATAGAAGTTTTAATCGAAATATGTTACACCTTTTAATCTCTTCTATTTTGTTAATTAACTTACATTTAGTATAATAATAATAATAATAATAATAATAATAATGATAATAATAATAATAATAATAATAATAATAATAATAATACAAAATAAAAAATAAAAAAATAAAAAAATAATAATAAATAAAATAATAATGATTAAAAAAAAATAGAAAAAAAATGGTACCAGCCTAGGCTGACACCACACAAAATATTTGAATAGGGTCGAGGAGGATGAGAAGACGGAGGAGGGACAGCACAAACCAGACTTCCACTGGAAGTGCAGAGACTGTTGGGACCTTGGGGAGGCTTATTGCCACTCAAATCACAGAGAAGACCAATGGTCCTTACCAGCGACAAATCAATGGTAAACGGCTGTTGTGATACTGCAAGTTTATTTGCGGTGGCTATCAAATAGACGTGGAGAATACTGGAAATCTGGGGATACTTATTGTCACTCAGACTCCATGAGCAATCATTGATGACCTCTGTGAGAACTCCTAGTGAATACATAATAATAATAATAATAATAATAATAATAATAATAATAATGATAATAATAATAATAATAATAATAATGATAATAATAATAATGATAATAATAATAATAATAATGTGGCTGACACAACACAAAATAGTCGTAGGTAGAGGGTTAAGGAGGAATAGAAGACCGAGGAGGAACAGCACTAACCAGACCTTCACTGGAAGAGTGCAAGGAGTGCTGAGACGTTGGGTAGGCTTATTTCCACCCAAATCCCAGAGGAGACCAATGGTCGTTGCCAGCGAGAAATCAATGGTAGGCGGCTGTTGCGATACTGCAAGATAATTTGTGGTAGTGGTCGAAAAGAAGTAGAGAGTACTGAAACTCTGTGGGGGCTTGTTGTCACTCAGAATCCAGGGAACACAACTGGTTGTTGTCGATGAGTACAAATAATAATAATAATAATATTGTTCCTGAGTTCGAATCGTATAACTGGTTTTAATGGTTATTTCTACACTGATGATTCCGCAAAGATGAAGCGTATACGTATGTAGATAATATTTGAAAATATTTATTATTAAAATAAGTATTTGTAGCCTCTTCTCAGCTGAGTGCTTTAATTAGGAATAAAAGAAGCCGTCAGATATAAGCTATAATGCAAGTTCTTTCCTGTTAAACACGGTTATGACGGTCGGCCATTGTTGTCCGCCCCCTAGACATATAAATAGAGTTTATTCATCATCTCCTCCGTCGCCATTCATTGTAGCCTCATTGCTTAGCGCTCTTGGAATAAGAGTTAAATTTGACACTTGTTCCAGGGTTCGAATCGTTCGACTGGTTTGAATGGTTATTTCTACACTGATGATTCCGCAAGGATGAAACGTATATGCATGTAGACAATATTTAAAAATATTTATTATTAAAATAGTTATATATATATATATATATATATATATATATATATATATATATATATATATATATATTACGACTAATACACAACAGTAATTATCTTAGAGTGATTTTCAGAAAAACATTTATCTCGGTTGATGTAAGATATATCATTTTGTAATCTATTTTTTCTGTGACTTTCTTTTGAAGTTTTCAGCATTGCAGCTAGTGTAATTCTGCATGAAAAAATACGTAGATTAGGTGATGTTTAATAATTCAACCATTCTGGACTGACTTTTTAATTTCAACCATTTATTATAAGTTGTTTGACATAAGAAAAACAAATAATTCGAGCAAATAAGCATTAATATTAATTCAACAAGAAACCTCACAGGAGTGGGTAGTTTGGTAGATTATTAAAGACATTTTAGTCCTTTGTTCGGCAATGTTTTAATATTTTACTGCACTCAGGACCAAGTGGCTATAAGCGTCGTTTAAGAGTATACCTGGTGTTGTAAGTTCAATACCAGGTGAAACAACTTAAAAAATTAACTGATTGATTTTTTACAGGCTAACATCTCTGCTTCAAGTCATGAACCTCATATTACAATTTTCATAATTCTGTATATTTTTATAATTTTCCATTTCCAATAGAGTAAAAAGTTGTCTTTGCTGTTTATGTATGTCTTGTGCACACTCAGACATCACAGTATTCTTTCATAAAATATATCAGGTCGTTACAAAAATAATGGCCGATTTTGATGCTCATTGAGATTATGAGGAACCCATTCATCGCTTTTTAAAACTTTTGCAAGACTCTGTAAATGACGTGAAACTGTTGCAGTACTAACAGCAAGTGTCTGAGACATTTCTTTGATACTCTGACATGGATTTTGCTCAACAAGTTCTTGCAAATTGTTCATTGTCAAGATTACACGGCTGTCCCGTATTTTCGTCATGTTCAAAGCTCTCATCTCCACTACAGAATTTCTAAAACGACTTTCGCACTGTCCGATCGCTTGTGGATCCATCTCCCCATGCTTTATTGATATTGGCAGAAGTTTCGGAGGCATTGTTCCCAAGTTTGAAGTCATACAACATAAGAAGGCGAAGTTCATGTTTTGGCATGTTCATCATTGTGGGTCTTCTATGCTAACGAAAATACGTTCTATCTGAAAAAAAGTTACAAATTGTTACTGAGAACACATTAACTATTATATATGTTAAGATTTACCAGAAATAATTCTGTGTTAAAATGACCCTTTAAAATCTAACGCTTCAGTCGGCCATTACTTTTGTAGAGACCTAATAATACAAAATTAATACCTCCATTGGATTCTACTCGAAAAAAATGTTGTTTAATCTTAATACAGGGCTTTTCTTTCAATTGTATCCCCGACAGATAGATAGATAGATAGATAGATAGATAGATAGATAGATAGATAGATAGATAGAGAGAGAGATGGAGAGAGAGAGAGAGAGAGAGAGAGAGAGAGAGATACTACAAATATAGTATAGATATTTAGTGAAAACTAAACTTTTCCGCAAAGAACTTTGATTACGACGGAATGTGTTTGAACGATCGCCAGGAGGCATCGACTTTTACAATCTATGCTAAATGTACATAAGTATCTTGTAATGTTGATAAATAGTGATAGCAGTTCGTTTATGCGTTGCCATATTTAGTCCATGCAGACATGGAACTGGCCGTCTGGTGCCAGTAATCAGTGAAGGAATAATAAACCAGAACTCATTTGTGAAGATTTCATCTCTGAATTATTCTGCCGAAGTAAAATTTATTCTCACTGTTTCTAATCTCCTGGCAACACTGCGTTTGTAAATGGTTTTGTCTGGTTGGTCTTAAACTTGGATGGGAATAGACCATATCTGTCAGGAAACGTAGTGGGTACTTATCTTTAACGACTTCGCTCAGAGTTAGGGCTGTTATGTTATTTGAGATTGGATCGATAAGTAGAGCATGACCCGCCCCCCCCCCTAAAAATATAAATGCCACCCATGGAATCGTAAATACAATTCACAATCTTTTCTGCAATCCAACTATATTTGGTACAAATAAACTTCAGTTTATGCCTTACATGTCACTGAAAGCAGGATCTGTTGAAAGAGAGCATGCTGTGCGTGTTGTACAAGTGCGCAACACGGCAATCTATATGTACACCCACACTGATGAAGAGTAGAAAGTTTACCATTGATGAAACTCTTGCTTCCCCATACTTTGTCCTTTGGTCCTCAAATTTCACGGGCGATGTTTCTGTAGCAGGGCTATCCGGCGTTTCCAGGGGCCATAAAATAACAAAATAGAAAAAAAGTTAAATAGTCTGTGTAACATCTTTATATTAACACTTATATATCTCCCCCTATCTCTCTAGCCGTCTCTCTATCTCACTCTCTTTCCACCTCGCCCATTTTCCCTTTCCCCGCCCCAACCCTCTTTTTCTCTTCCACTCAGCCCATTGCTCTCTCTCTCTTTCTCTCTCTCTCTCTTTCTTGTTTTAATGTGTTGAAAAGAAATAATTTAATTCATTTACCGGAGCTATCCGTTTTAAATGCAATAGTGTAATCTTACATTTACTGTGCCTGGACAACGCTGAGTTAGAACAAAACACAATGACATTCTTTATCTCGCATAATTTGGATCCTCCACCCGCTTTTCTAATAATATAAAGAGAAATTATGTTGTTAATGAAAGTAGTCCAAAGAGATTTAAATGAAATACTGTAATTTACATGTATTGCTCTCGGACAACACCAGGTTGAACAAAAGTTTCTGGCCGCCACCTCACTTGCCAAATATGATAATGTAATGTTAATTAGGGACAACGCTGAGTGGAACAAAAGAAATTGCTGTTTCATTGGTAGTATGTTGTTTTATTGTAATCACTATGCAGAGACGATTTGAGTATATAACAATATAACAATATATATATATATATATATATATATATATATATATATTCACTCACAGCTGTCCACATTCAGTTCACTCTCTGCCACTGACTGACTTCTCTCAGCCCGGACCTTGGTCCAGCGCTCTTAGTAGCCACGGCTACTATTTTTTCTCATCAACCCATCATGTCAACCCAATATTTCGATGTACTTGCATGCCATTTTTCTTAAAATCATCATCCTGAGGAAGTCTTACAATAAAGACGAAACGTTGATGAATATATAAAAAAATATATCTTGGTTTTTCAGTTTTCATTTCCCATATATATATATATATATATATATATATATATATATATATATATATATATATATATATATATATATAATCCAGGTAAAACATCCACAAGGTAGTAATCCAAAGAATTTCAACCAGGTTTATGAAAAGTGCACAATATAAAATAGAGCTTTTATACATGATTATTTTTATTTACACAGACATTTACAAAATCTGCGACACTGGCATGTCGATGTTATCGATCAACAGTTATTATAAACTGACATCTCATCAGGCAGAGTTAGAATCCGATCTTAACCTTAGATCATATATATATATATATATGTATATTTCTTTTTCTTTCTTTGTTCTTCACCTTTCAACTAGCTATTATTCCATCTTATTAACCATTATATTCGAGTGGCCGTCGGCGTTGGTGACCCTTCAGTCAGAAAAAAACAAAAAACAAAAAACAAAAAAACAAAATAATCATTTTTTTATCGTCGTTCTATGATCTGCAGGTACACTTTAGTTACTATTTCATCAGTAGCGGGGGGTTATCCTGAATGGGCTTCACCCTCACCTCACCTTAACCCCCAGATTTTTATCTGGAGAGGGTATTATCTCAAAGATAATGTATCTCGAAACAATTCCAAGACCATTCCTGAACTGAAGAGACCCATCACAGTCAAAATCAGGGTAGTACCAACAGTGTTTGAGAGTTACTGACTATTTTTCGTCAGAAGTGTCGTTTAAGATTGTTCCCTAATCTTTTATTCTTTGATTGAGAACCGGTTCAAAAGTCTTGCTGAATGGCTGATTTCAAATAAGTTGTTTTCCATAAAGCATATGATTAGGGTTAGGGTTAGGGTTAGGGTTAACTGCAGGGATCGGTTAGCAAAGAAATACATTAAGAACAACATTTTTTTTTTAAATAAGGACCCACAACTTATCCGAAATCACTGACAAATCAGATTTTTCTATCTACCCTTTCTTAATAATGTTATTCCGGTAGGGGAAATTCGCGTCTTTTATGGAAGCGTGGAGGTATAAGAATAGGTGAAATACTAGTGTCTGTTGTACGTATGTAAGGTGTTTATTGAGCTAATTATAAAATAAAGAATATTAGATATTCGGGATTAGCTTTAAGTTAAGTAATTATTAAGAAAATAATTAATTACATATTTCAACAAACAGGGATGTGAAAGATTATTACGGAAGCGTTCCGTATGAATCATGGATGAACATCTATTTTTGTTATGGCTTAAGCCTTATTTTTTTGAAAGCGGTGAAACGAGAAATACGTCTCTTACTAAATCTGTGTTACAAGTGACATGGGTGGCCGGGAGTAGATAACAATCAGATGGTGAAAGTTCTTCTGTTTTTTTTTTATGAAAAAATAATTAAAAATATTGAGCCAGACTTAATATGTAAATCGAAGAAATAGATTTAAAATCAAATTTTGTATTTTTAAAGCAAGGCTGAAAAACTTGTCGAAATGTTGGACGAATCAGATGTTTTTGTATCTACATTTAGTTATTAAAGCCATTCCGGTCAAAGGTGAATAACAAAGAAATTTAAAAAAACAAAACGTAGGGGAAGTGTGAGTTTCGGGGCTGCTGAAAGTAATCCTCGATACACTTTTCACTCTCCTTACAAAGGCTCAATGATCTCTGTCAGATATCTTCGACTTTCTTCCAGAATTTTGTTTAGAGAAGGATCTTTTCCTTTTTTCATAGGCTGTCATCACCTTCAAGACGGTTCCTGTCTACACAGTTACCATCTCACCTATTTCCGTTACAGTAGCACAGTTACCATCTCACCTATTTCCGTTACAGTAGCACAGTTACCATCTCACCTATTTCCGTTACAGTCGCACAGTTACCATCTCACCTATTTCCGTTACAGTAGCACAGTTACCATCTCACCTATTTCCGTGACAGTCGCACAGTTATCATCTCACCTATTTCCGTTACAGTAGCACAGTTACCATCTCACCTATTTCCGTTACAGTAGCACAGTTATCATCTCACCTATTTCCGTTACAGTCGCACAGTTACCATCTCACCTATTTCCGTTACAGTAGCACAGTTACCATCTCACCTATTTCCGTTACAGTAGCACAGTTACCATCTCACCTATTTCCGTTACAGTCGCACAGTTATCATCTCACCTATTTCCGTTACAGTAGCACAGTTACCATCTCACCTATTTCCGTTACAGTAGCACAGTTACCATCTCACCTATTTCCGTTACAGTCGCACAGTTACCATCTCACCTACTTCCGTTACAGTAGCACAGTTACCATCTCACCTATTTCCGTTACAGTCGCACAGTTATCATCTCACCTATTTCCGTTACAGTAGCACAGTTACCATCTCACCTATTTCCGTTACAGTAGCACAGTTATCATCTCACCTATTTCCGTTACAGTAGCACAGTTACCATCTCACCTATTTCCGTTACAGTAGCACAGTTACCATCTCACCTATTTCCGTTACAGTAGCACAGTTACCATCTCACCTATTTCCGTTACAGTCGCACAGTTACCATCTCACCTATTTCCGTTACAGTAGCACAGTTACCATCTCACCTATTTCCGTTACAGTCGCACAGTTACCATCTCACCTACTTCCGTTACAGTAGCACAGTTACCATCTCACCTATTTCCGTTACAGTAGCACAGTTATCATCTCACCTATTTCCGTTACAGTAGCACAGTTACCATCTCACCTATTTCCGTTACAGTCGCACAGTTACCATCTCACCTATTTCCGTTACAGTCGCACAGTTACCATCTCACCTATTTCCGTTACAGTAGCACAGTTACCATCTCACCTATTTCCGTTACAGTAGCACAGTTACCATCTCACTTATTTCCGTTACAGTAGCACAGTTACCATCTCACCTATTTCCGTTACAGTAGCACAGTTACCATCTCACCTATTTCCGTTACAGTAGCACAGTTACCATCTCACCTATTTTCGTTACAGTACACAGTTACCATCTCACTTACTTCCGTTACAGTAGCATAGTTACCATCTCACCTACTTCCGTTACAGTAGCACAGTTACCATCTCACCTACTTCCGTTACAGTAGCACAGTTACCATCTCACCTATTTCCGTTACAGTATCACAGTTACCATCTCACCTATTTCCGTTACAGTAGCACAGTTACCATCTCACCTATTTCCGTTACAGTAGCACAGTTATCATCTCACCTACTTCCGTTACAGTAGCACAGTTATCATCTCACTTATTTCCGTTACAGTAGCACAGTTACCATCTCACCTATTTCCGTTACAGTAGCACAGTTATCATCTCACCTATTTCCGTTACAGTAGCACAGTTACCATCTCACCTATTTCCGTTACAGTAGCACAGTTATCATCTCACTTATTTCCGTTACAGTAGCACAGTTACCATCTCACCTATTTCCGTTACAGTAACACAGTTACCATCTCACCTACTTCCGTTACAGTAACACAGTTACCATCTCACCTATTTCCGTTACAGTAGCACAGTTTCCATCTCACCTATTTCCGTTACAGTAGCACAGTTACCATCTCACCTACTTCCGTTACAGTAGCACAGTTATCATCTCACCTATTTCCGTTACAGTAGCACAGTTATCATCTCACCTATTTCCGTTAGAGTAGCACTGTTACCATCTCACCTATTTCCGTTAGAGTAGCACAGTTACCATCTCACCTACTTCCGTTAGAGTAGCACAGTTATCATCTCACCTATTTCCGTTAGAGTAGCACTGTTACCATCTCACCTATTTCCGTTAGAGTAGCACAGTTACCATCTCACCTACTTCCGTTAGAGTAGCACAGTTACCATCTCACCTATTTCCGTTACAGTAGCACAGTTACCATCTCACCTACTTCCGTTACAGTAGCACAGTTACCATCTCACCTATTTCCGTTACAGTAGCACAGTTACCATCTCACCTATTTCCGTTAGAGTAGCACAGTTACCATCTCACCTATTTCCGTTACAGTAGCACAGTTACCATCTCACCTACTTCCGTTACAGTAGCACAGTTACCATCTCACCTATTTCCGTTAGAGTAGCACAGTTACCATCTCACCTATTTCCGTTACAGTAGCACAGTTACCATCTCACCTACTTCCGTTACAGTAGCACAGTTACCATCTCACCTATTTCCGTTAGAGTAGCACAGTTACCATCTCACCTATTTCCGTTACAGTAGCACAGTTACCATCTCACTTACTTCCGTTACAGTAGCACAGTTACCATCTCACCTATTTCCGTTACAGTAGCACAGTTAGCATCTCACCTATTTCCGTTACAGTAGCACAGTTACCATCTCACCTACTTCCGTTACAGTAGCACAGTTACCATCTCACCTACTTCCGTTACAGTAGCACAGTTACCATCTCACCTACTTCTGTTACAGTAGCACAGTTACCATCTCACCTACTTCCGTTACAGTAGCACAGTTACCATCTCACCTATTTCCGTTACAGTAGCACAGTTACCATCTCACCTACTTCCGTTACAGTAGCACAGTTACCATCTCACCTATTTCCGTTACAGTAGCACAGTTACCATCTCACCTACTTCCGTTACAGTAGCACAGTTACCATCTCACCTACTTCCGTTACAGTAGCACAGTTACCATCTCACCTATTTCCGTTACAGTAGCACAGTTACCATCTCACCTACTTCCGTTACAGTAGCACCTGCCATACCGCGACCAACAATCTGTCCTCTTTGGAAATCTGATAGATCTGTCATTCACATTTTTTTTACTAATATGCGTTACCTGAAATTAAAAAAATAAATTTAACCAATTAATTCAGGACAACACAAACCATAAATAAAAAAAATGAAAGCAACATTTTGGTAATTTTTTCAATGTATTTTAAAGTTAATGCAAAATTCGCAAGGTGTTTCCATTATTTTATCCAACCCCTGTATTTATAATTTTGTAAGCGAATTCTACTGATGCAAGGATCAATAAGGATAAATCTGTCCAATCAGCTTCAGGAAGAATTAAACGACTCACCACTTAAAAATCAATAAAAGATTCAGCTGCATGAAATGGATTAAGCAAATTACTTTTCCAGTAGAAATAATTATATTTTTACTTTTCAGTAATTTATTTCTGATTGACTTTTCGGCATTGATCTACTTTTCAACGATTCTACTGATATTGAACGGTTTATAATAATATTTGTATTTAGTAGAGAATATATTGAGAACATCTGAATTGTTAAATAACAAATAACTAATTACGTGTTAATAATATGAGGGTTAACATGCTAGCGTCTTTCGTTCGCTCACCGAAGTTAAGCGACGTTGAGCCTGGCCAGCATAAGATGGGTGACCATTTGGAAATACTAGGCATTGTATGTGATCTTCTCCGAACTGGAATACACAATGTATTATACCTGCTTATAATATAAGGGTTTACCTGTAAGAATCCTAAGTCTATATACGGCATAATCACGTTGACACACCGGTTACCGTTAGATTACCACAATATATCATTTTTTATTTACCTAAGTAAGAACCGTATGTAAATTTGTATTCCCCAGAAACTTCATATTTTAGTAGAAGGCGGAATACCCGACGCTGGGCGAATAACACAACAAGTGATATTACCGGTTATTCGATTTTATGTCTATGAAGCCATTATTCACCCATGCATCGAGTATTATTGCTACATATGGGTGTGGTGTACCGAACACTAACCTCTCCCTCTTTGATAGAATTCAAAAAAGAATTTCAAATCTTGCACTACCTGCCAAGCTCCAGCTCCTTTTGTATCGCCACAGTGCTTCATCCCTGTGCTTATTTTGCAAGTACTTCCACGAAACATGCTCTTACACCACCTCAACGAAAATACTCTTGGACAACCTGACTAGCAGCAAAATCCCACCCCTTTTATTTTAAAGGTCTTTAGACGCGAGAAGATTTTCCATTGTAATAGCTTTTTTCCTTAGATCGCTTGCCTTTGGAAATCACTCCCTACCTACTGTTTCCCTGACCGTACAGACATGCAGAAATTTAAATGTAATGTAAACAAACATCTTGCTGGCAAACCTCGCACCCAGGTTGCACCTTATAAATCTGGTCCCAATCATAGTAGCCCCGTACGCTTCGGTGGAAATATACATTGTTTGGGGTCGAACAAAAGTAGAAATGAAAATAAGAAACTGAGCTTCAAATTAGTAATAATACATATGTCTGGTGGATGGAACGGTTGCTAAGTGATTAACGACGCGGACTGGGTGTGCCGGGTTCGAATCTAGTTTGTTCCACAGAAACACTTTCATCAAAGCTCACACCTGAACGTGTGTCTAAGCTGGAGAGGAGGTAAATAAAATGCATACGCCTGGTGGGAGTTGGGCACGTCAGATATGTTTGTAACAGGAGGAGATCGTAGTCGGTGTCTTATACAATCTGATAGAATTACTGCTTAATACTCTTGAATTAAACACTAATACTCACAATAAAATGATCATTTCCCATTAACACCCTTTTCTGTGTTAGCAGATCAGGTTGTCTGAAGATACTGGCTTCCTGACCAGAAATCAACCGGACATTGATGTAACTGTTGTTTTCCTTCTCCTTGGAAAAGCTCAATCATGTTCTGAAAAGCTAAAAAACAAAAACATTAATTTTCTTCTATAAAACAACCAAAAATATATAGAACTTGAAGCATAAAAAACTTTTATCAAACTGACTGTATTCGGCATTTAATAAACTGAAAGGGTTGATATGCCGTAAAACAAAACAACCAAACGAAACACCATGAATAAATATTTGAAGATATATAGAATACGAAGTATAAACACTTTTAGCAAAATGCCTGTATTCGGCATTAAATGAACCGAAGAGGGTTGAGATGCCGTGAAACAAAACAATTAAACGAAACACCATGAATAAACATTTGAAGATATATAGAACTTGAAGCATAACTACTTGTACTAAAATGACCGTATTCGGCATTAAATACACCGAAAAGGGTTGATATCCCGTCATCAAAACAATCAAACGAAACACCATGAATACACATTTGAAGATATATAGCATCTGAAGCATAAACACTTTTACCAAAATGACTGCATTCGGCATTAAATAACCCGAAAAGAGTTGATATGTCGTGAAACAAAACAATCAAACAAAACACTATGAATAAACAGGAAGAGAGTCTGCTGCATGGCCGGTTTCCAAGACTGACCAAAGAAATAGCGCACGAAAACACATGGACATTGCTACGGAAATGACACTTGAGAAAATAGTCTGAATCGCTACAGACAGCCGCACAAAACAGTGCGATCAAAAAGTACTCTATAAAGACCAAAATCAATAAAGCCTAGAAGAAACTTAATGCATTCACCGTTGACAGAGTGAAGAGACGGTAAACAGTGCTTCCCCAGTGTTACACCTAGATGGAATATGGTTGTCAGACAGAAAATATATAGAACTTAAAGCATAACCACTTGTACTAAAATGACCGTGTTCGGCATAAAATAACCTGAAAAGGGTTGATATGCCGTGAAACGAAAACAATCAAAATTCTTTGTGTGACGTGTTTACATAAGAGTTAATACCTCTCCCCTGATAAAGACAGGTACTTCAGCACCATATTTATAATGTTTGAAGTGGATTCCACTAAAATAATATTAGTAAATAAATTACAATTCTTTGAATGATAGCTTGTGAGAAACTGTTTCTCTGAATCCGTATTAGATTTTGTGTAATAAACCGAGGATTGCTTCTTGAATACGACATCAAGAAAAGAGGAAAACTATAATTGACGATAATCAAATAGAATCAAGTAAACTAAAATGACATCCATTTCCATTTCGATCGATGATGAGAAGACGATTTCTTTTTAAGTAAAAATCACCTTCCGTTTACGAGACGTTTTCAGGCTTTCAGTCGAGAGTTGATGGCGTACCTATTTTATTGAGAAATAACAAACATAATAACATTCTAGAAATATAGAAAGACTGGAATTAGATTCATTAAAAATATATTTACCTGAAGGTATGTTTAGGCTTAGTATTTTACGAAACTTTTCCAATTTTTCTATATATAAAGAAAATTATCATTTTCTGTATATATATATATATATATATATATATATATATATATATATATATATATATATATATATATATATATATAGAAAGAGGGTAGTGCAGTATTAGTGCAGTTCCAACAAGAGAAAAGTATATATGTAAAGGAGTAAGGCTACCAACATTTGTAGAATGTTTTTTTCAACATTTATTTATTATTTTGTTTTTTTTTCAACATTTATTTATTATTTTACCATTTTATGATTTTATATATAACACGTTTCAAGCGGTGGCCCGCTTTCATCAGATATGAAAATCCATTTCATATATATATATATTTATTTATTTATAAAATTAAAAAAAAATAATAATCTTGCATTGTTAATGGCTTATATTTCAATTTTATTTACAAATCCAACAATGCTTTGAAATGAACGACCAACCCATATTTTTTTTATATATTTATTTATTTTTTTATATCTCTTTAAATCTTCTCCAGTTTTAAATCTCAACTGTTACTTTTCACCCCCCCCCCTTTTGTCAAACTTTATTAAATCTTCCTTACACTAAATTTAAACAAACATACATAACACTCAAAGCAAATAACGCGTCCAAACGAGAGTGATGCGTGACATCACATTTCCGAAACAGATGACAACAAAAACTGAAGAGAGCCGGATAACTAAGTCCTCCTGTGCTTGAAACCGACGGTACGAATGTTGTACTAATTTTTCTGTACCAAAATATATATATATATATATATATATATATATATATATATAAAATAAAATAAAGTAACACGGAATCACATAATCACCGTACATCTCATACATCTTGCTCTGTTTATTACATTGAGCTCTTATACTCGGATTTTCTTTCTGTAATTTATTCAACTCTAACACACTATATGTAAATATATATATATATATATATATATATATATATATATATATATATATATATATATATATATATATATATAAATTAGAGTAAGTTGAGACAATTAAATTCATAACATTATTTTTTTCAGTTCCAAGAATTTAAGATCAACATTGATTAG
The DNA here is from genome assembly GCA_963556195.1 of Sepiola atlantica. NCBI lineage: Eukaryota > Metazoa > Mollusca > Cephalopoda > Sepiida > Sepiolidae > Sepiola > Sepiola atlantica. The sequence continues at coordinate 38,704,636 of OY744535.1, read as the reverse complement.
GCGTACGATCGTTTCTAAGATGATTAGGATTTTGTTATTTGCTCATTTTATGCATTTTAATTCCAATGTCTTTTTTCAGTGCCTTTTACTAAAGATAACAAGTAGAAGTCAATCAAAAGAATCAATATTTTCTTATTATTTAAGAAAAATATATCCAATTATTACAGGTAGTATAAAAAAATGAATGTACATCAATTTATAATACTTCAACTAATAATAATAAAAATAATAATAATAATAATAATAATAATAATAATAATAATAATAATAATAATAATAATAATAGTAATAATAATAGAATACTGGGAGCTTAATGAGGCTTATGGCCACCCAAATCCCAGAGAAGACCAATAGTCCTTACCAGCGAGAAATGGCTAATGGTAAGTGGCTTTTGAATACCGCAAGGTTATTTGCGGTGTTTATCGAAAAGAGGTGAAGAATTCTGGAAATCTGGGGAGGCTTGTTGTCACTCAGACTCCAGGAAATACCACTGGTTATTGTCGGTGAGCAATCACTGACGATAATCTGTGTTAGAACTCCTAGTGAGGACAAGTAATAATAATTATAATAATAAAAATAAAATCAAATAAATGATAAGAAAACATATAATAAAGCATATATAATAAAATATATGCAATAAAGTAAAGCCGGTATATATATAATAAAGTATATATATATAATAAAGTAAGGTCGGTCTATTTCTCGAATCTTGTCATCGATAGCTTTAGAACTGAAAAATCAATATATCTTTTTATACTTGCACATCATGTTCTTAGTAAGAAAAATGTATTTCAATTAATTTTCTTTGAAAAATATTGATTCCGGCTAGAAGGATTATTAAAATGAATTATTAATTTACTGAATTCTTAAAATTAGTTGTGTATAATAATAGTAGGTAAAAATGCATTGCGAAAAAATACAAAAAAGGCAAGTGGTAAAAGAAATGCTAGAAGTTTTGTTTTATGGCATATCAATCAGTAGAGTTTTGCCATGACTTCATATCCTTAATCTCTTTGAACGGTTATCCAAGATGAAAATATATAGCAACGGATGTAGTTTTATTCTACGCACAAGACAGATTCTGCTTAACCAATATATGAGACACCGAGAACAGTCGACTTCTGAGTAATGACAACTCACGAACCCCTCGGGGTTCATACCAAAATCAGACCGGCCGAGTTTACGCCATTTTTTAGGATGTTTTGTTCTCTGTCAATCTGACGTACGGTCCTGTGCTGTTTTAAGAGGCCCACCTTCCCAGGCTTTATTTTCTCGCCATTTGAGAAGGGGTTAGTTTATTGCTAATCGCATGAGGCGCCCCTACGGGGGAATTAAGACGGGTCTGCCCTGGAAATTTCTGTGCGGCCAGAGTGCTCTTTCTCTAAGGCGCTGGCTTTTCACAACCCGCTTTCCTGACCTTGTGTCTAACCTTCCCTCCATGAGAGGGAGATAAGGAACAACTCACGAGTGACCCCTTGTTAATTACTTTCGTATCTCTCCTTTCTTTCTTTCGCTCTCCCTTTTTCTCTCTCTTTCTCTCATCTGTCCTCTTTTTCTCACACACACTTGTACTTGTTTCTTTTCAACTCTTTAATTTGAATACAACTTTGAAATGTTGTTATAGCCCAATAATCAACTTCTTTCATCCTTTTCATCACTGAACCACCGGTAGTACAGTGATAAGTAAAACGTAAATTCATATGAATCAACATGGTACGACATTTTGCCGGCTCGATTCTCTTGTTGGCATATGTTTCCTCATTCTTTCAAGGATCAGATACTTACAGTAAAAGTGGTGCAAGGGAATCTATAGGATTCGGTCGGTATATTAAGATCATCAGTTCACGTCGGTGTCCACTTCACTACTGTCGCCTCCAATGTTACCAGATTGCATACAAAGCAAGTGTCCAATATACATACATACAGAAAGTGATACAGAAAGGTCACAGGACAAACAATAAGGTATGAGTAGATATAATGAGAGTTTGAAAGAGAGAGGAAAATAGAGAGAGAGAGAGAGGGGAGGATAGAGGAAAAAAGAGAGATGGAAGGAGTCAATTCCTAGCCTTATTCTAGTTTCTAAGATCTTTAATAGACCGTGAAAGTTTCTGGCAAACAACCATATTTCTTTTCTTGATTGAATGTTCATTATATGTGCGTCGTCTTTTCTGGTGATTTACACAAGGTTGAATAAAATGTCTAGTAGACATTCATTGCCCATGGATACAACATATCTTACAAGTGGTTGCCACCTTCTGATGTTCACGTAGATGCGTCTAGGTCTGGCACGACTCCATAACAACTATAAACTAGCGATATATTGATTTGCTGATCAATCATCGTTCCACAATAACCTCACCTTCAGGAACGAAATTGCTCTAATTACTTACATTATATATATATATATATATATATATATATATAATCATAGTAAGAAAGGTTAGGACAAAAGTTCGAAATATATATATATAGAGAGAGAGATAGAAGAAAAAAGAGTGATAAATATGCGACGATTGTCCAAATATATTTCAAATTTCAATTGTTCAATGCAAGGTGCATTCAGTAATAAACTAGTGTTTATTATTTTTTCCTTAAGCCAAGGCTTTTCAAAGATCGAAATCTTATCATCAGAAGAGAAATACAGATGGATAAGTTGGCTTTCGAAAAAACCAAAGTTCAAATATTTGAAAAATATGAAAATTATTATTAAAAATTATTAAAATAATTTTTGTTAAAAAAACGTATTGAATGAAAAGAAAAGTTCCGTGAAAAAGATATGCAAATGGTCCGGGTGGTAAATTTCCGTTGAAAAGAAGTCCGGTGAAATTGTAGAATGTGAAGAAAAGCTCTATCTCGTATATTGAGCTAATCCTTTTCACAATAGGTTCCATCTACTAAAAGTTTTCACTTTGGTTTATTTTGATCCTATATATATATATATATATATATATATATATATATATATATATATATATATAAACTAACCAACAAAAATGATTACTTGCACTATTACTCACATCATAATAACTACATAAAAACACTATGATAATAGGCTTTTATCTTAGAGCTTTGCGTATTTGTAGCCCTGAATATCTCTCTCAGAAATATAGTAAACTAGGATCCTCTCTCACAACTTTAAAATACCCCAAACATGTCATTCTCTCCGCTAAAAAGAAAGCTATCCAAATACATCTAAAAAATATCAAAAATACGAAAACAACTCCTAATACTACACAACCCATACTAAGAAATGTTTTCCTCCCTACTAATTCTCGCAACAAACATCTCTTCTCTTGTCTTTCCCAACATGGTTTCAAAATTATCCAAGCTACCTCACTCACTATTAAAACATTTTACAAAAACATAAAAACAAAAATAAAGTCCTTACCTCTCCCACTTCAGCTGGAATTTATACTATACAATGCGCCGATTGTGGAAAAATATATTTTTGCGAGACACAACGTCCGTTAAAAAACGAATCTATGAACATAATCGTGCTATAAAAAACTGTGACACCTCAAACGCGTTATGCACTCACATGATTTCTTTTGGTCATTATTTCAATACACAGAGGGCGATTTCAATAAAACATATACACGACACTAAGCTCCGTCGTCTCATAGAATCTTGTTTCATCCTACCTCATAATAACACAATTATTCAAAGACCGGGATTCTATAATATTGCTACATGTTCTGCTAGATAGATTATAAACGAAATGAACCTAAATCAATATGATAGTGGATAACTTCTACAACTTTTAGTTGTTTTTCCTCCTCCTCCTCCTCCTCCTCCTCCGCCTCCTCCTTTTTGTGTGAATCCATTGTTGTCATTTATTTTAAATTACTTCTACTCTTTCTTACCGACTGTATTAACTTACAGCATTTCCAATCGGCGTTTATAAGCTAACTGCCGATTTTTTCTTTCTTTCTTTTTCTTCTTCTTCTTCTTTTCTTTTTTAACATTTCTTTCTTTCTCCCTTTCTACTGTTTATTACACGTGACTATTTTTTTCCAAATTACATTCTTTGTATAAATTTGAAAACTTTTCTGTTTTTAATTAAAGTTCTTCTACCGATTGATGATGATTGTATTTTAACAATCGAAATATTTTGGTAGAACTATTCAATATGTGTTTTTGAGTTTATTTTTGCTAGTTGTTGATTAGCTTATGCTATATTCCATTTTTATTTTTACATTTTGTCTAGAACATTGTTTCTTTTATTCCTCATATATATATATATATATATATATATATATATATATATATTTATTTATTTATTTATTTATTTACTTATATTCCGAACTGTTGTCTTAATCTGTTTTGTTATTATATATATATATATATATATATATATATATATATATATATATATATATATATATATAAACTATGAATATTTTTTAAATATTAAAGTGTTTTTATACTTACAAACGACGTCGTTTCGGGGTTTCTACCCTCATCAGTGCAGGAGCGACGGTTTCAGGCGGTCGCATGGGTTCGAACACAGTTCGTAGATTCAGCCTAGAATCACGAACCTAACAGCTATGCCCACACGGCCGCGAGAAATCGCCAAACCCAGTTGTTGAAATTAACGTCCACTTACCCGAGAGGCGGAGGCAAGCGTCATTGTTATCAAAAGTGTTCGACGCTCGAGCAAAACTGTTCATAATAATTAGGATGACAACAACATTGTAAATCCAAACAGGACTCTACTATTAAGACTATTAAATTCGAAAAAGGCATTAACTATCAATTTTTTAAAAAAATAGTAAAGTGTTTTTATACCAACAGACGACGTCGTTTCGAATTTTCTACCCTCATCTATATATCTGCGACCCTGATTAAATGTCTATAAAAAATTGTTTGTGATATTAGCAAGCTCTCATTGCTAATCAATTCATTTTAATACATCTCTCTCAAACTTAACCCTTATTTTCTATTTTCTGAGATTTATATATATTTTTGTTTTTCTCCTGCACTTTAACATGTTTTCCGTTTGTCATTTTTCACACATTCTGTCCACCACGGCATTTTATTTTCATGAATTACTGTGTACCTTACCCCATACATACATATATATGTATATACATACATATATATATATACATACATATAGACTGTCAATTTAAGATTTTTATTGCTCTTTTAAATCTAATGTGTGACAAATTAGCAGACCTATCTCTGATTAACCTAGTTTAATCTTTAGTTTCTCGCTTTCTGAATATCAATTTCATACCCACTCCTTTTTTGTTGTTTATGCTGGCCAGTTCCTCCGTCTGCTTCCCTATTATCGCCTTTTACCCCCTCCCCACCGCCTCCCACATACTAGCTCAGTAGGTGTGAAAGTGAAAAAGAAAAAGAAAATAAATAAAAATATAAAAAGAATAAGAAACAAAGAAGAATATGTCACCCACTTGTTATATTTCAACGTAACTTAAAGTCTTCTCATATGGTCCAATCGGATCATCCTTTCCTCATCCCATGTGTGTGCTTTCAAAAATAAAATTATTTCCAAATCTTCAATTTTTCTGAAGACGTTCGCCAACACGAACGAAACCGGTCAAATCTCTTGTTTTGTTTTTCTCCTGCACTTTAACCTGTTTTCCGTTTGTCATTTTTCACACATCATTACACTGTGTACGCATGCCTGGTAAACTCTTCCCTTGATCAACAATGTTAACATCCTGTTTGTTAGTAAAGTAAGGAATTCCTTGAATTTATTTATCCGCTCCTAACTCTTACAATCACACCAGCACCTGCTCCACCCTGTGCTCCAATAACATCACTCCATCTACTTTCTTTACTTTAATTTTAGAATTTCTTTCTGAATTAGTTGTGGTGCAAACATTGCTGTACTCTCGTCATTTCTTAATGTGACGATTATTAGTCTGCTGCTAGTATAATTTTCCCCCCAGTTGTATCGTTCTTCTAATATCCTTTTCTGATAGCTCTTTTTTTTTATTACACCTCCCCCTTAAAAAATGCTACCCACGGAATCGTTAATAAAATTTCAAAATCCGTTCAGCAATCCTACCATATTTGGTAAAAAATAAATTTCAATCTATGACTGATTTGGTTCACAAAGTTCCAGTCATCAATATTTAACAGTCTTTGTTTTATTACTATTGAATTGTAAGCACAATTTAATACGACATACACAATTATCAATACCTTTGACACATGTACTGCTCTGATTTGGGGTCGGATGGCCCGCGTCAGTTCAGGAATAGTCTGGCGATTATTTTGATAGATATTATCTTTGAGAAAACCGCACAGATAAAAATCCGGTAAGTGTGAAGCGCATTCTGTATCACACCTGCTATTGATGAGACGATCACCAAAGTGTCCCTGTATATCATTCAACGGTAATAAACCAAAGACTGTTGGACATTCATGACTGAAACATGTTGGACAAGTAAGACATAGACTGAAGTCTATTGGCCCCAAAAGTATTGTGATTGTTTAACGATTGGTGGTATTTTTTTTTGGGGGGGGAGGGGTAGAGGATCATTTTGTAATTAAAAACAAATTTTTATTTAAATTTTCATTTTCATTTTCTTTCCTATTTAATATTATTAGATCGTTTGAACAATTTTTCCTCTGTTATAATACTCTACATTATGTTCATGCATCTAAAAAGATATTTTGTATATAATTTTTACGATTTCATTCATCATTTCTTCTTCTTTTTCTTCTTCTTCTTCTTCTTTTTCTTCTTCTTCTTTTTCTTCTTCTTCTTTTTCTTGCTATGCCCACCCATCTTTTATTTATTCTTTATTTTAATATTTGTTGTTGTTATTCCATTTTTCAAAGATTATCTTCAGTATAACATTTGTCGTTTCCTTTTTTATGTAAGTTTTAATTCTTACAGTACATTTTATTTTAATCTTAATTATCATTTTTTTTCTTTTTGTTTTTCTTTCAAATTCAAAACATATTTGGACATTTCAAATCTTTATTTATCAAATTGTTCTTTGGCATTCATTTTGATTGAAATTGTTTCTTCTTCTATTTCTTCAGTATTGTCCACTTTCGTCTTCGTCTTCTTTATCTTCTTCTTCTTCTTCTTCTTCTTCTTCTTCTTCTTCTTCTACTTCTTCTTCTTCTGTATTGTCCACTTTCGTCTTCTTCTTCTTCTTCTTCTTCTTCTTCTTCTGTTTCTTCTTCTTCTTTTGTTGTTGTTGTTGTTATTCATATTAAGTGAGTCGGACTTCTGCCTAAAGACCACAAAGTTCGTAGATCAGGATTGTCATGAAGTCCTCTCTTTGGCACATCTATTCGTTAACCTGTTATATTGAAGGTTTTTATCCCCGGCACCGAGAACAGCAAGGCTCGCGGTTGCATGCAATGTCGGGGAAGGTTTGGCCCAAAGCAATAGGAAAGGAATAGCGCAGAAGCAATGTTGCCACTGTCACTTCAGTGACATGTCTTTACTTGCCACACATAGAGTCAGAGACGACCAGAAGACGACGGATCTTGATGCTGAATACGCCTGGATTTTCACTGGAGCCCTGTTAGCCGGGTAGCTCTGTTACTACCACGTTGTCACTCCCCCTACCACGGTCAGAAAGGGTTGGGCTCTAGAGAAGGGCGGGTGTTTCTGTTGCAATATTAGCAGGTTTTTTTTTATGAAAAAGATTAAAGACCGGCCCACGAGCGTTCTGTTTGCTGTCGTGTTATTTTTGGTCGTATGAATAGGAAAAAAATGTAGAAAAGGACAGCAAAGACATTTTGATTCTTCACTTGTTTTCTCTTCGTTGCATTTGATGGCTGACATCAGTCTTAATTTAAGTTGTACGTACCAGACTTTGGTAAATAGATGCCAATACTAGGTCAATTCCGGTTGCTTATCGAGGACTGTCCACTTATCCGTATGGCAAAAAGACACATACTTTTAAGTATGATAATATTCTAATGCTGGCCCAGTTTGCAAGTGAACATGGGCTAATCAAGCGGACACAAAGACGAATATTTTGTCTGTTTTCTCAGCTGAACAATTATTGGCCGGAGTCCAAATATATTTACGTCGACTGGTTTTCGCCTATCAGTCAAGCGCAACGTGTGCTTCTCTCGTCAAATGCTAAAGTTGCGTTAAAATCAACCTGATTCCATGATTTTTTTCTGGACATTCGAAGTGTAATAAAAAAAAGATTCTGTTTCATTCTAGGCAATCACAAACGCACCGCCTTCCAACCGAATTCTTGCCCGCGTCTCACATTTTTTAGCAGACGCGTTGCTATAAGAGGCATTCGCTTTCTTTTTCTTTATTCTCTTTTTTTCTCTTCTTCTTTTCTCTTTTTCATTTCCAGCCTGAAGTATTTTATAAGAAGAAGCGTCCATCAAATGATGTTTGGATGTCCACTTTGTGTCCATCAGGTGGCCAATTGTTTGGAAATGTCGGACTGCATCGAGACGAAGCAAGCAAAACCCCACGGACTTAAGATGTCTGGTCAGGAGTAACAACTACTGCGGACTGACCGGATCCCTCGACGTTTCTAACTGTCACGAGGTGCCGTGGTTTTCTCTTGCATTTGACGCTTACTTCATTCCTCTGAGATTTGGAAACCTGATTTTCTTGAGGACGTTTACCATTCCTTATTTGAGAGAGGAATCTGCTTCTTTCTCTTCCCCTCTCTCCGTTTGTATGCCTATCTCTCTGTCGTTTCAATAGAAGCGAACGTGAAATAGATGAAGAGACTGAGAAAAAGTGTTTTTAAAGACACACACAAATGCACATAACAGAACACACAAATGCACATAACAGAACACACAAATGCACATAACAGAACACACAAATGCACATAACAGGACACACAAATGCACATGGAACTTTTACTAACTCAACGTTTCAGAGGTAATGGACAACGTCAATGGAATATTCGAATATCTATGTATCTCATATAGAGATCAAGTGTTAGCCACAAGAAAGTAGCCGCTTGATTTCCGAGAACTTCGGCTGAAGTAAAATAAAACAAAAAAGACAAAACTTGAATGCCTACTAGGCACTGTCCTCGAGTGTCTAAGGTTTCTCTGTACAGGGGTTTGTCAGGACAACCTTGCATGAGGATACTTCCTCCTACAAGTAAACCCTGACTAAATATTAAAAATAACATAGTATTCGAAGCCCAAATCAGATGGTCTCGGTATGCTACCAAACACTGTCTTATACAAGGAATGGTGCACCTTCTTCAAGTGATGTGGCCTATAGTAACATCACTAAGCTGGATACTCCACCAGACTAGATGAATTCTGGTCCTGGGCTCCGGTAAGACCAAGAGACCACAATAAATCTATACTATAACATAGTTAACTGGTCAATTAGTGAGAGGAAAATGAATGTTCTTAACTTCTTCACTAACTCAACGTTTGAGAGATAAAGGAGAACTTTAATGGAATATTCGAATATCTATGTATCTCATATAGAGATCAAGTGTTAGCTTCAGAAAAGGGGCCCCTTCTTTTCTGAAAACTTGCACTAAAGTAAAATGAAAAAAAAAACAAGATAAGTATCTTGTCTATGATAATAGTTTCCGACTGGCCTAAAAAGAAGACGGGTGTCACCACAGGCTGTGTGATTTCAGCTACTCTCTTCGGCCATTTGGCTAAGATCAAAGTGTAGTATCTGTTCCGATTGATACTGCACCCCATACTGGTGTTGTCTTAGCCTTCGGGGCTTGATTTACACCAGTCAATGGGTCTGTTCTGTGCAGTTCTGGGAGGTCCACCTTCCCAGGCTTCGTCTCCCCTCTTGGGGGAGGAGTAAGTTTATTGCTTACCGGGAATGCCGACGGGGCTGCCCCAGGCAATTTTTAAACCCCACTTTCCCGACCCGACCTTGGGTCACATCTTACTTGTGGGAGTAAGATAAACACTGGCCTTGTGCCTAACTCCTGGAGAGGAGAAAATCAATACTCTCTTCACCCATCCCAAAGAAATGGTGCCAAATTTAAAACAGGGATTAATTTCTGAGAACTTGGACTGAAGTAAAATGAAACAAAAAAACAGAAAATGTCGACGAGAGTTTTAAAGTTTATTAAGTGTCCTTGAAAAGTATAGCTCTATTCACAGATGAAGATCACAAAATTAAAACCCATTTCTCTCGTTATATTTTTACTGATGTACTTATATTTTTAAAACTCCTCAGCCTGGCATTCTTAGGAAACATGAAGTTGAGCAATTACACAGAAGATACTGATAAGTCTGCCGCAAAGAAGGTAACCCCCTTTACCGGGCTAGAAAAATTGTCACACGTGCTAGTATCCTATATCTATATAAAAGCACGATTCGCCCGTGAATAGAGTATTATTGCCATATATGGGCTGGTGCACCAACCATTAGCTTCTCCCTAAAAAATAATTTCTAACCTAATAGGTCTCGGATTGGCGGCCACACTCCAGCCACTGTTGCATTTCCGCAATATTGCATTCCTGTGATATTTAAAAAGTACTTCCATGGAATGTGGTCTTCTGAAATTACTGCACTTGTACCCCCTCAACGTAAATAGCCACGACCCACCCGACCTGCAGCAAAATCACACCCCTTCTCACTGTCTGTTCAGGTCGGTATCGACAGGTGAAGAGATAGAACCGCTCTCCGACAAAAGTGACGTGATTCCTTGATTTCTGCTTTTAGGCTCCCCCCTCCTTTTAGGGCAACCTCCCCCAGGGCACCCCCTCATTTCTGACAGTAATAGGGTAGTTTTCTTCATGTTCAATATTTCCTTTGACATTTTGGCAAGTCTGATGGCTTTACTCAATTTTTAAATTATTATTATTTACTCACTTGGAGTTTTCACATAAGTCATTATCAGTGATTCTTCTGCTAATAACAAGTGGTGTTCCCTGGAGTCTGAGTGACAAAAACACTCCCCAGATTTCCAGTATTTTCTTACTCTTTTGATGACCATTGCAAATAATTTTTCATTATCGCAACCACCATTTATCATTGATTTCTCACTGATAATGTATGTCGAGTTTCTCTGGAATTTGAGTGGTAATAAGCCTCTCCAATGTTCCAGTACTCACTGCACTTTTTATGTGGAGCTCTGGGTGGTGCTCTCACTTTTAGTTTATTTTCATTCTCTGTGACATTTCACAACCATTGTTTTTGAGGTGGGGTACTTTCAGTTCCCTCGGCTTTGAGTAATGTTTTTTTCTATATTTTTTGTTCCATTCTTGTGCAAACTTACCAATGGTTGGTCGATGTTGCCTCGTTGTTATTATTAATATTGTTGTTTTTATTTATTTTTTTCTTATTGACAAGGACTTCTCAAACCAGTTATTACTATTGATCTTTCATTGATAAAAAAAATAGTAATTTCCCTGGAACCTGAGTGACAGCAACATTTATTAGATTTCCAGTATTCTAAATTCTACCCCATTATTAGTGTTACTTGGTGTTGTACCTTCGGTTTTTCCTGTAATTTGAGTAACAATATGCCCCATCAAGATACTTTTATTAATTATTATTATTATTATTATTATTATTATTATTAGTAGTATTATTAGTATTATTATTATTATTATTATTATTATTATTATTATTATTATTAGTATTATTAGTATTATTATTATTATTATTATTATTATTATTAGTATTATTATTATTATTATTAGTATTATTATTATTATTATTATTATTATTATTATTATTAGTATTATTATTATTATTATTATTAGTAGTATTATTATTATTATTAGTATTATTATTATTATTATTAGTATTATTTTTATTATTATTATTATTATTATTATTAGTATTATTATTATTATTATTATTAGTAGTATTATTATTATTAGTATTATTATTATTAGTATTATTATTATTAGTATTATTATTATTATTATTATTATTAGTATTATTATTATTATTATTATTATTATTATTATTATTAGTATTATTATTATTATTATTATTATTAGTATTATTATTATTATTATTATTAGTAGTAGTAGTAGTAGTAGTAGTAGTAGTAGTTGTTATAATAGTAGTAGAGTAGCAGTATTATAATTTTGAACCCTATGATACATCCGGTATCTCAACGGCTCTTCATGCTACACATAGTACACTTTTTTCTAGAAGTTTGTAGGTTCTAAACGTTTAGAAATAGTATTAAAGGTAGTAACATTATTTGCAGTAGTAGTAGTAGTAGTGGTAGTGGTAGTAGTAGTAGCAGTAGCAGTATCATGTTGACTCCCTATGACCCATGTAGCATATCAGGGGTTCTTCATGACACGTTTTGGATGCTTCCAAATAGTTTTTTTGGCTCATAAGTGGTTATTGTTTTAGTATTAGCAGTAGTAGTAATAGTAGCAGTCATTATAGTAGTAGAAGTAGAAGTAGTAGTGGTAGTAGTTTTAGTAGTTTTAGTAGTAAACAGCAACTCAAAAATGAGTCATGAGAAATTTCGTATAATTCCGAGGAGTAGTTTTTGAACCTATAAGTGCACAACAGACAGAGAGTAAAAATGTTAACTTATAAGATAGGAAACCATCTTTATTTTGTTATGTATATTTTACTTATTGTACAACACTTTCTTTGGTCACAAAACTCTGACCCGTTGAGTCACTCATTGAATTCGGGTTAATTTTTTTTAAATCAGGAAAAAGTGAGTTTACAAAGCCAGTTAAATATAAAAAAATGAAAATATAATAGCCAAAATTAGCCTCTTTCTGCTATTGCTCTCTCGCTCTTTCTCTCTTTCTCCCTATTTTCCTCTTCATCTATAAATTAAATAGTATTACTGCTACCTGTGATATTCCCTTTTGTTTATATTCCAAATTGTTTTTACTTTCCTTTCTTTATTACCCTGGACTGTTAATAAACACAGATTTAGAGTGAGAGATCACAAGAGAGGGGGGGGGGAGAAATGGAAGCGAGAGTGACAGATGACGTATAGAATAAGAATGGTGGGTTAAACTAAATACAGTGAGAGAGTTAAAATGATAAATAGAAAGTTAGTAAGAGATGGGTCAGTTTATGGGTTTACTGTGAATTATGGCTAATTAGAACAATTACAATTGAATTTATTTAAAAAATAACCCAGTCCCAAAATTGAGGAATATTTTAACATTTATTTTGCATGATTAAAATACATAGAGAAACAGCCTTTGGGAAACAAGCGTTGACTAAACTGAGCTTTAGTGCAGTGACCCCCCCCCCCCCCCCCAAACGTTTTGCTACTAGTGAAAGTCATTTCTGAGTTTTTAAATACAACACAACAAAATGGCGGAAATAGTTTGCTCATGAATATTAATACTCATATGTGGTTCAATTTTAATGTCGTTATGTCGTTATTAAAACACCCTCAACCCGTGTTCCTCTCCCGCCATAATGTCTCTCCTGTTTGCATCAAGCAATAAATAAATATGCCCCTCTCCACTTTTTTTCTCACTGGAAATGAACTCTTTAAAATTTGAAAACAACATTTTATGGATCTACGGTGAAATGTTTTGAATTCTTTCGAAATAAAAATAAAAATCAAAAGTTGGGAAAAACGTGTAAAATAAGCCTGATATTTCAAGAATGTTTAACACGTTAGTGAAATGGGCCTAGAGAAAAAAAATTGTCGCTGCTTAAAAATTATTTATTTTTTGCAACCGAAATTTATCAGCTGCCAAAATCTTTAGAAATGGATAATTTCTCGGTTAGCCGCAGAAAGTTTGGTTTTTGCGTTCACAGAAGCAAAGTCCTCGATTTGTATTCAAAGTGCATGACTCATAGATTGTGATAACTTTCAAACGCCAAAACACGCAGATACTAAATTCTCTCGCTCTTTCCATCACAATAATAAAATAAAAAACGCTGTCTTCATTTATTTCGTTTCATACTAGCTTAAGTAATCGCCTTCTGAAGAGCTCAACATAAAGGGAGACAATCAGATATAGAGACAACTCATGTATAACAAACAAAATGTACATATATACTGTTTTTCAAACAAGGCAAGTTGGCACTGTAGACGTAAGGGGCGACTGAGTATTAGGGTCAAAGTTTATGGAGTCATCCTAAATTGGGAGCTGTGTAGCGAGATGCTTGTTAACTTTAGTCTTAAATCATTGTATGTTGGTGCATTCGGGGAAACAAGGAGTAGGGAGGGAGTTCAAAAGTCTGGCAGCTCGAGGAAAGAATCTATTGGAGTAGAAGGCTCTCCGGCATCTGGGGACCTCCACAGTGAATTGATGGGATTTAGCTGATTGTCGGGTTGGTCAAGTGTATTTACGTTGAGGGGGTACGAGAACAGCAAGTTCATCGGAGCACATTCCATCTAAGTACTTGTAAAACAAGCACAAAGATGCAACATTGCGGCAATGGGTTAGGGGCTGAAGTTTGGTGATAGTCAGCGACCTATTAGATTAGCGACTCTTTTTTGGACCTTGTCTAAGAGGGAGAAACTAGTAGATGGTGCACCAGCCTAGATGTGACAACAATACTCCACGCATTGGCAGGCGATGGCTTTGTAGAGATATAGGATACTGTCAGGTGTGAAAAGTTTTCTAGCTCGGTAGAAGGAATCCACTTTATTTGCAGCAGCCTTGTCAATGTCTTCTATGTAGTTGTTCCAATACATGTTACCATGTGAACGTTAGGCCAAGGATTTTGAATGTTGGACTCTCAGGTATGGTTTTATTTGCCATGGCAATCGATGGTTTGAAGAAGTTTCTTGTAGTTGTTGAAGGAAAGGAGCTTTGTTTTTGCAGCATTTAATGTTATCATCGATTTATGACGCCATTTCACTAATTACTGGAGGTCACTTTCTAAGGATTCAGCCATTGCCTCAGATATGTAAGCCTCTGTTTTACCTACATGACAAGAGTAGAGCATGGTGTCATCAGCAAATAAACCCATCTCAGACACAATGTCATCAGGGAGGTCGTTTATGAAAATCAGGAACAATAAAGGTCAAAGGGTCTATCCATGGGGTACACGTGCATTTATAGCATGATGTTTGGATGAATGGTCATCGAGGACAACATGTATCTTTCTTTTGGATACAAAGGATATAATTATATTAAATATTCGTCCAGTAATACCATATGCAGTGATGTTTTATGAGAAAACCTCTATACTTGGAAGAAAGACACAGAAAACGTACCATACTCCTACAAGGAAAGAAACATGATACCTTATGTTTCAAGCTGACAGAGGTGGGGGGGGGCAGGCAAAAACAGTCTCTCTCTCTCTCTCTCTCTCTCTATATATATATATATATATATATATATATATATATATATATATATATGCAAAGGCACGATAGGTTTTGCTCTTCATACTTTTGGAGCATATAATCTTTGCAGATATCCAAACTTTCAATGTCTGAAAAAAAAGAAGTCAGAATGCATGTTGAAAAGCGCATTCCTGTGTATAACCTTGTTGAAATAACTCACTCTCAATGTTTCTTAAATGCAGGCAATACAAAAAGCATATGCAAACACTATAAAGCTTTTACACACATATATATATGTATATATATATATATATATATCTCTATATATATTCAACCATAAAAAATTCGCATATAAACTTGAAAAATGGTTGGATCATTCTCTCGTCCCAGAAAGTATCTGACTATTAATGCGATCCTTTGATACCTGACTCCTGATGCGACATTCATCCTGGTCAGATTGAGCCGGATTTCTTCTATTGTTTCAAGCTGTCCCCAGTTGCATGTATATCTCGGTTGTTTTTTTACAGTTTTTGTTTTGCAGGGTGGTGTCGCCGAATTTCCACATACAGTATTGTGTATTCCAAAATGGTCAGCCATCTGATACTGACCAGACTCAAATCGCTTAACTTCACTGATCTATATGTACAAGAGTTTGACACATCCGAAGATAGAGTATTTTTGCCAAACACTTTCTTTCCTCCACAGCGTACAAAATCGATTTCACAATCTATTGGGGGGATTATCTCTTCTCTTCTCTTCTCTTCAGTCTGTTTCTCAGAGAAGAAACGTTTCTAGTCTTTCTCTATCGTTATTTCCTGGGAAGGTGCTCGACTGTGCTTCAATCTCTAATTCCTCCTTATAAGACATTCAGAGCAAGAACTCTTCTTGTAGCAAAATTGAAGGTGGATGTGTAAAAAATAGGATAAGCTTGGTAAATTTCCATGTAAGGTTAAATATAAGGTAGAGTAGAAATGTTCCAATTAGAATTCACATGGACTCTTCTCTATTAATAGACAGTGTCGCTATAGCCAGTCCAGTCTTTGGCAACACATTACTTCTGTACTAACCCTAGCCCTAACCCTAACCCTAACCCTAACCAATCCAGTCTCTTGCAACACATTACTTCCGTACTAACCCTAACCTTAACCTTAACCAATCCAGTCTCTTGCAACGCATTACTTCTGTACTAACCCTTAGCCGAATCCTAACCAATCTAGTCTCTGGTAACACATAACTTCCGTACTAACCCTAACCCTAACCAATCCAGTCTCTGGCAACATGTTACTTCTGTACTAACCCTAACATAAACCCTAACCAATCTAGTCTCTGGCAACACATTACTTCCGTACTAACTGTAACCCTTACCCTAACCCTAACCAATCCAGTCTCTGGCAATACATTACTTCTGTATTAACCCTAACCCTAACTCTAACCAATCCAGTCTCTGACAATACATTACTTCTGTACTAACCCTGACCCTAACCAATCCTGTCTCTGGCAACACATGACTTCTGTACTAACCCTAACCCTAACCAATCTAGTCTCTGGCAACAAATTACTTCCGTACTAACTGTAACCGTTACCCTAACCCTTACCAATCCAGTCTCTGACGATACATTACTTTTGCATTAATCCTAACCCTAACCCTAACTCTAACTAATCCAGTCTCTGGCAACACATTACTTCTGTACTTTTTGTAATTACATACTCTTGTTAACTACCTCGCTGTTGTCTTATTTCTTTTCGGGCCTTTCCGGCCACAACAATTATATTCGACTGTTAATAAACGCAGACAGATAGATAGATAGATAGATAGATAGATAGATAGATAGATAGATAGATAGATAGATAGATAGAGAGACAGAGTGTGTGTGTGCGTCTATCGAGAGGTAGGTTAATATGTTACATATGAATAATAGCAGATTACCAATAACATGAGAGAGGAAATGATAGATGGAAAATTAGTAAGAAATGGATTACTTCATTACTTGGTTGAAGTTGACACGAGAACAATTAAAATGGAAGTGTTATTAAACATACATTATTGCTATAAGTGAGGAATATTTTTAGATGTATTTTCTGTGATTAAGATATATAAGAAAACCATAGGGAAACAAATGTTGATTAAATCAGTTTTATTATAACAATAGGTTCGTTATTCAATCTGTGGGTTAGCGACGAAAATGCTATTTATTATTTATTTACTTTTAAAAACTTTTATTCACCCCAAATAAGGCATATTGGCACGGAGACGTAAGCTTTATAGGGGAAATCCTGAGTGAGGAGTTGTACAATAAGATGTTTGTTCACATTACATTTTAATTTTCTCCATGTTGGTACAGTCGGGGAAACAGGAAGCAGGGAGCGAATTCCAAAGGCAAGCGGTCTGGTTAAAGAAGCTATTAGAGTATTTATTTACCTCCTCTCCAGGAGGTTAGTCACAAGACCAGTTTTATCTTACTCCCACAAAGGTAAGATGTGACCCAAGGTCGGGTCGGGAAAGTAGGGGCTTGAAAAGCCAGCGCCCGAGAAGGTGAGCACTCTGGCCATTAAAAATTGCCTAGGCAGCCTCGTCAGCATTCCCCGGTAGAGGCGCCTCAGGCAGTAAGCAACAAACTTACTCCTCCCCAAAGAGTGGAGGCAAAGCCTGGGAGGGTGGACCTCCTAGGACTGCACAGGACAAACCCATAGACCGGCGTAAATCAAGCCCCGAAGGCCAAGACAATACCAGTCTATGGGGTGCAGTATCCATCGGAACAGATACTAAACTTTGATCTTAGAAGCTATTAGAGTAGAAAGTTTTCCAGCATCTGAGAACCTTTACAGAGAATGGGGTGGGATTTTGCTATTAGTCGGGTTTGTCGAGCGTATTTACGTTGAGGGGGTTACAAGTGCAGTAAATTCGTTGGATCATATTCCGTAGAAGTACTTGTAAAACAAACACAGGGATACAACATTGTGGCGATGGTAAACATTGCAGGGGGGGGGAGGCTATTGTTAGAAACTCTTGCTATGTTTTCAAATTGAAGCGTCACTGACATACCGACCGGACTGACCGACACTCAAAGTATTTCATAGTGATGCTAAGTATTGATTTACTCCTCTCCAGGAGTTAGGCACAAGGCCAGTTTTTATCTTACTCCCACAAGTAAGATGTGACCCAAGGTCGGATCGGGAAAGTAGGGTTTAAAAATTGCCTGGGCAGCCCCGTCGGCATTCCCCGGTAGGAGCGCCTCAGGCAGTAAGCAATAAACTTACTCCTCCCCAAAGAGGGGAGGCGAAGCCTGGGAGGGTGGACCTCTTAGAACTGCACAGGATCAACCCACAGACCGGTGGAATCAAGCCCCGAAGGACAAGACGACACCGCTCTATAGGGTGTAGTATCCATCGAAACAGATACTACACTTTGATCTTAGCCAAAAGGTCAAGAGAAAATATGGACAAAGGAACAACATATATTTGTGTGGATACATTCTTTTAAAAGGGACAAACGTTGACATCTTGTATTAACTATCCTTCACCCGCTCATTGTGTCACTTCACCGTTTGTCATTTGTATTTACCCACTTTAAACGTTGACGCCACGTTGACCGAATGTTTTCCCAACCAAAACGAAGCTACATTCGGTTTTCTGAGCCACCATTTATCAAAGAAAGCCTATTTTGTAAAAGACTGAACGCAGGTTACCTGCAACTCTGAAGCATAAAGTTTGAGACGCATTTTAGACTGTCAAAAGTACTCAATATTGCGAGGGGGGGGGGGTCTGTTCAAAACTTTCTGAATATAAACAGATAATAACTAACAAAGTTTAAAAGAAGGCGACTTTGTCTTCCTGTGTACACACAATAGTTATACTCAAAACAGTGAGACTGTGTGTGATTTGATGGACTCACTCCTCTTAGAAAAAGTTTCATTTTTTTCTTTACAAAAACGCCAACATAGAAACAAAAGTTTTTTTATTATTATTATTATTATTATTATTATTATTATTATTATTATTATTATTATTATTATTATTATTATTATTGTTATTATTATTATTATTCACTAGAAGTTCTCACACAGGCCGTCTTCAGTGATTTCTCACTGATGATCAGTAGTGGTATTCCCTGGAGTCTGAGTGACAACAAGTCTCCCCAGATTTCCAGTGCTCTCAACTTTTTCAATAACTACTGCAAATGAATTTGCATTATCACAACAGATGCTTACCATTGATTTCTCGTTCGCAGCGATCATTGGTCTTCTCCAAGATTTGGATGGCAATAAGCCTCCCGAATGCCTCAGTGCTCTCCACACTCTTTCAGCAGTAGTCTGGTTAGTGCTATCCCTCCTCAGTCTTTCCGTCCTCCTTGACCCTTCACGAATGTTTTGTGTGGTATCAGCCGTGGCTGGAGCCATCACTTTTTGGGGGAGTAATTTATTACATTTCTTGCAGTTTCTGTTCCTTGAATTCTTGTGGTGCTCTTTATGTGATTTTGTTTTCTTCCTATTGCACCTTGCATGTGATTGGTTATTCTTCGTAACTTACGTGGAAAGGTTTCCATATTCAAGGATTTTCCTTAAGATTTAAACTGTTTTTATCATTGCCGCTAGTTGTACTGTCTTCTGTCTTCCCTTTGATTCCAATTTCTCATAGTCTTTTTTTCAAGGTTCTTCGGAACTGTTCCCAGTGCTCCTGCGATTATTAGTATTATATTTACTTTCTTCATACTCCATATCACTTTCAATTATTATTATTAGCTCACTAGGAGTTATCACACTGGTCATCGTCAGTTATCGCCCACTGCCAACAAACTGTGGTATTCCCTGGAGTCTGAGTGACAACAAGTCTCTTCAGACTTCCAGTATGCTCACCCTCTTTTCGTTCATCACCGCTGATGACCTTGCAATATCGCAACAGCCACCTACCACCGATTTCACGGTGATAAGGGCCATTGGTCCCCTCTGGGGCCTGGGTGGCAACAAGCCTTCCCAAGGTCCCAGAGCTGTCCGCGCTTTTCCAGTGGAGGTCTGGTTTGCGCTTTCCTTCCTCGACCCTCTGTCCATAATTTTCGTGGTGTCAGCCTATGCTTGCGCCTCTCTCGTGCGGTTGTATTTTCCTCGGTTCTGTTTTCTTGTGCTTCCATGTGTTTGTTCTCCATTCGTTGCTTATGTGGGTTGGTTTCCGCATTCGAGGACATTTCTCAGGATTGTAGCTGTTTTGATCATTATTGTCCTTTGTATGGTCTCAGTTATTCCTTTGACTCCTATTTCTCCTAGTCTTTTCTCCATGTTTTTGGGGACTGTTCCTAGTGCTCCTATGATTATTGGTGTCATACTGACTTTCTTCATGTTCTATATTCCTTTCAGTTCTCTGGCAAGTTCAGTATATTTGCTTCTTTTTTCCGTCTCTTTGATCTTAACTCTGTGGTCCGCTGGAACGGCAAAGTCTACGATTTTGCAGGATTTTTCTTTCTTGTCTCCTTGCTGTTATGGGTTTGTCTGTTTGTACATTCATATCCCATAGGATTTTGTGTTTTTCGTTTTCTAGTACAGTTTCTGGTTTGTGTTTGTACCGTTTTTTTGCATATTCGAAATTCAGTTGTTTGCACATTTCCCGGTGTACTTCTTTCCCCACGCTGTCATGTCTGTTCTTGTATTCCTTTTGGGCTAGCTTGCTGCATTCACTTATTATATGATTTATCGTTTTGTCTCTTTGTCCACACAATCGGCATTTACTGTGTTCCTGAGTTTTATCTATCTTTGCTTTAATAAAGTTTGTCCTAATCGCATTGTTCTGTGCGGCCGTAAGCAGAGATTCCGTTTCTCTGTTCAAGTGTCCTTTCCTTAGCCATGCCCAGCTGTTTTCATTGGCTTCATCGCTTGTGAGTCTTATAAAGCGTCCATGTAGTTGTTTTTCTTCCCACTTTTCCTTTCTTGTCTTTTTGTTTCTGGTTTCAGTGCTTCCTGAGTTGTTTGTTGGGCTGGTGTCTCTTGCTGTGGTAATCAGTCTTTGCGTGTTCTGGGTTACATATTTCTCCAGCTCTTTTTTGGTGTCTTCCACACAATCTTCTATACTTACCAGTCCTCTACCTCCTTCATTTCTTTTCATGTAGAATCTGTCCGTATCGTCTTTTGGGTGCAATGCATTGTCCATAGTCATTAGTTTTCTATTCCTCCGGTCAAGGTGCCTGAGTTCTTCTTTGGTCCAGCCTATGAATGGTCCAGAGTATCTTATTAGTGATACAGCCCATGTGTTTATCCCTTTTACTAGGTTTCTGCTATATAGTTTATTTTCTAAGAGTTTCCTTGTTCTTCGTAGATATTCTTTTCCAATCTTCTCTTTCATTACTGTATATTTGATTGTGTCTGCTTCCAGAACTCCCAGGTATTTATAACTATCTTGTTCTCCTAACGCCCTCATCTCCTCTTGGTTGGGGAGTTCTATACCTTCTGTCGTCTCCAGTTTTCCTCTTTTAATCTCTAGCAGTGCACATTTTTCTATTCCAAACTCCATTTGGATATCCTGGCTGAATATCCTGGTTGTATTTATCAGCTTTTCCAGTTCTTTTTTGTTTTTTGCAAACAGTTTAAGGTCATCCATGTACATCAGGTGGTTTATTCTTTGTTCTGTATCCGTAAACCTGTATCCGGCATCACACTTTCTGAGTATGAAGTTGAGTGGCATCATGGCTATTATAAACAATAGTGGTGATAGAGAGTCTCCTTGAAAAATGCCTCTCTGTATTTTTATCTCAGACAGGTGTTGTCCTCCGGCTGTCAGTTTTAGTCTCCATGTCTCCATTGCTTTCTGGATGAGATTAATAATCCTGTCTGATATTTTGTATATTTTTAAGCATTCAATTATCCATGTTTGGGGGATTCTGTCATAGGCTTTCTTGTAGTCAATCCATGCCATGGTTATGTTCTTTTGTCTGCTCTTCACCTCCTTCAAGATCTTTTGATCAATGTATAGTAGATCATGTGCCCCTCTTTGTCCTTTCCGGCATCCTTTTTGTTTCTCGGGGAGCAGTCCACGTTTGTCCAGGGATTGGTAGATTTGTTCTCTCAGTTGTGCTGTGAGAATTTTCCACATTATTGGTAGCATGTTATCGGTCTGTAGTTGCTGGGGGTCGTTCCCTTTTTGGGGTCTTTTTGTATTAATGTTGTTCTTCCTTCCGTCATTCATTCTGGTACGTCTGTTTTGCAGATACATCCACTCAGTTTCTGCGCTAGTCTTTCATGCAGGGTCGTGAATTTTTTAAACCAGTATGCATGTATTCCATCGTGGCCTGGTGCTCTCCAGTTTGCCATTTTTCTTAGGGTTTTCTTGATCGTTTCTTTGTTAATTTCTGTTTCGGTTCCTTCTTCGATTTCCTGCAGTTCATCTTTCATGTTTTTCAACCATTGGGCATTCTTGTTGTGCTTCTTTGGTTCTTCTCATATCATGCTTCAGAATTGTTTTGTTTCTGTTGGGTTCGGTTGCTCTGTTGTTGTTTTTTCTCCATTTACGTTTTTGTAAAACTGGATTTCATTGCTTTCAAAGGTCCTGTTCTGTTTGCTCTGTTCTGATTTGTACCTGTATCGTCTCAGTCTTCCTTCTATTGCTGCTGTCTTTTGTTTTATTTCTTCATGTTTCTCATTTAGTTTTTCCTTGCGTTTCTGATTTTTGCTTCTTAATCGTTTCATGTCCTCCTTCCTTCTGTTCACGGTTTTAGCTTCTTTCCGAAGTTTGGTGATCTGGGTTTCCAGTCTAATTTCCCATCCAGGTTTTGTCGGTCCACTCTTTTGTCCATTCTCTTCGTTTCTTAGTTTTTTTCTTCTTCTTCTTCTTCTTCTTCTTCTTCTTATTATTATTATTATTATTATTATTATTATTATTATTATTCAGTAGTCGTTATCAAACAAGTCATCGTCAGTGATTGCTCACTAATTATAACCGATGGTGTTCTCTGAGATATTATCATTATTATTATTATTTACTCACTAGGAGTTCTCACACAGGTCATTAGTGATTGCTCACCGATAACCGGTGGTATTCCCTGGGGTCTGAGTGACAAAAAGTCACCCAAGATTTCCAGCATTCTCCATCTCTTTTCGATAGCCACCGCAAATAAATTTGCAGTATCACAACAGCCGTTTACCATTGATTTCTTGCTGGTAAGGACCATTGGTCGTCTCTGGGGTTTGGGTGGCAATAAGCCTCCCCGAAGTCCCAGCAGTCTCTGCACTTCCAGTGGAGGTCTAGTTTGTGCAGTCCCTCCTCGGTCTTCTCATCCTCCTTGACCCTATGTAAATATTTTGTGTGGAGTTAGTGCAATTTATTTGTTTTTTTTCCTTTTTAATTTTTTTTAATTTTTAATTTTTATACATTCATTTATTTATTTTTTGTGGGGTGGGGTGAGCTTATAGTGTTTCTTTCTATTTCTGTTCATTGGTCCATTTTTGTGTTGTGTCAGTTGAGGCCGCTGTAATTTATTGAGGGGGGGCCTTATTAAGTGATGTTTCTTGCATTTTCTGTTTCTTTGTTTGTGGTGTGTTCTTTCGTTAGTTTTTGTTTTCTTCCTGTGCTAGATTCCGTATGATCCTTTGTGGCTTATGCGTGTTAGTTTCCGCATTCAATAATTTTTCTTAAGATTGTAGCTGTTTTGATCATTGCTGTCCTTTGTATAGTTCCAATGATTCCTTTGATCCCAATTTCTTCCAGTCTTTTTTCCAGGTTTTTGGGGATTGTTCCTAGTGCTCCTACGATTATTGGTACTATACTGACCTTTTTCAGGTTCCATATTCCCTTCAGTTCTCTGGCTAGTTCTGTGTATTGGCTTCGTTTTTCCGTTTCTTTGCTTTTCACTCTGTGGACTGCTGGAACGGCGAAGTCTACGATTTTGCATGATTTTTCCTTCTTGTTGATTATTATAACATCCGGTCTCCTTGCTTGTATGAGTTTGTCTGTTTGTATATCCATATCCCAGATGATTTTGTGTTTTTCGTTTTCCAGTACTGTTTCTGGCTTATGTTTGTACCATTTGTCTGCATATTCGAAATTTAATTGTTTGCACAGTTCCTGATGTACTGCTTTCCCCACCCAGTCATGTCTGTTCTTATATTCGTTTTGGGCTAGTTTGCTACATTCACTTATTATATGATTTATTGTTTCGTCTCTTTGTCCACATAGTCTGCATTTACTGTTTTCCTGAGTTTTATCTATTTTAGCTTTAATGTAGTTCGTCCTGATTGCATTGTTCTGTGCAGCCATCAGTAAGGATTCCGTTTCTCTGTTCAAGTGTCCTTTTCTTGGCCATGTCCAGCTATTTTCGTTGGTTACTTCACTTGTCAGTCTTCTGAAGTGTCCGTGTAGTTTTTTTTTCCTCTCATTTTTTTTTCTTGCCGTTTTGTTTCGTGTTTCGGTGCTTCCCATGTTGTTCATTGGGACGGTGTCTCTTGCTGCAGTGATAAGGATTTCCCTGTGTTGAGTTATGTATTTTTCCAGCTCGTTTTTTAAGTTTTCACACAATCTTCTATATTTACCAGTCCTCTTCCCCCTTAGTTTCTTTTCATGTAGATTCTGTCCGTATCATCTTTTGGATGTAGTGCATTGTGCATGGTCATTAATTTTCTGGTCCTCTGATCCAGATTATTATTATTATTATTATTATTATTATTATTATTATTATTATTATTATTATTATTGACTCACTAAGAGTTTTAGCACAATCCATTATCAGTACTTGCTAACTGATGATAACCAGTTATATCCTTTGAAGTCTGAGTTACAACAAGTCTTCCCAGATTTACCCCACCCTTCGCCTCTTTCGATAATCGTTGCAAATCATTTTGCTTTATCGCAATAGCCGTTGCCTAATGATTTCTCGCTAACAAGGATCATCGGTCTTCTCATGACTTTGAGTGGCAATGAGCCTCGTCAAGTTTCCAACAGTTCCTGCATCCTTCGTATGACGGTTGGGTCGGTGCTCTCTCTCTCTCTCTCTCTCTCTCTCTTCTCGGTCAATGCATCATCTTTGACCCTTCACGGCTATTTTATGTCGTCTCAGCTTCACTAGGTGGCAAAGTCGATTTTGTATTCTGTCACAACAGAGAAACGGTGCTCCGCGTGGAAAATGGATTATATACTGTGAGCGCCTTTTCTGAGCAGCAGCTTAGGAAATGTTCACATCTTTGTTAAATCATAGCAATCCTCATTTGTTATTATGTCCATCCATAGATACAAATGTGTAATGTTCATAAGAGAAATTGTTGTAGCTCATTATTTCAATAAATCTTTAAAAAATCATTCACTGAATAGAACACGTTGTTTATATATATATATATATATATATATATATATATATATATATGTATATGTATATATATATATATATATGTGTGTGTATTTATAAGGAGAATATTTTTAAAAAATATTTAGAAAACCTGGACAATGCAGATATTTGTTTTTCAAAATAAATTATTTATTTACTTTAAACATTTCTTTTTTTTTTAAACTTGAGTACTTTCGGTAATAAATACCCTTGTCAGAAGTATAAGCATTTTTTTTCTCTTTTTTCTCCATGACCGAAACATATACTTCTGACAAGAGTATTTATTACCGAAAGTACTCAAGTTTAAAAGAAAAGAAAA
Organism: Sepiola atlantica; assembly: GCA_963556195.1. Lineage (NCBI taxonomy): Eukaryota > Metazoa > Mollusca > Cephalopoda > Sepiida > Sepiolidae > Sepiola > Sepiola atlantica. The sequence continues at coordinate 38,678,857 of OY744535.1, read as the reverse complement.
AAAAAGTTTTTAAAGTAAATAAATAATTTATTTTGAAAAAACAAATATCTGCGTTGTCCAGGTTTTCTAAATATTTAAAAAAAATATTCTCCTTATTGTTGCTATTTCAGCAACGTTTCAATGTGTGACTGTTAAAACTACCTTATTTACGTAACCACGTGCTACACACTGCGGCATTTCAACTTTAGTCGTCGATAACATCAAGATGAATTTCAACTTGACTGCGATAGATATGTCTCGGTCATGGAGAAAAAAGAGAAAAAAATGCTTATACTTCTGACAAGGGTATTTATTACCGAAAGTACTCAAGTTTGAAAGAAAAGGAAAAAAAGTTTTTAAAGTAAATAAATAATTTATTTTGAAAAAACAAATATCTGCGTTGTCCAGGTTTTCTAAATATTTAAAACAAATATTCTCCTTATTATTGCCATTTCAGCAACGTTTCAATGTGTGACTTATATATATATATATATATATATATATATATATATATATATATATATATATATATATATATATGTGACGCAATATTGTGCTCGATGTGTGTATTATTTACTCCTCTCCAGGAGTTAGGCACAAGGCCAGTTTTATCCTACTCCCACAAGTAAGATGTGACCCAAGGTCGGGTCGGAAAGTGGGGGTTGAAAAGCCAGCGCCCGAGAGGTGAGCACTCTGACCATTAAAAATTGCCTGGGCAGCCCCGTCGGCATTCCCCGGTAGGGGCGCCTCAGGCAGTAAGCAATAAACTTACTCCTCCCCAAAGAGGGGAGGCGATACCTGGGAGGGTGGACCTCCTAGAACTGCATAGGACAGACCCATAGACCGGCGTAAATCAAGCCCCGAAGGCCAAGACAATACCAGTCTATGGGGTGTAGTATCCATCGGAACAGATACTACACTTTGATCTTAGCCAAAAGGCCAAGTGTGTCTCTGCTAATTATACTCACTTCTTATTTCTTCTTCTTTGGTTGTCAAGTTTGCTGTTATTAGCAGACTTTGGTATTTCACACTGACTCACTAACTTTATTCATTCTAAAGAAGTGGGGATTATTTTCTGTGGTTGAAAATGTTGAGTTCACACATTTAAGTGATATACTATTTTTCTTTATTTCGGGGACGGCGAAAACGAAAAGAATAAGCTAAACGAACTGAGAATGAAAGAGAGTATCTAATACGAGCTAGTACCTTCTTACATCTGTCCGCATCGCATCTCTAGCTCTCCACAATTGCATTTCTAACTTGCTTCTAAAAGACCATCAATTATTTTCCTCATCCAATGCCACACAGTCAGGAAAGACAGTCGTGTATTGCGTCAATGGTACATCTCTGCTACAAGTTGAATCAATCTTCTACGCAAGGAAAATGCGTATCTTTTGACGATCATTAAACACTTTTTTCAAACACCAACCCCGATCCCTGGGGGCGGATGGAGGATCGATAGTTCTTTTACGAATGTGAATGATTCTCTTTCAAGAAGGGAATCTTGGGAAAAGACAATAACCGAAACCATCTCTTTGAGACAGCTAAGATAATTGGTGTCGTGTCTTCAAAAACGTAAACACTGTCAACTGGTGAACTACTTTTATATTGTCAGGTCAAAAGCTTTTTTCAGACTCAATTCAAAGAATCGACAATATTTTTCTGAAAAATCCCAGTTCCCTGGTAGCATAGCAACCGGCTCAGATCCTCACTAGAAATTCGACTTTTAACCTGACTCTACGAACCGCCATTTTAATACACTGTTTCTCTCTGATTTTGACTCGTTCTATTCAGCAGTGCAATCGTGCACCCTACAGGCGATATATTTCAATTATCTCTACATCTTGCAAAACTAAATATTATTATTATTATTACTAGCGTGACCTGGATAAATTACACGAAATGATATTTTCAATGCTAATGATTTCATCTCCCTTCACCCTTTCGATGTAGAAAAAAAACTCCTAGAGGTTGGTTGTGATCGAACTATAAACCAGTCGGGCCGACGTCAAAATCCTACGTTGCTACCCGTTGCGCCTAAGGGAAATACTTAATAATATTACGAAAATTAGTTGACTTGAATGATTTTCCAAATTTATGTGCGGTACGCATGCGCAGAGCTTTTGATGTAAGCGTGATACACGGACACACACGCTATCGTATTAATATATAGATAATTATTATTATTATTATTATTATTATTATTTATTTATTTATTTATTTTTTATTTTTTCATACTAAGTTAATTCCTTTGACCCTAGACATTCAAGCTGGACCTTAACACTTTCGCTGTTCCTAACAGGCAAGCCTTTTGCAGAATTGGAAAAGCGATTGTCTCGTCAATCTGTTTAAGCAATTTATGGTGGCTTTTCGTAATGGTTCCAAGCGTTCCAATTACAACGGGAATCACCTTTACTTCTTTACATTTCCATAGTCTAACTAATTCCCATCTTAGATCTTGATATTTATTTATTTATTTATTTTTGTGTTCTTTCTCTTGCACTCTGGTACTGAATGGGCAGGCTATATCAATGATTAATCAAGTTCTATTGTTTTTGTTTCGAAAGATTAAGTCGGACTTTGAATGTTCAACAATCTTTTCAGTCTCTATGCGCATGCCCCAAAGAAGTTTGACATTGTCGTTCTCCGGTATCACTTCTGGCTTATGCTCATACCACTTCTCATTGTGGTCCAATTCATAAAGTTTGCATATATTCCAGTGCAGTACTTGAGCGACTTTGTCGTGTCTCCATTTGTTACAGTACTGTAGGGCCCCATTATGCAAGGCACAGTAGGTTAACTAGTATCAAATAGCTAATTTTGTTATTGAAAAATAGGTTTTGTTTCTGGACTCAGAAGTGAGTTAAGAGAAGAGTTTGATTCAAGAATAGTCATAATAAATTTAGACACCTGACGTGACCTTTGAGTCAGAGATCAGAGTGAGTCGTTTTTGTCCCCATCTCGTGCATGGGAATGATGATTACGTCACCACGGAGAACAAGAACTTAGCTTTTTAGAATCAGTCCGCTATGGGAGCTCGAAACGACAACGTCGTTCTGGAAAAGCGAGCGAAGTTTTCCCAAGAATGTAATCGCTCGCGATAAGGGCTGTATCTAAAAGAGATCACCATGGAAGCTTGTGACGAGCGCATGAGGTAGCTCTCGAATGCAAGAGTTGAGGTGTGAATCGAAGAGATATGGGCCAAAGCTACTAAGAAAAACTAACAGCGTCTAACGTCCCACACAGTACGAACTTAAGAAGATGTGAATGAAGAACCAATAATGGAAACCCCTCCACTCGAATGAAAGCATGAAATAAAAAGAACAAAAGAAATCTCTCAGAAAATCCGACTTCGAGTGTCTTTATCCTCTGCTTAAAGATAGAATTTGCCCACAAAAACAGGTGCCGCGCGGCGATCACAGCCAGCAACAAGATAAGGGCCAGCGACGGACGAGAACTACAAAGGTAACTTTCTTATAATGTAAAATATCTGGAAACTGTGTTTCAAAGTGACTTTTGGACTCTTGAAAAAGGTGTTTAGAAATCTGTTTAAATGACTCTTAAGAAAAGTGTGTTTAGGGTCCCTGTTGAAAAAGTATTAAGAAAAAAGATTGAAATCACTATTAATCCTCTCGTGAACATTTCGCGTTATTTTCGGCCGGAGAGGATGTAATAGCGAACTGTTGAGGTGGTTTTGGAGAACTGCCTCAGTCGGAAGGATTTCTGCCTGTAGTAATAAATAAGCTCTCTCCCCCCCCCCTTTGCTCTCGTGACGTTTAATTTCAGTAGGTATGCAACACATTTTTTTTATACTTGTGTTGTGCTAGCATTTGGCATTCAGATACAATATGCGCCAAGGTTTCTTCCCTTTCATTACACAGTCGGCATATCGGTAATTCTATTATTATTATTATTATTATTATTATTATTATTATTATTATTATTATTATTATTATTATTATTATTATTATTATCATCATCATCATCATCATCATCATCATTGTTATTATTATTGTGATTATTATTGTTGCTATTATTATTATTATTAATGTTATTATTATTATTATTATTATTATTATTATTATTATTATTATTAATGTTATTATTATTATTAATGTTATTATTATTATTATTATTCTTATTATTATTATTATTATTAATGTTATTATTATTATTATGATTATGATTATGATTATTATTATTATTATTATTATTGTTATATTATGACGGGCCCTGTATTTCAAACGGGTAGATTAACTAGTAGCAAATAGCTAGTTTTGTTATTCGAAAAATAGGCTTTGTTTCTGGACTCAGAAATGAGTCATAGAAGTGTTTGATCTAGGAGCAGTCATAACAAATCTGGAGAAACCTGACGTGACCTTTTGAGTCAGAGATCAGTCAGTCGTTTTGTCCCCAGATTGCGCGTGGGAACGAGAATCACGTGACCACAGAAAAACAACAACTTAAGTTTTAGAAATGAGTCTGTGCCTAGAAGTGAAAGTGTGCAGATCGCTGCGAAAATGTAGCCGGTAAAAACGGGTAAGGCCCCACTGTGGGGGGCCTAAAGATATCCCCAGAAGAAAAGAAAACAGCCCGAGTGTGAGATAGTTGAAGCCGGAATCCTCCTGACGACAACCGAACCGCGCAGTAAGAAAATGGTGTGTTGAGAAAGAAATAAAATTGTGTGAAATATTCCCTCAAGAAAACCCGTGTCTCGTTTGTGCCTTTTTTATGAGACATGCTTCTTCCTTTGATCGAGACGATCCAGCGGAGACTAGACGTATCACAGGCCAGGGAAAAGAACCGAAGAAATCAAGGTAACCTTTGAGATTCATTTGAGATTTGTTTGAGAACTGTTTTAAAGACGTTAAGATACGTGTAATTCTAAGAGACGTTTAATGAAAAAAGGCTTGAGATGCCGTGAAAATATTCGTAATTGAAAAAGGGCTGAGATGCCGTGAAAAGATTCGTAATGAAAAAGGCCTGAGATGCCGTTAAAAGATTTGTAATTAAAAAAGGCTGAGATGCCGTAAGTTGATGAGAGAAGTTGTAAGACTGTGGTCCGAATTTATAGAAAAAGAAAGAGAAAAATGACTATGAGAATTTTATAGAGTAAAAAGAAAATGAAAATGATTATGAAAACGATTATGAGAATGTCTGTGTAGATTGTATCATCGGAGGTGTTGGGGGGAGAGATTGAAATCACCATTAATCCTCTCGTGAACGTTTCGCGTTGTTTTCGGCCGGAGAGGATGAGATCCGAACGGCTGAGGTGGTTTTGAAGAAATGCCTCAGTCCGGAAGGATTTCTGCAGAAGTAATAAAGGAGTACTCTCTCCCCCCCCCCCTGTATGTAACATATATATAATTGGTGCCGTGACCAGGATATTTCCACAAGAAATAGGTTGAGACTAACCGCGTTACCACAACAGAAATCTTGGGGTCCAGAGACAAGCGAAGACGGAGAGAGAGACAGAGTGATGTCATCGAACAGTGAGTACCTCGTAATTTTTATGTTGAATAGATAAAGTTTGAAGGGGAAGAAGAAAAAAAAAAAAAGGAACTCTTACGAAGTTAAAGTAATAGAAAAAGAAAAAAAAAAAGGAACGAGACACGAGGGAGACATTGTTAAGATTCAAAAAAAAAAAAAAGAAAGAAAGAAAGAAAGAACGCACGCACACACACATTTATTAGATTGCGCAGAAAGAGATTTTGTTAATTGTTAAAATTCACAAAAAAAAAAAAAAAAAAAGAAAGAAGAGGAAAGAAAAACGCACGCACACACAATTGTTAGATTAAAATAAAAAAAGAAAGAAAAAAAAAAGAAAGACACATTTTGTTAAGAAAAGTACATTCTAGTTAGAAAGAAAAGGACGATTTGCCGTAATTATGTTTTTTTGGTGTTGTGTTTTAAGAATTTGTTGCTAAGATTCACAAAAAAGAAAGAAAAAAAAAGAAAGACACATTTTGTTAAGAAAAGTACATTCTAGTTAGAAAGAAAAGGACGATGTGCCGTAATTATGTTTTTTTTGGTATTGTGTTTTAAGAATTGTTGCTGTAGTTTTTTTTTTCTGGTTTGTGTTGGTGGGAGACGAAGGCGAAGGGCGGTGACGGGCGAAAAAAGAAAGAAAAAGGAGAAACGAGGGAGGTATGCAATTAAAAAGAGAGAGAGAGGGGAGTTGAGATGTTAAAAGAGATTGTTTAAAAAGAATGTGCACGCGAGGACGGGTGTGCGTGTTTAGAAAAAAGAAAGAAAGAATGTATATGCTTCTTAAAAAGAGAGAGAGAGGAAGAAGTGAAATGTAAAAGAGATTGTTTAAAAAAAAAAAATGGGCGCACGAGGTCAGAATATGCTTGTTAGAAAGGAAGAGAGAGAGAGAGAAAGAGGGCGCCCGTGGGCCTTGAAAACCGCTATGAAGGTGGCAGAAAAATGGCGACGACAGCGGCGACGGGTGATCTGGTGGCGCCCGGGCCGGAGCTTGGCGGATGTCGGCCCGCTGTGGTGAATTGTATTGTATTGTGTTGTGGAGATATGTTCTCCATTGGTTCTGTCGGTTTTGGTTTTATTTTTTTGTTGTTGTTGGGTGGAATGAATTTTGTTTTATTTTTTTTTTTGGTGTTTTTTGATGTTTTTTGATGTATTTTGATGTATTTGTTACATGGAGGATTCCGGGTTTCCAATGCTTGAGTGAACGAGATTTTACTATTTAGAGGATGGAGAAATTTAAAAATGTAATTGGAAAAAAAAAAAAAAAAACAGTTCTTAAATTGAATGTTACGTGGGTCAGCCGGGCGAATTGAGTTGATTAGGTTCGGGCAGCTGGTGGCAGCTAGAGTGGGTTTGGGTCGGATCGCGGAAACCCTTGGACAGGGTTGATTTTATCGGGAAAAATCCCCGTGTACAGAGTATGTACAGGCTTGGAAAGTCAATGAGGGATTCCCGGCGTTTGCTCGTATGCTCTCTTTTATAGGGTAACCATGGGTTAGTGGCGAGGCTTTTGGTAAAGCCTGCATACGTTAAAATTGCGAACGGGAGGAATGACGGTGATGGTCATTCTGTGGGACCACGAGAAAAGGAAGGTGGTCAGTTATGGAAATTGTTGTTTTTGTGACCCAGGTGTGCCCAACTGCGCCGATAGAGTGTGTGAAAGTTGTATAAAATGTTAAGCTTTGAAATCGTGGTCCCATTGTTTTTTGGTGGATTTTGGATGTTTGCCGACGAGTGTGCTGCGAAGATACCCCACCCCCTCACCGCATAGATAAGGACACGGGAAGGGAACGCATAGAATTGGTGTCTGCTCAACACCAGTGGGGATGGAGTTAAGCTGGGGTGTGGTGTGACTCGGGTGCGCGCGTCGCGGGCGGATAGAACCATGGGGATCGATTTTTAAAAAAAAAGAGGTACCGGGTGTTAATTGGATTTAATTGTAAGATTATAGGTTGGGCCTAGTTTTTGGTCATTCGGCGTGTTCCGGGAGCAGAGATGATTCGATGTGACATTTCGCTCAATACCGTATCGACTAGATAGATCCATGGGATGGGGTCCTCCACGTTTAATGAACAGGGCTGGGAGCTAGAGACATGGGCGATTGTTCGCGGACGTTTGCGCCGGGGCACTGGGATGTTCGAAGTATATGGTCCAGATTAGACAGTGATAGGAAAACGGTACCTTTTGTAATTTTGAGAGGCTGACCATTTAAGTTTACAGGTTAAGGAAAGGGGTTTCTGTTTTGTGCCCCCATATCGCGGCAATACGCCCGATCAACAATCGGTCGTGTACCGATGATTAGATGAATATGTGCGTGTGTATTAAAAAAAAAAAAAGTGTTGGTGATGGATTTGGATATTTGTGTAAATTTCTTCAGGGAAGAAATTTTGAAAGATAAGGTGGAGAGGAGTGTTATATTATGACGGGCCCTGTATTTCAAACGGGTAGATTAACTAGTAGCAAATAGCTAGTTTTGTTATTCGAAAAATAGGCTTTGTTTCTGGACTCAGAAATGAGTCATAGAAGTGTTTGATCTAGGAGCAGTCATAACAAATCTGGAGAAACCTGACGTGACCTTTTGAGTCAGAGATCAGTCAGTCGTTTTGTCCCCAGATTGCGCGTGGGAACGAGAATCACGTGACCACAGAAAAACAACAACTTAAGTTTTAGAAATGAGTCTGTGCCTAGAAGTGAAAGTGTGCAGATCGCTGCGAAAATGTAGCCGGTAAAAACGGGTAAGGCCCCACTGTGGGGGGCCTAAAGATATCCCCAGAAGAAAAGAAAACAGCCCGAGTGTGAGATAGTTGAAGCCGGAATCCTCCTGACGACAACCGAACCGCGCAGTAAGAAAATGGTGTGTTGAGAAAGAAATAAAATTGTGTGAAATATTCCCTCAAGAAAACCCGTGTCTCGTTTGTGCCTTTTTTATGAGACATGCTTCTTCCTTTGATCGAGACGATCCAGCGGAGACTAGACGTATCACAGGCCAGGGAAAAGAACCGAAGAAATCAAGGTAACCTTTGAGATTCATTTGAGATTTGTTTGAGAACTGTTTTAAAGACGTTAAGATACGTGTAATTCTAAGAGACGTTTAATGAAAAAAGGCTTGAGATGCCGTGAAAATATTCGTAATTGAAAAAGGGCTGAGATGCCGTGAAAAGATTCGTAATGAAAAAGGCCTGAGATGCCGTTAAAAGATTTGTAATTAAAAAAGGCTGAGATGCCGTAAGTTGATGAGAGAAGTTGTAAGACTGTGGTCCGAATTTATAGAAAAAGAAAGAGAAAAATGACTATGAGAATTTTATAGAGTAAAAAGAAAATGAAAATGATTATGAAAACGATTATGAGAATGTCTGTGTAGATTGTATCATCGGAGGTGTTGGGGGGAGAGATTGAAATCACCATTAATCCTCTCGTGAACGTTTCGCGTTGTTTTCGGCCGGAGAGGATGAGATCCGAACGGCTGAGGTGGTTTTGAAGAAATGCCTCAGTCCGGAAGGATTTCTGCAGAAGTAATAAAGGAGTACTCTCTCCCCCCCCCCCTGTATGTAACATTATTATTATTATTATTATTATTATTATTATTATTATTATTTACTCACTAGGAGTTATCACACTGGTCATCGTCAGTGATCACCCACTGCCAACAACCTGTGGTATTCCCTGGGGTCTGAGTGACAACAAGTCTCCTCAGACTTCCAGTATGCTCCGCCTCTTTTCGTTCATCACCGCTGATTTCACGGTGATAAGGGCCATTGGTCTCCTCTGGGGCCCGGGTGGCAACAAGCCTCCCCACGGTCACAGAGCTGTCCGCGCTCTTCCAGTGGAGGTCTGGTTTGCGCTTTCCCTCTTCGACCCTCTGTCCATAATTTTCGTGGTGTCAGCCTATGCTTGCGCCTCTCTCTCGCGGTTGTATTTTCCCCGGTTCTGTTGTCTTGGGCTTCCATGTGTTTGTTCTCCATTCGTTGCTTATGTGGGTTGGTTTCCGCATTCGAGGACATTTCTCAGGATTGTAGCTGTTTTTATCATTACTGTCCTTTGTATAGTCTCAGTTACTATTATTATTATTATTATTATTATTATTATTATTATTATTATTATTATTATTATTATTATTATTATTATTAATAATAATAATAATAATAATAATAATAATAATCATAATAACAAGAACAAGAACAAGAACCGCCAAATTTTAGCGTGTGACATCCCGGCAAATCACAGGGTGAAGATCAAGGAGATAGATAAACGAAGCAAATAAGCACTCGGAAAAGTCCCGAAAAACCTGGTTAAAATATTAATTAGAATTGGAATGAATAGGGAGACTGAGACTATGCACTGAGGCAAACAGCTTAAATCTTTAGGGAATCCTAGAATGCGGAAACCAACCCACATAAACTATGAACCCTAACCAGCCACATGAAAGTTGCGATAAAAATAAAACAAAACAAAAATGAACATCATCACATGAACTAAAGGGAACGGAAACTGCAAGAAACTTCATAAAAAAAAATAGAAACAAAATAATGTGTGTACACCATTCTAGGCTGATACCACACAAAATATTCGTGAAGGTTCAAGGAGGATGGAAGGACTGAGAAGGGAGAGCTACAACTAGACATCCACTGGCAGAGTGCGAGAATTTCAAATAGAATATAAATAATATTTTCAAACTATATAAATGTGTTCATAATAAAAAAAAAATTAAAATGTACAAGGAAAATACAATCGAGATTTTCTGTCTGCATGTCTGTAACCAACACTACGTCACAGCTCAAAAATTTATAGCTTTATATTCTCACAGATTTATTTCCTGCATATTCAGAAGAATTTAATACTGAAAAATATATGCACACTCTCGGGCATCTATATGCTAGTCTATCTATCTATCTATCTATCTATTTATATATCTATCTGTCTATCTATCTCTATCTCTATCGCTATATCTATCTATCCATCTATCTATCTATCTATCTAATTGAAATGTACAAGGAAAACATTCTCTGCATATTCAGGAGAATTTTATACTAGAAAGTATATGCGCAGTTTGGTGCATATATATACTTATCTATCTATCTATCTATATATATATATATCTATAATTGGCAGAACCCCATCCCTGGAGTTGAATGACAAATCTTGAAAAAAAATCTTTTGGGAGATGATGGTGATAGATTTCCATTAACGAAATAATTCCGTACATATACGCTTTATCTGTTTTCAAATTAAGAAACCTTTATGAAGTCGCTTCATATAAACAAAATCAATACGATAAATGACTTATATTTCAGCTTGGCAGACCGAAGAATATTCTAGTTTAAATTTAAGCATAACAGACTGATCGACTAATCAACCGACCGACAGAGCTCTTCATATACATGCGAGGATTTTTTCATAGTTTCATGTATAAATTATTTGATTTTTCCAGCTTTAGAATTAATAGCATTACTAACTATGGATAGGCCATCATCTCTATATAGACCTATATGCTTAACGTTAAATATACTATATTCAGTGAGCTTATACAAACTTACTAATGCGATTATGAGTTGAGCGACCAATAAAACATTAAATAACACCAGTTTCATGCTTACAAAATATAAATAATAAACACAAGGACACAATTTTAATAGGAATAGTTCGGTAATCTGTGTGATAAGGATTTGTAAATTCCTCATATTGCATCTCTTCATCCGATAAAACCGGATATTTCGTAGACGCGCTTCTTCACACTTCGCACTTGGCGATGAAACTTCTATTACAAACGTAAGTGTGACAAACGAAAATTAAAAGTGACAGACAGACAGACTGAATGAGGGACAGAGCCTCTTATGCAAATACATGGATGCACCGGAGAAGTCCTTGAGACAAGTGAGAATTGCTTAAAGACTATTTACCGCGTTTCAAATCCCGACGCCGGCATCAATGACCCTAAGGTGTCACTGCTTTTCATGTCAAAATCGATGTGTCAATTTGGCTAAATGTGGAAAGAGGATTTTCCCCAAACAACCACAATTCGTCCAATCATTGGATCCATATCGCCAACACTCTTGTGACTGCTTTCACACGGCCTCTAAATGTCGGCTAATCTACGCCATTGTGTTGGAGTGACCGTTAGATTGGACAATGTGAATGTAGTGCAGTTATTGAGTCAGGTCGACAATACCTTTCAGTAATGAGTAGTTAGTTTCGGCAAAGTGGAATTTTGTACAGGTTTACGATTGACAATGGCGTCCGATTGAGAGGAAATGATCCTTCGCTAAGTTGATGGGATTGGAAAACGTGGCAAACAAGGAAGTGACAGAGAGCGGTTGAGAGTGAAAGCGGAGAAGAAAAAGGGACAGAGAGTGATTGTATATATATATATATATATATATATATATATATATATATATATATATATATATATATATATATATATTCCCACTTCTTTCGAATTAATAAATTTAGTGAGCCAGTGTGAACTACCAAAGCTTAATAAAAACAGCAAACTTGACAACCAAAAAAGAAGGAAAAAAGTGAGGATAATTAGCAGTGACAAAACACTCGGCGAGGACAATATCACGTCATATATATATACGTACATATAGATCTTAATTTCCCTAAATTACGTGACAGTTTCCGTGGGCCGAGTGGATATGGCTGACTCTGTGTACCGGGTTCGCGCCTCCCGACCGTCTGAAATTGTTACTTCCCTGCACTGATGAGAGCAATAAGCTTGAAACGCTAGCGTCTGTAGGTATAAATAATTTAATATTTATTTATAAATATTATACTAAGCCCCTTTAAGAAATTAAAGTTGAGCACTCTCGGGGAAGTTAAAAATAGACTGTCAAAAAGCTCTAATGCAAAGTTCCGAATACGTTCGTCGAACACTCTCGACTAGTCTTCTATCTGTGCCCGCTTCTACGTACATATAGATCTTCATTTCCCTAAATTACGTGACAGTTTCCGTGGGCCGAGTGGATATGGCTGACTCTGTGTACCGGCTTCCCTGCACTGATGAGAGCAATAAGCTTGAAACGCTAGCGTCTGTAGGTATAAATAATTTAATATTTATTTATAAATATTATATATATATATATATATATATATATATATATATATATATATATATATATATAAAATGGAAATCGCTCCAGACAAGGCATGGAGCCACTTGATGTAAGGAACTAAAAATACTTCATATTAAAAAACAAGCCAATGGTAAGTGTTATATTGATAAGTTCCCCCTTTGTCAGAGACATCGCTCATGGATTGTGAGGGCTAAAGGACAGAATAAGGAAGATATATATATATATATATATATATATATATATATATATATATATATATATATATATATATATATATGAGAGATAGAGAGAAAGAGAGATAACTAAGTCCTTAGATTTTCAGAGAGAGAGAGAGAGAGAGAGAGAGAGAGAGAGAGAGAGAGAGAGAGAGAGGCTGATGATAATTAGCCAGGTAGATTAAGAATGGATGACAGCGGTTAACAGAGTAATACATAAGTAAGAATGAAATAAACTGAGAGGGAAAAGAAAGTGAGTAATATATATATATATATATATCAATGCATATAACGTTAATTGAGATCAATATAAGTTGAACATTGTTCCAAGAAGTCAAAACCAACTACTATTCGGCGTACGATCGTTTCCAAGCCTTTTTGGTAATATTTTATTGTTCATTATTTATTATGATATCAAAACGTCTCTTCATTTTATAACATCACATATAGAAGTATGTTGAAAAAAACCCATCAGATTTCAGTACCAAAATTCAACTCTAGTGAAAGCATTTTCGAAACAGAAAAAGGACAGCTAATTGCTAAATTAATCAAAACATTCAAAACATTGAGCGCGTTGACCATACAGGTTGGATCGAGGGGAAGAAATTGCATAAGAGAAAAATACATAAGCGAAAAATACATTAATGAAAAAAAAATAGAAATGTAAAAAATGGTAGAATGAACATTATTAGGAGCGAATCGGACAATTTTTGTAATAAAAACAATGTTAGGATACTACAAAATGAAATACAATAA
>OY744535.1:38595344-38660344 GCA_963556195.1 Sepiola atlantica | reverse complement strand
GCGAGGAAAAAGTTATTTAAACGTGACAGACTTACGAAAATCTTATTTCAAACTTAAGCGTGACCGGACAAAGGAAATGCTATTTCTAAACTTAAGCGTGGAAGACCAACGAAAATGCAATTTCGAACTAAGGTGTTACAGAATAATGAAAATGCTAAAAAATGTAAACGTGGCAAAATGACGAAAAAGCTATTTTAAAATTACGCATGACAGACCAACGAAAATGCTATTTCAAATTGAATCCTGGCAGACAAACGAAAATATCATTTCAAATGTAAGCAAAGAAAACCGACAAAAATGCTATTTCAAACTAAACTGTGACAGACCGATTAAGACGCGTTTTACCTACGACAGACAAATGGAAATGTTATTTCAAACTTAAGCATGGCAGACCGACAAAATGCCCTTTCGAACTTAAGCAAGACATGCTGAATCATAAAGAATATACGTTCATTACATTTCTATTTTCAGTTGTTAAAAGCAGCAGTGGCAGCGGCAGCGGCAGCGGCAGCGGCAGCGGCAGCGGATGTTGTTTTTACGTATCGCCCGCACAAAAGCTCTAATCAGAAGTGTATTCAACCAATCACAGCACAAAAAGATATCAACTAATAAATCTCGCGCATAATATAAAAACCGAAAGAAACAAAGGTTAGAGGATTTACATCAAATCTAAAATTGTATTCTTATGTAAAGTTTACTGCGGAAGACAATGCAAGTGTTTTTGAATCTTTAAGTTTACCCTAAGATGGCTATGAGAGGATAACCTCCTTCAAACTTCAAGTATATCTTATTTTTATGAAATTAAATCATGCGTATAAACTTTGGGCGCAAACAATGGAAATAGTCTCAAATCGCAAAGTTCCCTCTTAATCTAAAAGAAGCTATAGGATCTGAACGTATCGAAAACTTCAAATATATCCTATTTTGATGAAGCTTCGGAAGAGAAGCAAGCCCTGTGGATGTCAGCTACATTTTGAGCTTCATACACACAGTGTATTTCGGCACGGAGTTTCAGAAGATAAACCTTCGCTTCCGTTTTATGGGAGGAAAGCAGAGAGAAGCGATGGCTATGGAAAGAGAACGACTCCCTACGTGACTGTATGCAAATGACCATTGAAACTTTATCAGATACTAGCAGGACACGTGTCCCGGCCTTGCCTGGTGAAAATACTAAATACTTATATTTATTAAACGAAAATAAATAGTAGATTATTAAAAAGAAAAAAATCTACTGCTTATAAAAAAGCTAATTCGAAAGAAGTCGGGCTGTATTATATTTGGAAAAAAGGGTAAATAATGCATCCTTCCTACTACGATGAGTGTGATAGTACAACAATCTTTATGAAGCTCTTTTCACTATTCTCATTGAGAAATGAAAACAAAAGTTTAGGAACTCTGATTTGTCCAGCTTACGCAAATAAACATTCCCATGTGGGTCCACCCCTCTATGTACATACTAGTGCAATTTTTAAATATAAAACAAAACAATATTAATAAAGTTATAGATATTTCTAAACAATACGAACGAAACAGTTTTAGTTTTTTTTACCTTAACGTTAGACTAAGTTTTAAGTTTAGTCTGAAAAAAAAATGGGTTTAGTTTAGTTCGTATTGAGTAGAAGCACAAATATGTTTTTTGTTTGCTTGTAATAAACATATGGTACTATTTAGGTATAGGTATCCGGTTTTTAATATGTGAACAATCCATCTACTCAAAAAGGAACACGTCAGATTAGGTCAAAATAAAAATTGCTGCAGTTTAGAATGATTTTTCTTCAACTGACCGAAGAAAGAAAAGATTAGCTATAGTATCAGAACAGATACAACAATTTAACGGTTATTCTATTTTTAAAAGTAAAAAAACAACATGATTTACAAATAAGAGAAACGTTTAAGGTATTTTGAAAAGGAAAAGAAAAAAACCCCAACTGAACTTGTAAATAAGAGAATGACAAACAGATTATTTTACTTTGAATAGTATTATTTATTTTCTCTGACAAATAATCAAAGCAAACATTTATGTATAATTGTTTGCATTTTGTTTTCACAAATAATAATGAAATAAGTTTTTTTTAAAAACGCTATTATAAGAATAGTGTACTGTGTAGTTTATAATTTAAACGAATAGGTTAAACGGGGTGAAATAGGCCATTTTTATTTTTTGGCATATGATAACTGCATGAAGGGGGGAATGTGCTCAGATGGGTTGTCAGCATTCAGACAAATAAAAATAGTGCATGGTAATGTTCCAAATAGTAATAGCATGTACCAATTTTCATGATGGACTTTACATATCTTGAAAAATCCAATACCGAGATGGATAGGGTCATCTATATTAAGAGTTAAAGATAACCGTAAAGAAGAGCATTACGCATCTCTTTCATCAACACATGTGTAATAGATAGATCTAATTTACTTTTGCATACATTTGTTTACAACACAAGATCAGTATCACTTCCATAATGGAAGCATCAAACTCTAGGAAGAAAACTAAGTCGGTAGAAAATAGAGATATTCATCCGTGGCCTATTTCACCTCAGTGGCCCACTCTACCCCGGGCTACCATAGTGTAATAACTTTTTTTTATTAATACCGCTGCATTTATTGTTTGTCTTGTATAAATATATCAATTAATTTTTGTAACGAATAAGGCGAACTAATAATGCTCGTTGTTTATTGAAGTAGTTTGGAACAAAGTTCGCTCGAATAAAAAAGAAGATTACATGTGTATATAAATGTGGAAGAAATCAAGCGAGTTTTAACGAATGTTTGTTTCTTTATAACTCCAAAATATACGATGTCTAACACTGTTTTCTTTTTACTAAAACAAAACACATAAGTACGTAAAATGTTTTCAGGACTTTTATTTTACTAAATTCAAGCCTAAAATCGTTGTTTAGTTTTAACGATTTTATTTAATTATTACAAAAACTAAACAGAAAATTACGTAATAACTTGTAAGAGAATTTTTAATCAAAAACAACCTGACAATCGATTACTTCGTTTTAACGAATATAATTTTTTATGAAAACGAAAACATACGAAAGTTTTAGGAAAAAGTTACTTACGAATAGTCTTGGAGTCAGGCTAAGACGCCGTTTTGAAAATGATATGAGATGTTCGGTAATTTAATCAATCATTCTGAAGATTGAATAAAAATCGTATGAAAATAACGACTGCACTGATGAAATAAAACTGTCTTGCTAAAGTCGCAACTATACTATGACTTCTATATCTAAAGCCGATATTGTACTTTTATTACTAATGGAGGTTTTGTATCAGTTTGTCTGAAGCCTAAACTATATTATAACTTCCATATTTTAAGCCTATATTGTACTTTTATTACTAATTGGGATTTAGTATCTGTCTATCTGACACCGGAAGCACACTATAGGTTTTATATATGACGTTGATATTGCACTTCTATTACTAATGGAGATTTTGGTATTTGTCTGTTTTAAGCAGAAACTATTCTATTACTTCTATTAATTGTACTATTGCACTTCTATTACTAATAGATATTTTATTTCTGTTTCTCAGAAGTGGAAACTATACTATTACTACTATATCTGAAGCTGATATTGTACTTCTATTACTAATGGAGATCTGATGTCTGTCTGTCTAAAGCCGACACTTTACTATTACTTTCATATTTGGAGCTGAAAATATATTATGACTCTTTTAATGCTCAATAAAGTTTATGATACTATTTAAGACTAATGTACTCTTTTTAAGGCTCAATTCAGGGGAGAATCTATTTTGGTCAAGCATTATCTGCTATTTTTTTGGAAAGTAGGTAGTGCAGTATCTGTTTTGTGATCACGATACCATCCAACGGTGATTATTTTCTCCTTATTTATTGGATGGTAGCGGTGGTAGTGGATTATCTCTTCTGTTGTCATGATACTATCTTTCCAGGCATTGCCGCCTCATTTTGTTGGAGGATAGTGTAGTATCTGTTCTATCGTTATGAGACGATCCACCTAGGTATTACCTTCTTCTATCTTCGTTCGCCATGATATTTAGCACCCAGCCATTGCATTCGCCTTTGATGGACACTGTAGTATATGTTTGTTTATCATATACTAGCAAAAGTATGACACCGGAGAGCTAGTATATATTAATACGGCGAATCTGTGCCAATAACATACCCTCTTTGTTAGCAAATATATTTTCAATACATTTCTTCTTCATTTTATTATTTATGAGACACGAAGGTTTACTATTATCGAAAAAACATTTAAAAAGGTTTTCTTATATTTCAAATGAGGGTCAATTTTCTAACAAGGGAATTGGTTAGTGCCTCATTATGTAGGTGACAGCGCAACTTATTTCTTTGAATTGCTGCCACGATTTTTTCATGGAAATCGCTCCAGACAAGGCATGAAACCACTTGATCTAAGGAGATAAAAAATATACAACTTCAAGGTCAAAATCTAGCCCACGATAAGTGTTATATGAATAGATTCCGACCCAGAAAACAGCAATTCCTCCCTCTTTGTCAAAAATATCGCTCATGGAATGTGAGGACTAAAAGAAAAATAAGTGAGCGAGAGTTACGAAGCTGCCGAATGTAAACCCACGTTAGTCACTTTCTACTCTTCAATTCATCATCAGCTTATTACAGTATGTTCAGCAAGGAGACATGAAATACCCTTTTTGAGTCTTTTATATGACCCGACCTCGGATTAATCCTCCGGCCACTAGCAAACACTTTAACCAAATGGACCAGTCAGAACAAAAAGCTTTTCTATAAAAATGCGAGATATGTGGAATAAAAAAGATTATGGAAGGCTAAAGACGAAATAAAAAAAGGCAAGAATAAACAAGAGTTTGATAAAGAATATAACTAACAGAGCCATGAATGATGAGATACCATTAAAGGAATCCGGACAGAGTTAGTTTACAAAATCAAGTTAACCTTTAGGTCACCCATGTCTTTTTTTCCCGCCATTTCTTCTTTTGTTTTTTTGTCTTTGACGTTCTTCCATCACATTTGCAGACGGAAACCATTTTCTTGGTGAACGCCTTCAAACAATGCAGCATATTAAACGATTGTAATTTGCTCAGCCTTACTCTCTTCGATCTCGTCGCTTCTGATCTCTTAAGACCGAAAGAGTTTGGGGGTGGGGGGTGTTACGCCGCTTGGTTCCGCCTCGTTCGTTTGATGTTCGTGATCTCAGGAGCTGCGCGATGAAGGAGGAAAAAATGATTCCATTATCTCCCGACAATTCGACACAAATGAATTGCAGGAGGTAAATTAAAGACTAGTCGCTGCATCAATAATAATCATGGAATTGGCGCCAAGATTTTGGGTGAGAAGTCGAAGATCGAGATTTCCCGTGATGAAATTCAAACTGAAACTAATCGACGGAGATCATTAAGGTCCATTAAAGAATCAACAGAATGTCTTTGGGAATTGATGTTGATCTGACAATCTAAACAATGTTGAAATATATCTCTATCTATACTGATTTGTGATCTATCTCTCTGTTCGAGGATGCAATTAAAACCAAAGCTCTATACGAAGACCCAAACTTTTACAATAAATCGAATGTTGATGTAGCGACGTACAGAAAACCGGACGTTCACCACGCGACATGAAAATTAAAAATTAAAAAAAAAAATGCTCTGTACGCAATTGGACCCACTCATCATTTCCGGTAAAATCTAATAAATTACAAAACATGTTTATTTTAAACCCAATTAAATTAGGGGTGGGACGTAATGGGTGAAAATTTCAGATTCATGCGAGTAGTATTTTTGTGTTAATTTATACATAAATAACACTAAACAATCAAACATTTTGAAAATTTTGCAAAATTCAGAAGGTGCAGGGCAAAAATAGCCGTTAGGGCTCATCGGAACTCAAAATCAATCATTTTTCGGTGAAAAAGTGGTTTCATGCGACATTGCAGGTCCTAAAACATCCCCAAAAGCTATGAATGGATATAGATGGTTAAATCTGATATAGTACTTTAATTTAGGACCATTTTCAGGCGGTGAAAGGGTTTTCATGAATGTAAAATAGCCAAAAACTAGTGCACCTGCACCTTTTGAATTTTGCAAAATTTACAAAATGTTTGATTGTTTAGTGTTATTTATGTATAAATGCCCACAAAAAGTACTACTCGCATGAATCTGAAATTTTCACCCATTACGTCCCACCCCTAATTAAATGTGTCTCTCCTTAAATACAAAGATTTCTTCGGCGAGCGAATGAGATTTCGCTAAGAACAGCAAAAAGTAAAACTATCCTGAAATAAAACCAAAAGGATTTCCAGATCAGAATCTTTTATAGTGTGTCACATCACGTCACTCGAAACACCTAGCCCAGCGCGTTCGCCAACTCAGTCGCCACATGTGTCTCTATTCAAAGAGCACTTTAGTATCCTTTTCTCCTCTTCTCTTTTGATCACACCTATGTTACGCCAACTATTAATAATCCTTTTATAATAATCCTTTTATATTTACATGCTACTATGGACAGTCACACATTCGCCTTACTGTAGACAAGTACATTTACGTCCTGAAGTAGACAGTCGCGCCTGCTTTTAACATCCACTGCATTTAAACTATCATCACGGTAAAACTTTTATTTCAGAACATTTTCCTACTTTCTTAGAAGATTATATGTGAATTTTGTACATTTGTATATATATATAACATTTTTATATTTTCCATATCTGCTTTTCCTATTCTCCTATTACTTGTGAGTTTAATTAACATTGAGAGTTATATATCTCTACACCGCTATGCCCCCGATTAACTCTTCCCACTTGCTGAATTTCTAGATGTATATTCAATAAAAAATAAAGAAATACAGAAATAAGAATATTCTAGAAATCCATACGTCTATACAGACTCAACATATATAGCTATATGCACCAATACACGTATATCTATACACACACACATACACACACACACACACACACACACACATATATATATATATATATATATATATATACATATACATACAGATACATGTATACACACGCGCACACACACATACATACAGACACACACATATACATACATATACATATAACCGTACATGAGCATATTCGTAACCTCGATATACACGCATAGACCCACACATACACTTTTAGTATAAATAGTTCCTAAAAATAGTTCCTAAAAATACGTACACACATGCACACATATACATACACACATGCTGACATATATATATATATATATATATATATATATATATACATATATACCAATATGTACACATACACGTGCACATACATATATATGTTGAGTCTGTATAGACGTATGGATTTCTAGAATATTCTTATTTCTTTATTTCTTTATTTTTTATTGAATATACATCTAGAATATATTTATAAGCAAGTATGTATTCTGAATATATACTTGATTGATAGGGGATCTGTGTAGGTGTCCATGTTTAGATGTGTATGTATATCAATGTCCGTTTATTTATCTGTGTGTTTATTTAGGTGTGTTTGGGTTTGTTTATATATGTATGATTCTTGATGTATAGATAAGATATTTATACTTGAGTGAATTTGTTAAGCTGGCAAGCGAGAGCAATAAAATGAGGACAAGAAAACGCGATTGAGACGCCATAAAGAGTCATAAAAAAAGGGAGTGGATAACCACTGGCAAAAAAGGTCAACTAGTGAAATAGGTAATCCGATACTATTTGATAAGAAATAGAAGATGCTAGAAATAGAAGATGCTAGATCCCAAAAAAGAGTTATTTAAGATATAAAATTCTTCAAATCCATTCATTCCTGAAAAATTCTAGGTCTGATGAGGTTGACTTTCTTGGAAAAGTGCAACCGAAACATGTATGCACATATGTAACCAATAATGTTTGTATAAATAAAGATTTATACTTATATATACATATATATATATATTTGTACAAAAAATCATTGCAACATCAGTACCATTGGTTTCAAGCTCATAAGGTGTTAACCATCCGGCTCTCTTCAGCTTATGTTGCCACTTCAATATAAGCTGAAGATAGCCGGATGCTTAACGCCTTCTGAGCTTGAAACCAATGGTACTGATGTTGCACTAATTTTCTATACCCCAAAAAATACATATTACGCTCTTAATTTTGATTTCTCAATTAATCGAGCAGTCTGATGGAATTTTTCCAACCATCTTACAAAAGAAGTCATATACAAAAGAAGTCATATATATATATATATATATATATATATATATATATATATATATATAGATAGAGATAGAGAGAGAGAGAGAGAGAGAGAGAGAGAGAGAGAGAGAGAGAGAGAGAGAGAGAAAGAGAATGTTTATAATTTATATATATATTTAGTAACCCCAAAACTGGGGTGATAAATAACCTTATGACACGAACGCAAGATATTTTTACTTTTGAAATTTCGTAATATGATCTCCCACAAATAATTCTTTATTCGTGTATGACTTTTTGAGTGCGGTTGCAAATCGCGAAATTATGGAAATTGACAATTTTCTGCCACGCTAAGATTGCTGCTAAATTACAGCATCCGTTAAATGGCGAAAAGATGCGGAGGGAAAAAACAAGAACGGAACCATCCTTAAGATGTGTCCATTCAATCTGCGCATTTAGCGGTCAAAATACTATTTCAGCCTGAAGCCTGACAGACCAACGAAAATGCTATCTAAGACTGAAGAATGAGAGACCAGCGACAGTATTATTTTCTAAACCATTTATTTCAGACTAAAAAATGACAGACGAAAATTATTTTTCTAAACTTAAGTCTCATAGACCAATGAAGATGTTATTTTAAACTGAAGTGTGACAGACAAACGACAATTAATTTTCTAAACTTAAGCGTGACAGACCAATGTAAAATTTATTTCAGACTAAAAAATGACAGACGAAAATTATTATTCTAAACTTAAGTCTCATAGACCAATGAAGATGTTATTTTAAATTGAAGCGTGACAGACAAACGACAATTAATTTTCTAAACTTAAGCGTGACAGACCAATGAAAAAATTATTTCAGACTAAAAAATGACAGACGAAAATTATTATTCTAAACTTAAGTCTCATAGACCAATGAAGATGTTATTTTAAACTGAAGCGTGACAGACAAACGACAATTAATTTTCTAAACTTAAGCGTGACAGACCAATGAAAAATTATTTCAGACTAAAAAATGACCGACAAAAATTATTTTTCTAAACTTAAGTCTCATAGACCAATGAAGATGTTATTTTAAACTGAAGCGTGACAGACAAACGACAATTAATTTTCTAAACTTAAGCGTGACAGACCAATGAAAAATTTATTTCAGACTAAAAAATGACCGACAAAAATTATTTTTCTAAACTTTAGTCTTATAGACCAATGAAGATGTTATTTTAAACCGAAGCGTGACAGACAAACGACAATTAATTTTCTAAACTTAGCGTGACAGACCAATGAAAAATTTATTTCAGACTAAAAAATGACTGACGAAAATTATTATTCTAAACTTTAGTCTTATAGACCAATGAAGATATTATTTTAAACTGAAGCGTGACAGACAAACGACAATTAATTTTCTAAACTTAAGCGTGACAGACCGACGAAAATGTTAATTTAAACTTAAGGATGACAGACAAACAAAGATGTTATTCGAAACATAAGAATAACAGACTGACAATAATGTTATTTCTAACTTAAGCGTGACAGAGCAACGACAATTCTACTTAAGTTCGAAGCGTGACAGATCGGCGACAATGCTATTTTATAAACTTTATTACGACAGACTAACGAAACTTACATCTTCTAAACTTCAGCTTGACAGACAAAAATTATAAGCGTGACGGATCAACGAAAATGTTATATCCAACTAAAGCGTGACAGACCAACGATAATGCTATTCCTAACTTACGCGTTACAGATCGAGCGATCTACATCGTCTCTCTAAGGGATGGTTAGACGCATCTTAACTAAAATATGGAGTCCATTCAATCTGCGCTTAAGAAGCTGTTTCAAACCGAAGCGTTGCAGAGAGACCGACCGACAGACAGACGAAGCCTCTAATAAAGATCGGTGGACGCATCATAAAAAAAATAACACTTATTTTGTGCGGCTTCGAATAACATAATTTCGATGATTATCTGAGTCGATCCGAACATTACAAAGGAATGTCGTTTAAAAGTGCACGGCGGATCGTTGCTCTTTTCATGGCCAAACTCCCAGATTTGGTAGATCCAATAGAATTCCATAAATTTACTCGCTGAGTCTGGCGATACGTTTCATCCCAAGTATATATAACCAAGATGTTAGAAAGAGCAAGTACACGCTGAAACTAGAGTATTTATTTACCTCCTCTACAGGAGGTTAGGCACAAGGCCAGTTTTATCTTACTCCCACAAGGTAAGATGTGACACAAGGTCGGGTCGGGAAAATGGGACTTGAAAAGCTAGCGCCCGAGAAGGTGAGAACTCTGGCCATTAAAAATTGCCTGGGCAGCCCCGTCGACATTCCCCGGTAGGGTCGCCTCAGGCAGTAAGCAATAAACTTACTCCTCCCCAAAGAGGGAAGGCAAAGCCTGGTAGGGTGGACCTCCTAGAACTGCACAGAACAAACCCATAGACCGGCGGAATCAAGCCCCGAAGGCAAAGGCGATACCAGTCTATGGGGTGCAGTACCCATCAGAACAGATACTACACTTTGATCTTGGCACAAAAGGCCAATAGTTTGAAACTAAAGTATTTATAAGTATCTATCGCGTATTCCCATCGTGCTTTGCGATCCATAAAAGACGGGCTTAAAAAAAACTGATTTTTATTTCTGTCTTTTTTCGTACTTTCACTTCTATTTTACCAATTACTTATAGGCATATTTCTTCTTGTTCGACCCTCGCTGTTAATCAGAATAGAGTTATGTTTTTTTTCACTGCCCATTACTCTTGTTACGTCAGTAGACTCCCACGTTACGTCTCTTGAATCAATTTCAAGTTATTTCCCCTGAACAATGCTTGTCACGGTAAGAAATGAGTTATCAGTTTTTGAAGTACTGAAAAGACTCGCACATGCGTTGTGCAAGATTGAACATCGAGGCACTGTCTCTTTCACGACGAGGGCTGGGAGAATTGTTGAGACGAGAGCCACAGAGAGATCGCCATTTTAACAAGTGAATCTTTATTGTTATAAAGTTAGGTATGTTTACATGTTGATATATTTGTATGTACAAGGTTAACTTGTAAACTTATTAACAGATCATTATGCATTTTAGAAATACAGCTGATAAGCGTAAGGGGTCCAAATGTTAGCTATATTTAGTTTTATTTAGTTTTATGTAACGGAGGTAAAATTGGGTGGAATCTCTTCGCGAAAATTCAGATACCTCAGATTTTTGTGAATTTTTCTCAATACATATTGAACATCAATTACTAAATGAAGAATTCGAATGCAAAACGCGATACACGCCATTTTCAAAATTTAGAAACTATCACTGCAGTAAATGTTGCTTTTTGGCAGTCGACCACACCCTAACCATAATCCTAACCCTAACCCTAACCCTAACTCTAATATCATGTTTTACATAATATGATACCAGCATAATTTCTTTTTGCTTTTAATTAAACGATTTAGTATATTCGTCCTTTTATTTTTTAAGCTTCTTTCCTCGTGCTGCTGGCCCCTGGAACTCTCTCCCTGCCCCCTGTTTCCCCGACAATACCGACATGCAGAGGTTTAAAACTTATGTAAACAGACATATCGCTGCACAGCTCTCAACTTAGAATGACACCCTAAACCTACTCCCTAATTCTCAGTAGACCCTTATGTTTACAGTGACGTCCTGCCTTGTTTGGGGTTAAATATAATTGGAGAAAGGTCTCAATTTAAACAAATGTATGTATTATTTTCAATTTTTCTCTAAATTTCAGTTTCTTCGGAGTATTTTAAAGAGTTTTTAGGGGATATTATATGAGCACAAACTCTCATTTGAAAATTCACTTATATAAGATTGCATTAAATTAGACCCATAGTCATTAGAGACAGCAGTAAGCAAGATTCCCTGAATTTCAATTTCTTCTTAAGACCCCTTAAGCTTACGCTTTAAATTTGAAACATTTTCTAAAATCAAAAGCTTGTAATGGATTTTGATTAAAATTGGAATACGTATTATAGATATAAAGTTTAGTAATAGAACGGTTATGTTTCTAGTTTCTGTATATAAGTAATTTGTATTTTATTTTGTACGCCCAATCATTCTCTGTCTTTACCTTGGCAATACATGTATATTTCTGATTGTGTTAAATTGGTAATTATGACTGTTAAATTGCACATCTTATTGTGTATCATGCATTATATCCCTTATACGTGTATCTTTGACAAATCCATGGGAAATTCCATACCAAATCATCCAGGCCTGAAACCACCATCTTAAACATATTTGATTTTTGCATTATTTTATCTTTACCTAAGAACTAAGAGAAACTTGAAAAATCAGAACCATTAGATAAGCAGAACTCTATTTTTTTGCCAATGAAAATTAGACCAAATCTTGGTATTTTTTTGGGAGCGGGGCTGGCCCAAAAATCCAACTACGTAAGTTTAAAAAAAATGAATTGCTGTAAAAACTTCACCATGTAAGTTTTTTAAGATAAAGATTCCAAAATGATTTTAGAAAAGCTAAGAAGGAAGGAACACTCACTTTTAGGCTCATGATGTTGTTTTGCGAACGTTTCGAAAAAGGTTACGCAGAAGAGATTTAAAAATTAAATAAAAACATGACTGTTATAACGTGAAAGAATAATCTTTTTATTCAAAGAACAGCATATGATGAAACTATTCAAGACATCTAAAGAAGTTCTTGGGATATTTGCCAAACTAAAAAAAAATATTCTTGAAATTCGCCAATTTTCTTTATCAAAAATTTTCAAAGGAGTTAATACAGACAGTAAACAAAAACTTGATTTATGACTATTTAAAGTGTCAAAATTGAACCCAAATCCCACACTAAGTCTCTAATAAGCTTACAATAGTGTGCAACATATACTTAATAATAAAGAAGATTCATGTATGTGCCAGTTACTTGTAAATTCTCACTCTAATCGCTCAAGATAAAAAAGCAAACGCTAAATAAAAACAAAAATAATTTTGTAGCCATCTTCAGGTCATCTTTTAGAAGGAAATACTTTCTTCCATTTTCTGAGCATTATGAAGTTTGGATTACAATGACAAATTTTGTGATAGGAAGCATAAACTTGCCGGTCAAGCCTTTCTCTTGGGTATTAACTGAATAAATCAGTGCCAATCGCCCAAAAGTCATCAAATACACAACTAACATAATCATTTGATTTCCAGTAATATATAGTTAGAGGTATGATAGGAATCTCAGAAGATGAATTAATGACCAAGAACAGAGTGTCGGTACTGAGTTGCTTGCCTTCGATGACGTGTTCAGAAACAATCTGGTGGCCTAGAAGCGGGTTATTATTTTATGTTAAATTTATATACGAAAGTAATCTCCTACTCAAAGGTTTTAGACCTTAGATTAGTTAGATGCATAACTTTCGAATATACATCTGATATATAAAGTAGAGACGATTTTTCCCCTGTACATTCTCGGAGAATAGGAAAATAACCACATGCATCACAGGCTACTAAACTCACCACTATACTGCACTTATTCACTCGAGCGTGTTTTAGTAAATTTGTTATTATTTTTTCCTACCTAACACTAAATATTACATCAGACCCACAATCAACGTCTCTCCGAAAAACCAACTCCATATAGGTGGTAGCAAAAACTTTTCTCCCTAACAATTCTGTACTGTCACTCTACTCATCGACACCGGGAACTAATACACACAGTTTAATTTTCACAAAACACGGTTCTTATTTATTATTTGCTTGGTATTAATATACTACATAATATAAAGCAATACGCAAAGACTTAATGACCGCTCCCGCTCACTCCGATAATCGAGCTTAGCTTAATTCACCTATTTTCACTTGTATTTGTTACTCGAAACCGTGGCGCAATGGTTAGGAAGGCAGGTTTACATGATCGCCAGTTTCAGCGTTCGTACTCTACCACTTTTTTCTTTTTTTTTTTTTAAATTTATGACATTCGCCAATACGGTAGAGGGTGGGAGAAAGAACAATAGGCCGTTTCTTTTTTATTCTACGTCATGAAATAGGTAGTACTGTCTCCCGTGCAACGCCGGGCGACGGGTTCCGCTAGTCTAATATTTAATATTGCTTTTTTTTTCTTTTTGCCACCAGATTTTTTAAGGCTGTTTATCTCAAATATCCTAGAAACATTAGAATATTATATTTTAGATAATTTAGCAAAGGGTGATCAGCTACAATTTTACCAAATATTTTTATTTTCTATCTATATTTTATTCAAACTCATCATTATTCTGTTTTTTCTTTCGCTCTTTATTTTATTTGTTCTTTCTTTCTCTCTGATGGACGTGACGAACGAGAACTAAAATCGAGTGGTGGAAATAGACTTGACTTACCTTATCGCCGCCATAAAATATTCCGTTTCCGCCTAGTATATAGAACGGAGCATGTGAGAAAGAACAAGTACACGCTGGAACTAGAGTATTTATAAGTAACTATAACGTATGCCGATCGTGCTTTGCGATCCATAAAAGACGGGCTTAATGGAAGTCAGCAAAAAGGCGTTATGACACTCGAAGAACTGAGATCATTGAGCGATAGAAATCAGTTTTGAAAAAGATGTTATCGGAGTAAAGTATATCACATAACGCAGTTCCAGCGGCGAGCACGTTGTTTTCGAGATCAGTATTGAAAACGGTGTTGTTGGAGAATAGTCTACTACGTGATAAATATCTAGTGGCAAACACGTTGGTGCATTGAATACCGTGCAATTGGAGAAAAGTATACTAAATAACAAAGTTCCAGTGGTGAGCTAGTTTTTGTAGCAGCCATCACGCAGGTCGACAGGAAATACGAGTTAGGGTTGCGCCGTGTATTGTCCATCGGGGATTGAACCCAGAGTGTTCCAGTTGCAAAATGGAAACTTGTAAGTTTTGTGACGCGATGAGAGTTCGCGTATGCAAATGAGCATTGTTTAGCATGGTCGAATTCTCGTTGTCATAAACAGAGTAGGGACTTTGCTCCGTTGATGAGAAGAGAAAGGTTGACGTTAGGACCACGTGAGTGCTGAGAGAGAGAGAAGAGGAAAGAGAAAAAAGAATTCAATTTTCACGACTACAGTTGTTTTTATCAACAAGACGATCTGTCCATTCTTTTTTATTTTGACATTCTCTTTTTTCTATTCATTCTCTTCGAGTTACTTGTATTCTGTCGTTTCATCTTTTTCTTTCTCTTTTCTTTCATTCATTCCTTCATTGGCTATTTCTTACGTAACGTCTTTTATATAAACTTCTTTTTTCCCTTTCTTTCATTCTCATGACAGTCATTTCCTTAATTTTCCCTGATTTCACTTAAAATCCATTTTTTTTTCTCTTTTTGTCTGCGACTGTCTACCCTCTTCTATCCTTCCACCATTTCCCATTTCTTTCATTCTTTCATTGTCAATAATAAGCCGATCTCAATAATAATAAAAAAAACAGAATAGATGCACCAAATTCTGATATTTTGTGGAATTAAGTTTTCCATTTTATATATAAAACACAACAACACATCCTTGCATTTCAGGATGTCAGTAGCGAAGAGGAAAGAAAGTAACAAGAACTAACGTTCCCCTAACAGAAACGGGTAATTAAGCTTTGACTGACAATGCAACGGACTTGTTTTCGCCAGGAAAGTCTCAAGAAAAAAAGACACATACATTTGAAAAAATAACGAAAAATAGAAAATAATAGAAAATAAATGAATAAAATTGAGAAAAAATAAATAAAGGGGAAATATTCCTGGAAATCACAAAAAATTGTTAATGACCACAAAGAAAATTGAAGAGGATTTAAAATGGTGTCGAATCACGAAGAAGAATGGCAATCCTTATAATGTGTCCATACAATCTGCGCGTTCAGCGACGAAAATCCTATTTCAAAGCTTAAGCGTGACAGACCAACGAAATTCCTATTTTAACGGAACTTTCATGAGCAAAGTTTCTTTCCTTGAACTGCCCCTCTGTGGAACACCATACCGCGGGACTGCTTCTCAGTTGACTACAACATATTCGTTTTCAGGTTCAATGTAAACAAATTCTTGTTGAGCTGTCCTCTCAAATAATCAAATTCTGCCCAGTTTCAACCATCGTACGGTGTTGTATCATCATCTACTTGACAAATTCCTTAACCTCATCTTCGAGTGGCTTTTGGGCCTTGATAAACAGTTACTCATTAGTAAAAGAAAAAAGAGTAAAACATGACAGACCAACGAAATGCATTTTCAAACTGAAGCATGGAAGAACAATGCAAATAAAAATAGGAACATTTTCATGCATGTTTTCTGCAATTACATTTTATTGGTTCTTTCCAAATATGATATAAGGTTGTTTACGCACGTACAATTATTCCATGAAGAGAAAAAAAACAAAAAAAACAATAAGGCTTGAAACAATTGTCAGAGAAAGAAAGAGAGAGTCAACAGATGACGATTAGAACGGAAGTGATGCCGCGGTTACTGACATAGCGTTGCCACAAACGATAGCCAGGGAGATGCGTTGGAACAACCAGGCTGACTCACGGAGCTCGTGCCTAGACGTTGAAATCCTCCGTCCAATGTCCTGAAAAAATTTAACAGCCTTTAATAGTATTTGAAACTTAAGCGTTACAGACCAATATAAATGCTATATTAAAGTAAAACCTGACAGACCCACGAAATGCTATCTCTATTTGAAGCATGACAAACCAATGAAAATTCTATTTGAAAGTAAACACGATAGAATAAGAAAATATTATTTCAACTAAAGTATGAAACAACTATGAAAATATTATTCAACACTGAAGCGTTACATAGCAACGAAAATGCTATTTTAATGTAAAACATGACAGACAAACGGAATTCTATTTTAAATTGTAGCATAGTAACACAATGAAAATGGCATTTCAAACTTAAGTTTGACAGACCAACAAAATGCTATGTCACACTGAACAGTGGGAAACTGACGAAACAAATTAAAGTGGCAGACCAACGAGAATTCTATTTTAAAATAAAACTTGACAGACTAATAAAATGGTATTTCTAACTGAAACGTGACAGATCGATGAAACTGCTATTTCAAACCTAAGCTTTACAGACTAATGAAAATGCTATTTTAAACTAAAAAGTGACAGACCAACGAAATGCTATTTCAATATATAGCATGACAGATCAATGGAAATGCTATTTAAAACTTAAAACGTGACAGATCAACGAACATGCTATGTTAAAGTAAAACGTGACAAACCAACGAAATGCTATTAAAATTAAGTGTGACAGACTTATCGAAATACTATTTCAAACTTAAGCGTGACAGACTGAATGACGAGCAAAGACTTATAAAGATGTTAAGGCGGATCTAAAATAAGATGCGTCTTTATAATATGATTGTTTAGCGATGAAAATGTTGCTATTTTAAATTTAGGCGTGACAGACAAAATAAATTTCTATTTTAAATTTAGGCGTGACAGACAAACTAAATTTCTATTTTAAATTTAGGCGTGACAGACAAAAAAAAATTCTATTTTAAATTTAGGCGTGACAGACAAAAGAAATTTCAATTTTTAATTTAGGCGTGACAGACAAAAGAAATTTCTATTTTTAATTTAGGCGTGACAGACAAAAGAAA
Organism: Sepiola atlantica; assembly: GCA_963556195.1. Taxonomy (NCBI): domain Eukaryota; kingdom Metazoa; phylum Mollusca; class Cephalopoda; order Sepiida; family Sepiolidae; genus Sepiola; species Sepiola atlantica. Next base: position 38,642,632 of record OY744535.1, on the reverse strand, counting down.
TTTCTATATTAAATTTAGGCGTGACAGACAAAAGAAATTTCTATTTTAAATTTAGGCGTGACAGACAAAAGAAATTTCTATTTTAAATTTAGGCGTGACATACAAAAGAAATTTCTATTTTAAATTTAGGCGTGACATACAAACTAAATTTCTATTTTAAATTTAGGCGTGACAGACAAAAGAAATTTCTATTTTAAATTTACGCGTGACAGACAAAAGAAATTTCTATTTTAAATTTACGCGTGACAGACAAAAGAAATTTCTATTTTTAATTTAGGCGTGACATACAAAAGAAATTCCTATTTTAAATTTAGGCGTGACAGACAAAAGAAATTTCTATTTTAAATTTACGCGTGACAGACAAAATAAATTTCTATTTTAAATTTACGCGTGACAGACAAAATAAATTTCTATTTTAAATTTAGGCGTGACAGACAAAGGAAATTTCTATCTTAAATTTAGGCATGACAGACAAAAGAAATTTCTATTTTAAATTTAGGCGTGACAGACAAAAGAAATTTCTATTTTTAATTTAGGCGTGACATACAAAAGAAATTCCTATTTTAAATTTAGGCGTGACAGACAAAATAAATTTCTTTTTTAAATTTAGGCGTGACAGACAAAGGAAATTTCTATCTTAAATTTAGGCGTGACAGACAAAAGAAATTTCTATTTTTAATTTAGGCGTGACAGACAAAATACATGTCTATTTTAAATTTAGGCGTGAGAGACAAAATATATTTTAATTCAAGCTTGACGCATCGAAGAAAATGCAATTTTAAACTAAAGCGCGTCTTTGTGTTTATTTGCTTCCTACTAAGGCAATATGTGGCATAACGCCAGAAGGTGGGAAAAACTGCGCCCCACCTAGGGATACTCTGGTTAAGTACAAAAATAGCTGTCGGCATTCAACGGTAGGGGGGGGGGGCGGATCAGGCGATCGACAATAAACCAACACTCCTTAAAAAGAGGAGATAATGTTAGGATGAGTGCACGTCCAAGCAGTGAGCCGGACCATACCTCATACAGACAAAAAAATGGCCTCGTTCTGTCAAGGAAGCTCTTGGTCTGCCAGACTGATTGCCTAGGACGTATCGTCGTCTCTTTTGAAATCTATGTTGCCAAAGATAGAAGCTTGAGTGTCCGATGAAACTTTTATTTTAAAGTTAAACATGTCAGAAGACTGACGGACAGACACTTTTATAGAGGCACATAGACGCATCTAAATGTAATTTTCTTGTTCATCGTTAAACAAGAAGATTGCATTTTGATGCGTCGAACCATTTAGTCGTCATACACCAAAGTGAATGCTATTTTAAGTGTGACAGATATTTAAGCATGACAGAGCAAAGAGAATGCTATTTTAAGTGTAACCTACATTTAAATGTGAGACTAAATAGAATGCTATTGTAACTGGTACATACATTTAATTGTGACAGAATAAAAAGAATGCTATAGTGTGACACACATTTAAGTGTTTCAGAACAAATAGAATGATATTGTAAGTGTGACAGACTAAAACGAATGTAAACGTGACAGACATTTAAGTGAGACGGATAAAAGAGAATGCTATTGTAAGTGTGACAAGGATTTAAGTGTGAAAGAGCAAAGAGAATGATATTTTACGTTTGACAGAATCTAGGTGTGACAGAACAAAAAGAGAATGATATTGTTTGACAGACATTTAAGTGTGACAGAGCAAATAGAATACTATTGTAAGTGTGACAGATATAAAAGTGTGACAAGGAAAATATACAATTTTAAGTCTGACATACATTTAAGTGTGACAGAGCCAAGAGAATAGTATGGTCACATACATTTAAGTGTTACAGAAGACAGACAATGCTATAGAAAGTATGACAGACATTTAAGTGTGACAAACCAAAGAGAATGCTTTCTAAAGTGTGGCAGACATCTAAATGTGACAAACAAAAGAGAATTCTATTTAAACTTAAGCGTGAGACAGCGACGAAAATGCGATATCATACTTAAGAAACTATAATAATAATAATAATAATAATAATAATAAGGAGAAAGAACACGAAAAAAAATATCAAGATCTAAAAATGGAATTAGTTAGACTATTGAAGTGTAAAGAAGTAAAGGTGATCCCCGTTGTAATTGGAACGCTTGGAACCATAACGAAAAGCCACCATAAATGGCTTAAACAAATTGACGAGACAATATCTTTTCCAATTCTGCAAAAGGCTTGCCTATTAGGAACGGCGCAAGTGTTTAGGTACAGCTTGAATATCTAAGGTCAAGGGAATTGACTTGATGTTCAAAAAACAAAAAAAAACAAACAAAAAAAACAAAAGCCTAACTAAAAACATCCAAAAGTTTATACTACTATGAATAATAATAATAATAATAATAATAATAATAATAATAATAATAATAATAATAATAATAATAATAATAATAATAATGAGGGACGAGGAGGGAAAGCGCAAACCAGACCTCCACTGGAAGAGCGCGGACAGCTCTGGGAGCTTGGGGAGGCTTGTTGCCACTCGGGCCCCGGAGAGGACCAATGGCCCTTAACAGCGGGAAATCTTTGGTAGGTGGCTGTTGCGATACCGCAAGGTCATCAGCGGTGATGAACGAAAAGAGGTGGAGCATACTGGAAGTCTGAGGAGACTTGTTGTCACTCAGACTCCAGGGAATACCACAGGTTGTTGGCAGTGGGTGATCACTGACGATGACCAGTGTGATATCTCCTAGTGAGTAAATAATAATTAATAATAATACTTCGTAATTACTATTATTGATACATAACTAACTAAAGCCCGGGTGGAGGGAATGATTGACAAGTCGGTTTTCAATGCTATTTTAAACTTGGTGACGAAAATACTATTTCATAGTTAAGCATAAACGGACGATACAAATCCTATTACAGACTTAAGCGTGACAGACTGACGAAAGGAGAAAGCCTCTTATAGAGGTGATTTGAAGCATCTAAAATGAGATGTGTAACAAGAAAACAAAATAGAAGAAGAAATCAAATCGAAAACGAATGTAATAATCCGATGATAAGCCGAATGTATCTACTCTTTTTGGAATTCGCCATCGCTGAAAGGCATGTGACCGGTGACATTTTGGACAACGTGACGGATTATATTTGAAATGGATAGGTTGCTGACCCCCGCAGAATATCACTCTATGTCCCCCTCGCCCCCCCCCCTTTCTCTGGGTTGGGATGACAATGCTGGAAGTGTGTCTTTTATATTTTAGGTTTTTGTCATCGCATCTGAGTCGGTGGGCGAACAGAAGAGCAATGGCAGAAAAATACAGAATTTCACAATGGAACGCGAAAGAAAGAAAGAAGAAAAAAAGACTATTTGAAGAAACAAACAATTGTATTTAAAAAAAAATATTAGAAATAAATAAATATAAAAAAATGACCAAAAAATCGAAAAAAGAGAACTTTCTGAAAGGAACGAAAATATGTGGAGAGTGGGGAAACATTCCAGAACAACATTTTAACTTATTTTATAGAAGCGTCCGGTATCTCAAAGAGTCGGTGAGCCGATCTGTCACCATTCAGGTTGAATTGACATTTTCATCATTAGACGCGTAATTCGAATGGACGCAACTCATTGTTCAATGGGCCTTAGAATATCTATGAAAACCTGTTCGTCTGCTGGTCGATCACGCTTATATTTAAAATAAAATGTTCGTCATTATGTCACGCTTCAGTCAGAAATTACATTTTTATCAGTTTATCTCACTAAATTTAAACTAGAATTTTCATAGGTCTCAACTGCTTCAGTTTAAAATAGAATTTTCGTTTATACGTCACGCTTAAGTTCGAAATACAATTCTCATTGCTATGTCACGCTTATACTTGAAATACCAGTTTTCGTCGGTGCGTCACGCTTAAGTCCAAAATAAAATTTTCCTTAATCTGTCACGCTAAATTTACAATAGAACTTCTATTGGTAATAGAATGCTCAGCTCTGAAATATAAGTTTCGTTGGTCTGTCAAGCTAAAGTTTGAAATTACATTTGTTATCTCTAATGTTCAGCTCTGAAATATAAGTTTCGTTGGTCTGTCAAGCTAAAGTTTGAAACGACATTTTTGATCTCTAATGCTCAGCTCTGAAATATAAGGTTCGTTTGTCTGTCAAGCTAAAGTTTGAAATGACATTTTTGATCTCTAATGCTCAGCTCTGAAATATAAGTTTCGTTGGTCTGTCAAGCTAAAGTTTGAAATGACATTTTTGATCTGTTATACTAAGCTCTGAAATATAAGGTTCGTTGGTCTGTCAAGCTAAAGTTTGAAACGACATTTTTGATCTCTAATGCTCAGCTCTGAAATATAAGTTTCGTTGGTCTGTCAAGCTAAAGTTTGAAATTACATTTGTTATCTCTAATGCTCAGCTCTGAAATATAAGGTTCGTTGGTCTGTCAAGCTAAAGTTTGAAATGGCATTTTGATCTGTGCGTCACGTTTAAATTCGGAATAGAATTCTCATTGTAATGTCACGCTTAATTTTGAATAGAATTGTTTATGTTCTGCTCAACTTTGAAATACAAGTTTTATTGGTCCGTCAAGCTTCAGTTTGAAATAATATTTTGATCTGTTCTGCTCAACTTTGGAATATAAGTTTCGTTGATCTGTCAAGCTTCAGTTTGAAATGACATTTTTGATTTGTGCGTCACGTTTAAATTCAGAATGGAATTCTCATTGCAATGTCACGTTTTCCTTCTGAATAGAATTGTTTGTGTGTTCTGCTCAACTTTGAAATATAAATCTTGCTGATCTGTTAAGCTTAAGTTTGAGATAGCATTTTTGATCTGTGCTGCTCAACGTTGAAATATAAGTTTCGTTGGTCTGTCACGCTGAAATCTGAAATAGTTATATTTGTTCAGATGTTACGCTAAAGTTTAAATATCATATTAAACGCTGAACGTGCCGATTTAATGGACGCATCTTAAGAATATTAGTTCTTGATTTTTATTTATTCTCTTTGTCAGACTCGTTTTTCCCATTCTTTTGCTTGTCATGTTCTTTTCTCTATCAATTTATCTTCTTGCAATTTGGCACTGTGGGTTGGGAGGTATTTCGGTGAGGCATATAAAACGCCGAACTAAACAATGGTCGCTCAACTCATTAATCCTTGTGAAAAAAATAATTATACACAATTATTTAAAGTTTTAATTTTTATTTTAAGTCTTGACTTTAAATAACGATGACACAAAACCAGGAAAATGTATTTTTTTAATCATCTTTTTTTTTTTCTTTTTTTTTTTTTTTTTACAAAATGAAGATTTTAATGAATTTAGAATACTCAATAATTGAAGGAACAAGTTCACACTAGTAATCTAGTTTTAAAATATTATCATAATTATCCGCCATTTTCTCAAGAATACAAACGTTCTACTCCTTATTGTTAAGTGGATAAAGTTTCTTGCAGAGTGTCACTCCCATGATGCTTTGCTGACTGGTTTTGATTTTCCTTGACGCAGTCATCATTCACTATTTTAAAAAAAATACAATCGACACAAAACTTAAAAAAAAATATAGAATTCTCTATTATTTTCTTTCATTATTATTAGTATTTTTTTTTTCTTATTGTAAATTTAAAAATTTTAATAATTGCATTCAATTCTCTCAAAATTCTAAAATTAACAAAAAACCAAATTGGTGAAATTTCAGAAGCTAGATAATTATAACATTCTGAAATTCGCGTAGAAAATCTGAGACAGAGTCAAGTATCTTTTTACATTCGCTCATTAGGAGTAAAAAAAAAATACAAGAATAAAACTATGAAAGTTAATTAAACCAAAAAGTATAATTTATTATAGCGGATTTTCTCAGGTACGCGAAGAATTTGGCAAATTTGGAAATTATTTCTCAGGCCGGACATTTTGTCGACCGACTAAAACATCACTCGCTATGCTAATATACAGATCCTCTTTGCATATATATTTTTTTAACATAGTTCACCCCAAACAAGGCAGGACGCCACTGTAGACGTAAGAGGCTACTGAGAAAAAAAGCGTGAAGGTTTTTTTTTGGGGGGGGGGTAACCTAATTTGGGAGCTGCGCAGCGAGATGTCTGTTTGCATTAGTTTTAAATTTTTGCATGTCAGTAACGTCAGGAAAGCAGGGAGCATGGAGGGAGTTCCAGAGTCAAGCAGCACGAGGAAAAAAGCTTTTGGAGTAGAAAGCTCTTCGGCATCTGGGACCTCCACAGTGTATGGATGGGATTTGCATATTGTCGGGCTGGTTTAGTGAATCTACGTCGTGGGGACACCAGAGCAGCAAGCTCATCAGAGCACAATCCATTGAAGTACTTATTTGGATTCTGGTAAAGTACAACTATTAATACTACTATCTTGGCACATTACTTAAATGTATATACATCACTTGTGTTGAATGCTAACGGAACTCTTCTTTTTTGCTACAGAGTACGACGTGTGTAAGTTAATATACGTTATTTTCACTATAGCAGAAATGGCATTGGTGAAGTTCGACCTACTCTAAGCAAAGTTGTTTCCAACCGGAAACGGTGTCCGTTCGAAATTGTTTCCGATGTTAAAAACTTCCTGTTTTGGCTAATCGAATAGGTGTTATGCTTTTTCAGAAAATATAATGAAAGTTTTGTACTAAATTTTATTTTAAATAATTTATTTTACAAAAATAAATAATCACAGTTTAGTTTTTTACACAGTTTGATTTTCTTTCGGAAAATAAAATGCAATTTTTTTTTGCTAATGAAATATTTTTGAATTTGGAGAGGGAAACTAATAAAATAAGTTGTTTTATTTTCTTTGGGAAAAATAAGAATGTTTCAACAATAATAGTACTGTCGGATCGCATATATCATACGGCCGAAGTAATTTATTTTTACTTGGCGACGCCAGAGAATGGCAATTAGGTCCTGCCGGGCCAACCATTCTAAAGTTCTCTTTTTTCCGTTCGTGTCCATTAGTAACACCTCCAAGGAGGTAGTGCACACACGACATTCAGCTGCGGTTCGTACGTCTTGTACAATACTATTCATTATTATATAGAGAAAATACTATTCATTATTATATAGAGAAAATACTATTCATTATTATATAGAGAAAATACTATTCATTATTATATAGAGAAAATACTATTCATTATTATATAGAGAAAATACTATTCATTATTATATAGAGAAAATACTATTCATTATTATATAGAGAAAATACTATTCATTATTATATAGAGAAAATACTATTCATTATTATATAGAGAAAATACTATTCATTATTATATCGAGAAAATACTATTCATTATTATATAGAGAAAATACTATTCATTATTATATAGAGAAAATACAGAGAAAATTAAACTACAGAATACCGGAAGTTGTTATATACGAAGTTTATTATCGGGTACAGATCGCGGCCTGACACCGTAGCAGCGCCGCAGAAACTGCTTTTAAAATTGCTCGTTCTTCACCAATGCCGCAGAAATATGAGGTGACTTTGTTTCCTATATTTCATAACTATAAATTGATGTTCATATTTTTACACAAAAAATATGAGGCACTGAGTTATCGTGACTATTAAGGCGGAATATGGCAATTTAGAAATATAACTGTTTTTAAAAGTCGCTTGATCTTTTGTTAAAAATTCGCAAAGAGTTAAAGGTTCAAGATGAGAATATATCACCATTATAAAAACGTATGAGACATTCTAGACACACCCATAACATTGGGGCAACTGAATTTATTCGGGAAGTACAGCACACTGTTAGTGGTTATTATAGAAGTCGAGATCGATTTAATAAAAACGTACCTGAAATGTGTCCAGCTAAGACATAAGACTATACACATGCATGAGTACGTTCACTGCACAGACCGCGATCGTCCCACCCGTTGTGTCGGTCCAAAGTTCTTGCTTGATTCAGTGTTGCAACAAAGAGATTCTCATGCCAAACAAAAACCACAACTCCAGTTTAAAGACAATTAACGCAGGTTTAATTTTCTTTAGAGGTTAAAATGGTACTCGTTTTCTTAGGTTGAATGGCAGACTTGCAAAATGAGATCTTTTATCCCGGCCAAATGAAAAAAACAAAACAACAACATTTGTCTCATATTTGATTGGATATGGATTTACTCCTCTCCAGGAGTTAGGCACAATGCCAGTTTTTTTTTATCCTACTCCCACAAGTAAGATGTGACCCAAGGTCGGGTCGGGAAAGTGGGGTTTAAAAATTGACTGGGCAGCCCCGTCGGCATTCCACGGTAGGGGCGCCTCAGGCAGTAAGTAATAAACTTACTCCTCCCCAAAGAGGGGAGGCGAAGCCTGGGGGAGGGGGGACCTCCTAGAACTGCACAGGACAGACCCATAGACCGGCGTAAATGAAGCCCGATGGCCAAGACAATACCAGTCTATGGGGTGCAGTATCCATCGGAACAGATACTACACTTTGATCTTATTGGGTTTTATTGACGATTCCATGTATGGAATATTTTTCGGCGTCATCCCGTATATTTTTTTAACCCTATCAGATGAGATTTTAACTCGGCATATCCGATTTCAAAGTCTGTGATCACATCCATTATGCCAATCGTGTATTCGAAACTCAAAATTCTTCTTAAAAAATGGTTCTTCGTTTAAAAGCACCTAAAATAATCCTCGTCTTTTTTTGTGAATTATTTTTTTAAACTAGAACGGATATTATCAAAATAGCCTGTAGCGTGTAGCGATAAAAATGCTATTTTAAACGTAGATACGTCGAACAACATACTATTTCAAATTGAAACGTGACAGATGAAACTACGGCCAATAAAATGCTACTTCAAACTTATTATATCCCAATTAGTTATTTTCCCTAATTCTCACTTAGTTCATTCGATTGCTGCATTTATTGACGAAAATACTAGTTAAAGCTTAATCGTGACAGACCAACGGACCGATAAAAATGCTATTTCAAACTTAATCATGACAGACCAACGGACCGATACAAATGCTATTTAAAACTTAATCATGACAGACCAACGGACCGATACAAATGCTATTTAAAACTTAATCATGACAGACCAACGGACCGATACAAATGCTATTTAAAACTTAATCATGACAGACCAACGGACCGATACAAATGCTATTTCAAACTTAATCATGACAGACCAACGGACCGATACAAATGCTATTTCAAACTTAATCATGACAGACCAACGGACCGATACAAATGCTATTTAAAACTTAATCATGACAGACCAACGGACCGATACAAATGCTATTTCAAACTTAATCATGACAGACCAATGGACCGATACAAATGCTATTTCAAACTTAATCATGACAGACCAATGGACCGATACAAATGTTATTTCAAACTTAATCATGACAGACCAATGGACCGATACAAATGCTATTTCAAACTTAAGCATGACAAAACCACGGATCGATAAAAATGCTATTTCGAACTTAAGCATGACAGAGCGACGGACCGGTACAAAATGCTATTTTAAACTTAAGCATGAAAGATCAACGGATCGATGAAAATGATATTTCGAACTTAAGCATGACAGAGCGACGGACCGTTACAAAATGCTATTTTAAACTTAAGCATGAAAGATCAACGGATCGATGAAAATGATATTTCGAACTTAAGCATGACAGAGCGACGGACCGGTACAAAATGCTATTTTAAACTTAAGCATGAAAGATCAACGGATCGATGAAAATGATATTTCGAATTTTAGCGCGAAAGAGCGACGGACCGGTACAAAATGCTATTTCAAACTTAAGCATGACAGACCAACGGATCGATGAAAATGCTATTTCGAACTTAAACGCGAAAGAGCGACGGACCGATACAAATGCATATATCGAACTTAAGAATGACGTACGAACGGATCGATGAAAATGCTGTTTCAAACTCAAGCGTAACAGACAAAACATTGGACAGACAGAGTCACTTATTCAAATGAAATGGCGCATCCCAAACTATTTTGTACTTTTAACACAAAGATTCCGTTCATCGACCAATGCCAGGAAGAAAGCAAAAGATTCTATTTCAAGCTCTTTTCTTGATTGTGTTAGATCAAATAAGAGGAAGAAGCGAAAGATGCGAATAATTTAAGTCACGTGGTTGTAGGTTAGAGTGGAGGTTATAATCACGGGAATCTTGGAATCAAGTTTCCAACCAATTTTTCTCTTTGAACCAATTTTTTGAAGTTGTTTATTTCTTTCCTTCGTTTCTCGCCAAAGCTTTTATCTTAGGAAACTACTTAATTTCGAAGACAACAAAGTGTGTTTGTAGTTAAACGTGGCGATATAATTGCGTGTAGGAATGACGTCACGTTTTTTTTAAAAAATGATCAGATAAAAAATGCAGGCGGCAAAAAGAGGGAGAAGAAAGATGAAAGCGGCTCAATTAACAATATTTCTTCTATTTTAAAAAAAAATCATTGGATTATTATTTTTTCAAATTTTAACACACACACACACACACACACACATATATATATATATATATATATATATATATATGTAATATTTATAAGTAAATATTAATTATTTATTACCTACAGACATCGATGTTTCATGCTAACGCAATCTTCAGTGCAGGAAGTTAATCCCCGACGGTCCCGGGCTCGAACTCTGATCACAAATCGCCACTAATTCGCAGTCAAGAGCGTTCCCCCGTTGACGACCGTGAATTAGCTAATACTTAAGTCGGCGGGTATTTTACAACGAGCAGTGAAAGTGATCTTACAACAACAAACTGTGTTGAATCTCGCATGAAGCTATTAGTACTGCTTGTTATTAAACTGACTCGGAGTGTCCGGCCTTTAGTAAAGGGGGCTTATAATATATATATATATATATATATATATATATATATATATATAAATTTTATACGTACATAAAAGTAATCCATGGACACGTGTTTCAGGCTCACAACCATCATCAGCATGGCTACATTAGACAAGGATCGAACCTTCGATACTGATGTCATAGTCCAGCGGTTTTTTTTGCCATGGGACCACGACGCCCTGTCTTAGAAATATGTACGATTTTTATCACCTAAATATTTAATGTATTTTTATGTAATTGTTTTTATTGGTGATATTTCATTGATTGTTTATTTAATTTTTAAAATATTTATATATTTTAGCAATCCGGCAGCATGAGAGTCATTGGTGTAAAATATCTGAGTCATCTTAAAAATGGTTGCCCTTCGACCAAGGCCAATGAGAACTCCAAGTATTTTCGACCAAGAATTTCTTAAGTCTTAACCGTATATGGTTAGAGAATGTGTCTGTGATCAAAAACTACGTATTCTGAGATTATATATGTTGATCCGGCAATCGAGACACCGTTCCTGGCTAAACTGTGATTAGAATGAATCACAGCGGGTTGTGTCACAGATAAGAGCAATTCCGTTTTGCAAAAGGAAAATGGTAATAATACTATGAAAACGTTAACCGACTATTCTTTAGAGGCGGTACAAGCGACAACAACAGCAGTGGAAACTACAACGAGCCGTACTAACAATGTTGACTCTATGCTTTATTTCTAAGCTGGGCGCGTATTAGTGAAATCATTTAAGCTTCATTCTTGCTTGCCCAATGAGGAGCCATCTCTCGTGCGAGCTGAGCACGTGATGGGAGATTATAAAAGGGATAGCTCACTGTTTATCTCCTCTTTCTTACCCACGAGACGGAACTGACAACAACTCATCACGTTACTCGCCCCCCCCCCCCAAAATCTTATCTCTTAGAACGCACCCCCGGGCCGTTTGAGCCCTAGGTTTGATTGACAACAAGACCTAATAATCCAACATGGCGACCGCCGAAAACACGTGGACTTAATGTGACACACACATGCTTACATACACACATAGAACACATACCTCCATACACACATAGACACAGTCCGACTTCAACAAATTTGTACGTAAGCACATTCTCATATACGCACTCTATTCCTTTATTTACACACACAACATGCATCCTATCTTTTCCTTATATGAACTCTTCTCACTCCCTACTACTGGAAAAATTATGTAACACCACGTGGACTCTCTGACCTTTTGTCTTCGTTCATACTGATGTACTAACTCTGTTCTCTTGTTTTCCCTTTTACTTACACCGCAACCAAGATGACTTTAAAAAGTTAATTCAAATCTAAGTATGAGTCTTTATCGTTCTATTCTACAATTCCATTTATAAACGGCGCTTAACTAGGTCATTACAAGCAGCATAGAGTGAAAGGCGGTCCGCTTTATCGATAGGAAACTCGTTTTATTCATAGACAACAACAAATGAAAAAAGTCAAAAGAAAATCAGCAAAACATAAATATTGTCACTTTTTCAGACTCAGGAACTCCCGCGTCCTGTGACGCATCCGTCGGTCAAAGTAAACCAGCGTTTCCGGTCTGAAGCCAGACCCACAGCGTCCCTCCATCTTCTTCCCGTTGCGATCAAATCTCTCGATTGTTTGCTTCCGGTTCATTTTTTGGTCTTCCTCTTCTTCTTTTTCCATCAGGGTTCCACTGAAGAACTTGGTTTGCAAATCTCTCTGGGGCTAATCTTCAGGCAGGTCGTTTTCAGATTATTGACAATACCCCCATGTTGGTTAGTGTGATCTCTGACTTTTGGTTGGTAATTCTATCGCTCTATTTGATCCCTAGAATTTTTCTAAGACATTTTGAATCAAACGCGTCTAATTTCCTCTCTTGGCTGATTTTGAGGTGCCAAGTTTCACTTCCATATAACGGTTAGGGTTAGGGTCAGTGGTGACAGACCGTTGCTGTTACAAAATCTTAATTTAGATCTAAGATTGATTTTTGTTATTATTCCATTTTAATTTTGTAACTTTTTGCAGCACTGAAATATCACCAATAGTTTGACACTGGAAACACACACAAATATCATCAATAGTTTGACACTGGACACACACATAAATATCACCAATAGTTTGACACTGGAAACACACACAAATATCACCAATAGCTTGACACTGGAAACAAACACAAATATCACCAATAGTTTGACACTGGAAACACACACAAATATCATCAATAGTTTGACACTGGAAACACACATAAATATCACCAATAGTTTGACACTGGAAACACACACAAATATCATCAATAGTTTGACACTGGAAACAAACACAAATATCATCAATAGTTTGACACTGGACACACACATAAATATCACCAATAGTTTGACACTGGAAACACACACAAATATCACCAATAGCTTGACACTGGAAACAAACACAAATATCACCAATAGTTTGACACTGGAAACACACACAAATATCATCAATAGTGTGACACTGGAAACACACATAAATATCACCAATAGTTTGACACTGGAAACACACACAAATATCACCAATAGTTTGACACTGGAAACACACACAAATATCACCAATAGTTTGACACTGGAAACAAACACAAATATCACCAATAGTTTGACACTGGAAACACAAACAAATATCATCAATAGTTTGACACTGGAAACACACATAAATATCACCAATAGTTTGACACTGGAAACACACACAAATATCACCAATAGTTTGACACTGGAAACACACACAAATATCACCAATAGTTTGACACTGGAAATACACAAAAATATCACCAATATTTTGACACTGGAAACACACACACAAATATCACCAATAGTTTGACACTAGAAACACACAAAAATATCACAAATAGTTTGACACTGGAAATACACAAAAATATCACCAATAGTTTGACACTGGAAACACACACAAATATCATCAATAGTTTGACACAGGAAACACACACAAATATCATCAATAGTTTGACACTGGACACACACATAAATATCACCAATAGTTTGACACTGGAAACACACACAAATATCACCAATAGCTTGACACTGGAAACAAACACAAATATCACCAATAGTTTGACACTGGAAACACACACAAATATCATCAATAGTTTGACACTGGAAACACACATAAATATCACCAATAGTTTGACACTGGAAACACACACAAATATCATCAATAGTTTGACACTGGAAACAAACACAAATATCATCAATAGTTTGACACTGGACACACACATAAATATCACCAATAGTTTGACACTGGAAACACACACAAATATCACCAATAGCTTGACACTGGAAACAAACACAAATATCACCAATAGTTTGACACTGGAAACACACACAAATATCATCAATAGTTTGACACTGGAAACACACATAAATATCACCAATAGTTTGACACTGGAAACACACACAAATATCACCAATAGTTTGACACTGGAAACACACACAAATATCACCAATAGTTTGACACTGGAAACAAACACAAATATCACCAATAGTTTGACACTGGAAACACAAACAAATATCATCAATAGTTTGACACTGGAAACACACATAAATATCACCAATAGTTTGACACTGGAAACACACACAAATATCACCAATAGTTTGACACTGGAAACACACACAAATATCACCAATAGTTTGACACTGGAAATACACAAAAATATCACCAATATTTTGACACTGGAAACACACACACAAATATCACCAATAGTTTGACACTAGAAACACACAAACATATCACAAATAGTTTGACACTGGAAATACACAAAAATATCACCAATAGTTTGACACTGGAAATACACACAAATATCACCAATAGCTTGACACTGGAAACACACACAAATATCATCAATAGTTTGACACTGGAAACACACATAAATATCACCAATAGTTTGACACTGTAAACACACACAAATATCACCAATAGCCTGACACTGGAAACACACACAAATATCACCAATAGTTTGACACTGGAAATACACAAAAATATCACTAATATTTTGACACTGGAAACACACACACAAATATCACCAATAGTTTGACACTGGAAACACACAAAAATATCACAAATAGTTTGACACTGGAAATACACAAAAATATCACCAATAGTTTGACACTGGAAACACACACAAATATCACCAATAGCTTGACACTGGAAACACACACAAATATCATCAATAGTTTGACATTGGAAACACACACAAATATCATCAATAGTTTGACACTGGAAACAAACACAAATATCACCAATAGTTTGACACTGGAAACACACACAAATATCATCAATAGTTTGACACTGGACACACACATAAATATCACCAATAGTTTGACACTGGAAACACACACAAATATCACCAATAGCTTGACACTGGAAACAAACACAAATATCACCAATAGTTTGACACTGGAAACACACACAAATATCACCAATAGTTTGACACTGGAAACACACATAAATATCACCAATAGTTTGACACTGGAAACACACACAAATATCACCAATAGTTTGACACTGGAAACACACACAAATATCACCAATAGTTTGACACTGGAAACAAACACAAATATCACCAATAGTTTGACACTGGAAACACACACAAATATCATCAATAGTTTGACACTGGAAACACACATCAATATCACCAATAGTTTGACACTGGAAACACACACAAATATCACCAATAGTTTGACACTGGAAACACACACAAATATCACCAATAGTTTGACACTGGAAATACACAAAAATATCACCAATACTTTGACACTGGAAACACACACACAAATATCACCAATAGTTTGACACTGGAAACACACAAAAATATCACAAATAGTTTGACACTGGAAATACACAAAAATATCACCAATAGTTTGACACTGGAAATACACACAAATATCACCAATAGCTTGACACTGGAAACACACACAAATATCATCAATAGTGTGACACTGGAAACACACATAAATATCACCAATAGTTTGACACTGGAAACACACACAAATATCACCAATAGCTTGACACTGGAAACACACACAAATATCACCAACAGTTTGACACTGGAAATACACAAAAATATCACCAATATTTTGACACTGGAAACACACACACAAATATCACCAATAGTTTGACACTGGAAACAGACAAAAATATCACAAATAGTTTGACACTGGAAATACACAAAAATATAACCAATAGTTTGACACTGGAAACACACACAAATATCACCAATAGCTTGACACTGGAAACACACACAAATATCATCAATAGTTTGACACTGGAAACACACACAAATATCATCAATAGTTTGACACTGGAAACAAACACAAATATCACCAATAGTTTGACACTGGAAACACACACAAATATCATCAATAGTTTGACACTGGACACACACATAAATATCACCAATAGTTTGACACTGGAAACACAAACAAATATCATCAATAGTTTGACACTGGAAACACACATAAATATCACCAACAGTTTGACACTGGAAACACAAACAAATATCATCAATAGTTTGACATTGGAAACACACACAAATATCACCAATAGCTTGACACTGGAAACAAACACAAATATCACTAATAGTTTGACACTGGAAACACACACAAATATCATCAATAGTTTGACACTGGAAACACACATAAATATCACCAATAGTTTGACACTGGAAACACACACAAATATCACCAATAGTTTGACACTGGAAACACACAAAAATATCACCAATAGTTCGACACTGGAAACAAACACAAATATCACCAATAGTTTGACACTGGAAACACACACAAATATCATCAATAGTTTGACACTGGAAACACACATAAATATCACCAATAGTTTGACACTGGAAACACACACAAATATCACCAATAGTTTGACACTGGAAACACACACAAATATCACCAATAGTTTGACACTGGAAATACACAAAAATATCACCAATATTTTGACACTGGAAACACACACACAAATATCACCAATAGTTTGACACTGGAAACACACAAAAATATCACAAATAGTTTGACACTGGAAATACACAAAAATATCACCAATAGTTTGACACTGGAAATACACACAAATATCACCAATAGCTTGACACTGGAAACACACACAAATATCATCAATAGTTTGACACTGGAAACACACATAAATATCACCAATAGTTTGACACTGGAAACACACACAAATATCATCAATAGTTTGACACTGGAAACAAACACAAATATCACCAATAGTTTGACACTGGAAACACACACAAATATCATCAATAGTTTGACACTGGACACACACATAAATATCACCAATAGTTTGACACTGGAAACACACACAAATATCACCAATAGTTTGACACTGGAAACACACACAAATATCACCAATAGTTTGACACTGGAAACACACATAAATATCACAATAGTTTGACACTGGAAACACACACAAATATCACCAATAGTTTGACACTGGAAACACACACAAATATCACCAATAGTTTGACACTGGAAACAAACACAAATATCACCAATAGTTTGACACTGGAAAAGCACACAAATATCATCAATAGTTTGACACTGGAAACACACATCAATATCACCAATAGTTTGACACTGGAAACACACACAAATATCACCAATAGTTTGACACTGGAAACACACACAAATATCACCAATAGTTTGACACTGGAAATACACAAAAATATCACCAATACTTTGACACTGGAAACACACACACAAATATCACCAATAGTTTGACACTGGAAACACACAAAAATATCACAAATAGTTTGACACTGGAAATACACAAAAATATCACCAGTAGTTTTACACTGGAAATACACACAAATATCACCAATAGCTTGACACTGGAAACACACACAAATATCATCAATAGTTTTACACTGGAAACACACATAAATATCACCAATAGTTTGACACTGGAAACACACACAAATATCACCAATAGCTTGACACTGGAAACACACACAAATATCACCAACAGTTTGACACTGGAAATACACAAAAATATCACCAATATTTTGACACTGGAAACACACACACAAATATCACCAATAGTTTGACACTGGAAACAGACAAAAATATCACAAATAGTTTGACACTGGAAATACACAAAAATATAACCAATAGTTTGACACTGGAAACACACACAAATATCACCAATAGCTTGACACTGGAAACACACACAAATATCATCAATAGTTTGACACTGGAAACACACACAAATATCATCAATAGTTTGACACTGGAAACAAACACAAATATCACCAATAGTTTGACACTGGAAACACACACAAATATCATCAATAGTTTTACACTGGACACACAGATAAATATCACCAATAGTTTGACACTGGAAACACAAACAAATATCATCAATAGTTTGACACTGGAAACACACATAAATATCACCAATAGTTTGACACTGGAAACACAAACAAATATCATCAATAGTTTGACACTGGAAACACACACAAATATCACCAATAGCTTGACACTGGAAACAAACACAAATATCACCAATAGTTTGACACTGGAAACACACACAAATATCATCAATAGTTTGACACTGGAAACACACATAAATATCACCAATAGTTTGACACTGGAAACACACACAAATATCACCAATAGTTTGACACTGGAAACACACACAAATATCACCAATAGTTTGACACTGGAAACAAACACAAATATCACCAATAGTTTGACACTGGAAACACACACAAATATCATCAATAGTTTGACACTGGAAACACACATAAATATCACCAATAGTTTGACACTGGAAACACACACAAATATCACCAATAGTTTGACACTGGAAACACACACAAATATCACCAATAGTTTGACACTGGAAATACACAAAAATATCACCAATATTTTGACACTGGAAACACACACACAAATATCACCAATAGTTTGACACTGGAAACACACAAAAATATCACAAATAGTTTGACACTGGAAATACACAAAAATATCACCAATAGTTTGACACTGGAAATACACACAAATATCACCAATAGCTTGACACTGGAAACACACACAAATATCATCAATAGTTTGACACTGGAAACACACATAAATATCACCAATAGTTTGACACTGGAAACACACACAAATATCACCAATAGCTTGACACTGGAAACACACACAAATATCACCAACAGTTTGACACTAAAAATACACAAAAATATCACCAATATTTTGACACTGGAAACACACACACAAATATCACCAATAGTTTGACACTGGAAACAGACAACAATATCACAAATAGTTTGACACTGGAAATACACAAAAATATAACCAATAGTTTGACACTGGAAACACACACAAATATCATCAATAGCTTGACACTGGAAACACACACAAATATCATCAATAGTTTGACACTGGAAACACACACAAATATCATCAATAGTTTGACACTGGAAATACACAAAAATATCACCAATAGTTTGACACTGGAAACACACATAAATATCACCAATAGTTTGACACTGGAAACACACACAAATATCACCAATAGCTTGACACTGGAAACACACACAAATATCACCAATAGTTTGACACTGGAAATACACAAAAATATCACCAATAGTTTGACACTGGAAACACACACAAATATCACCAATAGTTTGACACTGGAAACACACAAAAATATCACCAATATTTTGACACTGGAAACACACACACAAATATCACCAATAGTTTGACACTGGAAACACACACAAATATCACCAATAGCTTGACACTGGAAATACACAAAAATATCACCAATATTTTGACACTGGAAACACACACACAAATATCACCAATAGTTTGACACTGGAAACACACAAAAATATCACAAATAGTTTGACACTGGAAATACACAAAAATATCACCAATAGTTTGACACTGGAAACACACACAAATATCACCAATAGCTTGACACTGGAAACACACACAAATATCATCAATAGTTTGACACTGGAAATACACAAAAATATCACCAATATTTTGACACTGGAAACACACATACAAATATCACCAATAGTTTGACACTGGAAACACACAAAAATATCACAAATAGTTTGACACTGGAAACACACACAAATATCACCAATAGTTTGACACTGGAAATACACAAAAATATCACCAATAGTTTGACACTGGAAACACACACAAATACCATCATAGTTTGACACTGGAAACACACACAAATATCATCAATAGTTTGACACTGGAAACACACACACATATCACCAATAGTTTGATACTGGAAACACACACAAATATCACCAATAGTTTGACACTGGAAACACACACAAATACCATCATAGTTTGACACTGGAAACACACACACATATCATCAATAGTTTGACACTGGAACACACACACACATATCACCAATAGTTTGACACTGGAAACACACAAATATCACCAATAGTTTGACACTGGAAACACACACAAATACCATCATAGTTTGACACTGGAAACATACACACATATCATCATAGTTTGAGGCAACTTGATTTTTATGTGGAGTGTAGGCCAGCCAGCTGTCGTTTTGCGCGTAGCGCGACTAGTCCTGATAAGAACAATATAATCTCTGACTCGACTTGACCTTGTTGAATAGTTTTTTGACTTTCATAAGGCGGTTCTGTTTTATCTTGACACTGCCTAGTTAACGCTTGCGACTAGTGTATGGGGGAGTACCTAAGACCCTCGTTAAACGCTTTCTACATAGCCGTCAACCTGATTCACATGTTCCTCGCAAGGTTCGCATTGCCTGGATTATGCCGCGCCTTTCTTGCAGCTTCTCGACGCATTTCGATGTGCGCGAACAGCCAGAAAGCCTGCTATGATTATTCTTGCTATTCACTTTTTTCGCATCTCCGTTGGAATTTCCCCAGCTCATATCTAACGACTTTCGAGAAATTCAAGGAGTACTAGGCTGCAGTTAAAATTTCCGAATTTTTGAATCCGGTGTTCGGTTCTAGAGCGATTTAAATAGACACCTATACATATGTATATAGTTATATAGATGCTTCAATATTAACAGTAGACCAGGATAAAATCTAAATCGAAATAAGTAAAGAAAATATAAGTAAAGACAAAAAATAAAGAAAGAATACTACTACTACTACTACACCTACTACTATAACTACTACTACTACACCTACTACTATAACTACTACTACTATGCCTACTACTACTATAACTACTACTAGTACTACTACTACTATGCCTACTACTACTATAACTACTACTACTACTATAACAACTACTACTATAACTACTACTATAACTACTACTACTATAACTACTACTAGTACTACTACTACTATGCCTACTACTACTATAACTACTACTACTACTACTATGCCTACTACTACTACAACTACTACTACTATAACTACTACTACTACTTTGACTACTACTACTATAACTACTACTACTATAACTACTACTAATACTACTACTACTGTAACTACTACTATAACTACTACTACTATAACTACTACTACTACTACTACTACTACTAATAATAATAATAATAAATAATAATCATAAATAATAAAATAATAAAATGATGTCGTAGATGAAAGAAAGAAAAAGTAAAAAGAAAAGAATAAAGAATCAGAAGAGAGATAGAAAAAAAAGATGGAGATAGAAAATGAGTAGAAGCAAAATAAAGAAAAATACGTAAGAAAACAAACAAAAAGAAATAAAGGTTAATAAAAAGAAATTGTATAGTAAGAAGTTGAAAAAAAAATTAAAGCGCTCTCAATGATGTCGTCCGACGAGCACTAGACATCGCTGGCTTCCGGTCGATCCTCGAACCGGTTGGCCTTGACAGATGGCATGGCAAACGACCTGATGGTCTGACGGTGTTTCTCTTTACAAACGGTAAGTCACTGATATGGGGTGCGACTTGTCTTGGTTTTACGGGCGCCTCTCTATCGCCATTATTCGTTGAAACGCCTTGAGTCTGCTCTCGGCCTGCCAAGCTAGCCGGACATTCGAAGAAAACTATTGACTGTAATACAATTATATTAAGAAATCGGAATTGTTTTGCTACCGAACTAAACGATGTCAAAGTGACGAATAAGGATTTATCAATTACTATTTTGGAATTAATGATTAAACAAAAGAAGCCTATTACAAAATCATAATAAAAGAATAGCATCGGAATGAAAAAAAAACAAAAAAAACAAGCCGCTCGTGCGTGGTCCCTCTCTGTATGTGACTCGATGTGGCGAGTGTAAAATGCAACAATAAATTTGGGCAATTTGGGACATTTTGTACCCCCCCCCTTTGACCCCCTGGGGGCGCGAACCAGTATTTTTCTGAGGTCAAGGATGCTCATTTTATATCCAGAACAATTGCCTCTACATTTTGGCCAAGTTTCTGAAGAATTGAATGGATGGATCAAACGTTATGTGAGAAAACGATAATTTTTTGCCATTTTGGGGGCTTTTGATTCCCTGGGGACGCGAACCAGATTTTTTCCAAGGTCAGCGATACATATTTTCTATTAGGAACAATTGCCTCCACATTTTGGCCAAGTTACAGAGAAATTGAATGGATGGATGAAAGGTTATGGGGCAAAAAATCTCATTTTTTGCCATTTCGGGGTCTTTTGATCCCCTGGGGGGCTAACCAGATGTTTTTTCAAAAATCGGAGAATGTCACTTTCTAAGCTGACGAAAGTTACAACTTCATGCAAAATTTAAGAGAAATTCAATAGATGGTTGCGGATAAAAATCCGGACGGACGGACATGCCTCAAAACATAAGTCCCCCGATTTTATGAATCGGTGGACCAATAATCAATAAATAAAAGTGAATATAATGATACCAACATGTTACATCTAAATTTGGTGACTCATCGATTAGACCATCTATGATATTCCAAAATTTCAGAGGGATGAATTTAGAAATGGAAACGATAACATTCCTAGATTTAAATGTGAAAAGATTATAGGTTTAAGATACCGTAAGTGTCTCAGCCAATCTATAATAGAACATTTTAAGGAATATTATAATAAAATAAAAACAAATTCAAACTACACAGAACCAAATTCAATAAGTTCCAATCAAATCAAAACTTAAACTGAATTGATAAATTAAGTATATAAGATTTAAATCCTATAAGTAAATAAAAGTGTGTTTTGCTTTAAAGAATACGATTATGGAATTCTAGTGCAAAGCAAAGGTATACATATATATATATATATATATATATATATATATATATATATATATATATATATATATATATATATACAAATATATATATATATAAAATATATATATATATATAAATATATATATATATATATATAGAGAGAGAGAGAGAGAGAGAGAGAGCACCGTAAAATGGTAGTAGTAACACAGCGTAGCGTCACTTGCTTTAAATGCATCGTTCCTTCGCTTATAGAAGTTTGAATGCCTCTTCGCTCCGCCGCCGTTAACGTGTTAAAATTATCATTGTTTATAAGCTGTTCAGAACTGGCCTAGCGGTTAGCGACGTTGGACGGGAGTTGGAAAATACTTGTTGTCCAGGGTTTCGAATCGTGTGACCGGTGATGAATAGTCGTACTTCTATGCTGATGAGTCTTGATTGAAAAAAGACGAAACGTATACGTCCATAGATATAAACAATAACAAATATTTTATATTTGAAGCTCCTCGTTAAAAAGTAGAGCACCGTAAAATGGTAGTAGTAACACAGCGTAGCGTCACTTGCTTTAAATGCATCGTTCCTTCGCTTATAGAAGTTTGAATGCCTCTTCGCTCCGCCGCCGTTAACGTGTTAAAATTATCATTGTTTATAGGAGTTTGCAGACATATGTTTAAACCATTGTTTCGTAATAGTATTATTTTTTTTATAAAAAGCATAACAAAGTGTAGTGTTAAAATAAATAAAATTTATTTTAATCTGACCTTTCGAGAAATAACATTCACCTTATCAAAGCAGTGTTTTTCTTTTTTTTTCCTTTATCGTCCGATTGTAATGGACTTTTGGGTCAGAAAATCACGTTATGTCTGTAAGCGCGGCTACGCTAATTTGAATTAGAAAGTATGTGTGGACATATATTTAAACCATTGTTTCGTAATAGTATCATATTAAAAAAACACATAACAATGTGCAGTGTTTAAATAAATAAAAATTAGTATAGAATATAGGCATACGCCTAAAAGCACAGAGAATGCAGAATACAATAATAAAATAAAAAGTCAAAATAAAGACAGATTTTTTTTCTCATTTTAAATATCATATATTTGCATTTTGCTTTTGCAATATTTTGCTAAAAACACAGATTTGTCAAGCAGAGAGATATTATAAGCAGTAGTAGTACCTTGTCTTCCGTCAAGATGGAAATGGACGACGATGTTATTTTCTCTTTTTTTATATCTACTGGTCTCTTGTTTTGAATATGGGAGACGCCGTGCAGCGTTGACATGTTAAAGATTGGTAATTTCATATTCTTTTAAAACATCTGTTAAGAAATTTAACATAAAATATAGGCATACACCTAAAAGCACAGAGGGTGCAGAATACAAAAATAAAATTAGAATTAAAATCAAGACAGATTTTTTTTCTACCTACATACGACGTTTTTTATATCTACATACGACGTCGTTTCGGGTTTCTCTCCCTCATTAGTAAAGGAGTGGCGGTTGCAGGCGGTCGCATGGGCTCGAACGCAGTTCGTAGATTCAGTCTAGAATCACGAGCTTAACGCCTATGTCTACATGGCCGCGAGAAATCGCCACAGGCAGTAATTGAAATTAACGTACACTTACCCGAGAGGTAGGGGCAAGCGTCATGCTGTCGATATTGTTCAACACTCGAGCGGAACTTCGCATAATCCTAGGATGCCAACAATGTTATACTTGCAAGCAGAGCTCTATTATTAAGACTATTGACTCTTTAAGGGGCATTAACTATAATTATTTTTTAAATATTTAAGTGTCGAATGGGATCGAACACAGTTCGTAGATTAAGCCTAGAATCACGAGCTTAACGCTTATATATATATATATATATATATATATATATATATATATATATATATATATATATTGTGAGTATTTAGGCAGCAAGTTTTCATTTAGGCAAACGTTGTTGAATAGCACGGAGTGTTTCTGCTTTGTGATCTTTTTAAAAAAAATTTTCCATCTTCCGAATGGTCAACTTCGTACCTCGATCAAACTGGTGTATGAAGTTTCCGTAGTTTTGTTGTTCCATCTTCTTTGCGAGTACTTTCGATTTGATATCCTCAAATCATCTTCAGGCGTGTTAGTGTGAAAAAAGAATATGTATTTATAGAATGTAGAGAGAGGAAAAGAGTATGTCTTTACTTTTTATTTTATTTATTTATTCTATTTATTCATTTATTTTTTATTTTTATTAATTTATTTATTTATATTTATTTATTTATTTTTTTAAATTTTTTATTTTATTTCATTTTTATTTTTAATTCATATTTATATATATATATATATATATATATATATATATATATGAAAAAGGAAGGATGAGAGTAATTCGGCGTAATGTGAAATGAAAAATGAAAAACCACAGCCATCCACATTCATTTCACTCTCTGCCACTGACTGACTTCTCTTAGCCCGGACCTTGGTCCAGCGCTCTCAGCAGCCACGGCTACTACTTGTTCTCATCAACCCAATAATTTGATGTACTTGAATTATATTTTTCTTAAAATTATCATCCTGAGGAAGACAAAATAAAGACGAAACGTTGATGAATATATAAAATATCTCTTGGTTTTTCCTTTTTCATTTCCCATATATATATATATATATATATATTATATATATATATTTTATACATATAGATATTATATATAAATATTATATATATATATTTTGTTTTTATATATATATATACATATATATATTTATATATATATATATTATATATATATATATATTTTATATATATAGTATGTATATATATTCTATGTATATATATACATTATATCTTTCTATATATATAGTATGTATATATATATTCTATGTATATTTCTCTCTCTATATATATATTTTGTATATATATATATATATATATATATATATATATATATATATATATATATAAGATAAGTGTTCTCTTTGCGTTTTCTGTGTACATGTGATGTACGTCATCGTTTCCATCTATACAGACATATCGACATAACTCGTATATTTTTAGTATATTTCTTTATATTTACAGACATTCAAAATGATTCCTTTTCAAAGACTGGTCAAAGGAAAATCTAAGTAATGTCTTACTGTAAATCTTTCTTTGTGATTCAATGAATTTTTTTTTTCCAAAAAGGAAATTCAATCACGTGTCGCTTTTATTCCAGTTGACGAGTGGATTTCCTTTGGTAGGAAAAAGGCATTTTACAGACGAGAAGCTGCCTCGCCTTGAATATTAAATCTATTTTGAACAAATAAACATGAAGCGTTTACCTAAAGAGGCGTCCGTTTGATTTGCGCGTTTGGTGATGGTAAACCTGTCAAGCTTAAACGTGACAGATTGACGGACTGACGCAGAATCATATAGAGACGAGTGGACGCATCTAAAAACGCTATTAAACACTTTTAATATAACAGATCATCTTTATAGATATTAATTTAAAATAAGATATGTCCATTCAATTGGTGCGTTTAACGATAAAATGCTATTCTAAACGGACAAACTGGTATTTTTAATTTCGCTCCCCCCCTCTGTAAACCATTACCAGCAAAAATTATTTTCTCTTTCCTTTCTCTCTCTCTCTCTCTCTCTCTCTCTCTCTCTCTCTCTCTCTCTCTCTCTCTCTCTCTCTCTCTCTGTAGAACTTCCATGAACAATGTTACTTTCTTAGAGCGTACCATATGTGAAAGAAAATACGAAGAAGCTGCTTCCCAGAAGACTAAAACATGATCGTCTTCAATTCTAATGTAAACAAATACTTGTTCAGCCATCTTCTTGGATAAACCATTCTTCTCAAGAAAGGTTATGCCAATCCCTTCAGTTGTTTCCAATCCTGGCGTGGTGGCGTTCACTGTCCAACCGAAGTTCTCTTTAATCCTTATCCTCGAGTGGTTCTCATGCATTTATATACAGTGACTCATTAGAAAGAAAAGCATCACAAACGAAGAACAATACTATTTCAAACTGAAGAATAAACTACCGCCCAAATGCTATTTCAAACTTAAGCGTGGCATACAGCAAAAATGCTATTTTAAACTTAAGCGTGGCATACAGCAAAAACGCTATTTTAAAATTAAGCGTGGCATACAGCAAAAATACTATTTTAAAATTAAGCAAGAAATACTGCTAAAATGCTATTTCAAACTTAAGCTTGACATACTGCTCAAATTCTATTCTAAAGTTAAGCTTAACATACCGCCCAAATGCTATTTCAAACTAAAGCGTGGCATACACCAAACATTATATTCCAAACTTAAGCAGGAAATATTGCCAAGATGCTATTTCAAACTTAAGCGTGGCATACAACAAAAATGCTATTTCAAGCTTAAGCGTGGCATACAGCAAAAATGTTATTTCAAACTTAAGCGTGGCATACAGCAAAAATGCTATTTCAAGCTTAAGCGTAACAGACTTACCAAAAGACAGAGTTTTTATATAGATCTTTGAACGAATCTAAAATAACATGCGTCTCTCTAATATTGGGGTTCAGCAATGGAAATGTTATATCAAACTGGAAGTTGACAGACTTATCAACAAACGGACGAAGATTCTATTGGAAATTCGAGCACTCATCTATAAAGTATTGAAACGAAACAACATTTTGATTTTAGATGGTTAATCGATTCTGTAAAATCATGCATAATAGACAAATCAAAATGATTGTCTCAACAACAACAACAGCAACAACAACAGAACAGACACTCATTTAATCTTTGGCTTTGACGGGTGTTGCAGCAAAATCCGACACTTCACAAAAAGTAAACGATCAACCAGGATGTGCTAAGGAGGGTGGTGACGCCCTGGACTTACGTGATCGCCGCCGACCCCCCCCCCCTACGTCTTCTATCAAGACTCAGCTCTTGAACACAAGGCCAAAACGACTCAGGCGTGGCTGCTCAACAATGCTTATCACTACTGGTTGTCGGACTTGTGATCGTCTTTCTCATCCGCCCACCTTAATTTTTTATTCTAGGACGTGATCTAGGCCAAGACCAACAAGCACACCATCAACACAGTTGACTCTCTAAATGCTGCCATCGTGGAGACGTTCGCCGCTATAAACAAAGGTCATGGTCGCCAGAGCATGTGACTCATTTTGCGCCCGCCTTGAGGTGGTTGTCTCTGCCGGGGCGGTTGCATTGAAAAATAATGTAACATTTAATGCAGTATGGAACTTTAAGTGTTGGTAAATAAACTGTCGGGTCTCTGCATATACAACTTTTTGTTTTATTGCCTATTTCGTTTTCTTTTTATCAGGTGTCGGATTTTGCAGTGGATGAGGATTAGAAGGCTTGTTTGCCCTTTCGCCCTACAAGCTCGTGGTTCTCCTGATGTTTTGCTATTTGTTTTCTGAATGTTCTTTTGGGGCCTTTTCTGTATAACGTGTCGATGCAGGCGCTGATGAAGAGACTTTTGGACAATCTTTAAAAATTATTTTGTAAAGGACAATCTTAAAAAAATATTTCCAAAATTTTTTGGAAACGATTGTACGCCAATTTGGACTTGTTGTTGGGACTCTAGGAACGCAACATGTAATGACTTGATCCTTTATATGTTATATATATATATATATATATATATATATATATATATATATATATATATATATATGATTTTATGAAGGCTTACCAAAGCATTCCTTTCAGGACACCAATGATCACCATTAAAGATATTTTTTTCTTACAAATACTATTTATTCAAATTAAATGTTTTTTCCTACACGTGTTTCACTACCAAGCAGTTACTTGCTTGGCAGATCATCAGGGAAATTAAATGTCTGGAATACTGGTTTCAACTGCCGACAATACACATTTAATTTCCCTGATGATCTGCCAAGCAAGTAACTGCTTGGTAGTGAAACACGTGTAGGAAAAAACATTTAATTTGAATAAATAGTATTTGTAAGAAAAAATATCTTTAATGGTGATCATTGGTGTCCTGAAAGGAATGCTTTGGTAAGCCTTCATAAAATCACATATAAATGCTCTGTACTCTGTAATCGAGTATCATCGAGCTTGTTTTTTATTGGAACAACCCCGGTCTTCACTGAATGATCTATTTTATAAGTGAAAAATCTAAATCTCTATATATATATATATATATATATATTAAGTAAGTTATAAAAATATATTTATGGTAATTAAGCTACACACCTAGCTCTACTCACGTATTGAGCACTGTTAGAGTAAATACTGAAAATCGGTATATATTATATCTCCTTATAATATTATATGTGGATACATGAAATAATATATATATATATATATATATATATATATATATATATATATATATATATATATATATATATATATATGTGCGTAAAATATATTTTTGTGCATATACTTTTTATTATGTAGTCCAAACCATTCAAGGTAAAAGCTCGATGATTTTTAGCATTTAACAACAGAGCATATTTAAAGAAACAGTCATAAATTAATACGTAGAGCTTTTTCGTGACTCTTCAGCTCAATTGGTTAATAGATTAGCTTATTAGTAAAATAAGGTTGTTTTGTAAATTCTAGAATCTTTCGAACTATATTATGCATTACCTTAGGTAATCGTGTGTACACAAAATCTGGTCTAATTAATTACTATCAGTAGTGAATGGTTATACTAAATCGAATCTTAATAAGTTTAACATAACTAGGTATAAAATCGCTAAAAATATAAGTTATTGGTCGAATACCCTAATAAGTACGACTAACAACCTCCTTAAACCTCTCTAGAGCCTCGTAATTCAAAGCCTTTTAGTTTAAAGTCATTTCCAATTTTAATATCCTTATTGACGGTTCCATATAAGTCCTAAAACTATTAATCTTATTTTATTGATTGGGAAACATATGTCTATTAAGAAATTGATGTAGTTTGCTTGAAGCATTGTTTATTGGTATATAGAAATGTGATACTTAGAAGGCAATACAATGCAGAGGTGTGCCGGATAGACACAAGTTTGAGCAAATAAGACATATAATGGTGAAACAAATTAAATAGTTTCACCCTTAATACAATGTATACATACATATATATTTTTTTTTCACAAACACACATATATCTGTTTATCTACACAATGTTACAATGTTATGTAATGCCTGTATCAAGATGGTCTGGTCTGGTGGAAACTCTGTATGATATAATATTTCGGGAACTCTTTCTTTCTTCAGAAATTACATAACATTGTAACATTGTGTAGATAAACAGATGTATTTATGTTTGTGAATATATATATATATATATATATATATATATATATATATATATATATATATATATATGTGTGTGTATATATTGTATTACGGGTAAAACTATTTAATTTTTTCCACCATTATATGTCTTATTTGCTCCATTGTATTGCCTTCTAAGTATCACATTTCTATATATGTCTATTAGTTATTTCTGTTTTATGATGTGTGTCTATATACTTTTTAGAAATATATTTAGGTTATTCTGTTTTAAATGTAGGTTAATTTATTAATATCCTTTTTGTACCTTTAATATAAGTATTCTATCCCTTGTACCAATGGTCCATGTGGACAATCTACCTCCCTGGACTAATTAAAAGTGTTCAGTTTGAGATTACTACGTCTTTTTCTTCTGTCGTGTTAATCAGATGATTCTGGTGCTGGCATTAGTTTCCCCGATGTTTTTCTAGTTAGAAATCTTTTTTAGAAAGACATTGGGTACTTACGGAAAGGACCACGAGAAAGTTGCCAACATCCCTAAGTGAAGCTGATACTGTGGAACCGACTGGATTCGATCTTGGAACACCCCGGTCTTCAGTCCGTGTCGATATCCACTTAACCACCATCACCTCTCATATTACTAAGTAATAATCAGTGATAAGTGATAGTCGTCTGGGGTTTGAAGGGTCAATACTCAGTACAGGCGATACTAAGAATATAAAACTAATTACTTAAGACTTCTACTCGATCAGGGCTGACGGAACGAGAACAATCTACCCGTATGAACTAAATAAAGGGTTTAGTGAGTAGAGGTTACCTTGTTCGATAAGACGAACGTGAAAAAGGTCGGCGGTTTTCATCGGTCGAAACATTGTGAACATTACATCCAAAATGGGAACAGCAGTCTAAATAATCCAAATTGATATAATAATACTCTAAATGGGAACAGCAGTCTAAATAATCCAAATTGATATAATAATACTCTAAATGGGAACAGCAGTCTAAATAATCCAAATTGATATAATAATACTCTAAATGGGAACAGCAGTCTAAATAATCCAAATTGATATAATAATACTCTAAATGGGAACAGCAGTCTAAATAATCCAAATTGATATAATAATACTCTAAATGGGAACAGCAGTCTAAATAATCCAAATTGATATAATAATACTCTAAATGGGAACAGCAGTCTAAATAATCCAAATTGATATAATAATACTCTAAATGGGAACAGCAGTCTAAATAATCCAAATTGATATAATAATACTCTAAATGGGAACAGCAGTCTAAATAATCCAAATTGATATAATAATACTCTAAATGGGAACAGCAGTCTAAATAATCCAAATTGATATAATAATACTCTAAATGGGAACAGCAGTCTAAATAATCCAAATTGATATAATAATACTCTAAATGGGAACAGCAGTCTAAATAATCCAAATTGATATAATAATACTCTAAATGGGAACAGCAGTCTAAATAATCCAAATTGATATAATAATACTCTAAATGGGAACAGCAGTCTAAATAATCCAAATTGATATAATAATACTCTAAATGGGAACAGCAGTCTAAATAATCCAAATTGATATAATAATACTCTAAATGGGAACAGCAGTCTAAATAATCCAAATTGATATCATAATACTCTAAGGCATTTTCATGTTCAACCCCCATTTTGAAAAAGGATTAGGTCGTTTAATCGTCGAAAATGTAAATTAAGAAGAAATATATGATGTCGCAGATGGTCGAAAATAAAACTCGAAACAAAATACACTTTCTTGGCCTTCAGGACCAGGATCAAAGTGTAGTATCCGTTTTATCTAAAGATTGTACATAATATCTTCATAGGTCTATGTTCGCGCTGGACGTCCATATAATGGAAATGTGTCACACACTCCTACAAGGGTTTTTGGAGATAGACCCTTATAACCATATATATTCTGAAATTACATAAACCAGAGTACTGTTTGAACAAATGGCGTACAATAATATCGTAGGGTCTTAGTCCGCGCTGGATGTCCATAGAATGGAAATATTTTTCAGCAGGGCAGCAATCTAAAACAGATGATTGATACAACTGTGGAATTTCCACAGGCCCCACTCGTAATACACATCATGCTTAAGTTTTAAATGGAATTTCTCGATGCGTCCACGAATCTGTATTAGATGCTCTGTCAGTAGGTCGGTATATCGGCTATCAATTTTAAATAGTATTTTCAGATTGGTTGGACGCATCTTCATCGTATGGGTTCTTCATTCTTTGTGTTAAGCGTTAGCATTGAAAAAAGTATGCATATAAAAAAGTATTTGAAACATTCCACTCACATGAAATTGGATTCAGCCAATTCCTAATTTTGGCGTGATGATGCATCGTTGCAGCTATTCTTGGAATGGTAAAAATGCTTTCCATTTGTGGCGCCCCAGACCCCAAAAGATGAAAGCAACATTTCCGTCAGAAGTGGACAAATAAGTTTTCCTCATAATTTATTTGCCTATCCGAGAAATAAATGGTTGTCTATTATTAATAGTATTATTATTATTATATCATAGCTTTCTCTCCTGGTTGCAATATTTTGTATGGATTGAGAGAAAAGAAGAGAGAAAGAGAGATTGACACCCTAGACCAACACATATATTAATAAATGTCCATATATATTTGGGGATATGTATATGGGGGAAAGACAATTCACATAATATATATATATATATATATATATATATATATATATATATGTATACTTAGGGAGCAAGTCATTATCTAAGCAAGCGTTGTTGAACGTCACGGAACCTTCTCGTTTGTATATCTTCTTCGTGAGGTTCTCAAACCGTCGAGCTATCCTTCTGGTTTCAGGTGTCAATCTGTATACTACTTCTCCAATTGTTCTTAATTCGGTCATTTATTATATATATATATATATATATATATATATATATATATATATATATATATATATATAGAGAGAGAGAGAGAGAGAGAGAGAGAGAGAGAGAAGAAAGAAGAGTGATAAATATGCGACGATTGTCCAAATTTATTCAAAATTGCAATTGTTCAATGCAAGGTGTATTCAGTAATACACTAGTGTTTATTACTCTTTCCTTAAGCCAAGGCTTTTCAAAGATCGAAATCATCATCAGAAGAGAAAATACAGATGGATAAGTTGACTTTCGAAAAAACCAAAGTTCAAATATTTGAAAAATATGAAAATTATTATTAAAAATTATTAAAATAATATATATATATATATATATATATATATATATATATATATATATATATATACTAACTGGCTTTGCGGGTTCGCTATCGCTTCGCAAAGTTTGCTACTTGTAATCCTTGAAACATTAATATAAAATAATAAACATTTCATTCGTAATTTTATTGTAAGCTCGAAACCAAATCTTTTCTATTTATTCATATAGATGAATTGACATTAACATTTTGGTAATTTTGATAAAAAATTGCTTATTTTCTAAATGTGACCGTAAAGAAACGAAAGGAATGATGAAATCAATTTGTCTTTTCACTTGCAATTTAGAAATAGATCGGAAGATTTTTGAAAATCTGAGTGGTCACTCGAAAGAAAAATACATTTGAACACAGATACTAAATATTTCTTCAGGAAAAAGAAATTATATTGCAAAACAGCAATATTTGTTGTATCAAAACCAAAACAATCATCGAATTAAAATCTATAACAAATAATATTTCATTAAAATAATGACCATTTTCAAAACCA
Source organism: Sepiola atlantica (assembly GCA_963556195.1). Lineage (NCBI taxonomy): Eukaryota > Metazoa > Mollusca > Cephalopoda > Sepiida > Sepiolidae > Sepiola > Sepiola atlantica. The sequence goes on along the minus strand of OY744535.1, from coordinate 38,608,655 downwards.
ATATGAGAATTAGTTAACGTTGCGACTCATATCGCACATACATAAGTAATATAAATAGTACGTCTGTTGTGTAAAGTTGAATTAAATAACATATATATATATCTATATCTATATCTATATCTATATATATATATATATATATATATATATATATATATATATATATATATATATCTATATATATAAGTATACATTTTTATTTATACACACATTATTGGTAACACATGTGCATACATGTTTCGGTTGCACTTTTCCCAGAAAGTCAACCTCATCGGACCAAGAATTTTCGAGAAATTTCTTGGTCTGATGAGGTTTCTCGAAAATTCTTGGTCTGATGAGGTTGACTTTCTGGGAAAAGTGCAACCGAAACATGTATGCACATGTGTAACCAATAATGTTTGTATAAATAAAAATGTATACTTATAAACAGCTCTACTTGTTATTGAGCACTTTTTATAAACACTTGAGTTTCTACGGATTTACATTTACAGAAACTAATACAATACATTTACGATATATATATATATATATATATATATATATATATATATATATATATTTATATATATATATATATATATATAGCAAAGAAGTAAATATTGATAGAATGAATAAGATAACAATAGTATATATACAGAAATTAAATAAATAATATTAGAAAAAAAAATTATTTGAACACCGCTCTTGGCTGTTATCCCTACCCCCTCTCCAAATAAAAAAAAATGTTTTCTTTTTTTATATATGTATATAAATATATGCCACTTCATCGGTGGGTTCAAATATAAAATATTCAGAAAAAAATGAAATAAAATAAATAAGTAATTAAAATAATAAAAACAAAAAAAATCAGTTATAGTCTTAGTTTTATTACATTTGCTGCGGATATTAATATTTACTGAGTAATAAGCAATATTGCCAACCACACGTTTTTTTTTTAGATTTCAAACACCAATATTTGACAAAGAGGTATTCCTCGAAATATATTATGGAACACGGTCACACACATTACATCACAGTCTTGAAGTATTGCATAAGCAAGTAAGATTTGCTGTATAGGAAAATTATTAAAAAAAAACAGTTTTTGAAAAAATATACAAATTAAAATCACTTGTTTTTGTCTTACTTTTCAACCCCATCATATTTACATTCTTACATTGTGATAGCCTTCTAATACTCCTATATATACAGGGTGGGCATAAATAAGGGTCCTATTTTTAAAAATTCATAACTTTTTTATTTATTGATTTAAAAAAAAATTTTTTTTAGAATAAGTAAAGGACCCCTTCCGAAGCAAGCATGAGCCGTATTAGCCCTAAGGAACGTACCCTCATTTAGAAAACATTATTTTTGCTTAAAAAACTCAAAACAGTGTAAAAAACAATACTTTAGTTTTTGTAAGTTTTAAGAAGTGTTTTTCGGCTAAAATTTGTTTTGTTTATTTCAAAAAATCTCGGAAGGGTCAGTCTACACACACATAAAGTTTGGTGAGTTTAACTTTTATTTTGTGGAAGTTATTCAAGTTCAAGTTATTCAAATTTAAAGATAGGACCCTTATTTTGGCCCACCCTGTATATATGTATATATATATATATATATATATATATATATATATATATATATATATATATATTATTATTATCAGCATTATTATTATTATTATTATTATTATTATTATTATTATTATTATTATTATTATTATTATTATTATTGTTGTTGTTATTGTTGTTGTTGTTGTTGTTTATATACCTCTATCCAATAGGATATATACAGCCGTTTATTTGTTCAAGATTTACTGTTTCAGTTCGATTTTGTCCCAATTGTATTTTCCTTACCTCACATATATATATATTTTTTTGTTGAAACCTGGATGACGCCCAGCGCTTTATCAACTGCGAAACACACCTGCTAGTGACAGTGTGGAAAATAGTATCGTATTACAAATGGTACTGTTCAATTGTTCTTATTTTTATATACGATACTGATAATTGAAAGTATTCAATTATTTTTACCAAAGATCATTATCTCAATGCTAGCTGAAAATGATAATTTTCTTCGCCAAAGTGTTTCACTTATAGTAAGCGTATATGTGTATATATACATATATCTATATATATATATATATATATATATATATATATATATATATATATATATATATATATATATAAAGAACTCGAACTATTGCACTATATCAAGGACATTACATAACACAAGATGTATTAATAAATAAGATATCATAAATCCCCATAATATATTAAATACTGCGGATAAAATTAAGTACACTAATGAAAACGTTATGTCAAACAAAGCTTACATATATTAAATATTACATGGAGATTACATATTTATAACATACGTTGTATATATATATATATATATATATATATGATAATTTTATTTACACAGACATGTACAAAATCTGCGACACTGGCATGTCGATGTTATCGATCAACAGTTACTATAAACTGAGATCTCATCAGGCAGAGTTAGAATCCGATCTTAACCTCAGATCATATTTTGGTTCTCTCCAAATATGATCTGAGGTTAAGATCGGATTCTAACTCTGCCTGATGAGATCTCAGTTTATAGTAACTGTTGATCGATAACATCGACATGCCAGTGTCGCAGATTTTGTACATGTCTGTGTAAATAAAATTATCATATATAAAGCTCTATTTTGATATTGAGCACTTTTTATAAACCCGGTTAAAATTCTCTGGATTACCACCCTGTGGATATTTTTCACCTGGATTATTACCATTATTATATATATATATATATATATATATATATATATGATGGACTCTCCCCTCAATTTTTCGACGTATGAGTGCCCCGCCAGGGGCTAACCGCGCGTGAATTTGTAATTGCAAGGGTTGCGCAATCCCAAAAACCGCTCTCCTGGGTCGGCACTGCTTGATTCCAATGGCAAGTAGTAATACAAGACAACTGGAAACACTACCGAGATAAGCAGAGAGCACATACAGCACCTGGTATTTCCAAATTGTCACCCATTTAGTACTGGCCAGGCTCGACGCCGCCTAACTTCGGTGATCTAACGGGAACCGGTGTGTCAACGTGATTGTGCCGTATATATATGTATATATATATATATATATATATATATATATATATATATATATATATATATATATATATATATATAGTGTGTTTATTGAGGCAGAATTTTCTCATTTAAACAAACATTGTTTAAAAATAACAGAATTCGTCTATTTAATTATACCATTTTATTTTTAAAATTTTTGTTGATAATCTTGTTCGTATTAAAATAACAAAAACAATAAATATTCCATACGTTTCACGAACGTTTTCGATTCTTCTTTGAATCATCCTCAAGTGTCAAAATCTACATCCACAAAAATATAACTGCCTCCCCATTGATTTAAGACACATTCTAGTAAATAACACTAAAATTATACATTCAGAAACCAAGTGTAACAAATTGAAAATACCCGAAGCCATCTACATAAAAATACAACAACCTAAAATTAATAACATCACATATGAAACCAGTGGTAACATTTTAAAATACTTAACGTAATGCGATTTTGTTCTGTGATGCTATCAAGCGTTGCTAAATTAAAATTGTCAACGACTTCCTGAAAAAACGCGAAAAACGTTCTCTGAGCGTTTTTTCGCCGTCTTTTAAACATCTCTGTTTTTTCTCCAGCGTTTTTGTTCATTTGCTTTTGACACTTGATGATGATTCGAAGAAGAATCGAAAACGTTCGGGAAACCTATGGAACATTTATCATTACTTTTGATTTTAATACAAAAAAGACCATAAAAAAATTGTAAAAATAAAAAAAGTATAATAAAACAAACGAATTCTGTTATATATTACAACTTTGGCATATATATATATATATATATATATATATATATATATATATATATATACAGGTGATTCATAAGTCACTTAGCTATTTATTTTTGAAATTCTAAAGTTAAAAAATACGGTAATACAAAACAGAAAGTTTATTCCACAAATTCATGTATGGGTGTTTGAAATGACAGCAAATTTTCAAAATTTCCACCTTCGTTCTGCATGCATAGCTCTATTCTTTTTTGCAAGGAATTTACGACTTTTTGTAGCATATTTGATTGATTAAATTTAACAAACTCGGCAGTGATTTTTGATTTGAGGTCGTCATTGCCTTTTAACAAGTGTGGGAGATTCATCAAATTTGGCCATATAAATAACAATAAAAATTCGCTCTTCAATTGTAAATGACATACTGCCTGAAAAAAAGCACATATGATGATTTACACAAATTTAAATGAATTAAAATAAATATATATAGAAACAAATATATAAACGAACAAATTTAAAATAACAAATGGCAGTAATTAGAGAGTAAGATAACATTATCAAAAGTTCATAGTGCTTCATATAGTAATCATTTTAAATAGCTAAGTGACTTATGAATCACCCTGTATATATACATAATATAAATATATATATATATATATATATATATATATAGTTATCCACAGATACGTGTACCGTCGTCTTTACAACTCATCAGTTCGTCTAGATCAGTGGTTCTTAACCTGTGGGGAATTCCCCACTGGTGGGGAATAGCGGAGTTGCCAAGTGGGGAATGACCGGCCGGACAGAAGAACCACTGCTTCAAAATTTAATACATGAGATCAAAAACAAATCGCGAAACCGCCTGATTGACCTTGAATCTGATTTGCGCTGCGCTATTTCAAAGGTGGAACCGAACATTGAGGCACTTGTCAAGGCAAAACAAATGCAAAAGTTTCATTGACCTGTATGCGTCTAGTGCTAGTGTTACATTTTTTGTATGCTTTTTATAGGCCAAATATATTTAGAAAAAACATAACGAATTTTTTCGTATGTATTTATTTCCATGTGATAACTGCGGTGGGAATGGAGAGCTGGCTCACTAAATAGTGGGGAATTGGAGAAAAAAGGTTAGGAACCACTGGTCTAGACCTAGCGAGCATCGAAATCGGGACCTGAGTGACTGACACCCATGCGATGTCTGTTTGAAAACGTACGAGGCTTGAGACACCAACATTTGATTTCAATTCGAACCAACAAACAACAAATCTATATCCGCAATGCCCCTTCATGAGGAGCTGGATTTTCCCCACATCAAAAGCTGACCCTATCTCTAACTCTTCCATCGTTGGAAGGTAAGTAAATAGGAACAAACCCTTAAACATTGTCGAACATATTTATCAGTTTTCATAGAGGTAAAAACGTTTTTTTTTTTTTATGTAACAAATAACTTTTGGCGTTTCCATTATTTATCGACAGATCATTATTTTTATATTCTTTATAGACGTATAATTATTTCTTTATTTTTCATAGATGTAGAAATTGACTTTTTATTGTTTATACAAGTAAATATTGGTCCTCTATTCTTAACAAACGTAAAACATGTTTCATTTTCGCGTACGTAATACACGAACTCTGTTGCAAGTAGCAGCGGCAGTGAACGTGGTTATAACGTATCGACTCTAATCAGCCGTATCTTTCAGCCAATCAGAGAATGACAGTGTGTAGTATAACATTAACAAAAGAGAAGGTAATGCCTGTGAGGATGGTATCATAACATAACAGATACTATACCCCACCTTTCCTCTGAATTGAGCATTAAATAAACAGTACATTAGTCAGAAATAATCTAGTAAACTGAAATAAACATTGAAAGATATTACCATAGTACAATTACTAGAAGTAATCGTATAGTTCCGGCTTCAGACAAAAATTAAATCTCCATTAGTAATAGAAGTACAATAGCATAATTAATAGAAGTAATAGTATAGCTCCGGCTTCGGGCCGACAAATATAAAATCTCCATTAGTAATAGAAGCACAATAGTATAATTAATAGCAGTAATAGTATACTTCCGGCTGTAGGCCGACAAATATAAAATCTCCATTAGTAATAGAAGCACAATAGTATAATTAATATAAATAATAGTATAGTACCGACTTCAGACAGACATATATCAAATCTCCATTAGTAATAGAAGTACAATAGCATAATTAATAGAAGTCATAGTATAGTTTCAGCTTCAGACCAAAAGATACCAAATCTCCCTGAGTAATAGATGTACAATAGTATACTTAATAGAAGTAATAGTATAGTTCCGGCTTCAGACAGACAAATATCAAATCCTCATTAGTAATAGAAAAACAATACTATAATTAATAGAAGTAATAGTATAGTTCCGGCTTCAGCCAGACAAATATCAAGTCCTCATTAGTAATAGAAGTACAATAGTATAATTACTAGAAGTAATCGTATAGTTCCGGCTTCAGACAGACAAATATCAAATCTCCATTAGGAATAGAAGTACAATAGAATAATTAATAGAAGTAATAGTATAGTACCGGCTTCAGACAGACATATATCACATCTTCATTAATAATGGAAGTTCAATAGTATAATTAATACAAATAATAGTATAGTTCCGGCTTCAGACATACAGATACCCAATCTCCATCAGTAATTAATTTCCTACCTAAATTTTCTGGAATTAAATCCCTCCATGAAAAAGTAAGACATATTTTTATAAGCTTTTTTTTTTATCAAATCAGTCGTTGAATAGAGTACGAACTCTCTTAAGCGTGTAAACCTGACTATTCGGTTTATTTGAAAAAAAAAAAACATATAAAAATTATTGTAACCTTTTGATGAAGAATTTTAGTCCCGAACTTGCTGATAAGAAATATAGATAAATATTTGGTACACATTAACTTAAGTCTATTACTCACTTGCCCACCAGGTTTCAATTATGAATGCCCAACAGCTTTTCTTTTATCGCTGTTTACGTTTAGAAATATCATTGCTTAATTTTGTAAATAGCATTTTTATCGCTTAAAGAACCAACTAAATATACGTAATAATGTCAAAGCTAGTTTAGAATTAACTGTGACACGTTGTGTTTGGACGCATCTAAAATAAGATACGTCCATTCAATCTGCGCTTTTAGCGATTAAAATGTTATTATTATACTAAAGCTGAATCAATAAAAGCTTTACTTATATTTACACTACAAAAATATACTTAGTTCTGGGATTAAGTTATGTCTTAAAAATCTATTTTAATTGTTCTTATTAGCGGTAATTTCAAATTAACTGAACAAGTTACCCATCTCTTCCTGAGCTATCGGTGTATTTCTCTCGCCTCTCTCACTCTATGCTCATTACACCACCCTCTAATATTTATTAATGTGTATGTGAGCATTCAGAGAAAGAGTGACTCTCCGGTTTTATGCATCGTCATCTAATTTACATAGTGTCTGTACACACCACAAACACGTATGTAAATTAGATGGCACAATAATAAGTTTTATTTTACTGCAGTTGGATGATGGAACAATACTATGAGGGGATTACGAACGATGTTTGATTAATTAGGAGAACGACTCGGCAGATATTTGTTAACATTGACCTTGAAAACGACCATGTGGTAGTCTATGGGGAAGCAGGTGGGAGGTTTGGGAAATAAACTTTGTTCATGGAAGTTACGTTTGACTTTACGTAAACAATGGCAGAAAGGAGAGTTCTTTGCAGTATTGACAGCAAGACGAGTTCTTGCCGGGAAAGTTTTACGGGGGTGGAGGGACTAGAGATTGGATCTCAGTCGAGCACCCGCAGAGGAAATACCGATAGAGTAGAGAAAGACTAACAACGTCTCTTTTGTGAGAAAGGAACTGTAGAAAAGAGAATAGATAGTCTCACACGTGATTGCGAAGTCGATTATGTACTCCGTCGAGGCAGGAAAGAGTGCTCAGAGCGGTATTTGACTTTAATAGAGGTACTTTATGGAGCAGTAGAATGATCCAACCATTTATCCACTATAGAAATACATTTGATGTAGGTGTTCCATTTAAGGTTTGGGGTGAAAGTCAGTCCTAGGGTCTTGTCAAAGCAAGGGGCTACCATGAGGTGAGAGACATTCATTTCAACTTAGGCAAAACGTGGATTTGAGCGTTGGTGGTCAAAGGAGAGCAGCTTCGTTTGGGAGGTGTTAAAGGTAACAGTTGATTTTTTTCGTAATTGCACCACTTTACAATTTTTTAATTTTTGAATAAAATCAAAGTAGGATAAATGGAATGAAACCAGAGTATAATAAACCGTGGAAGTTGCTTCGACCCACGGGTTCACAGGTACGTCTAGAACAGGGGCGGGCAACCTTTTCAGAGTGAGGGCCAGATTAGACTTTAGGAAGGAGATCGCGGGCCGGAGTGAAAAACAAAATCTCAGAATTACTATATTTTGCTTATATGAATAAATTGTAGAAAAATCGCACTGAACACTCTACAAATCTGATATTTTTTCTCAAGAGACTTCTGTATGTGATGTTATAAAAGGCGTCGACGAAGAGCCATTTTGGAATCATAAAAAATTATGACGGGGGAAGTAGCAAGTTGATCCAGCATTCGTTTTGACACACCTCACATAGGTTCTCTGATTCATGCCCTTTCCTTGTCTCTCGTTTCCTCTTTGCCTCTCTCTTTCTCTTTTTCTATTTTTATCTCGGGCCAATGATTTGAAATTAATAGTTACAAAAAATGAAATATACATGCATCATCGCTCGCTGATATTTATACATTTTTATCCCACTGTAAATCTTAATTGAAACCTACTTTTACATCTATGTCACAAAATGATGTGAGTTTTACTGGAAGGTCCGCTGGCCGGATTGCAATAATAGAACATAGCAGGGTGGCGTGCCGGACGCTAAGCCTTCGCGGGCCGGATTTGGCCCGCGGGCCAGATTTGGCCCGCGGGCCGGAGGTTGCCCGACCTGGTCTAGAACTACGAAAAACTGAAATGTTATAGACTGAAAAACCGACCACATGACAGACCGGTAATTCATCTCATAGAGAAGTGAGGATGCTTTCAAAAACGAATAAAAGGGTATGAATATGAAAACAAAACACATTTCTGCGGAATTCAAAACGATAATGTGACGAACAAACGAAGCCGCCACACCACCACTATTCTTTCTCAAGGAAGCGTAACATTCCTCAACGCTGGTGTCCCGAGAGTGTGGCCAAAATCGACGACGCTACATCAACCGACACAGTATATATTAGCCCCGGACACGATTGGAAGCGACTAAGCGTGATGGTTACATTATTTGTTGCAACAAGGGATAGTGGTACATTACAAAAGACCGAAGATCGAGATCACTCTTTATTACCTTTTATTGGCGTGCCGCACCAAATACACCCTAAGATGGAGTACTGTGCCACATCTGGCGAGGGGGTGCTACTTAAACACCCTATCCTGCCTTGACAGATTGCAACACCGACTTCGAAATCTAATGGGTGAGCTCTTCTTCTCCTCTTCTCATCCCTACTACCTGTTCTCACAGAAGAGAAGTTGCTTGTCTTTCTCTACTCGATCGTAATTTTCATAGCAGGTGTTCAGCTGAGCTTCAATCTATGGCGCCACCCCTGTAAAACATTTACGACAAAAACCCGTTTAGCTACAACCACTGCCAAAAAATTCCCTTTTCCCCTTTTTGTGCCTAAAACGAAACGAAGTTTCCATGAGGAAAAGTTTTTTTTCGAGAACGAACCGTCTGTGGAACTCAATGCCGCAGGGCTACTTCCCAGCTGACTAAACCATTGTCGTTTTTAAGTCCAATGTAAACAAATTCTTGTTAAGCCGTCCTCCTGAATAATTACATTCTGACAAACTTCCACCACCATTATCAATCATCACAGTGTTATCTCACCGTCCACCTGACACTCATTAACCCTTATCCTCGAGTGGCTTTTGGGCCTTGATAAGTGGTTACTCTTTAGTAAAAAAAAGCTTTATGGTTACTATATTGGGGTTATGTACCGGGGTAGTAGTGTATTACATTATTTGTGTATCGCGGCCAGCTTTCTGGTACAAACCGACTATCTGGCAGACCGATACATTATCCCATAGTGATGCGGGGAAGCTTCTAAAACTCGGAATATTAAAAGTCACCCAATTTTGTGGCAAATGCGAGGAAGCTTCTAAAACTCGGAATATTAAGAGAAACTAATTGTGTGGCAAATGCGAGGAAGCTTCTAAAACTCGGAATATTAAAAGCAACCCAATTTTGTGGCAAATGCGAGGAAGCTTCTAAAACTCGGAATATTAAAAGCAACCTAATTTTGTGGCAAATGTGAGAAGCTTTTAAAACTCGGAATATTAAAAGCAACCCAATTTTCTGGCAAATTAAAAAAAAAATATTGTGGCAAATAAAACCTTCCCCTATGATAACTGGCTCTTTTATTGATATTTTCAAGCGGTAGGAAGATTTCTCCAAAGATACAAACAAACATGGCGGATCGCGAAGTGTTTAACTTGTCTCTGTAAATAGACTTGTTTCTATTTGTATAAAGTTTAGGAGGGTTTTTTTTTAAGCGACTGATAACAGAGAGCAAGCAAATATAATCATTTCGCTAGAACTATGATACGAGAACCATTGATTTAACCAATTTGTTTGCACATTAAATTAATATCAATAAAGATGAATGGTAAAAGATGCCACTCATGTCGATTGTGATATGAAATTATCGTCAAATGAAAATGTGAGTGAAACATTAGATCTCTTTACGTGATTATTAAAGCCTGAAGAGGATCATTCGCGAGTTGCGTTTTCAACCGACTCGTTCGACGCTGCCACCGTAAGGTCTATGTGTGCTATATTAATCTTCGGGGTTGAACGCACAAGGGATGGGTCCTTTTACATCTTGATTTAATCGCGTCCCAAAACACCGAGCGTAGACTACTAAAATACACTATCTGCATATTTATCACCATTTCCCCACCATTTTGGTGGTTTTGTTTTACGATCTTATCAACACTTCTTAGTTCACTTGATGCCGAAATCGATCATTTTGTAAGTGTTTATGCTTCAAGTTCTTAATATCTTCAAATATTTGTGGATTTGTAACTAAAAAGTCGGTAGAGCCCACGGCAATATGAAGAAGAAGAATGACAACGTCTATCCATAAAAAATATTAATTTTTATTGACAACTTGTAAAGACAACAAAGGATAAAATAATGGTGTAATACGAAACTTCAATTAGTCTTAGAACGGTCCAAGGATGACATAAGTCAATGACGCAAATAAAGAAGAAAGAAAAAGATTTAAGTAGTAGCAGCAGTACCATAAGAGAAGAAGAGAAAAGTGTGACGTAAATAAATAAATGACGTAAATAAAAAAGAAATAAAAAAATGAAAATAGTAGTTTAGTAGTAGCAGTAGCATAAGAGAAGAAGAGAAACAGCGTGATGTAAACAAATAAATGACGTAAATAAAAAAAAATTTAAAAAATGAAAATAGTAGTAAAAGTAGTAGCAATAGCATGAGAGATGAAGAGAAAGAGGTTTACGTAAATAAATAAATGACGTAAATAAAGAAGAAATAAAAAATAAAAATAGTAGTAAAAGTAGTAGCAGTAATATAGAGAAGAATCGAAAGAGTGTGACGTAAATAAATAAATGACGTAGATAAATAAAAAAAGATAAAAGTAGTAGTAGAAGTTGCAGCAGTAACATAAGAGAAGAAGAGAAAATAGATGACAAAACATAAATGATGTAAATAAAAAAGAAAGAAAAAGATGCAAGTAGTAGTAGAAGTAGCAGCATTGACATTAGAGAAGAAGAGGAACCAGGTGACAAATAAATTAATGACGTAAATAAGGAAGAAAGAAAAAAGGAAAGTACTATTAGCAGCAGTAACATAAGAGAAGAATGGAACGAGTATGACGTAAATAAATAAATGACGTAAATAAAGAAGAAAGACAAAGATGAAAGTTGTGGTAGAAGTAGCAGTAGTAACGTAAGAAAAGAAGAGAAAGAGGATGACAAGTGAATAGAAGTCGTTTTGTCTCTAAAGAGAATTTGAGTACACAGGTTCATTTCGACTGGCACTGTGTGCATTTAAGTATGGTAGTGTATGTAAATGGGATAAGCATTGTACATGTGTGTGTATATTAGCGGGCCTGTTTTGTTAGTGAGAGCATGCGTGTATTAACTGTATACATGCATTCGGTTAGTCGTGTGTATATGATGTCGCTATGTTTAGTAGTCCGTGTGTTTCCCTCGTTACGTCTGTCGAGGACATTCGAACCCAAGCGCCCTAGGTAAGATTGTGTTGTTCGCATGTGTATCTTTGAAAAGAAAACAGGATCCAAAAGAGGGAGAAAGATAGAAACGCTGTGTTTGGGTTTTATATTACACGCGAATATTTTGGCAGGGAATATTCTCGCACCTGTGATTGGCTGAAAGAAACTGCTAATTGGTGATTTTGTCCAATCGAGAGTCGATACGTTTAACGAACATTCGCTGGCTGCTGCTGCTGTTGCTGTAGCTTCTGACAAGTTTACAAACGATACATGATAATTAATCCATAGATGGGACCCTGGCAAGTTCTACCAATCCGTGTCAAAAGGGGACTTGGGGGTAATTTCAATTAAGAGGTTATTTTACACTTCTAAAAACTCCTAAATTAGTGGCCCCATCACCAGTTGTAGTTTAAAGTCATACGTAGTACAGAGAATTGGGGTAGATAGAATTTGGGAAGTTGATACGGTTCAGAAGTAGGGTAGGCAGAAGAATATTTATGTTTCAAACAGAAAAAAAAGTAGAAAAGGGCTGAGAAAGATGGGTTTCCGAGTGGTGGCTGGGTGGGTAAATTGAGTGTGGGTGAATACCTTCGACACGTGAGTCTGAAGCAAAGTTGTATGCGGGAGAGAGATAAATAGAAAGAGAAAGAGAGAGAGAAGGATAAATCGAGATACATAGAGATAGAGAGAAAAATAGAAAAGGGAAAGAGAGAGAATGATACATAGAGAGATAGAGAGATAGAGAGATATATAGAAATAGATATAAAAATAGAAAGGGAAAAAGAAATACAAATGGAGAAATAAAAAGAGAGAGAGAGAGACAGAGAGAGATCGAAAGAGAGCAATAGAAATATATAGAGAGAAACAGAAATGGAGAAATCAAAAGAGAAGTAGAGGGCGATGGCGAAATAGAAAGGGAGAGAAAAATAGAAAGGGACGAAATAGAAATATATAGAGAGAAATAGAGATGGATTTTTCTTACAGTGTTCTACGCTCATTTTCATATTACGCCCGACACTCGGATTTTAATGGCATTGTAGAGAACTCATAATATTAAAATCATACTAAATGTATTTACTACTGGCGTCATGTCGTTTGTTTTTTCATTTAGATGACCACTGAATTAACCAAGTGAAAATAAGAATGAACAAAAATACACGTTTCAAATTTGCAAGTTTTAAAA
>OY744535.1:38580344-38592844 GCA_963556195.1 Sepiola atlantica | reverse complement strand
AATCGGGGGACTTATGTTTTGAGGCATGTCATCCGTCCGTCCGTCCGTCCGTCCGGATTTTTCTCCGCAACCATCTATTGAATTTCTCTGAAATTTTGCATGAAGTTGTAACTTTGGTCAGGTTAGAAAGTGACATTCTCCGATTTTTTAAATAAAATCTGGTTAGCCCTCCCCCCCCCCCCGGGGGTCAAAAGGCATATAACTTTTCATCCATTCATTCAATTTCTCTGAAACTTGGCCAAAATGTGGAGGCAATTGTTCCTAATAGAAAATAAGTGTCGCTGACCTTGGAAAAAAATCTGGTTCGCGCCCCCAGGGGGTCAGAAGCCCCCAAAATGGCAAAAATTACCCTTTTCTCCCATAATGTTTGATCCATCTATTCATTTATTCTGAAACTTGGCCAAAATGTAGAGGCAATTGTTCTGGATATAAGATGAGCATCATTGACAGCAGAAAAATTATGGTTCGCGCCCCCAGAGGGTAAAAGTGTGGGGGGGTAAAAGGGTGGGTCAAAAATGCCCCAAATTTATTGCATTTTACACTCGCCACATCGAGTCACATACAAAGGGGGACCACGCACGCGCGGCTTGTTTATTTATTATTTTTAATTATGGAATACGATTAATATGATAGTACCGGTATTAAAAGCTATTTTGTTAATATTAGGTTGTTTCTTTTTAATAAATATTGCTTCTAGTATTTTTAGTGTATGCATGCAATTATTTTGATGTGTGATATATATAGATATAAATAAATAAGTAAATACATAAATATAATATTAAATAAATAAATAAATAACTATAATATTAAATTAATAAATAAATACATAAAATATAATATTAAATAAATAAATAACTATAATATTAAATAAATAAATAAATAAATAAATAAGGAAAAATAAATAGTAAGTCATATTTCGTATTCAATTTATTGTTATTTTTTTGTTCCTTACAACTTGCATCTTACCCGGAACTTGCATTGCCCACAGCCTTTCAAAAACTTACTACTACTATACCCAGCAATGCTTCAAGCAAACTACCATTCCCTACAAATAAATAAGATATTAAATAAATAAATACATGAAATAAAATATCCCCAAATAATATAATATAAGTAAACAAAAGTATTGAATACACACACAAAAAAATAATAATAGACTCAGCCACACTCCATTTCTTTTTATTATTGATTAAAGAGTACAGGGTAATCCTTTTACATCAAAAATTTGTTTATACATACGTAAAAACTAACAATGGATCAATTTCGTTATATTCATGGCTTAAACTCTCACAAATAGCGAGGATTGAGTGCCACATATGCTGTTATCATACGTCTGCCATTTTAACTCTACAATATATACTAACAAAACAAATCAGTGTTTATCTATACGACATTCTTTTTATACTATTATTATATATTAACAATATAAGTTTAATATATGTCATTTATATTCAACCGATTTCTATATGGAGTCCCTTACTACTTACCATGGAACCTAAAAGTAGAATATTTTTCGTGGGACTCTGTAAAGCTTCTGTTGATAGCCGAGGATCCATGTGAACACCGGTTGGGAATCTTTGATCTATAGCATGGATTAATTGCGGGAGCATGCCTTTCTAAACAGTATTATTGCGTAAATAGCAACTGTGTATCCGATGGGATTTGAACTCGTTTCTCCTTGTTCAAAAAAAAAAAAAATGGTCAGTGAGTGGCTAACATCATAAAAGAGGTTTGACCGCTCTTTGCCCTTGGAGAGGTTGCAATGAACAATGAAAAATGATTTGATAGGGTTTATGTGCACCGTGGGAATTGGAGAGTGAAGGGTGTGTGCGTGTGTGTGTGTGTGTGTGCGTGTGTGAGTTTGTGTGCGTGTGTGTGTGGCGTGTGTGTGCGTGTGTGTGTGTGTTCGTGTGCGTGTGTGCGTGAGAGAGGGGGACAGAGAGAGAGACAAGGAGGGCAAGGTTTTCTTCTCATACCATTCTGCTCTTCTCGATTGCGGGTCAAAGGGGATTGATTCAACCCACAGAGAATGACAGTGACAGAAATCCGGTGTCCTGGGTGGAAGTTGGTCTCAGTTTTTTCTTTCGCCTCGTCACCATCAATGTCAGCCGTCACTGTAAACAGATCTTGAAGAACGGGAAAGGAATATAGAAAGGAGGAAGCGCGGGGAGGTTGGCGGGTTGCGTGTTGAAGATTATGGAGAGAGCTAAGAAGAAAGGAAAGGGATAGATACAGAAAGACGAAAAGATGGAGGTAACAACAGGGAGGTAGTGATGGGAATGAGAGATGAAAAACGGAAAACAAAAAGAGTGTACTTCTGCAGTTTACCGACCGTGCTGAAATAATAACGGTATTATTTAAAAAACAAACATTTTTAACATGGTATGGGGGGGGGGGCTTTGTTAACTATTCTGTACTTTCACCTAACACCGTAAAAATTCAGGGTTTTTTTTACCCGCCTAATAATCCGGTATTGTCTGTGTCCTCGGGTCTGGATTTACGCCAGTCTATCGGTTGTCCGTCCTGTGCAGTACTAGGAGGTACACCCTCCCAGGCTTTGCCTTCTCACCCTTTGAGAAGGGGTTAGTTTATTGCTAATCGCCTGAGACGCCCCTACCGGGGAATGCCGACGACGCTGCCCAGGCAATTTGTAAATGACTAGAGCGATCAAATTCTCGAGCGCTGGTTTCTCAAATCCCACTTTCCGGACCTTGTGTCACATCATACCTTGTGGGGGGAAGATAAATAGAATTAAATTTAACTTGAAAATCTTATCTAAAAAATAGCACGGTCCGTAAACTGCAGAAGTAACAAAAAGAGACAAACATAGAAAGAGAAAGAGAGAGAGAGAGAGAGAGAGAGAGAGAGAGAGAGGGGAGGGGGAAATATATAGATAGAAAGAAAAAGAAGCATAAAAATAAGAAAGATTTGAAATTGTGAATATCTTGAAGGTTGGGCTAGGAGAAGAAAGACGATAATAGATTAAACAAAGAGAGCGAAGTCATATAATGAAGGAGGAAACGATATCTGCATGAAATTTATAACAAATAAACTGAAGAAAAAGAGAGAGTAAGGCTTTTAATGTTGGTAAAATAGATAAAAAAGAGGGGAGTTAAAACAGAAAGGGGGAGTTAAGATGATTACAGACTAAGAAAGGAAGAAAGAAGGAAAGAAATAAAGTTGCACATATACTAGTATGAGACAGTGACTACTTGTGCATGCCTATCTATTTAAGTGTCTGCTCACATAGCTTGGCCTATTAGACACACGAATGTAAAATGTTGGCCTATTAGACATAAGAATGTGAAATTTTGGCCTATTAGACATAAGAATGGGAAATGTTGGCCTATTAGACATAAGAATGTGAAATTTTGGCCTATTAGACATAAGAATGTGAAATTTTAGGCTATTAGACCGAAGAATGTGAAGTTTTGGCCTATTAGACATAAGAATGTGAAATTTTGGGCTATTAGACATAACAATGTGAAGTTTTGGCCTATTAGACATAAGAATGGGAAATTCTGGCCTATTAGACATAAGAATGTGAAATTTTGGGCTATTAGACATAACAATGTGAAGTTTTAGCCTATTAGACATAATAATGTGAAATGTTGGCCTATTAGACATAAGAATGTGAAATTTTGGGCTATTAGAAATAACAATGTGAAGTTTTGGTCTATTAGACATAAGAATGGGACATTCTGGCCTATTAGACATAAGAATGTGAAATTTTAGGCTATTAGACCTAGGAATGTGAAGTTTTGGCCTATTAGATATAAGAATGTGAAATTTTGGCCTATTAGACATAAGAATGTGAAATTTTACAGGAATTATACTCTACTCGTGAAGAATGTCTTAAGACGGAGTTTTGCATCTCTTGGGTAACCTCCTGAGCTGTCTAATATGGGAAATAACGGTTTCCATGCAGCGTAAATGATTACTTTTCTATATTGAATAACATTTTCTAAGTAAACAGTTTCATAATGAAGTAAAACATACATATTCGTTTACCGTTAGGCCGATCTAAGTAGATTATAGGTAAGATTCCTGACTTCTGATCACATTTGCAAGTGATCTGGCTATCGGATTCAGAAAGTAAGCTTGCCACGTCACGCCACAGTGAAAAACCGTGATACAACAAAACACTTGTTTGGACGACTATATATATTATGGCAATATATATGATGACAATATACATATATATATCATTATTTTTTTTTGGGGGGGGGGTACAAAACTTTATTAATGCAATAATGAAGGGAAGACGTGTTGAATCTTTCATAATTAAAAGATTTAGGGGATTTAGGGGATGAGAAAAAAAATTGCCAGTCGACTAGTTTCGCCCACACTTTACAAGGCTGATATCGTGGGATTTAAAAAAAAAGAAAACCTTTTATATTTAAAATGAAATTATTGTTATGTTATGAAGGGGAAAAAAAGTTCGAATTTAAAATAAAATAAGCGTGATGTTATATAGAATGAAGGTTGTGTCTTAGAGACTAATCACACTCAACCCCAAGAGACACTCCTTCTGTTTGCAGAGGGAGGGCCTCTTGAGGCGTACGTGGATAGTTTCCAAGATTTTCAAATGATAAGATGAGTGAGCACAGCTTAAGATGGAAAATGAATCTGTGCTAAAGTTCGTTGCGCACAACGGGTTATTTATCAGGTGGTCAGTTATCGAAGAACCGTATTATTATTGCATTAATATATATACATATATATATATATATATATATATATATATATATATATATATATATATATAGAAAAGAGGGTAGTGCAGTATTAGTGCAGTTACAACGAGAGAAAAGTATATATGTAAAGGAGTAAGGCTATCAACATTTGTAAAATGTTTTTTTCATTTATTTATTATTTTGTTATTTTATCATTTTATAATTTTATATAACGCGTTTCAAACGGTGGTCCGCTTTCATCAGATATGTAAATCCATTTGAAGAAATGTCTTTCGATTTGATAGCGTGTTTCACTTGAAGAAATTTTTTATTGTTTGACGTTACACACACACACACATATATATATATATATATATATATATATATATATATATATATATATATATAAATTTAATAAATAAAAATTGGCAGAAACAACTGTATGAAATAAGATGTTTTTAAAAACAAATTCGGAACATTTATTAAATTATAATATTTACAGATCTAGTAAAATATACAGAAACGCGAAGAAGAGTATCAGAACAGATACTACACTTTGCTCCTATTTGATATGTCCGTATTCTTGTATCCACCCCGGATGACCTTCCCGCTACGGGGGGGGGGGTGAGTTCCAAGCTGTCTACGCGGTCGCGTGTCGATGTTGATCAAGATGAAGCCAGTAGACGTTCACGAAGGGGTATTTTATAAACTTATCAGTAGAAGAAACGCGAAAGTAGGAGAGAATGCAAGGAATAGAAAACGCGGGAAAAATCCTGGAGAAAACGAAGATACGTCAAAGATGGCGGATAAGGGCGCATACAAAAAAAAACAAAAAAAAAAACAACGCAACTAAAAAAAAGACAATGAAAGAAACAAAAACAATAAAAAAAGGAAGCTTATATGTGCCTGCATCCTAATCCATTATATTTTATAATTTACTTGTGAATAAAATGCTAATTGTTATTCATGGTGGATCTGGATTTGCGGTCGCCGCTGGAATTCCTCTTTAATTCATTCATATCATCATTATTCATTTTTTTTGTTTTTTTTTTGGTTTCAGTTTTCCATCACAGATTTTATCCTTGTTATTTCGCATTGTTCTTTCCTCAAACGCCATTTTTTTATGCGTGTGTCTTCTTTACAGCCGTTTCATCGTTTTTTGTTTTAAATCTTATCGCCTATGATTAATTTACATTTTTTGTTATCCAATCGGCTCTACTCTATTTAATTATTTAATTCATTTTTACAATATCAAATTAAAAGTTATTCAACAACAAATAATAGTTAATTAATAACCTGTCCTTTTGTTAACCCAATATGCAAATACCAAGAAGTGTAATTGGGTGTCATGCTGGTTTGGCAGGCCGAGAGCAGGCTCAAGGCGTTTCCTCGAAGAATGGCGATGAAGAGGCTCTTTTAAAGCCAAGTCAAGTCACGACGGGTCCCGGTGTGGCGCATCATTAATAGACCCAGGCTCTTAAGGGAGTCCAGCGTGGCGGGGTCTATCGCTCCAATCTGTTTAATTTCCTCATAACGATGGAAACATAGCAACTTATGTTTACCTAAACGTGTACGGTGATTTGTTAACAATAAGTATTGTGTTTCGGATTGATATGCCGTAAAAATCGACAAGCAACACATTAGAAGTGACTATAAAGGGACAATATCTGGGGAAATTGAAATATATTTTTCTTTTACATTTTACGCCGTAAAGGCTAAATTTTGTTTAAAAATTATTTTATTATATCGTGTTTTATTTATTAAAATGAAAGATGTAGTAATCTTCTTTCTTTTTCTTACGAAAATACAGACGAACACATTTTACTCAGAAATAAAATGAAAAAAACTAGCAAACATATGAGACAGGATGGAGCATATATTTGCTAGTATATATATATATATATATATATATATATATATATATATATATATATATATATATATATATATCTGGTTGAACAGGAGTGCCGACTTCTGTTTATTCCTTTTGTGATCCAATCTTTCTATTCGTCGAACGATAGCTCTTGTACTATTGACCATGGAGTGTAGGAAATCTCAATATTTGACACAAACGGTTTCGACCATCATTGGTCGTCTTCAGGCGGATGATTGATCAATGCAAAATTTGGTGAATTTATTAAGAAGACGTTTCCATGTGATTAAAAACATTAAACACATTCAACAGCATTTCAACACGCCTTCGCATCCCTCATAACGAGCATGGTTGATGTTGGGCTTTTTTAATTCAATGAACAATGCTTCCATCATGGGGAGGCGAATATCGCAAAATGACACAGCAAGAGAAGATTGCTCAAAATATTGTTTATGATAACTTTTTAAAAATCGGAGAAAGAAGACAATTTTGTAAATCAATTTTCCTTTTGGAGCATCGAAATAAATTCAATCGTAGCATTTCTATGTAGCCATTCCAATCGCCTTTACTTTATTTAAAACTATCCGCATCTACCCGGCATTTCCTCTGATGTTTTTATTTGTTTTTAAATTTTATTTGTTTATTCATTTTTAAACGTAAGGTTGGCAACTCCTATTATATTTTTCAATTTAAAATGAGTCATCCCCCCCTCGCTGATTTTTACTTTGAGGTGATTATTTAAGATATCATAAAATCAGTCGTCTGAGCCTGACTACGTAATTCTTTTTTAATTGTAGCAAAAGGTAAAAAAAAGATAAAGATAAAGAGAAAGAGAGAGAGAGAGAGTTATTTATGTTTTACATGCATTGCTTAATTAGTTATCCAGATCATTTTAGTACGTTTTGTCTAAACTGAAGCTCCCACCAAGACTCAATATCCACTCCTAGAAATCACATAAACCTGAGAATAGGTTACGTTATATCTGCCCGATTAAACAGCTTCCGGTACACACGATCCAACAGGATCAATCCCATTTCCTTACTCCTTGGTAGAACGTTTCTTGTTTGACAAAATAAGCGCTATATATATATATATATATATATATATATATATATATATATATATATATACTAAGACTGGACACTCTTAGTAAATTTAATAACAAGCAGTACTAATAGCTTCATTGCGAGCTCCAACACGATATGTTGTTGTTGTTGATCACTCTGCGTCGCTTGCTGTGAATACTCGCCGGCTTGGTATTTACAAAGTTAAATTCCTCCTAAAATTACAAGCTAATTTCTAGTGGCCAACTGATAACTCTCTTGACTGCAAATCAGTGGCGATTTGTGATCGGAGTTCGCGCCCGTCGATCGTCGGGAATTAGCTTCCTGCACTGAAGATTACGTAATCATGAAACATCGATGTCTGTAGGTAATAAATAATTAATATTTATTTGTAAATACAGGGTTGGCCAAAATAAGGGTCCTATCTTTAAATTTGAATAACTTGAATTTGAATAACTTCCACAAAATAAAAGTTAAACTCACCAAACTTTATGTGTGTGTAGACTGACCCTTCCGAGATTTTTTGAAATAAACAAAACAAATTTTAGCCGAAAAACACTTCTTAAAACTTACAAAAACTAAAGTATTGTTTTTTACACTGTTTTGAGTTTTTAAGCAAAAATAATGTTTTCTAAATGAGGGTACGTTCCTTAGGGCTAATACGGCTCATGCTTGCTTCGGAAGGGGTCCTTTACTTATTCTAAAAAAAAAAATTTAAAAAAATCAATAAATAAAAAAGTTATGAATTTTAAAAAATAGGACCCTTATTTTTGCCCACCCTGTATATATATATATATATATATATATATATATATATATATATATATATATATATATATATATATATATATATATATATATATATATATATAACATATACTAGCTAATATATCTCAATAATAGGTAGCATCTAATAGCTACTAGTAAACGTAACCCCGCATCAATATGTAACACAGGGATAAGAACAACGAATAATGTTAGGTGCATAACAGATAAGTCGAACGATCGAATGAAAATAATACTCTCGGAAAAGGAAAACGTAGTTGATGACATCATCAGTTACGTACAGTTATTTCTCCCTATATTTCTTCATTAAATCTGCGGATGTTATTTCGAACCGAATCGTGGCACACAAAACGACAGATGGACAGACACGCATGTAAGACGCAAATACGTTTCTATTCAATCTGTGAATCAACCAATCGAAAATACTGTTTAAAACTGAAGAATGGCAAACAAACGAAAATTATATTTCAAACTAAAAAATAGAAGAGCGACAAAAATGCTATTTTTAACTTAAGCATGACAGACTGACGATAAAAGCTATTAAAAAAAAGTGACAAAGACCAACGAAAATTATATTTCAAGCTTCGGCGTGTCAAACCAACGTAAATGCTATTTCAAACTAAAGTGTGACAGACAAACGAAAATGATATGACAAACTAAAGAGTGACAGACCGACTAAAATTTTTTTCAAATTAAAAAAGGAAAAACTGAAAAAAAAAACACTATTTAAAACTAAAAAATAAACGAACATACAAAAATGCTATTTTAAACTAAAAAATGACAGACCGACGAAAATGCAATTTTAAACTAAAAAATGACAGACCGACGTAAATGCTATTTTAAACTAAAAAATGACAGACCGACGAAAATGCTATTTTAAACTAAAAAATGACAGACCGACGTAAATGCTATTTTAAACTAAAAAATAACAGACCGACGAAAATGCTATTTTAAACTAAAAAATGACAGACCGACGAAAATGCTATTTTAAACTAAAAAATGACAGACCGACGAAAATGCTATTTTAAACTAAAAAATGACAGACCGACGAAAATGCTATTTTAAACTAAAAAATGACAGACCGACGAAAATACTATTTTAAACTAAATAATGACAGACCGACGAAAATGCTATTTTAAACAAAAAAATGACAGACCGACGAAAATGCTATTTTAAACTAAAAAATGACAGACCTACGAAAATGCTATTTTAAACTAAAAAATGACAGACCGACGAAAATGCTATTTTAAACTAAAAAATGACAGACCGACGAAAATACTATTTTAAACTAAAAAATGACAGACCGACGTAAATGCTATTTTAAACTAAAAAATGACAGACCGACGTAAATGCTATTTTAAACTAAAAAATGACAGACCGACGAAAATGCTATTTTAAACTAAAAAATGACAGACCGACGAAAATGCTATTTTAAACTAAAAAATGACAGACCGACGAAAATGCTATTTTAAACTAAAACATGACAGACAGACGAAAATGCTATTTTAAACTAAAAAATGACAGACCGACGAAAATGCTATTTTAAACTAAAAAATGACAGACCGACGAAAATGCTATTTTAAACTAAAAAATGGCAAACCGACGACAATTGTATTACAAACTCAAGAATGACAGAGCGACGAAAATGCTATTTTAAACGAAAGCGTGACAGCCGAACGAAAATTCTATTTCAAGCTTTAATGTGACAAACCGATAAACAAATAGACTATCTTGTAGATATATGTGAACGTATCTACAAATGCAATTTCAAACGTTTACGTGAGCGGCCAACGAAGATAGCAACATTTTTGGTCTGTCCCGCGTGTTCATAGTTAAACACACATGGACGCATCTTAAAACTCCCCGCCGTTGTTTTCTATCTGATCATCATTAACGACTTCGTTATTTGTTTCCTTAATGTTCCCTGATTGCTTTCATTCCGTCCCCTTTTTTCTAAAATTTAAAAAAGCCCCTTCTTTTTGTCAAGTAATTTATTTTGTTCACAGGCTTCATTTCAAGTCGACTTTCTCAAATCCCCACCGAAAAGGATGTCTTTTTATTTTCTTCTTCATTTTCGCATTCCCGCTGAAAACATTTGTCTCTACTT
This sequence comes from Sepiola atlantica, assembly GCA_963556195.1. NCBI lineage: Eukaryota > Metazoa > Mollusca > Cephalopoda > Sepiida > Sepiolidae > Sepiola > Sepiola atlantica. The sequence continues at coordinate 38,582,338 of OY744535.1, read as the reverse complement.
CATTTTTTTTGTGTCTTTTAATTTATTTCAGTATCATTTGTCATTCATTCTTTTGGGCGCCGCCCTTTTCTTTCTTTTAAATCGGCATTTTGTTTTTATTAAACTTTTTACTCTTTGTCTTCATTACACAAAACCTTTTTTGTCTTGGTCAGCTAACGGACATCTCTTGATCTTTTTTTTCCGGAAATTCTATTGTAACAACAACAACAACAACAACAACAACAACAACAATAATAATAATAATGATGATAATAATAAGTAGCGGGACACTTTGGAAATTCCACAGTGTTTTCTACATCAATCTGTATAATTTACTATTAATAATATTATCCAGTGGCTAGAAATATGCACATATTTTACTCACCAAAAGTTTGCGTGACGGGATGGAATATTTATATATATAATATTTATTTATATTACTCGGTTGCCGGGGCAAAAGCTGTCTCTGCAGCAGTCACCATCGGTCGCGACTCCCCTCCCCTCTCCCTACCCCCCCCCGTTGTCAGGGGCAAAAGTAAATACTAAATCTTCTTAAATAGGAGTGTCAGATCGTGACACACAACATAAATAACACACACTCTATCGTATTAATACATAAATAATAATAATAATAATAATAATAATAATAATAAGAAGAAGAAGAAGAAGAAGAAATTTTAAATATTAAAAAAAAAACTGTTTTGTTTACTAAATAAATAATGACTCGCTCTCCTCTCACAACGTCGTCTCCTCCTCCTTCCACAATGTCCTCATCCTTCCACGCTGAAGCGACAGTAATGAGCGGGGTCAGTTAATGGTTTAATTAAGTTAATTTTGATCTACTTAACCTCTTCATTTAGTTAGTTCAGTGTTAACGCCACCGCTTTTCAGCTAGATGTTACGTTTTCGATTCCAAGTCTCTCCGTCCAATTTATTTGTTGTTTATTTATTGAATTTCTTTAGGAGCGTGACACACGTACGTACGCCTTAGCGTATTAATATATAGATAAGAATTATTATTATTATTATTATTATTATTATAGGAATAAGAACAATACAAAATATCTACTTAGTGAAAGAGGATTAAGAAGACGTAGAAGATGAAGACAACAAAATAGGAAGCCAATAATAAGGTGAAGACTGCTGCTACTACTACTAATACTACTATTATTATTACTACTACTACTATTACTAACAATAATAATACTAATTTTATTTATCTACCTCCCACAGCGGTAAGATGTGACACAAGGTCGGGAAAGTGGGATTTGATAAACCAGCGCTCGAGAAGGCCATTAAAAATTGCCTGGGCAGCCCCGTCGGCATTCCCCGGTAAGGGCGCCTCAGGCAGTAAGCAATAAACTTACTTCTTCCCAAAGAGGGGAGGCAAAGCCTGGGAGGGTGGACCTCCTAGAACTGCACAGGACAGACCCATAGACCGGCGTAAATCAAGCCCCGAAGGCCAAGACAATATCAGCCTATGGTGTGCAGTATCCATCGGAACAGATACTACACTTTGATCCCGGCCAAAAGGCCAAGAAGATGAAGAAGAAAGTGGAAAAGTATATAAACAATAATAATACGAAGGTTAAGAGAACGAATAATAATAACGACAAAGTAGAGCACTACTGATTATTATTATTATTATTATTATTATTATTATTATTATTATTATTATTATTATTATTATTATTATTATTATTATTATTATTATTATTATGTAGTAGTAATACTAGTAGTACTAGTAGTAGTAGTAGTACTAATAAATTGTTGGATAATTTAATTCTTAAAGGTATTTGACAAACTTATTAAATGAATGGAGAAAAGAATGAAAAAACAGAGACTAGAACAGACAGCTGGAGTACAACACCTGCCAGAGATGAGGATACATAATAATCATGATTCTACTAGACGACAAATTCAGGAGGTACAATGCTGGATACACATGTATGGATAGAACGGAAAAAGATAATCACCTCATGTACATAATCTTAATCTATTTGCAAAAACAAACA
>OY744535.1:38570344-38577844 GCA_963556195.1 Sepiola atlantica | reverse complement strand
AACTTATATTGATGAATAAAATTTACATTTTCTAAAACACGTTGGGGATATTTAAGTTGGTCAGCTTCGAGAGTAAATGTGGTATTGTGGCGGCTGCAATGATTCTAGCCAAAAGTAGAATAGTCAAATAGGTTACAGAAGACAAGGATGACCAACGAACGTCATTTCTTCACACTTTTTATGGCATTGTGCCAAATTTTTGCATTCCATATTTGTTACCCTATAGCAAATAAATAATTCTAAGTGTAGTATCTGTTCTGATATTAAACTTCATACAGCATAATCATGTTTACAGACAGGTTCTCGTTCGATCACCGAAGTTAAGCCATGTTGAGTCTGGGCAATATCAACATGGGTGACCATTTGGTAATACCAGGTGCTGAATGTAGTCTCCGCTTATCTTGTCATTTTTTTCAGTCGTCCTGGACTTCTTCTTGCCACTAGAATCAAGCAATACTGATTCAAGATAGGTGTAGTTGAGATTTCGCAACCCTTGCTTCACAATTACAAACGCAGCCACCATGAAAAGGGGTATCGATTGTCTGTCAACGCTGAATGGAGGCCATGACTACACTTCATTTGCCCTCGGTTAGTAAAGGAGAACCTCCTCCACACTGAGCCAGTTTTTATTTTTGTCCTAATCTGGAGTGTCTCTTTTTGTGAGCTTGATTGTCCCCTCATTAAAAACCAACCTGTGTCTAACTATGCCATCGTCGGGAGACAAGTAAATAGGTACTTATTATAAGTAGTTCATTGATTGTTTTAGCTCGTCTGTTTTAGTGTTACGAGATCATTTGTGGTGATCGAAGAAACAGGATATTGAAAAATATTATTATATAGACTCTAATAAGATCTAGGTATATCAGTCTTTGTTGGCCATTTTAATGTAAAAAAAATAAGTATTGTAAATACTTCACTGTATACGAATTTTTAAAAACAACTTACTATTTTATCTATATCCGGTTCCATAGTACACGGCGGTAGCCAGCAGGCCAATCATGACTCATCCTTTTAAGGAATTCGACTATCAGCATCACACTTGAAATATGGCTCTTGTGTTACAAGTGAGTGAAAAGTGTTTCAGTATTTTCACACTTGAACGTTTACGGTGCATACATAACGGAGCTTAAACAGTGATAAATAGCCGCTGTACTTTGTCGTATCATGGTTCTTCATCCGCTGCCAAGATGTGTATTGTTTTACTGGATCATTGCAGTATGTTTTTGTGTTTTTAAAGAAGAATACAATGTGATCTGACTAAGTTCTTTATAAGAAAATACTTTGACCCTATCGGAATTATTTTCATATGGACGCCATCTTAAAAAATTGACGTAACTTTGTATTCGTCAATTACTAGCCTTTTTTTCCATAAACGGTATAGTTGGCGAATTTTTACAATAGTTAAAAGACAAAAAGGTTGAAAAAAAAAAAGCCAATAAATAAATGCGATAAGAGGCAAAAAAGTTACTTTCCTACCTAACTAGATAATTTTTTTGTGTTTTTAATTATTTTAAAGCAATTTTATTTCAATCAAAATGTTCGGTCAAATATGTTATGTTAGAATGGAAAACAACAGACGTTAACGTACCGTGTCTGAAGTTTGATAATTTTTGTACTTTTCTCATTTCAGTTAGTTAGAAAAGTAAATTTTAAGGCGTTTTGAAAAGGTATTTGTTGACTATTTTTTGAAAATCTAGTTAACAAAATAAAAGAGTATTTAGTAAATTTAGAAAAAGGGCCGTCAGCCATTTTGAAATAAGATAAAAATCCATCGTACTTTTATCGGATTATTAAAATGCAATAAAATCAAATTAAAATAGTTTAAAACAGAAAAAAATTATCCAGGTAGGATAGAAAAGTAACTTTTCTTGCTTTTGGTAACATTTATTTGTTACCTATTGTTTATTTTCATTCTTTTTTTTAAAAATCGCCGAATAGTTTCAGAAAAAAACAAAAATAAATTAGGATTGATAATTTGTATGATTTGGATTATTCGGACTATTGTTCTCATCGTGAGTGTTATTCTCACAACGTTTCGGTCGCTGTAACCTCCGACCTTCCTGATGTGTATCTGTTCGCACATTAAAACAAGAATAGGTTTAAAGCTCACAGAATTCATGCTAGAATTCTCCACAATTTCACGTGGCGCAGTGGATATAATACAAAGTAAAATTCAGTTCTAAGTGATAATCATCTGAAGGTTGAAGGTTCAGTTCACGATGCGGGAGATACGAAGAATTGGCTGACGGAACGAGAGTATGCTACCCCCGTAAATTAAATAAAGGGTTCCGTTCAAAATTCTGTGCAGATTCCCGAGTTCGACAGAAAGATTCTCGAGTTCGACAAGATACACTTGAAGAAGGTCTGAGGTTACATCAGCCGAAACGTTGTGAGCTACAACTAGTCTTCTATATAATAAAGTGTTACACCGGCCGTTCTAACAGAAGGGAAACTACACCGGTTCTCACTATAAATAGTGCGAGTAGACAATCACCAGGGAGAAAAAAGGATAGTATTGTAACTGTCTATCCGAGTGCCAGTCAGTTTCCTTACCTTTGTACCTTTTATGTTAATACACTTGTTATCTTAACCCAACCTCGACTTGACTTCTTCTTTTTACTGTTGGACTACTTCACAACATAAAGTAAAGTCGATTTTTCCTCTATAATATTGGATTGTCCGAAAGGTTAGTTCATTTTTTTAATGTCATCTTTCCGCCATACTAAAAATCATTTTATATTTCTATTCTTCAAATCCTGTATTTGGTGTAGCGAATATGTTGACGTCAGTGTGTAATAAGCCTCCGAGCAGAGCAGTTCTTACATTTTTGTTTGTATTTCAGGCCTTGAAATGAAATATGAAGCCGAGCACTACCGACATCTGACGCCTTTTTTCACTACAGAAAAGAGAAAAAAAGCTACATAAACCTGCATAGAGATATGCTAGAATGTTGTTACAGAACGGGTGTCAGAAATGGTTTGCTCGATTCTGAAAAGGAAAATGTTTCAGTGTGAGATGCTATTCGCTCTTGCCGGCCAAGGATGATCGACAGCGACCAAGTGAAAACTATAGTTGAACAAGATTGCCGTTTGACAACCAGACAAATCGCAGACATTCTCAAGATTTTCAAATCCAGTGCGGAAAATTAATTTCATAAAATTGGTTATGTTTCTAAACTTTATGTTTAAGTTCATCCTTCGTAAAGAAAACCAACCAATCTTTTGGCCAACCCAATATATAAATATCTATGTACGTGTGCAACCGTTCTAAAATGATAATGGCTGAAGTCGTGTGCTATCGATTGAAATGTTTCTTTCTTTTTATTGTCATGTCCTTGTGCGTGGTTGACACTACAAAATATACCCTCTTCTCTTCATCATCACACTTTGATACGAATGATTACGTCTGACACGAAGTAAAAGTTTTGAATTTTCTAATTAAGATGTTATAATGGAATTTCTTTCAAATTATCTCTGATAAAAGCTTCATGCTTATCTATGCGTCTGCATCTTCTATTCTTACGTGTTCGGATGCGGGCGTCCTCATATTCTTAGGAGAGGCTTTGGCCGTCAGTCAGTCTGTAGCGCTTCAGTTTTGCCCGTAAATATAATTGACGCATCTTAATTTTAGATTCGTCCAAGACATAAAATGGAAGACGTATATCGCATCTGCTGCTAAAGTTGTTGGAAAAATGATTGGATCATTCTACTGCTCTAGAAAGTGCCTGACTCCAGATGCAATCCTCTACATAATTAAGAGACCAATACCCCCTAAGATGGAATACTTCTGCCACATCTTGGGAGGTGCTGCACAGAGCACCCTTTCCTTCATTGAAAAAGTACAAAATCGATTGAAAAATCTAGTTAAGATGATCTCTTCTTCTCCCTAAAACCTTTTTTCTCACAAAAGAGAGGCCATTTCCATGGAAGGTGCTCGACCGGTTTGTTTTGTTTGGTGGGTTGTTTTGTTTTACGGCATATCAACCCTTTTAGGATTATTTAATGCTGAATCAGGTCATCTTGGTAAAAGTTTATATTCTTAAAGTTCTTTACATGTTCAAGTATTTATCTATGGTGTTTCGTTGGTTGTTTTGTTTTACGGCATATCACCACTTTCCGCACTATTTAATGCCGAATCATGCCATTTTGGTAAAAGTTTTTATGCTTCAAGTTCTTTATATGTTCAAGTCTTTATTTATGGTGTTTTTTGGTTGTTTTGTTTTACGGCATATCAACCCTTTTTGGGTTTATTTTAATGCTGAATCAGGTCATTTTGGTAAAAAAATTTATACTTCAAGTACTTTATATGTGCAAGTATTTATTCATGGTGTTTGGTTTGTTTTTTTTGTAGAAGAAAACTGTTGTTTTTGTTTTTGGCTTTGCAGAACATGATTGAGTTTTGCAAAGGGAAAATAAAATAAACCAATAACATCAATGTGTGATGCATTTTTGGTTCCATTTTGTAAGACATTAACATTAAGAAAACGAATTGTTACAACAACGGGAAAAAAAACATCTTTTCCCATTCCATGTGGCTAGCATCAGGCGGAATTCATTTACAAAGGTTTTTCGCATTACCGAGAAACTGCTTTCTTTCTGATTATTACATTCTATTTTTAATCGAAATCGCTCAAGACAAGACATGAAGCCACTTGATGTTAGGAGCTAGTAAGAACGAAATATGATTATCGCAAAGACAAGAGATACCTATTTGCCTTAGTCTTAAAAAGACCAAGGCTATAGGTAGGATGAAAACAGTCAGCAGTAATAGACTTCAATAAGCCTTCGGTTCGTGGAAAGTTGTATTACAATGACTTATTAAAACAGCGAATTGATGGAGACCACTAGACTAACGAGTCAAACAAGCTGGAACAAAAGAAGCAGGTAATAGATAACACAATTCCGAAGAACAGATGCCATAATATTACCTATAGAAAAGACTGAGACTAGCAACATCATGTTTATGAGACAGAGAGTGTAGAAAAGAAGAACGGTTAGGGGCCAATCAAATTACAGATACGTTTCTGCACCTTATCAAGAACCTTCATACGAGGCAGAGATTTACCAGCCCAAATATAACAACAGTCCTCCATACATGGTCTGATAGTAGATGTGTAGATATAGAGAATAGCCTCCGGTGTTAGAAATAGTTTGGAGCGATAGGGAGAACCGACTTTATGAGAAGCAGAAAGAGCAGTGGATCAAATGTATGAACTACAATAAAGACTTGATGCTCGTCTTCAAATGAAATGTCAACAAATTATTGCCCTAAGTCTTCAAATGCAGTTCCTACTATTGGTCAATGTCATTACTGCCATACACTTTCTCATCTTCAACATTATAATCATTCGCTCTCATTAACTCTTTTTATAACTGATGACCCAATAGTAAAAAAACCCATCTCACTTATACGCACTATCCTTTGGTTAGTTTGTAATGATTTAGTTTGACATTCACACACCTATAATATGATACAATGAAGGCCGCGAGGATAGGAAGTGACTCATCGACAGAGACAAAAGTAAATGCGGGAGTGGTCAGTTTCCATTGTTTAGGACAGGTGATTCAGACAAGAATACCGGACACGACATTTAGGAGTGACAACGTTTTACGACAGTTTGGCGACAGTAAGGTAAGTTAGTTTTACGACAGTTTGACGATAGTAAGGTTTATGGCAAAAAGTTAACGAGTTTGGGTTTCGGAGAGAAGCCGAGCAGTTAGGGATCGAACCTCTACAGAGAGCGGATCGGACCGGCAAACGATGAGATGAGATGAGCTGACGACTTGGGAAACGGCAATGGGGGTCTCAACAGTCCGCGACGGTGTCACACACACTCATAGTTCCAACTAAATTATACACAACGTATATGTGTTTGTGTTCTTTCTCGAGAGTTGAGTTTCTTTTATTTAACTTGTGGACCAGTGCTGTGCCCTCAACGATTCGTCAGCGGATAGACGACTCGGCTAGACGATGAAGACAAGAAAAAGGTCACGGACACACAACGTTGGGTTGATGGTCGTCGTGTGGGGCAACATGGTTCGACAATAACAGGTTATGTTCATTTATATGTGTGTCACGCTTCAGTTTTATTTTCTTTATTTATTTACTAATCTTTGGATCATAGCTTATGTCGAGCTGTTCTGACTACTATTAAGCTTTTCACACTTACATGCATTCGCCGCTTCATATACGTCCGACTATAGTAAGACACATTTACGTTTAACTATAGACAGCCGTACCCACATATCACATTCACTGCAGCTCAAAATAATCAATAGTAAATTCGTATGAATCAGAATGGCACAATTTTGTTGAGCGGCTTGATTCTGTTGTCAGCATTCTTGCGGGAGGGACCACGTAATGGCTGCCAACATCCCTAAGTAAAATACGTATTATGGAATCGACTGGATTCGAACTTGGCAACCCCAGGTCGTCAGTCCGCGTCGTTATCCACTTAAGAACCCGTAAAATAAAAATCAATAAACTTTCATCTTAGCAGAGTAAAAGAATACATAATATTTTCCTGTCTTTCCCGTTTTCCTAATCAGTCACAACTTATCAAGGCTAAAATACATTCGAGGATGAGTGTTAATCAAATGGATAGATTGTCAGTTAAATGATGAAGAATATTATGAGAGGAATGGAAATGATGACTGTAATGGTATAAATTCGATTACTTATAACGACGGTTTATGACCGGTATTTGTTGACATAGAATTTGAAGACGACGATTTTCTAGCCCGCAGGGAATCAATCCCGTGTTAACGTGTTCCACAGAGGAGAAGTTGTTGGAAACACAATGATCATGATAATTCCGTTTGATGTCAGTCACTCGGGAGAAGAAAAGAAAGTTCATTGCAGTTCTGGCAAAAGACGAGGTCTTGTGGTGAATGTTTTACAAGGAGAGACAAGAGATTGGAGCTCAGTCGAGCACCTTCTATGAAAATAACGATAGAATAACGACAGACTAGCCACATCTTTTCTGTTAGAAAAGGGTTGTAGGGAAGAGAAGCGATCATCACCCACTACATTGCGAACCGATTGTTTGTATCATGTCAAGGCAAGAGAGAGTGCTATGAGTGCCCCCCCCCCCAAGGTGTGGCAACACTACTCCATCTTAGGGAGTATCTGCATCATTATAAACGTAGAGAATTGCACCAGGAGTTAGATATATTCTAGAGCGGTAGAATCATCCAACCTTTTTTCCCTAGATCTTAAACACATATTTGATGTAAGTCTTCCGTTTCAAATCTTGAGTTAAAGTCCGCCATTTGATCTTGTCCCTCACTGTACACCAAGCTCCAGTCCCTGTCCCATCGCCTCAATGTAGCATCCTTGTGCTTGTTTTGCAAACACTTCAATGGATTATGCTCCGATGAATTGGCTACTCTGGTGCCCCCTAGACGTAAATTCACTAGACTAACTCGACAATCAACTAAATCTCATTCATTCACTGTGGAGGTCCCCAGCTGTCGGAGAGCCTTCTACTCCAATAGCTTC
>OY744535.1:38545344-38565344 GCA_963556195.1 Sepiola atlantica | reverse complement strand
TAGGGAGTCTCCTTGAAAAAGGCCTCTCTGTATTTTTATCTCAGACAGGTATTGTCCTCCGGCTGTCAGTTTTAGTCTCCATGTTTCCATTGCTTTCTGGATGAGATTAATAATCCTTTCTGGTATCTTGTATATCTTTAAGCATTCAATTATCCATGTTTGGGGGATTCTGTCGTAGGCTTTCTTGTAGTCAATCCATGCCATGGTTATGTTCTTTTGTCTTCTCTTCACCTCCTTCAGGGTCTTTTGATCAATGTATAGTAGATCATGTGCCCCTCTTTGTCCTTTCCGGCATCCTTTTTGTTCCTCGGGGAGCAGTCCACGATTGTCCAGGGATTGGTAGATTTGTTCTCTCAGTTGTGCTGTGAGAATTTTCCACATTATTGGTAGACATGTTATCGGTCTGTAGTTGCCGGGGGTCGTTCCCTTTTTGGGGTCTTTTTGTATTAGTGTTGTTCTTCCTTCCGTCATCTATTCTGGTACGTCTGTTTTATGGATACATCCGCTCAGTTTCTGTGCTATTCTTTCATGCAGGGTCGTGAATTTTTTAAACCAGTATGCATGTATTCCATCGTGGCCTGGTGCTCTCCAGTTTGCCATTTTTTTAAGGGTTTTCTTGATCGTTTCTTTGTTGATTTCTGTTTCGGTTCCTTCTTCGATTTCCTGCAGTTCATCTCTCATGTTTTTCAACCATTGGGCATTCTTGTTGTGTTTTTTTGGTTCTTCCCATATCTTGCTCCAGAATTGTTTTGTTTCTGTTGGGTTCGGTAACTCTGTTGTTGTTTTTTCTCCATTTACGTTCTTGTAGAACTAGCTTTCATTGTTTTCAAAGGTCCTGTTCTGTTTGCTCTGTTCTGATTTGTACCTGTATCGTCTCAGTCTTCCTTCTATTGCTGCTATCCTTTGTTTTATTTCTTCATGTTTCTCATTTAGTTTTTCCTTGCGTTTCTGATTTTTGCTTCTTAATCGTTTCATGTCCTCCTTCCTTCTGTTCACGGTTTTAGCTTCTTTCCGAAGTTTGGTGATCTGGGTTTCCAGTCTGATTTCCCATCCAGGTTTTGTCGGTCCTCTCTTTTGTCCATTCTCTTCGTTTCTTAGTTTCATACTTACCGATTTTGCCCCAGCATATATCAGGTTGTTTAGGTCTGTAATAGTTTCTGTTGGGATGTGTGTGAGGAGTCTGTTTACTCTTTCTGTTTCTGCTTGTAACTTCTTCGCTACTTCATTCCTGAGAGATGGGAGTTTTGTTTTGTTTTCTAACATGTATCGTCTAATGTTCTCCACTTCATTTGCTTCTTTTTCGTTGAGTTCTATCTCAGCAGGTTCTGTGGTTCTGCAGTCTTCTATCTCCACTGGTTCTGTGATTCCATAGTCTTCAATCTCTTCAGTTTCAGTGTGTATGTTTTGCTCGTCCTCTTTCTGTGGTCTCTCCTTTGGTGGTGTTTCTTGCTCCGTTTCGCCATTAGCCTTCTGTCTGATTTCCGTCAGTTCCATCTCCGAGAACCATCCTCGCTTGAGGATCTGTCTTGCTTGATCTGCTATCCTTTGTTCCGTTGTATGGTAGTCACTAGTAATGTCCCATAGATGTTTCATTCGTTTTCGGTAGCCTCTTTCTGTAGGGTAGCGGCTTTTACTATTATTATTACTATTATTATTATTATTATTATTATTATTATTATTACTATTATTATTACTATTATTATTACTATTGTAATTACTATTATTATTAATATTCTTCTTCTTATTATTATTACTATTATTATTACTATTATTCTTATTATTATTATTACTATTATTATTACTATTATTATTATTAATATTATTATTATTATTACTATTGTTATTACTATTATTATTATTAATAATATTATTATTATTATTATTATTATTATTATTATTATTATTTACTCATTAGAAATTCTCACATCAGTGATTACTTACCGGCAATAACAAGTAGTGTTCCCTGGAGTCTGAATGACAACAAGTCTCCTCAGATTTACAGAACTCCCCGCCTCTTCCGATAACCGTTGCAATCATTTGTTGTTATCGCTGCAGCGGTTTACCATATATTTCTCACTGACAACGGTGTCAGCACTCTCTGGACCCTTCCATTAGACGTGTGGATGGTGCCCTTCCTCCTCTGTCTTTCCATCTTCCTTGACCCTTCATGATTATTTGGCGTCGTACCAGCCAACGCTGATGCCAGCATACATGTGTATTGTTGTTTTCTTTTCAAGAAGATGAGAGTATATGGAATTTCTGCTAGTTTCGGTTCCCTTGGGCTCGTGTCATGTTCTTTCTATACTGTCGTTCTATTTCGATTCAAACTTACCTGTTGCCGGTTGATAGCCGTTGGTTATGTAGGTTGGTTTCAGCACTAAAAGGTTTTCATTAAAATTTCTGCTATTTTAATCATCAACATACGCTGTATGCTATCAATCTTTCCTTCGATTCTGATTTCTTTTTCGAGGTTTTCAGGAACCTTTTCTAGTGCATTTTCACTCATTGGTATTACGGTATTTTCTATATTCTTTTCAGTTCTTGGGAAAGTTCCTTGTATTTCTTTTAATTTTCTGCCTCCTTGATCTTCACCCCATGATCTGCTAAGACGCGAAATCTGACAATTTGACAGATTTTTTTTCTTTCTTGTTGACTATTTTATTTATCTTCCTCCCACAAGGTAAGATGTGACACCGTATTCCTTTTTCCAATTGGTTTAGTACGAATATTGTATTCTCATCCATTGTATTCACAGGGGCTCTCGCCAACTGACTACTGTCTCTTTAGATTGCTTGCGAAAGGAGGTCACAAACAAAGATGCGGTTGAAAATACATTTGAGAATTTGTCGACTTCGGCGATGTCGGAATTGTATGCAAGTGGAATACATAAAATTGTTTATGTGTGGCAAGATCTAGTCATTATGATAGATTTTATTTTGGTTTATACGGTCGTTGAGTTTAAAGCTGATTTATAAGCGGTTAGTGTGAGAGGTCAAAGAACCGGCAATATGTTTTTACCAATTTTCTTTGAGACAACATTGTTTTTTTCATTTGATAAATGGTCGTTAACCGACATATATTAAATTACATCATTTCCTTTACGTAAATCCTTCGCACAAGTAGCTCCATGCTTATTCTCATTTATACAGTCATGCTATGTTTTATTAGTTTTTTTCTTCTAATATATCCATTGCAACGTTATTTCTGCCGATCTCATTCGAGAATAAACAATAGAACACAAGTGAAGAAACACAATTAATATATGTGAACATAAACAATAGTGGTTTATTCATCTTTTTTTACTAAAATACGTTAACAATAATTCGTTCACATTAAAACACAACGGTTTAATTCTAGAATCCATAAACATGATTAAAACGTTTTGGTGCAATAATTCGTTCACATTAAACACACAACGGTTTAATTCTAGAATCCTAAAACGAGATTACACCGTTTAGTGCAGTATTGCGTTCTGGGGAATCGGCCTAGTCTACAGTCTGCGACATTTGTTTAGATATTTCTTGTTTTTGAATAATGTGGAAGATTTATGTGTCTGTACTAAGATAGATTGAGATGCTAATCAACTTCTGTCGGATGCTGATATTGCTATCATTAATCTTCTGTGACAGGATGATCTACCTGCTGGAAGAGATGGTATTACCAAAAACATTAAAAAATAAAAATAAATAAACGACATAGCCGACAACGTAAGTATAAAATAAAGCTCCTCGTGTTGTTTTCGTTATAAACGCGTAACTGACAGCTAATTTCTGTTTCTGAATCTCTAGACGTATGCAAATTAGCATGAAGTAACGTGGGAATCATTTTTCGGGAATATCAGCCGAATAATTTGTTTGAGCTATTTTTTTCTTTATAAGTCACAGACGCTGCTCGCGGTTACTCATTCACCGATTCAGTTTAACCCTCCCTTTTTGTTTGCGGAGTACGATGCACCCTTATTACTATTATTTTAAACTATTGTGGGATATTAGTATTTCTTACTCGCTAGGAGTTCTCACGTCATTGATTTCTCGTATGGATTTACTTAGATTTTCTAGAGACTTAGGTTTCACTGTGTGATCAGCTGTGATGGCGAAATCTATAATATTTCAGAAATTTTTCCTCTTATTGATTATTATCATGTCGGGTATTATTGCTTGGATAAGTTTGTCTGTTTATGTTTTTATACCACAGAGGATGCTATGCATTTATTTTTGCAATACTGGTTCCGGTTTATATTTCTGAATTTTTAGATAAGGATTGATAATTTGTATAATTTAGATTATTCGGACTACTGTTCTCATCGTGAGTGTTGAGTGTCCGCAACGAACCGTAGCGTAACAGATAACGTACAAAGTACAATTCAGTTCTAAGTTCAGTCTTTTGAAGGTTGAATGGTCAATCCGTAGTGCGGACGATATGAAGAATTGCGAATTACTTAAGACTTCTACCCAGTCATGGCTGACAGAACAAGAGCATGCTACCCCTGTGGATTTAATAAAGGGTTTCGTTCAAAATTCCGTCCGGATTCTCAAGTTTGTCAAGATACACCTGAAGAAGGTCTGAGATTACATCGGCCGAAACGATGCGAGAATAACATTCAAGATAAAAACAGTAGTCCGAACACTCCAAATTATACAAATGGTTCCGGTTTGTTTTTTATCATTAGTCTGTGAGTTCAAAGTGCAGTCATTAGACGAGTTACCATTGGACTACCTTCACAGCCCAGATATGTCACGCTTTATATTCATGTTGAGCTGAATTGTCCCATTCATTTATGATGTTGTTTGCTGTTTCGTCTTTTTGTCTATAGAATCTATACTTGCTGTTGTTCTTGGTTTCGTCTATCTTGGTTTTGATCTAGTTGGTTATAATCACCTTGTTGTATGCGACTGTATGCAGCGATTTAATTCCGCAACCATGTATACGTTTTCTCGCCATTGTCTGTCATATAAATAGACCATGTAATCACGTCACTTTCCGTGCGATTTTCTCCATTATTTATTTCCGGTGTCACTGTTCTCCGTAGTGTTCGTTTTGATACAACATTTGGCGCGGGTGATCAGTCTGTGTCTTCTTGGTATTTCTCTCGTTCTTTAAAGGTACTGTCTGTGCCATGTTCAAATCGTACGTGTCCTATTTCTACTCTTTTTCTTTTCATACGGGTTCGGTCAAAATTACCCTTTGGGTGAACTGTCGTATGCATATTCATTAGTTTCCTCGTCCTTTGATTAGAGTTCTCGCATCATTGATTTCTCATATGGATTTACTTAGTTCTTTTAGTGGGTTACGATGGCTGAGTGGTTAACGACACAGACTCACAACCAAGTTTGAACACAGTTCGTTCCACAGAAACACTTTAACTTAGAATGTTGGCAACCTACACTTGGCCCCTTCGGTAAGTATCTGATGTCACTCTAGAAAGGATTCTAACTAGAAAAATATCGGTGAAACCAATGCCAACAATAGAATAATCTTATTCATAAGAAATCAATGAATGACTTAAGTTTTTCAAGCGACTTAAGTTTAGCCGGTATATATATATATATATATATATATATATATATATATATATATATATATATGTATATATATATATATATTCTAAATTTGGAGTAGTAATTAGATGCATAACAGTAGATGTCATACATATATATATATATATATATATATATATATATATATATATAGAGAGAGAGAGAGAGAGAGATAGAGAAGGATGAAAAGGAATTAGAAAAGCAAAAGTCAAATCGTATTTCTATTCAGTTGCTTTATATATATATATATATATATATATATATATAAATATATACATTTAAAAAGAATACGCGGAAATCTCTCTAAGGCCCTTTCGACTATCATCTCGTCAGGAGAAAATCGATAGTTTCCCAATTTTTTTAATTTTTTTTTTTATCCCCTAACGTAGTGCCTTTTAATCGACTTTTAACGAAATAATTAAATTGAATTTTAATCGCTTCAACGTTAATTTTGGCACACTCTATTTCCCCATTTGCTCTTTCTTTCGACGTTATTATTAATTAACACTATCGATTTTCTCTTGACGAGATGAAGTCGAAAGGGCCTTAGAGAGATTTCCGCGTATTCTTTTTAAATGTATCTATAAATTTTGTACCTCAAAACATTTATTTATATATATATATATATATATATATATATATATATATATATATATATATATATATATATATATGATGAAGAAGTCCACACTTCAAATGTTGATGGAATGGCAATAAGAATAATATTTTGAAAAATCAGAACAATATTTTTTTCGTTTTTTTAAATAAATTATTCTATTTGTTCTAAAAACTGTTAAACAAGTTTTAAGAACAAATACATCATTTATTTTAAAGTACAAAAAATACGTTGTACTGGTTTTTCAAAATATTATTTGTCTATTGATTCAAGCTTGAATCAAAGAACGACGTTCGAGCCCACGCGACCGCTTGCAACCGCCACTCCTACACTGATGAGCGTCAGAGAGCCCGAAACGAAGTCGTCTGTAAGTGAAAAATGCTTTAATATTAAATAAATAAATAAATATATATATATATATATATATATATATATATATATATATATAAATATATATAAGTATAAAGTTTTATTTATACAAACATTATTGGTTACATATGTGCATACATGTTTCGGTTGCACTTTTCCCAGAAAGTCAACCTCATCAGACCAATAATTTTCGAGAAATGTTTTTATAAACACTTGAGTTTCTACGGATTTACATTTACAGAAACTAATACAATACATGTACGATATAAATATATATATATATATATATATATATATATATATATATATATATATATATATATATATATATATATATATATATATATATATATATATATGGATGGATATTACTTAAAGGATGTTATTATGAACTACCTTTGGTAAAAAAAACTGCTAATTTGGGGAGGTGCAGGCTTGTGTATATTTATCTCTCTCCACACACACAAATGCGTATAATGTACGTGAATCGTAGTTAAACTATCAGAAAAAACAAGCAGACGTGGCTTTTCGTTCCTGCATTTTCTCAGTCAAACTTGATTTATATTAAACTGAAATAAATCGTTTATTTCATGTTGGATGTGCGTTTATGTAGATTATTCAAAAATCTTTTCCTTTTTCATAATAGTTTACAGCATTTTTGATCTTATATTTTAGTCTCATGAGGCATACGATCAAGATCTGCACTGCTTTGAATGGAGGTTGAATGTTAATCAGTAAAATTATCCAGACGAACGTTCCAAGATTCCGAATGCTGGATAGTTGGTTCTGTTTTACTCACTAGCGACAACTTCATCGGCGGATTTGTCCACTTTTGTTATGGATGCATGAGGTTAGACGATTCGGTCGGATGTAATAAAAATGCGACGTGATGGTGGAGGCGTGAAGAATGATTGCTTTGTCAGGGGTGGTGTAGATGGTGTTTGGGGAATGTGAGGGGAGAACGAACTCGAAAAGGAGACGACGGAAAAGGCGATCGAGAATGGAAGAGTCATGAACAGATGTGGCCATAACTCGGCCTTCCATTCTTTTGTTGTGCTTTCAAAAGACAACAAAACTCAATGTTCTTTTTAATTTAGATACTGAATAATTTCTTTTATACGAAACGGATTCATTCATCGGATAGAATAAATGAGCCTGTAGAATATATATATATATATATATATATATATATATATATATATATATATATATATATACATATATATATATATATATATACATATACATATATATATATATTTATATATATATGTATATATATATTTATATATATATATATATTTATATATATATATATGTATATATATATTGGTATATATGTATTTATATATATATGTATGTATATATATGTATATATATACATATATATACTTATATATATACATATATATACATATATACATATATAAATATGTATATATATACATATACATATATATATATGTGTATACATATACACATATATATATACATATACATATATACATATATATATACATATATATATAAATATACACATATATATGTGTATATATACGTATATATTTATATATATGTATACATATATATGTGTATGTATATATGTATATATTTATATATATATATGTATACATATATATATATATATGTATATATATATGTATATATATACATATATATATGTATGCATACACGTATATATACATATATATACATGTAATAATATGTATATATATACATATATATATGTATGTGCATATATATATGTATATATCTATATATATGTATACATCTATATATGTATATATATATGTATACATACACGTATATATACATGTATATACATATATATAGATATATACATATATATGCACATAAATATATATATGTATATATATATATATATATATATATATATATATATATATATATATATATATATATATATTATGATTTCACCACCAAGTGAGTTTACTGAACTTTTTATTTGATTTGGTTCCTTTATAGTTTTATTAATTGAAGATAAACATTGGATGCATTTTTAACTGTCATTTATTGCATCGATTGCGGACGCATTTCCCGACTGGATAGACTTTTTCAATTTAATCAATTCTTTCATTTTTGGACTGTCACTTACTACCTGGATCAATCTTCAATCAACCTCTTGGATATCTTTCCTGAATTTGTTTTAAACAGTATGACTTGGATTGTATAGCTTTAACAAAAGTATGTTTTAGGCTGATATATTTGATGTGTTATATAGTTTTATGCATTTTTGCATATATTTTTATATATTTTCAAAGTGTAATTTCATCACCTGCAGTGATGTCACTGCGGCAATGGTCCTCTGATAAGAAGAATTATCTGGTAAAACTAATGTGTAAAAGCCTTTAAGATACTTTGCCTTAACTTTGAATTCTAACAAAATTTTATTCGCACTTTATTTTATTATTTCAATTTATATTATACTATATATATATATATATATATATATATATATATGTATATATATATATATATATATATATATATATATATATATATATATATATATATATATATATATATATATATATATATATAAGCAAGCATTGTTAAATATAACAGAATTCGGATTATACCTTTTTTTTAATATTTCATATTTTCTAATAATCTTTTACGTGTCAAAAATAAGTAATGAATGCTCTAAAAGTCTCACGAGCATTTTCGATTCTTCGTCGAATTATCTTCAAATGACGAAAAAACAAAGAACTGGAGATTATTTCATTTTATTTTGACACAAAATAGAATCTAACAAAATGGGAAAAATATAAAAGGTATAATCAAGCAGTATCACTCTGTTATTTTTAACAATGTTGCTTAAATTAAAGAATTATGTCCAAATAAACACAATATATATATATATATATATATATATATATATATATATATATATTGCATTGAAAAACCGAAGATAAAATAGATTTGTCAGTCGCACATCTTTATCTCTCTTCTTCTTTCATTCATCTGCATAATTGCTCTATCCGGTATATATATATATATAGATATATATATATATATATATATATATATATATATATATATATATATATATATATATATATATATAAAGTTAATCCAATAAAAGATATAAGAGGCAACTAATATCTTTAATTGTTGAACATCCGGATAAATTCGAATAAAATTTGATTCGCACCTTATTTTATTACTACATTTTATATCATGCTATATATATATATATATATATATATATATATATATATATATATATATAAACAATAAAAATACAGTAGAAAGAAAGAAAGAAATGTTAAAAAAGAAGAGGAAGAAGAAGAAGAAGAAGAAGAAGAAAAAGAAGAAGAAGAAGAAGAAGAAAATCGACAGTTATGAACGCCGATTTTAAACACCGGGAGTTGGCAAAGAAGAAGAAAAAGAAAGAAAAAAGAGGACAAATTAACGGTTAACTTATAGACACCGATTTGAAACACTGAGAATAGATAACACTCGACAGTTGTGAACGCAGATTAGAAAAACTGTAAGTGAACAAGGAAGATTAATATTTATTTGAGGTTGACGACAACGGGGAGATGGACAACAAAGGAGGACGAGGGAGAGAAGGAGGAACTAAAGGTATATATATGTATGTATATATATATATATATATATATATATATATATATATATATATATATATATATATACATATATATATATATATGTACACATTTATTTATTTTTTATTTTTTGATGTGTTGATGTTTTTTATATTTATAATATAAAACTAAAAATAATACATTAATCACTTAAATAATAGTGTCATGGGTTCGTCCAAACACTGTAAAATGCAGCAACATTTTTGTAAGTAACGGATAAATTTTATTAGACAAACGAACAGCACAGATAAAGACAACTTTTTTTTGTGTCTTAAATAACTAATATAAGTTAGCAAAACATTTATATGGAACAAAACGTAGATTTAGTATAAGGAACGTTTATGTTTTTGTCTTTTAAGGGAAGTGGGGTCTGATCAACTCTGCTGGGAAGCCATGAAATTAAATACTGTCTTGTTTTTAAATTCCCGAAACAGTTTTTCATGTTAAACAACTGATGATTCCTTAAAATAGTGTTAGAAATAAACTAATATAATAACTGTAAAAAATAAATTGACTTACATGAGTGATTTTCCACTGGAAGACTTGGGACTATGAGTTTTGTTTTTTTTCTTTTTTTTTAATATAGTTTTAATGGTTGAGAAACTTCCGAGACTATATATATATATATATATATATATATATATATATATTTGGGAGAATGTAAATCTCATATTAATAATGAAGCTACTAGCTACATTGGTTTTACAAGCACTATCCTATCCCGCCACCTCACCATGCATCTTTAAACACTCAATTTAAGAACATCTACAAAAACATAACTGCCCTCTCTCTGATTTAAGACAAATTCTAGTTAATAACATTAACATTATACATTCTTAAACCAATTAAAAAAAAATAAAAATACTCGAAACTATCTACATAAAAACACAATAACCTAAAATTAAAAAACATCACATATAAAACCAGTAGTAATATTTTAAAATGCTTAACATAATGCGATTTTGTTCTGTGATGCCATCCAGCGCTGCTGAATTTTAAATTGCCAACGACTTCCTAGAACAATGCGGAAAACGTTCTTTGCGCGTTTCGCCACCGTCTTATTTTAAAATTCTCTTCTTTCTCCAGCTTTTTTGTTCATTTTCTTTTGACACCTGAAGATGATTCGACGAAGGATCGGAAAAACACCATCAGAAAAATTGAAAAAATAAAAACGGTATAATTCAAGAGACGAATTCTGTTATTTTAACAATATATATATAGTAAGTTATGAAAATATATTAATGGCAATTAAGCTACACAGAGTCTCCTGCGTTTCATCCCCGGGGAGAATCTTCAGGCTAAAACGCATGGAGTTAGTTTTGCCGGGTGTGTTTTATATACACGGCTAGCTAGTTAACCAATCAGATTCTTTGTTGTTCTCTTAGCCAACTGTTATGCTTTTCACAAACAAAGGTCCGGTTAGTATTTCTTCCTATTTCCTGTTCTATTGTTCTGTTTTCTATAGAGTGGCCTGTATCCTGTGTCTTTGTTGTGTCAATATAATGAAGTCAGTGATTTAATTTTTTACATATCAATTATTATTAATTTTATAATTTCTGATCACCTAAAAGACAAATACATCCATTACTGACTTTAAAAAAACATATTTCACCCCAAACAAGGCAGGCCGCCACTGTAGTCGTAAAGGGTTACTGAGAATTAGGGTGTGGGTGGTGGGTGTCACCCCAAGTTGTGAGCAATTTAGCGAGATGTCTGTTTACATTAGTTTTAAACCTCTGCATGTCGGTACTATCGGGGAAACAGGGAGCAGTGAGGTAGTTCCAGAGGTCAGCAGCACGAGGAAAGACTTTTTATAACATAGTCGGCAAGTCTTTTCAGAATGTATTTCAAACGGCAGGGTTAGTCTGAGGTGGTTGTCTAACTTGCTATGCACTTTCTCACCCCCTCATTACAACTTAAAATAATTTCATATGGGGATTAGAAAAAGACAGTGTTTTTACTTGCTAAACTTTTTGTGACAGGATGGATGCATATATATATATATATAATTATTATTTAATGGATACACACATATTATAACATTTTGCTTATCTGTAAAAGGGAAATAGCGAAGAACGTGTATACACAGAATCAACTTTACTTCAGGATAATAACACAAAAACATAAAAAATAATATAAAATAAAATAAATAAATTAATTTTTAAAAATCAACTAAAACAACACCTTAAATAGTAACGAATTACAACATAGATAGAAATTAAACTATTCTAATCACGCACGTGTTTTAATAAGGTCACCGTTTAATTCGACACCTTCACAAAAGAGGTGCGTGACACTAATAGAAGAAAAAAAGAAAATGAGGTCAAATAAAGGTCAGCCGAAACTTTGTTTGAGAGAAGCTTAGCAGCCATTGACTTATGAAAACATTAACCTGTTGGAGGTAATAAACGAATCTGATTGGTTAGATAGCTAGACTAAACACCTAGTAAATATATATATAAAAAACAATCAGTAACACAAATTCCATGCACTTAGCCTGACGTTTCCTTACGAAGATGAAATACCTCTGCGTAGTTTAATTGTCATGAATATATTTTCATACCTTACTACTTACTACATATATATATATATATATATATATATATATATATATAAATTGAAAATATAAGCGTTAATCAATGCTTCATTTATTATTTTTTTACTTTAATCTTATTAATTTCGGAATAAAATTTTATCATCAGAGTTGACCAGTATTGTGTATTTTTTTTTTAATCAAAAAACACAAAAACAAAATAAAATAAACTTTTTTCTTTTTCTTTTCTGATGAAATATCCTTGTTATGATGTATCCACGCCGATGTCGTTGGCGGTTATGAATTCAAATTCTGGTTGTCGAACGAAGAAAGAATTGGCGTGCTTTTAGTTTAATAAATAAAACTGAACGACCCATTTATTATATATATATATATATATATATATATATATATATATATATATACGTATATATATATATATATATATATATATATATATATATATATATATATATATATATATATATATATATATATATATATATGTGTATCGAGGCAGCATTTTTTCTTTAAGGCACGTATTATTAAAAATAACCGACAATTTTTGTCTGGCTATTTTAGTGTTGATCCCTTCAATTTTCCGGATTAAAATCTTAATCTCGGAAGGAAATTGGCTGATGAAACTGCCGTAATGTACATGTTGGTCCAGAGTACTTTCTGACCCGTGTGTGTTGAAGGGATCAACACTAAAATAGCCAGACAAAAATTGTCGGTTATTTTTAATAATATATATATATATATATATATATATATATATATATATATATATATATATATATATATATATATATATATGAAGAAGAATGGAAAGGAATAAGAGAAGCAAAAGCCAAATCAAAATTCAATTCAATTGCTCAGAGCAAGGTATATTCCGCAAAAAGGCAATTTATTCAAAGTTAAATTGTCCTTAAGCCAGGCTTTTCAAAGATCAAAATCTTATATTAGAGGAAGTCGCTGGGATAGATAAGTTGGCAAAGGCCACGATTTAAAATTTGAAAAAATAAAAGTTGTAGGGAAAGAAACACAGGGCAAAACTCTGCCCGAATGCAAGCAAATGTCCGATTGCTAAAAAGTCCGGTGTCGAAAGGTTCAGCGGAGAGAATGAGATGTAGATATGTAGGTCGTTAAAGGCACGAGATGTTGTGAGAGAGGATTCAAAGTTGAATTCCAAGAAGCCACAACTTCAGGTGCGGCGAAAATAGAAAATCCAAAGGGTAAAAAGTCCAATAAGAGGTACGCTCGTGGATGCAGGCAGGCTCAGTAAAGAGTGAGGTGGAAAATATTCGCCATTAAAAATACTTCCTGGGCTGAGATACTAAGGAAAGTGTTTTAAAATGGGAAAAAAGGCAGCGAAAATATTTTAAAGCTAGCCCGTTGAGAAAGCCGACTTGAAATGAAAAAAGGCAGAAACTCATATGCGACCAGTAGGCAGGGAGGGAACGAGTAAGGGGTGTGGAGGAGGAGAGAGGAACGGGTGCGAAGGAGGAGAAAGGGAACGGGTGCGGTGAATGAGTGCGGTTAAAACTAAGAGCATCTATCCTGGATATTGAGCTGTATACTCTTCACAATAGGTTTTACCTTTCCTAAAAGTTCGCTTTTAGTACACCACTTTACTTTATATATGTATATATATATATATATATATATATATATATATATATATATATATAAATATATGTATATATAAATATTTTAACACACGCACATATATATATATAAACATATACATATATATACAAATAAATACACATTGGTCTTTATTATAGAGCGAATGATGTGTGTGTAATACTGTTGTCTAGTTGACAGCATTACTCAAACTCTGAAGAGCTTAAAATATTTGCAGTCGCAGGATTTTGTGCATATATGTTTTGAAAGAGAAAGGAATCTGTAAACAAGGTGACAGAATGCAAACTATATAGTACTGAAGATATCAAGTTCGCTTACCTCCAGGTACAAATATGTGAAAACTACAAAATGTGTAATGCATTGGAAACACATGGCAAAGTTTATTGCTTTCAAATGATAATTAATACGTTTGGATCTGACAATTCACTCATTTGGAGTGGTTGGGGCCAAGTGCTGTCGGGACCACTGCATTATTTTTACAAAAGGTATGCATCGATATATCCTTCCTCCAGCTATGTATTACATAGTAGGGTAGACTACATTCTCAAGCCTTGGTTGTGCAACTAGTCGAGACATAAGTAATTTCTGATATTACAGCACTGGTGGTAATTAATGCCGTAATTAATGCCGTAATTAATGCCGTTTCAGAAGAACCTTTGCTTCAAAGAAACTAGGATTTTAGGAAGATCTCCCTAAATCATTCAAGTAATCTTAAGAGCAACCGGGTTCATGAAAATTATTTTAAAAACTACCTGACGAATATACCCGGTGAACCAAGTGCAATAGAGCTTCAAACAATTGCGCTTAGAGGGACGGTTAGAATCCTAAAAAGATCACTCGGCTGGAGTCTCTGAAATAGCTGATGAATTTCTGGCATCCAGTAGGATGCCCTTGTCTCCAGCAAAAACAAAAAGATAAGAAGATTGAAAAAAAAAAAAATAGGGACACACTATCTCAGTTTATTAAACATGCAATGAAGCTGCCAGACAAAACCATTCTGGAGTCTTCACAATTGAAACTAAACGTAATACTAATAATTCATGGCGATCAGCTAGAATGTTTCTAAAGTCCGAGGAAATGGCTTCGAAGACCCCGCGTGTCAAATTACTATTCTTAGAAAGAAGCATAGCAAAATGTCTAAGGATATCATGAAAAATTAGTGACAGACTTTGGAGGTATTTTTTATTTTTTCCTGTGGTTAACAATGACTAACGGAAATTCAACAAAAAGTGCCACGGCTCAGTGGTGTCTGATTGCAATGTCCAATGGAGCAATCCAGAAAAGGGGGGATAAAAAATCTTTGAACAAATCGACAAACCTTTTTTTTTAATCACTGCTTGTGGGAGATTCACTGACATGGGCGTTGGATGGTCGCCATATAATTGTCATATGTTCTTTATTCTGTTTTTGGCTCTGCATGCCTCGATGTCAACACAAGGCAAATGCCATCTGCCCCCGAGATGGAACCCAACGGTCCGTGTCTTCATGGACGTCAGGTTCTGTCCGGTGTTGTTACCGTTTTTATAGGGGTTTTCTTTTCTTTTTTTCGTTCGTTCTTTTTTTGGTGTGTATAGTGCTGTTCATTTTTTGAAATAAAAATAACTACTGAATGATTCATTTGAAATTTGGAAAATACAAATAATTACATTTGATTTTAGTGGAAGTCATTTTTTTTAAACAAGAAAAAAATGTTGTGTGATTATAAAAAACAAAACAAAGAGATAACAATAACCGAATTTTGGAAGGAGGACATATCTAATTGCTAACTGGAGACCGGAAGTAAAAAGCATATAAATGAGGCAAATACAAACAAACACTAGAATGCTAATTTTTAAGATGTGTCTATTAAATATGCGCATTTAACAATAAAAATGCTATTTCAAACGTAAGCATGACATAATGAAGGTAAGACAGACATAGCCTCTTGTAGAGGTACGTGGACTCAGATAAAAATGCTATGTCAAACGTAGGTTTAACAGACCGACGAAAATGCTATTTCAAATTTAAGCATCGCGGAATAAAGGTAAGACAGACATAGCCGCTTCTAGAGGTGCGTAGACTCGGATAAAAAATGATATGTTAACTTATGTGTGACAGACTGACAAAAATGCTTTTTTAAACGTAGGCATGGCATAATAAAGGTAAGACAGACATAGCCTCTTGTAGAGCTACGTGGACTCAGATAAAAATGCTATGTCAGACTTATTCATAACAGACCAATGAAAATGGTATTTCAAACTTAAGCATGGAATAATAAAGGAAATGCAGACATAGCCTCTTTTAGGGGTGCACAGACTCAGTGAAAAATGCTATTTCAAACATACGCGTGAAAGACTTACGAAAATGCTATTTAAAAAATAAGCATCACATACTAACAAATACAGCATAATCACGTTGATACACCTGTTCTTGTTAGAACACCGAAGTTAAGCGACGTTGATCGTGGCCAGTACAAGAGGGGTGACCAATTTGAAATGCAAGGCGCTGTATGTCATCTCTCCTAACCGGGATATACATGTTGACTAGGGACCGCAATCGAATTTGAACGGCGGGATACTACAAAAAAGTGGTATCACCGGTTATTTAACTAACACATATTTTATTTCAAACTTTAGAGTAACAGATCGACCGACGGACAGAACACCTTACAAAGATACCCGGACGCATCTAAACCTAAGATACGGCCATTAAATCTGCGTGTTTATCGATGAAAATGATATCTGAAACTTAAACATAGCAGATCGAATAAAATGCTACTTAATACATAAGTGGGACAGTTCGCCTCAGAGAGAGAGAGAGAGAGAGAGAGAGAGAGAGAGAGAGAGAGAGAGTGAGAGAGAGAGAAAGAGAGAGAGGGTGTGAGATAGAGAAAGAGAGAGAGAGAGAGAAAGAGAGAGAGTGAGAGAGAGAGAGAGTGAGAGAGTGTGAGCGAGAGAGATAGAGAGGGTGAGAGAGAGGGTGAGAGAGAGAGAAAAAGAGAGAGAAAGAGAAAGAGAGAGTGAGAGAGAAAGAGAGATAGAGAGTGAGAGAAAGAGAAAGTGAGAGAGAAAGAGAGAGATAGAGAGTGAGAGAGAGAGAAAGAGAGAAAGTGAGATAGAGAGAAAGAGAGAGGGAGCGAAAGAGAGAGTGAAAGAGAAAGAGAGAGTGAGAGAGAGAAAGAGAGAGTGAGAGAGAGAGAAAGAGAGAGTGATAGACAGAGAGAGAGAGAGAGGTCGCTTATAGAAATGCGGATGCATCTAAGCTAAAAGGCGTGACATACTGACTGACAGACCGACAAAGCATTCCATAGAGATGCGAGGTCGTATTTAGAAAAAAACAGTTAGAACCAACAGAAATAGAATTCCATTTCGTTGACAATGTCAAGTTAATAAACCTCTTCCATCCCCCTACTTCTAAAATCGGAAACCCGTAGAATACAAAGTGGGGCCAAGTGGAACGAAGCGTCAATTGTGATCTGTGGCCAAACAATTGTCCATTAGTCAAGATCGAAAATAATGATGTGAGCCTTTAATGAGGAATGGCGCTTTTTATCAATAGTTTTCAGTTCTTTGTTTTTCAGATGCGTCCAAGCATCCCTGTAAGAGGCTCTGTCCGTCCGTCTGTCACGCTTCAGTTTGAAATAACCTTTTCATCAGTAAATGCTCACATTCAATGGACGTATCTTATATTACAGTGACCCCCTACCCCAAAACGGCTACCCATGGAATCAATACTAAATTTCACAATCCTTTCTGCAAACCAACTATCTTTGGTACAAATAGACTCCTCTCTATGCCTGACTTGTCTACCAAGTTTCAGTCGTGAATGTCCAACAGTTTTTGTTTTATCACCGGTCAATGATGTGCAGGAACACCGGCGATCATCTCATCAGTAAGAGGTGATCCTAAATAGGCTTCACACACCGCGGACTTTAACCTTCCTTTTTAGAGTTTTAATTTGTGGGTTATCTCAAAGATAATACCCATCAAAACAATCTTCAGACTATCCCTGAACGGAAGAGGCCATCATAGCCAAAAATCAGAGCTGTGCCAAAAGAGTATTGATTTGCTCCTCTCGAGTAGTTAGGCACAAGGCCAGTTTTTATCTTACTCCCACAAGTAAGATATGACCCAAGGTCGGGTCGGGAAAGTGGGGCTTTAAAATTTGCTTGGGCAGCCCCGTCGGCATTCCCCGGTAGGGGCGCCTCAGGCAGTAAGCAATAAATTTACTCCTCCCCAAAGAGGGGAGGCGAAGCCTGGGAGGGTGGACCTCATAGAACTGCACAGGACATACCCATAGACCGGCGTAAATCAAGCCCCGAAGGTCAAGACAATACCAGTCTATGGGGTGTAGTATCCATCGGAACAGATACTACACTTTGATCTTAGCCAAAAGGCCAAGAAGAGTAGTGTGTCAGAGTTATTGACAATTTTGTACATAGTATCCACGTGTGTTTATCATTGAACGACGATAAAACAAAGACTGTTGAACATTCATAACTGAAACTCGGTGGACAAGTAAGGCATAGACGAAAGTATATTTGTTTGATTGCGGACAGAATTCTGAATTTTATTTTTGCTGGAAGCGGAAATCAGACTCTTCCCTGTTTCTCTCACATATAGGAGAGTTTCAATGTATTTTTTTACAGGAGCTTTTTACCCAGAAATTTTAAACTGTGTTAAGTCTTTTCGTTAAAGTTTTCCTTTTATGTCCTTATACCTGCATATTATATATATAGCCACACTGATGAAAGGGAATTTTGCTTAATTGGTGTCTAATGGCTATGGATCAAATTTTATGCGAATCTGAAATATTTGAATTTTCATATGGGAAACTGCGCCCATATTTTGCCCCCTAAACTCCTTTTAAGTATACTTCAATAAAACTGAAATTTGGAAAATATTTATTTATTGATATCTAATACGTATTGTTCACATTTCCCCAAAATCGGAGGTATGTGAATTTCCATGAATGGCTTGCACTTTTCCCCCTATACATAAAACTACATTTTTGTGAAACTAAATTGTATCCATATCTTTATCTGAAGCAAAATTCCCTGATTTTAAATTTCTTCTTAAGACCCCTTAAGCTTAAGCCTTAAATTTGAGACATTTTCTAGAATCTAAATCATTTAATAGATTTGGATCAAAATTAGAATAAGAATTCTAGATATAAAGTTTAGTAACATTATGTCTTGATTTTAATCTTCGTAAAAGGACAAAAAAATGTTGAAAAACTGCTCTGTTTTGAAAATAAATTTGACCGTTTCTGAGACGAGTATTATTCTTGTATATATATAAATATATAGTCATCCACATAAAGACTATTTTGTTGTATCACAGCTCTTCAGTGAATTAATGAATTAGACCAGCTGGTGCCTCAAGCCAGGATCGAAACTCGACCATCGAGCTGACAGTCAGCGCTTCTACCCCTGAGCTCTCACGCGACACTGGCTGAATAAATATAGAATCTATCTACCTCAAGTGAGAATCTATGTCAACAATCTTCAAATTGGTAGGCGGTACTTTTGGTCAATCGATGTAATTATGAAATTTGCTATAAAATCATTTTCAATTTAAAATTATTGCCTTTAATTTGTTTTTCACATCTTTTTTTTTTTACTTCTCTTACGTTTGTCAAAAAAAAAATGTGGAAATATCGATTCA
>OY744535.1:38512844-38540344 GCA_963556195.1 Sepiola atlantica | reverse complement strand
TTTTCTCGAACTGCTTGCCTTTCGAATTCACTCCATGACTGTACCAACATGCAACAGTTTAAAATGTAATGTGAACAAATATTTTGCTGCACAGCTCCCCACTAAGGATGCCCCTATAAATATGCTCCTCCGAATTAGAGTAGCCCATTTTGTCTCTGTGAAAATTTGACTGGTCTGCAGTGAATAAAAGTAAATAAAAATATATAAAAAGGGTTAATGAGATGGATTTTCTAGTTGAATGATGAAGAATATTATAAGAGTATTTAAAATGATGAACGAAATGGCAAAAAATTGATTACTTTTATGACAAGTATTTGTTGATATGCCGTAAACCAAAACAAACTAATCGAATCATCCTATAGTCAATCTAAACATTGTATTCAAAGAAAGAAAGAGCCACTCTATTTCTCATTCGACGCTCTTTCTGCAAATTCACTCCAGAAATATTTCTCCCACTTTATGTCCCCCTCGTCAGACAACTGTTAGAGTATGGTGTCCAGGCCTTTGCTCCATATCAAATACGTGATATCCAGCATCTGGAGAGAGTTAAAAGACTGGCTACTCGAATGGTACAGGGTCTATTGGATATGTCCTATGAAAGCCGACTCAAGAAACTTAACCTTTTCTCCCTTGAGCGCCGGCAATTACTCGGTGATATTGTTTAGCATACAATCTTCTCAATGGTCATTACGATATAGCTAAATACCTCTTATTTCATCCTGCACCAAAAAGCGGTCTACGCGGACACAGCAAGAAATTGTTTCACCGCCGATTTCGATTGAACCGGTGGAGGACCGCTTTCTCAATCAGAGTCCCTGGATCTTGGAATAGACTTCTAAGACAGGTAATAAATGCGTCAAAAACGCAGCAATTGAGGATGAATTAGGACAGGCGCTGCTTACTGTATCCTCTTCTGTGTAAATCTGTACCCTTTCCCTACATGGCAACTGAAACATGCTTGTTTTAGTTTTGCTAAATTAAATGAATTGAAGTGAATTGAAACTGCTTTAGTAGATCCAGTATAAAGATGAACAAAATATGGGTAAACTTAATGCTTAATAAAATGAGGGGCAGATAATCGTAGGATTCAAAATAATTACTTAATGCTTAATAAAAGAAGGGGCAGATAATCGTAGGATTCAAAATAATAACTTAATGCTTAATAAAAGAAGGGGCAGATAATCGTAGGATTCAAAATAATAACTTAATGCTTAATAAAATGAGGGGCAGATAATCGTAGGATTCAAAATAATAACTTAATGCTTAATAAAAGAAGGGGCAGATAATCGTAGGATTCAAAATAATAACTTAATGCTTAATAAAAGAAGGGGCAGATAATCGTAGGATTCAAAATAATAACTTAATGCTTAATAAAAGAAGGGGCAGATAATCGTAGGATTCAAAATAATAACTTAATGCTTAATAAAAGAAGGGGCAGATAATCGTAGGATTCAAAATAATAACGGTAATCACATACACGACTACTTATCAGCAATATAGGTGAATAGTGTAGTATCTGTTCTGATACTACACTTCATCTTTTTTGTTATCGGCCAGTGAAGGAGAAATTCTTCTAGACTGTGCCAGTTTTTATTTTTGTTCCTGTTACACCGGCCGTTCTAACAGAAGAGAAACTACACCGGTTCTCACTATAAATAGTGCGAGTAGACAATCACCAGGGAGTAAAAAGGACAGTATTGTAACTGTCTAACCGAGTGCCAGTCAGTTTCCTTATCTTTGTACCTTTTATGTTAATACACTTGTTATCTTAACCCAACCTCGACTTGAATTCTTCTTTTTACTGTTGGACTACTTCACAACAGTTCCAAGGTAAACTTCCCCCATTTTTGGGGAGCTTAATTTCCCCCACATTAAAAACCGAACTTTGTGTCTAACCCTGCCATCGGTGCGAGGCAAGTAAATAGGAACACATGCAATATGAGTATTTGCCTTTTCTTACTAAGGAGTCATCACTTATAAAGACAATTTTTTTTTGGGGGGGGGGGATGAATTAGTAGCTAAGATAGTATGAGTATGTTTCTCCAGTGATTCTTTTACTCTCCCGTGTAAGCAAAGATACCACCCGTCTGTCTGATTGATAAATATTTGAAACGATGATGATTGCGAATTGCGGCCCACTACGACGATGACAACGACGAGCGGCTTGTGGCAGTAAATGGTGGAGATCGGTCAGCCGGGACAAGCAGAGGGCTGATACTCGAAGGTAAGCAGACATGCAACATCTCTGATAAGGAGTATAGATTCGGACGATTAAAAACGTAACACACCTAGGTGCACCCGTAGGTGCACATACATGTAGGTGCACATGTAAGTTCACCTATATGTGCATATATATATATATATATATATATATAGGTGCACATGTAAGTGCACACGTAGGTGCAAATACATGCACATTGTTTTATTATCCCTGGATGTACATGGTGCAACTGTTTATCCACAGTTGCTTATACACGCACATGCGCATACTTATATACATACATATACTCACACACATGCATATACTTATATATATATATATATATATCTGTATACATAGACACGTGTAAACCCACCCACCTTATCGGAAGAAATAAAACACAACACAGAAATTCGCTCACACAGGAGAATAATAATCGGCACACACACACACAAAAGCAACAAAAACGCGTGAACACATACTCTACTGAGGTTTTGTAGTTATATGAAACTACACTTATGGCACGTAAGCTACACGGACACGTTTGGGTTCCACTCGTAAGACCTTATAATTCGAAAGACATATTACCTGATCAGCTATTACAAAAGAAACACAAAAATTCGGTGTAGCGTACTTGACATAAGTATATTTTCATATAACTATTTATGTATTGAACATTTTAAAAGTCAGCGAATCACATAAGGCTAAATGGTTAATGTTAGGGACTGACAACCTGGATGTGCCAAGTTCGAATCCAGTTCGTTCCACAGGAACACTTTCACTTGGGATGTAAACAACCTACCGGGCGTCCTCCTCACTCCGTAAGTACCAGATAGATTTCTATAAATAATTCTAGCTAGAAAGATATCGGGGAAACCAATGCCAACAATAGAATCATCTGATCGATACGAAATGAATGAATGAAATCAATCACATGTTTTTATTAGTGTACGAACAGATAACCTCCAAAAATTCCCGTAGGTTTTTAATCGCATATAGATTGACATATTGACTTGCTACATGTAAAAGATTGTTCGTACCTTTGACATCATACTTGCTACATGTAAAAGAGTGTTCGTACCGTTGACATAATGACTTGCTACATGTAAAAAAGTGTCCCTACCTTTGACATAATGACTTGCTACATGTAAAAAAGTGTCCCAACTTTTGTCATATAGACTTGCTACATGTAAAAAATTGTCCCAACTTTTGTCATATGGACTTCCTACATGTAAAAAAGTGTCCCAACTTTTGTCATATGGACTTGCTACATGTAAAAATTGTCCCAACTGTTGATATATTGACTTGCTACATCTAAAAAATTGCCCCTACCTTTGCATATTGACTTGTTACATGTAAAAAATTGTCCCTACCCTTGACATATTGACTTGCTACATGTAAAAAAGTTACCCTACCTTTGACATATTGACTTGCTACATGTAAAAATTGTCCCAACTGTTGATATATTGACTTGCTACATCTAAAAAATTGCCCCTACCTTTGCATATTGACTTGTTACATGTAAAAAATTGTCCCTACCCTTGACATATTTACTTGCTACATGTAAAAAAGTTACCCTAACTTTGCCATATTGACTTGTTACATGTAAAAACGTGTCTCTACATTTGATATATTGACTTGCTACATGTAAAGAACCTGTCTCTACCTTTGATATATTGATTTGCTACCTGTAAAAATTGTCCCAACTTCTGACATATTGACTTGCTACATGTAAGAAATTGTCCATACCTTTTACATATTGACTTGCTACATGTAAAAAATTGTCCCTACCTTTGTAAATAAAAATAAAAAATAAAACAAAAGGGATTTCTTGTTGTATAATCGAATATAATATATAATTCCCTTTTCATACATGAGAGGGAACATATACATTGAGATTAAACTAAGATAACACGTCGTCTTGTCTGTTCATGGATGTCTAAGGAACACGCAAACTCCACGATTATTATATTGAATCCAATTCAAATTATTTGGCAAAAAATAAAACAAGAATGCTTCAGTTGCCATGTAGGGAAAAGATGGTAGAAATTTACACAGAAGAGGATACAGTAGCCTAGCACCTGTCCAAATTAACCTTGAATTGTTGCGTTGTTTGCGAATCTATTTCCTCTCTTTGGAATCTATTCCAAGATTCAGGGATCCTGATTGAGAAAGTGACCCCCCTCCGGTTCAATTGACATCAGCGGTGAAATAATTCATTGTAGTGTCCACGTAGACCTCTTTCCTGTGCAAGAGTGACTAATAAGACCTGAGGTATATCCCAATGACCACCGAAGAGATTGTAGGCCAAAAATAGATCACCACGTAATCGTCGACGCTGAAGGGAGAAATTTTAGCTAGGAAGTAAGTGTAGTATCTGTTCCGATGGATACTGCACCCTATAGACCGGTGTCCTCTTATCCTTCGGGGCTTGATTCCACCTGTCTGTGGGTTTGTCCTGTGCAGTTCTATGATGTCCACCCTCCCAGGCTTTGCCTCCCCTCTTTGGGGAGGAAAAAGTTTATTGCTTACTGCCTGAGGCGCCCCTACCGGGGAATGCCGACGGGGCTGCCCAGGCAATTTTTAATGGCCAGAGTGCTCACTTCTCGGGCGCTGGCTTCCCACTTTCCCGACCCTATCTTGGGTCACATCTTACCTTGTCGGAGTAAGATAAAACTGGCCTTGTGCCTAACTCCTGGAGAGGAGTAAATACATCAAGGGAGAAAAGGTTAATTTGATTGAGTCGGCTTTCATAGGGCCGATCCGATATATAATTCTCTTTCAGACATAGAGAGCAAATATAGAGTGAGCTAATGTACGGTTTGTATGTCGTCATCTTTGCTTCATTATACACTCCACAGCGCATATCCAGTGTTACAGTGCATGTCCATTGTTTCTCGAGACAGAAAGGTGACATTAAAGAAGAAGAGCTATCTGAAACGTATTTTCCATCTTTATTTCCTGACCGATTTCCTTTACTGATCGATGAAGAAACCGGAACATTCTCTGCGAGTGAAACAAATAGAAATTCTATTTCTTTTTTTGTAACATGATTCCAGTGCGGATCATTCTTACACCTGACAACTTCTACGGTTTGTTTCCCTTTACCCCCATTCATACCGCGCACATTTGCTTTCCTTTTTTGGAGGTGTACCGCCGCCAAACCTTTTCAGGTTTCGGTTTTCTGTTTTAATCAGGACTCGTGCAGCTTTGATTCCACACGTGACTCTTTTAATATCGTCACGTGTATCAATGTTTGGTTCTGAGCCCCGATCAATACGATCTAAACACTAAGCAGTCTGACTTGCGTGATTGGTGCAATGGATACCTCTAGGGAAGATGCCATCGCCTCTGTCGAATTGCAATCCCACCGGGTATATTATGCTTAATTACGCACGCATATCATTGGAAAAGGTGTTATCACATAATATCCCCTGATCTGGGTAATGTAAAACTCCTACGCTATGAACCCCATAGTCAATGAACTTCCGACGCTATGAACTCCATAGTCTATGAACTTCCTACGCTATGAACTCCATAGTCTATGAATTTCCTACGCTATGAACTCCATAGTCTATGAACTTCCTACGCTATGAACTCCATAGTCTATGAACTTCCTACGCTATGAACTCCATAGTCTATGAACTTCCTACGCTATGAACTCCATAGTCTATGAACTTCCTACGCTATGAACTCCATAGTCTATGAACTTCCTACGCTATGAACTCCATAGTCTATGAACTTCCTACGCTATGAACTCCATAGTCTATGAACTTCCTACGCTATGAACTCCATAGTCTATGAACTTCCTACGCTATGAACACAATTAAATATGAACTTCCTACGCCATAAACATAGCTTAGTAATAAAAAAAGCAAATTATAAACTTAATTGATTTATTTCTATAAATTAATATATTTAAAGATATTTTTGTCGATATACCCACGAACGAAAGAAATACAGAATCACTTGTTTGGTTTGGTTGTTTTGTTTTACGGCATATCAACACTTTTCGGGTTATTTAATTCCGAATCTGGTAATTTTGGTAATCTTTTTATACTTCAAGTTATTTATATGTTCAAGTATTTATTCATGCTTTTTTGTTTGGTTGTTTTGTTTTACGGCATATACACCCTTTTCTGGGTTATTTCATACCGAATCCGGTCATTTTTGTATAGGTTTATATTCTTCAAGTTCTTTTTATTTTCAAATATTTATTCATGGTGTTTGGGTTGGTTGTTTAGTAGAGGAAACTCGTTTTTGTTTTTGGCTTTGCAGAACATGATTGAGTTTTGCAAAGAGAAAGAACAAACAATAACATTAATGTTTTGTGCATTTTTAGGTTCACTGGATTCGAGATAAAATCTAATAAAGTTATGTTTAGATATCTGCGAGACAATTTAATTTTTTGTCATTTGCGGGTGTGCGGCTTCAGTATGTTCCTTGTGAGTTTCTCTGTAATCATCACTACGTGTCTGATGTAAACACCAATTGATGACGATTATTTATAGATATTTTACAATCCATAAACATAGGATTTTTGGATATGTGTAACGTTTTCCTATTTCGGTATATTTCAGGTGTGCGGACAAAAGCCCACCAGACAAAAGCCCATCGGACAAAAGCCCACCAAAATAAGTCAAACACGAACAAAAGCCCACCAACATAAAAATAAATTATTTTTTAAAAATTAAAAAAAAAAAATTTATATTTTGTTTTACAATTATCAATAACTCTTTTTATGATGCAATCTTTAAAAGAATTTACAAAGTACCGGAAAAATGTTAAAAAATGAAATATAAAAAATTTTGTCAAGAAAAGAAAATTACAGACAAAGACTTATTGATAATTGTAAAAATAATAAATATCAACATATTTTAAAAAGATTTTTAATAATTAATTTATTTTTACGTTTGTGGGCTTTTGTCCGGGTTTGACTTATTTTGGTGGGCTTTTGTCCGGTGGGCTTTTGTCCATTGGGCTTTTGTCCTACCGCCTATTTTCAAACCATCTAAAAAACATGTTAATCTAAATAGCTATTAATGAGACATTTTAGTAAATAAAATATAAACAATTGGGTAATCGGTTATCACATAATATTCCTAGATCTTGGTAACATAGTAATTTGTATAAATTTGGGAAAGTTCATTTTTTTTTATTTTTAAGCATTTTTAGAATTTTAAACATAAAGAAAGAGGCAAAATGCCTTCAAAAACATGTTTTATATTCAGATATTTTTATTAAAATCAAAATAAAAAATCAAAAC
Organism: Sepiola atlantica; assembly: GCA_963556195.1. Taxonomy (NCBI): domain Eukaryota; kingdom Metazoa; phylum Mollusca; class Cephalopoda; order Sepiida; family Sepiolidae; genus Sepiola; species Sepiola atlantica. The sequence continues at coordinate 38,532,878 of OY744535.1, read as the reverse complement.
AATATTTTTTTTTCTTCTTCATCTTGACTTTTTATCTAAATATTTCGCTTGATATAACAAGCCTCGGCAAAGCTTTAGACAAATAAAAGGTATTAACCTTTTTTTTTCGTAAAAATCCGTCCTGGTCTTCTAGAAGTCATGTCCGACGTTGTTTGAACTTAACGGTGCAAATGTCTCTTTTAAATTGAACTTAAATCGCGCATGGTCGCTGGTAGGTATACATTTGGGAAAGTTCATTTTTTAAGCATCTTTAGAATTTTAAATATAAAGAAAGAGGCAAAATGCCTTCAAAAACATGTGTTTGATGCAGATATTTTTTTATTATAATCAAAATAAAAAATCAAAACAATATTTTATTTTTTTCTTCATCTTGACTTTTTTATCTAATATTTCGCTCGATATAACAAGTCTCGTCAGAGCTTTTAACAAATACAAAGTATTAACCATATTTTTTTTTCGTAATAATCCGAAAATTTGTGTTTAACTCTTAACATCCGATACGGCACGAAACCGTATAGACCGGAAGCGATTTTTTTTATTCGTAACCCGCCCGACATTGTATGCAATGATAACCCTTTGTTTAGATCTATTATAATATATGTTTTGAAAATAAAAAAACTTTAATCAGTCTTGCTACACATATATCCGGGCACCGGTACTTATTTCAGTATATCATCGTTTTAAAAATGGCTATAAGAGTTTTTATTTGAGTTATTCCGAAAACGAAAATCTACAAAAATGCCAATGAAGTCATTTTTTTTATATACTCATAAGGCTATTTTCATTCATTTTTTCATATTTTCATTTTTTTTCGGTTCCAAAAGTGTTGTTTTACTATCTCGCACACTGAAAATGTATCATATAGCAAATTTCGTCAACATTTGTCAACATCATATTTTGGCAATTTTAGACCCCCCCCCCAAGTGTTGGCTATAATTATCAATTCATGATCAATAGGTGGATTATTAAAAGAACCACTGATTACATTTTCTGTTTTTTTGCCATATGCGGACATTTTTAAGTACCGCCTGTGAGCCCTGGGCTAACCAACTCGTTTACTCCTGAATGTCCGTAATTGAAACATGCAAAGAATCATCGATTACGAAAGTTTAATCGATCTGTGATGTACTTTAATGAATGATACATTTCTTACTTACCCCAAACAAGGCATATTGACCCTGAGATGTAAGGGGCTACTGTGAATTAGGGGCCAGATTTGTAGGGTTATTCTAAGTAGGGAGTTGTGCAGCGAGTACATTGTTCACATTACATTTACATTTCTTCATGTTGGTACAGTCAGGAAAACAGGGAGCAGGGAGAGAATTCAAAAAGGCAAGCAGTTCGAATAAAGAAGCTATTAGAGTATTGATTTACTCCTCTCCAGGAGTTAGGCACAAGGCCAGTTTTTATCTTACTCCCACAAGTAAGATGTGACCCAAGGTCGGGTCGGGAAAGTGGGGTTTAAAAATTGCCTGGACAGCCCCGTCTTTCCGGCATCTGGGGACCTACACAGTAAAGGGATGGTATTTTGTTGAGTGTCGGCTTGGTAGGGGGTATATACGTCGAGGAGACCACAAGTTTGTTGGAGCATATTCCATTGGAGTATTAGTAAAACAAGCACAGAGATGCAGAATTGCGGCGATTGACATTTTACAAATATCAGCTAATTAGTATATGGTCACACTCGCACAAATGTCACACATATAATCTTTATACAATTCATAATTCATTTTTTGTCATACAACTATATTTGGTATAAATAAACTTCAGTCTATACCTGACTTGTCCATCAAGTTTCAGTCATGAATATCCAACAGTCTTTGTTTTATCGCCACACAATGATACACAGTGACAATTTGGTGATCTTCTCATTAATAAACGGTATGATCCCGAATGGACTTCACATAAACCTGACCATAGTCTCTCTCTGTGGAGTTATCTCAATGATAATGTCTATTAAAATAATCTCCATGCTATTCTTAAACTGAAGACCGCAATCACACCCCAAATCAGAGCAGTGTCAAGAGACGGGGTGTATCAGAGTTATTGACAATTTTGTACGTCGTATCCATGTGAGTTTATTATTGAACCTCGACAAAACAAAGACTGTTGGACATTTCCGGTTGAAACTTGGCGAACAAGTCAGACACTTTTTTTTAAAAACATAGTTCACCCCAAACAAGGCAGGCCGCCATGTAGACGTAAAAGGCTACTGAGAAAAACAGGGAGAAGGTTTAGAGGAGGGGTCAACCTAAATTGGGATCTGCGCAGCGAGATGTCTGTTTACATTAGTTTTAAATTTCTGCATGTCAGTATCGTCGGGGAAACAGGAGGAGGGATGGAGTTCCAGAAGCCAGCAGCACCGGAAAATAAGCTATTGGAGTAGAAAGCTCACCGGCATCTGGGGACCTCCACAGTGAATGGATGGGATTTAGCTGATTGTCGAGTTGGTCTACTGAATTTACGTCGAGGGGGCACCAGAGTAGCCAATTCATCGGAGCATAATCCATTGGAGTATTTGTAAAACAAGCACAAGGATGCTACATTGCGGCGATGGGACAGGGACTGGAGCTTGGTTGACAGTGAGGGACCTATTAGACACAAACTGAAATTTATATGTTTGGATTGCAGAAAGGATTATGGATTTTATTTACGATTCCATAAGTGACAGTTTTGGTCACTCTGTATATATAATAACTTGTGAACGAACAGGCAACGAGTTTCTATTTACTTGCCTTCCCACGAGCGCAGAGTTAGACATAAGCTCGGCTTTTTACGTTGGCAATATCTAGATCTCCAAAATTACAGTCTGGATTGGAACAAAAAATTAAAATTGGCCCAGTCTAGTAGGATATCTCCTTCACTGACCGAGGACAGACAAAATTAAGTATAGTATCAGTGTTGGATAATGGCCCTATGGGAATGGACGTATCTGTTGGGAATCGTTGGTTTGACTTGCGCGAATTAACGCGGGTGCAGTCGAGTGCAGATTAGGGCCAGTTCTTACAGTCAGAGCTAACAGACGTGACAAGGTTACCGTGTGACGAGACCCCAGATCAAGGGTCAGTCTGCACCTGTGAGAGGCTCTGTGACGTCGCGGGCCTTGCGTGGGAAAGAGAGTATCCGTGACGTCACTCGTTCTCGTGAGAAGCGATTTTTTTGTCAGTCTGATTCGGAAGGCGAACTGAGAGGACGTGCGATTCACGATGTAACACTAAGGGAAATATTTCCCTTAAGGGAAGACAAGCGCGAGAAATCCTTTCCCCCTCTCTATGAATGGTTAAGAAAACATTTTAACTAACTACGATAAAGTAGGATTTTCTCTCCCCCTCTCTCTCTCGACGTGGTGAGTGACTCCCAGTTGAAATAACAACTCTTGTAATAAAATGAAGTACATCTAAAAGAAAAGTTTATCTTCGCAGTGCGTCATGGCTTTTGTTGCAGACAACGGACGGCGTGGTTCACGGCAGAGAAGAAAGAATTCATCCACCAGACGACCGACCGCCTTCTACAAGCGAGGGAGAAATCTAAGGTATGCAACATAAGAACAGATACTGCACTTTGCTAACAGTGCCAAGACGTGAACAGACTACAAGTTGTCGAGTATTTATATAAATGTGTATTATATCTTGATATCTAGATGAAATGATAGTTATGTCTAAATAAGATTTCTGGCGATTGTATAGAATTTTCAACATAGAAAAAATGGGATGAAAAAAACAAAAAAATAGTAAACAAATAAGTGTTACCAAAAGCAAAGAAAATTACTTTTCTACTTACTTGCTTATTTTTGTGTGTGTTTAAAGCGCTTTTATTTACATATTATATCGATGACTTCGGAGCCTTGTAACCCGATGTATTCAAGATGACGCCGGGTTTTACTCGATGTGAACCTTGATGTCTTAGAACAAGTCTAAAATTGAAAATGAAACAACAATAAAGCTAATAACTGTTACCAATCGATTAAAAAAATTATTTTTAACCGATTTCTATATTTTTATTAGATGTATTTTTGTTTAATTTTCGATTTTAGAGTTGTCCTACGACATCGAAGATTCACGTCGAGTAAAATCCAGCGCCATTTTGAATACACTACGTTTACAAGGCTCCGAAGTCATCGACAAAATATGTAAATAAAAGCGCTTTTAAATGCTTTAAAACAAAAAAAAATAGACAGGCGAGTAGAAAAGTAATTCTTCTTGCCTTTGGTAACAGTTATTTGTTGATTATTTGTTTTATTTCCCCTCTTTTTTATTCTCTTGGAAATTCTACACAATCGCCAGATTTTTAAATAAATTCACCTTGTTGGGTTCGTATTGTTGGGATATTTTCCCGATTTGTCTCGTTGAGATTCTGTTGTAGGAATGTCGCCATGGAGTATTCCATGCTACTCGAGGAAATAAAAAAAATGTTTCAGATGAAAACGAAAAAAAATGGTTTCATTACGGCATAGGCAATTGAATCGTTTCAAAGCGATATGATAAAATAAACTTTCTTCTTTTTTTCTGCTACCGTAGAATCAACTGGAAGTTTTGGAACGTGACAATGTCCGCATTTCCCTCTTAAATGCTACGCAAAGAAACGGCCATGAAACCGGACTGGGATGTTATTCCGAATGCAGTATTTGCACGACCTGTCACTTGCAGACTACTGCGCGTTTCTGCTCTTTTCAACATTCTTAGGCCCAATGTGCATTTCGCAAATATTCCAGAAATGGAAAACCTCTTTGAATAATTCATCAACTTGAATACAGAATACTTCTGTCAACATCGAAGACATATTTTACCTGAAAATATATAGAAATTAAAAAAAAAACGAATTGACGTATTATCACCTAGCAATAATAATAATAATAATAATAATAATAATAATAATAATAATAATAATAATAATAATAATAATAATAATAAATATATACATGTATATATATATATATATATATATATATACATTTAAGTTAAAATATGTTTATAAAATGAACATAGAAGCAATATTTGTAAACCGGTTCAATATAAAGTAGAACATTATAAATATACATTATATAAACATTTAAAATGGCCTACATAAATGCAATTACGTTTCAGTTCTACTTGTACTTCGTCGGGTCAAAAGATGGTAATTGTTTTCATTATTATCTTTTGACACCGACGAGGTCCAAGTAGTACTAAAACATAATTACATTTATGTAGGCTATTTTAAATGTGTGTATATATATATATATATATATATATATATATAAGTATATAAAAAAATAATGTGAAAAAAAGTTTATATTGTGTTATAACTTTTTATTATTTATTTTTTTAATTTATTTATTTTGTGACGTGTAGGAATATAAATTGTTCTGTAAAGAAAAATAGTTTTTTCTTGTTGATGGTATAGAGAACAAAATTTTCGACTGATCCTTCAGTCTTCGTCGGTGTTTGGGGTTTGCGTGTGTACGGTGGGGGGTTTTCCCAGGCAATATAAACTTTTTTTCATATTATTTTTTTATATACATACTTTACATACTTATATACACTAAAAGGAATATACGTGGATACAAAATGCAATTCGGACTATATATATATATATATATATATATATATATATATATATATATATATTACTGTTTAAACAGTTTGGACCATTTAAACTTGATACAACTCTCTATCCATTGTTCGAATCGTATTTGATCTGTTTCGGGAGTTATATTGAAACATATTTTTCCTATAATGTTTAAAAAATATTTTGTTTACTTTCGCATTTTCAAGATATTTACCTTTAATAATTAATTAATATTCAATTGTTATTGGTCAGACCTTCTGACAATAAGAGTGTTATCTTTGAAAAGTCATGGCTTAAAGGTTATTTTGTATTTGTTGTTAAAAAAACTATGCAAATGTTATCTATGTCATACCTTTATTATCCGTATATATACCAATATTAATTTAAGTAAATATTAAATTATTCTTACCTACATACGCCAGCGTTTCAAGCTTTCGCTCTCATCAGTGCAGGAAATGATAATCTAAGACAATCGCAAGATTCGAACCCGGTTGCATAATCACTCGAGACTCCGCAAGCAAGCGATACAAACAAACGGCCACGAGACATTACCACGACAAAAAAGGGAATTTAAGTTCTATTTATGTGAAGGAGGCACATACAGAAAGGCTGTCTAGAGTGTTTGATGAACGTTGTCGAAACATGCCATATATCTACGCGACAGTCTATTTTTAAGTTCCCTGAACAGGGCTCACCTTGACTCTTTTAAAGGGGCTAAAGCAATATTAATTTAATTAAATATTAAATTATTTTTACCTACATACTCCGGCGTTTCAAACTTTCGTTCTCATCAGTGTAGGGATTGATAATCTCCGACAGTCGACAGATTCAAACCCGGTTACAGAATCACTATAGACCCCGCAAAAATATATAAATATAGATATAGATATATAATACGGTGAGTATGATTACGGTCTGTGGAAATTAGGTTTTACAGTGCTTATGCTATTGAGTTATTATTGACATTCGGGTTTCTTCCCGGTTATCCTGAACTAGTTGTTTCCACTTGATTTAAACGATTCCGTTTCAGGTAATTGTAGATAGTGCAACCATAGATTCAATATAGGTACCATTACTGGTTAGTATCAATGGTGTATCTAGACCAAAGTGTGTGTATATATATATATATATACAGGGTGGGCCAAAATAAGGGTCCTATCTTTAAATTTGAATAACTTGAATTTGAATAACTTCCACAAAATAAAAGTTAAACTCACCAAACTTTATGTGTGTGTAGACTGACCCTTCCGAGATTTTTTGAAATAAACAAAACAAATTTTAGCTGAAAAACACTTCTTAAAACTTACAAAAACTAAAGTATTGTTTTTTACACTGTTTTGAGTTTTTTAAGCAAAAATAATGTTTTCTAAATGAGGGTACGTTCCTTAGGGCTAATACGGCTCATGCTTGCTTCGGAAGGGGTCCTTTACTTATTCTAAAGAAAAAAAAAAAAAAAATCAATAAATAAAAAAGTTATGAATTTTTAAAAATAGGACCCTTATTTTTGCCCACCCTGTATATATATATATATATATATATATATATATATATATATATATATATATATGAAGGCCTAAATGTGGACTATATTTAGTTTCATTTAGTTTTATGCAAAGGGCGTGAAATGGTATGAAAGATTTTCGTAAAAATTCAGATATCTCCAATTTTTATAATAATGTAACAAAAGGAATGATACTTCAATTAAGACATATTCTCCACATTTCCGGTTTCTTTTTAGTATTTTTAAGGGTTCTTAGGAGGCATAGATTATTCTTAGACACCCCCCCATTTGAAAATTGAACTATACCTTGTTTGTAGAGTCATTATTATTCTTCAAGTACACACACACACACACACACACACACACACACATATATATATATATATATATATATATATATATATATATATATGCTTGTGAATATTTTTCTACATTATATATACTAGCAAATATATGCTCCCTCAGGTCGCATATATTTGCTAGGCTGCCGCGTCAGAAATGACGCTAGTATGTAATTTGGGTAGAGCTTTTTATCACTACAATTAATTTAAATAATATATTGCACATGATAAATAACAACATTAATAAACAGAAAAATTAAGTTTGCATTGTCATCGTATGCTCGCTTTTCGTTCCACCCAATCGTTTTGCGCCAAACCCACGTAAGAATTTACAAAATAATGAATAATAATAGTTTTAGTATTTTAAAAAGAAAAAAGAAAAGTGTACCTAAAATAAAATAAACAAGAAAAAAATACAGCGAATACGATTCTAAAAACAGTTATTTACTTGCCCAGTAAAAGGTGTCCCCCCCCCCAAGTTATCGTCTGCTCGCTTTTCTTTACACTCAATCGTTTTGCGCCAAATCCACGTCAGAATATAATAACCAATATTTTGTCTTTCAAATGGGTAAAAAGGTGTATCTAAATTAAAATCAACAAGTAAAAAAAACAAAATACAGCGAACACTATTCTAAAATCAGTTATGTAGTTTTCCAGTACAATGTGTTGTTTTTTTTGTTGACAAAAAAAATCTAAATTCAGTATAATGTGTGTGTGTGTTTTAAATAGTAACTTTTAAATCATTCAATAAATTTGTTAAAATCAGCAATTTAAAAAACTAAATACAGCGAACACTAATTTTCAAATCGGAAAAAAGGTGTGTCTGAAAATTATCAATAAAAAAATCGGTACTCTTTTACTGCAGGACCCGCGATAACTTTCGAAAAAAATAAGTTTAGCTAAACTAAATTCTTTATAATGTGTGTGTTTATTAATTATTATTTTAATTAAACAATTTGATTCAGTACATTTGTGTTTTAAAACATAATGGCTAATAAGATTAAGAAAATAAGCAAACTCAGAACGTTTTAATGAAATAAATCAGTAAAGTATTAACGCGACCGTTCAGAGGGAGGTACGCTGTTTAATCAGTTGGACGTAGATGAAATAACTATGTAACTCATTTTATAAATAAAAAATAAAAGAAATAATTATAATTTATAAGTAAGATTATTAGCGAGCAAAATAGCGTAAATACATGTGGAAATTTGAAGCGAAAAATCATGAGTGTATATTTGCGAATACTAATTTATTACAAGTTCAAAAGCAATTAATTATGTGAATTGGGAAATGCGCATAGTGTTTATGTCGGTTTTTTTAATAGTATATAATGAAGCTGGCGGACTTAATAAATAGTCATAGTACTCTGATGGAGTTTCGGCTTCAGACAGACAGATACATAAACTCCATTATTAATAGATATATTATAGTTGCATTCCAATGACCATAGAAACAATCAATCCATAACCATAACTTTCACCTGTCCTTTCAACTTCTTAATTTTCATATATCACTGAACAATCCTAACTATAACTTTCATCTGTTCTTTCACTTTATTTATTTTCATATATAGTTAGGTATGTGTATATGTTTATATGTTTGTATATACAAGATTCACTCCTAAACTAATTAACTGATCATTATTAACATTGAAACAAAGCTGCTACGCGTAAGGGTGGGTAATGTGCGTTATATGTAGTTCAATTTATTTTTATGCAAAGGGAGGGGAATGGAGGGAGATGATTTTCGTGAAATTTCATTTACCTACGATATTTGGGCAATATTAATCCATAAATATTCTTCAAATTTAAGTTTATTTCACGCATTTTAAAAGATTTTTATTCGGCATGATATGGAAATAACCCTTCTATATCAAAATTCAAATATTTCAGATTTGCATTAAATTTAATCAATAGCCATTAGACGCCAAAGGGATATATATTCTGTGCAACACGGTGAGTAACATGGGCTATTTATTTATTTTGTCAAATTTACATTTAGGGTTACATATATATAAAGTTAGGTATGAGTGTATATTTATCGATATATTTCGTTGCACAGGATAACATCCTAAATTAATGAACAGATCATTATGGATTTTGGAATATATTCTCGACAACACCGTGAGTTCAAGGCAGATTATTATTTTTGTAAACTTTGCCATTTAGAAGGGAGGCCGCCACATAACCCCCCTCCAGAATTCTTTTATAATAAGCGTGATAGAAAAAATGTTATAGAGAAAAGAATTGCTCTACATCAAATTTTGAGTTATATCAAGTAATACATTTTTAAAAAGGATTGGTGCGTGCGCAAAAGCGTCAATAATATGTCTGTGTTGGTAAAGTCCTAAACTATTGAATTCATCAATGATAGAATATGTATTATTGGCGACTGTGAAAGTCACGTGGGCACATTTCTTTGTTTGTAAACTTTACCATACAAGGGTTTGCCACAGATACCCTACCATATCCCACAAACAAAGTAAAAAAAACATTAAAATGTCAAACTAATGCTATATGTATTGCTTATGCTCACCATGGGACAGGTATTTTACTCGTATATACATACATATATATATATATATATATATATATATATATATATATATATATATTTAGGCAAACATTATTAAATAACACGGAGTGGTTTTGTTTGATGCGACTTTTTTTTTTCAATTTTCCGAATTGTCCATATAATGTTTCGGTCAAATTGATGTAAATATGATTCATGGGTTTCTTGTTCCATTCTTTTTTTCTTTTTTGCAAGTACTTTCGATTTGAATCGTCAAATCATCTTCAGGCGGTATTAGTTTTAGTGCCTTTACTAATTATGACTTTACTGTTGTGCTCATTTTTGAATTATGACGGCAAGTAGTTTATAACTTGAAAAAGCGTCTGTAAAGTTGAAATGTACATGAGAGCGTGTGGCGTTCTACACATATGAGAGATTTAAAAGTTTGACTGTTTAAACCGTTAAGAAATTGATGACGTTAAAGAAAGTGCATACAATTCAAACGCATAACTCCCTAATGGCTAAGAATTTGATAATGTTAATTATTATGCTAGACACTTTAAAATGTTGCGACTAGTTTCATAATTGACATTATTAATTGTGGGATGTTTAGTTTTTATGTAGAGGGCTTCGAGTATTTTTAATTTTTTGATATTGGTATCGCGGTGTATTATTTTGGTATTGTTTACAAGGATGTTTCAATTATGTTTTTTTAGGTGTTGGCATATAGAGCTAGTGTCGGAGAGATGTAGGGTGAGTCTTCGGGATAGTGTTGTGGAAGTGAAACCTATGTAAGAATTAGTTGTTTTTATTGTTGTCGGAGATACATTCTCCCATAGGGCATTGGAACTGATATATTACATTGGTTCTTCCTAATGTATTTTGGGTTTGAGAAGTGTTATTTTTAACAACATAGTTTGATGTTTTCATTTTTTTATAATAAATGATAAATCGTATTTTATCATCAGAATTGGTGGGGGATATATAGCGATGTATTATATTTTTAAGAGCGTTTTCATCCAATTTGTAAAGACACTAAAACTGATACCGCCTGAAGATGATTTGACGATTCAAATCGAAAGTACTTGCAAAAAAAAAAAAAAAGAATGGAAAAGGAAACCCATGGATCATATTTACATCAATTTGACCGAAACATTAGATGGACAATTCGGAAAATTGAAAAAATAAAAAAAGTCGCATCAAACAAAACCACTCCGTGTTATTTAATAATGTTTGCCTAAATGAAAATATGCTGCCTAAATATACACACAATATATATATATATATAGTAAGTTAGGAAAATATATTTATGGCAATTAAGCTACACAGAGGTTTCCGCGTTTCATCCCCGTAGAGAATCGTCATACTAAACAATTGTTTTTAGCCTGACGATTCCCTACAAGGATGGAATGCGGAAGCATCTGTGTAGCTTAACTGCAATAAATATATTTTCATAATTTACTATTTAGCTTTACTCACGCATTGAGCACTCTTCAAGTAAATACTGAAGAGCGATACATAAAATATTATATCGCCTTATAACATTTATGTAAATACATGAACTACTACTAATAATAATATTATATATATATACAGGGTGGGCAAAAATAAGAGTCCTATTTTTAAAAATTCATAACTGTTTTATTTATTGATTTTTTTTTGATTTTTTTTTTTAGAATAAGTAAAGTACCCCTTCCGAAGCAAGCATGAGCCGTATTAGCCCTAAGGAACGTACCCTCATTTAGAAAACATTATTTTTGCTTAAAAAACTCAAAACAGTGTAAAAAACAATACTTTAGTTTTTGTAAGTTTTAAGAAGTGTTTTTCGGCTAAAATTTGTTTTGTTTATTTCAAAAAATCTCGGAAGGGTCAGTCTACACACACATAAAGTTTGGTGAGTTTAACTTTTATTTTGTGGAAGTTATTCAAATTCAAGTTATTCAAATTTAAAGATAGGACCCTTATTTTGGCCCACCCTGTATATATATATATATATATATATATATATATATATATATATATATATATATATATATATATATATATATATATATATATTATCGTGTAGCAAGACATATTTATGTTCCAAGCCGAAAGTTGATAATATTTTTTAAACTAAAGAAATTTGAAAAAAAGCACAAAAAAACACAGCTGCGATTATTCATACTATTCTGATGAACGTCAGAAGTTTTACGCAGTTCGCGCTTCAAGTGTTTGAACCTGAGGTTTTGTATTCCATCGACTTTCATGAGATATTAGCACTTAAAAACTCCAGCAGCCGAACCGTTAGATCCCGTCGTCTAGCCCGAGGCAATATCTGTTTCCGGAGAACGTCTTATTGGTACTTACATAAAAAACACATGAGAATATCCATGGAAATAACGCAAGAAAACGAACTGGCTGACGAGAATTGGTTAGAGGAGTTTGTTTTGTAAGCACGTGTCAGGAGTTCGATTCTCACATTGCGACTGAGTCTTGGCGTCAAACAGTTATACCACGTCGAACCATCGGTTATGTTCGGTCACCATTTAGACATGAAAGAAGTAAATAGATACATTTATAATCACAAATAATTAAGAACGCTATCAGAGGTCCTGATGTGCCTAGGCAAGAACAGTGGAGAATGGAATCCCAAGGTTTGCAGCGATTGACTGCCGATTAATTCCCCCTTTAGATTAACCTATGACTCCTCTGGGACGCTGATGATACGAATTCTTATTTGGCCCGTGTCATACTTAAATGGTGAAATATGCTTCTTTAAACATTGACAATAACCGAAGAGTGGTCTATTTGTGTTTACAAAGAGCTTTGTATTATCACCAATAATAGCTGCCGATATCACTTACCACAGTGTTCAACCCGAGAACCGGGTCTGTGTATGTAAACAAATTTAATAAATTTCCGATATGTTGTCTATAAGAATTTGAGGAAAGTAGAAAGTTGAACTTGGGTTTACTTTCGGCTGCCTCGTTACTATCGCTTCCCTTATGTTGTCCTTTACTCCTCACATTCCATGTGCGATGTTTCTGACAAAGGGGGAATAATTGCTGTTTTCTAGGTCGGGATCTATCAATCTAGCACTTATCGTTGGATATATTTAACCTTGAAGTAGTCTTTTTTCCTGTTTTAGCTCCTTACATCAAGTTTGTTCATGCATTTACTAATTCAACGTTTGAGAAATAAAGAACTTTAATAAAATATTCGAATTTCTATGTATCTCATATAGAGATCAAGTGTTAGCAGCAGCACCTTGATTTCTGAGAACTTCGACTGAAGTAAAATGAAACAAAAAAGATAATGGTTATATAGATGTTTTTGATCAGTTTTCTTATATTGGTTATTATCATAATGTGTTGCCCATTGCCCCTCGGCCTTCTTTAGGTGTCTGGTGGAGAACTCGGGAATCTTCTTGCAATTTTGAACAAAACCATTTATATGAACCCTGCACTCAAGGTAACTCGAACACTTCGACTAACGTGCGAGTCGTCTGGGTCGTGTATCTCTGTAAAATGGCGGGTACGACCAGCCTTTTTTTGTTATGATTTGCTAGACTACTAAAGTTTGCTTATTTTAGTCAATAAAGTTGATGGTCATGTGATTCCCGCAAATATGGTTTGGTAGAAAAGCTTACTATTAATACGGGCTTATTTTATTAATTATTAATAAGAATGTTGATAATCTAGGGATGCTTACAGAGATGGAGTTCTGTTGTCATATTTGGGCTGGTTTATCTCTGTCCTATTCGAGAGATCTTTATAAGGTTCAGAACCGTATCTCTAATTTGATTGCCCCCACTCTTTCTTCTTCTCCGCGCCCTCTCTTTCACAGACGTGATCTTGCTAGTCTCAATCTTTTAATAAATACTATTATGGTATTTGTTCTTCAGAATCTATTCTCTGCTTCCTTTGTTCCAGCTCGTTCGACTCGTTAGTCCACTGGTTTCAATCAGTTCGCTGTTTTGAAACCTTATTGTATTCCGATTCCACTAGCTTCTTTCCAGGAACCGCAGGCTTGTGGAACTCTTTTCCTGCTGACTGTTTTTCTCCTACATATAACCTTGATCTTTTCAAGACTAAGGCCAATAGGTATCTCCTGTCTTTGCGATAATCATATTTTTTCTTGTTAGGTCCTTACATTAAGTGGCTTCATGCCTTGTCTCGAGCGATTTCCACAAAAAAAAATATTTTGAATGCAATACAGAAAATAAACACAGACAACTGTTTTAGTAAGAAAAAAAAACAGAAAAAGAACAGGACATAAATAAGCATTGCATCTGCTGTAATTGAGATAACCATCATTCGTTCTTGTTAACCAAGGGTTTTTACACCGCCTAATAAACCGGTATCGTCCGGGCATTCGGGTCTGGATTTACGCCGGTCTATTGGTTGTCGGTCCTGTGCAGTTCTAGGAGGTGCACCCTCCCAGGCTTTGTCTCCCCTCTTTGGGGAGGAGTAAGTTCATTGCTTACTGCCTGAAGCGCCCCTACCGGGGAATGCCGACGGGGCTGCCCAGGCAATTTTTAAACAACCAAAGTGCTCAAATTCTCGAACGCTGGTTCTTTTCAACTTTCCCCACCTTGTGTCACATCTTACCTTGTGGGAGGAAGATAAATAGAAGCTCCTTACATCACGGGTTTCATGCCTTGTCTGGAGTGATTTCCATACACGCATGCTTTGTTGGAACTCCTTAATATTAATACTTGTTTATTTTAGTTAATAATCTTGGTAGGATGGGTTCCCATTGGCTTATCTCGTTAGAAGTGCTTGTTTCTTTAATTATATGATATAAAACCTTCGCCGTAACCAAATGATGAGTCGTAATCATGTGAGACTCTGTAATTTCATCTCTCTCACTGTGTAGAATATACACATTCGTTTGTTATTTTTTTAAAATATTTTTTGGGGAAGATTTTGGGGAGTGATTTGGTTTGTAGGAATGTGTTTGCATTGATATGGTCTGCGGTCGGTAACGCAAGGACAGATACACGTGTGTGCGTACTTTATTATCTTGTGTGTTTGTGTAATAACATTATGGGCATAATCTTTTAGATTCGTGTACGAGTGAGCGTGTTGTCGGGTGGGGATCTTGTTTGGCGGTGATCGGCGGGATGTAGGTGGGAGTGGGATAGAGGGTATGAACAGCATCGCCACCCTCGCCCGTTTTGCGAAATGGTTGCAGTGTCCAAACCCACGTCACTCATTTTTTTTTTTTTGGTGTCCCTCCCTGTCATCCTTCCAAGTAACATTCCAGAATCCTTACGGTGATCACGGGGTGACGTCATCCCGGAAAGAGAACCTGATTCATTTCAGAAGGAAGCGTTGGATTTCTTAGAATCTCCTCCCCCTTCTCTATTCGTTAATTATGATGTGAGAATCCGACGTCAGAGGCGGGAGAAGAAGAAGAAGAAGAAGGAGGAGAAGGAGAAGAAGAAGAAAACAAAGAAAACAAAGAACAAGAACAAGAACAAGAAGAAGGAGAAGAAGGAGAAGGAGAAGAAGAACAAGAAGAAGGAGAAGGAGAAAAAGAAGAAGAAGAAAACAAAGAAGAAGAAGAAGGAGGAGGAGGGGAAGGAGAAGGAGAAGGAGGAGGAGGAGAAGAAGAAGAAGAAAAAAACAAAGAACAAGAACAAGAACAAGAAGAAGGAGAAGAAGAAGAAGAAGAAGGAGAAGGAGAAGAAGAAGAAGAACAACAAGAAGAAGGAGAAGGAGAAAAAGAAGAAGAAGAAAACAAAGAAGAAGAAGAAGGAGGAGGAGGGGAAGGAGAAGGAGACGGAGGAGGAGGAGGAGGAGGAGGAGAAGAAGATGAAGAAGAAGAAGAAGAAGGGTGAGGGCAAACGGGGGGGGGGAAGAGGAGGTGGATGAGGTGCGGGTAGAGGAAAAGGTGGAGAACATGTTTCCCTTCTCTCTCTCTCTCCTCCCCTCTCTCTCCCCCTCTCTCTCCCCTCTCTCTCTCTGTCTCTCTCCATTTTTTTCTAAGCCTTCTCCTTTTCTTTTCCCTTTCAATCTTTTGCCGTCGTTCTTATTCGTCCCTTCTACGTCATTCTAATTAAGATCTGACGATCCAACCTCAAACCCGAAAGAAGAAGTAGGAGGATCAAAAAGTAGTAGGAGGAAGAGATGTCCCTGCTTTTCTTTTATTTACTGCCTCTCTTTCGCTTTTTTCTTGTTTTCCTCCTTTCTATTCATTTATTCATCTCTTTCACTCTTTCTTTCTTTTCCCCTCTCTTCATTCGTCTAGCTCACTCTTTCTTCTTTTTCCCTATCTTTTATTTTGTTCCTCCCCCCCTCTCTCTCTCCCCTCTCTTTTATTTTTTCGTCTCTGTTTCACTCGTTCTTTTTTCCCTCTCTCTTATTCTTTTTCTCCCTCAATCCCTTTCTTCTCTGTCCTCTCTCTTTTCTTTTGTTCCCTCTCTCCCTCTTTCTTAGTCCCCCTCACTCTTCTTTTGTTACTATATCTCCCTTTCTTTGTGTATTCCCCCTCTCTCTCTCGTTGTGTTCCTCGCTCTTTCTCTTTCTTCTTTTTTCCTCTCTTTCAATCTTCACTTAAATGCTCTAATTGTTGGATTTCAGTTGGTTAGTTTAACGGCATATCAACCCTTTTAGTATTATTTAACGCATAAACAGAATAGCTATTCTATACAATTTATTGTATGCATTTAAGTGAAGAAAAGTTGCTATTAATAGGGGGAACATTTTGGGTTCATACCTTTTTTCAACAATGCTGTTAACGATTCATTATATACGACTAATTGAACACATGTTGCTATTTTACCCATCGCTGATATAGGAAATCTCGTGTTCATGCCTTTCCTTAAAGTATTAGTGTGTAAGTGATCTGCAAGCATCTGCGAAGTCATGTTTTCTTTTTCTTTTTTTCCTATTTTTTAATTAAGAGTTAAAAATCGAAGATGAAATAAGGAAGAAAAGAAAGAGGATAAATAGGAGGGGGAGGAGACTTGAAGAGTAGAGAAGGGGGCAGCTAGAGGAAAAGTGAGAGGCGATGTTTCCCTCCGCCTCTATTTACTTTTGTTCTTCTCTTCTTTTTTACTCAGCCTTTTCCTCTGGTTTTCCTTCCTTGCTCACCTTTGCTATCTCACAATTCGAGTCGTTTAGGTTTCGAGTTCAAACCCTGCTGAAGTAACTTAAAAAAATAATTAAACTCTTAATATATATTTAAAACGCATTGGACTCGAAATGAGATCAGTCTACATAAGTGGATTCAATAAAGGACTAATTTCCAAATGTTCGTAAAGATAACGACTCTGACAAAAGACACCTGAAGAAAGCTTAAACATTCTGAACATGAAAGCAACCAAGACTCTCATCGCGAATAATGATACACATATTCTGCTTATCTGATGTCGCTAGCTGCCAAAACTTAAAGACTTTACCGATTTAAAAATGAATTGTTCTAAAATCGATTAAGATGTCATAAATAAAAGTCTGTTGTCGTCGACTTAAAAGTGGCATTCGTTTTATTTCCTTAACGCTGAGAGATTATGTATATTTAGATTGTTGATATACGCAAATAATTAAAAGTTTGAAAGTTTCGTTTTATTTAGTTTACAATGTTCGTAGTTGACAAGTATATCTACAGGATGAAGAAGAAAGACGAGATGCTGGGTTAACAGCCGTGGCATTTCCACAGGTCATGCTTGTATAAATAATAACAACAACTCATCGCTGAACAAGGGTTGGGATCATTCTACCGCTCCAAATACGTCCTAAGATGGAGTACTGTTGCCACATCTGGAGAGGTGACGCTTGAAGCACACTTTCCTGCCTTGACCGAGTATAACACCGACTTCGAAATCTAGTGGGCGATGCCATCTTCTATTCCCTTCAGCCTTTTTCTCATAGAAGAGATGTTGCTAGTCTCTCTCTGCTCTATCGTTATTTTCATGGCAGATGCTCGACTGAGCTTCAATCTATGGTCCCCTCTCCCTGGAGAACATTCACAAAAAAACACGTCTACCTACAACCACTGCCATTAAATTCCCTTTCTCTCTGTGTGTATCTAGAACTAGGCGGAACTTCAGTGGTGAAAGTTAGGGTTAGGGTTAGGACTAGGGCTAGGGATAGGGTTAGGACTACCAGTTTGTCGAACACAATACCAAGAGGCTGCTTCCCGGTTGACTATAACATAGCCAGTTTCAAGTCCAATGTAAACAAATTCTTGTTAAGCCGTCCACTTAAATAGTCACTTTCTGGCCGGTTTCAGCCATTGTTACTAATCCCCTCGTCGATGTTTCGCTGTCTATTTGTCACTCAATAACCATTATCCTCGAGTGGCTTGTTGGCCTTGACAAGAGGTGACTTGATTGGATAAAAGCAAAAAAATATATATAATTTCGCCAAGCTTTCAATTTTAATTTTCTTCCACTCTTAAATTTTCTTTTTCTTTTTTTATATTTCTCTTTCTTCTTCTCTTTTCTCTTTTCTTTTTCTCTTTCTGTTTCTCTTTTCTCTTTCTATCTTGTCTTCAACGACTTTTTCGTTGTACTTCCCCCTCTCCTTTCTAACCTCTTATCCCATGTATCTCTTGGTTGCTAGCCACTTAACGAAACATTGCCTGTGAGCTAATTTAGCATTATCTCAAACGTTAAACCGCTTCACTCAGGTGCAGTGGTGTGCAGTCTGGTGACGTCCGGGCCCAGCTGCTTTATTGTATGGCCAAAAGATTTATGTATAAGTCCTAGTACATAGTTTCGAATATGATTGGATACACCCTCTAAATTTTAATTCCCGGGTCCACCGTCTCATTGCCCCTCTCTGCACGCCACTAGTGAGGCGAAAACTAATACTCCAGCGCCCAACTTTTCGAAGGGGATAAACCTGAGTCGATAGACCACTGGGACTGAACCCATACTACACTTTTATATCTGTAGTTGTTTCGTTTTTGTATTTTTTTATCTTTGTTTTCGATTCTCGTTATATTTTCATTTTAGCTTTCGTATGCAATAAATTTGAGCACTAATACCCTTCTCCGTCAATCATCATCATCATCATCATCATCATCATCATCATCATCATCATCATCATCATCATCATCATCATCATTATTTGTACTTACTAAGAGTTATCACACAGGTCATCGTCAGTGATTGCTCACCGACAACAACAGATGGTGTTCCCTGGAGTATGAGTGACAACAAGCCTCCCCAGATTTCCAGTGTTCTCTACCTCTTTTCGATACTCAGTGCAAATTGTCTTGCGGTATCTCAATAGTTGTCTACCATTGGTTTCTCGCTGGCAGCGACCATTGGTCTCCTCTAGAATTTGGTTGACAATAAGCCTCCTTACGGTCCAAGTTCTCTTAGCATTCTTCTAATAGAGGTCTGGTTAGTGTTCTCCCTTCTCAACCCTCTCACCCACCTTGACGCTTCACGACCATTTTGTGTGGTATCAGCCGAGGTTGGTGCCATCACTTCTTTTTTTTTAGGGTGGGGGGCAGTTTATGAGATTTCTTGCAATTGATTTTCCTTGTTTTTTGCGGTTGTGTTCTTCCTGTGGTTTTGCTTTCTTCCTATTGTAACGTCTATGTGGTTTGCTACCCTTCGTAACTTCTGAAGGTTGGTTACCGCATTCGAGCATTTTCCTTAAGATTGAAGCTGTTTTGATCATCGCCGTCCTTTATATGGTCTCAGTGATCCATTTGATTCCTATTTCTCCCAGTCTTTTCTCTAAGTTTTTTGGTTCTGTTTCTAGTGCTCCTACGATTATAGATATTATTTTGACTTTCTTCATGTTCCATACTTCTTTTCAGCTCTCTTACAAGTTCCGTGTATTTGCTTCGTTTTTCCGTCTCCTTGATCTTCACTCTGTGGCTGCTTGAAACAGCGAAATCTACGATTTGGCAGGATTTCCCCTTCTTGTCGATTACTATGACATCTGGCCTTCTTGCTTGTATGAGTTTATCTGTTTGTAAAGCCATGTCCCAGAAAAATGTATGTTTTTCGTTTTCTAGTACTGTCTCTGGTTTTATTATTATTATTATTATTATTATTATTATTATTATTATTATTATTATTAGTAGTAGTAGTAGTAGTAGTAGTAGTAATAATAGTAGTAGTAGTAGTAGTAGTAGTAGTATTAGTATTAGTATTAGTATTAGTATTACTATTACCATCACTCG
>OY744535.1:38502844-38507844 GCA_963556195.1 Sepiola atlantica | reverse complement strand
ATTCCTTGGTCCATGCCTGCGATCCAGTGAGGGGAACTATCATGAATTATCTCAATGACAGTGGGGATAAAGTGTCTGAGATGGGACAAGAGGAGGCCAGGGCTAGGGCGGGTGGTGAGAGCGGCAAGGACACTAGAGAAACGGGGTCCGCCCGCGTAAGAAAGGAAGGCGTAGCCCAGCTGGGGGAAAATCGTGATCGGTCGGTTATGTGGCACGGGCTGGGGTGAGGGGTGGGTTGGTAATATGGAGACGCTGAGGTGCAGCACACAAATTGGATATTCGTCGACAATCCGATGGTGACGTTAGTTGTAAATAAAGGACATGTCCCTCACTGAGACTATAACGTACTGATGAGGAGAACCCCTTTGTTTACCCCCCCCCCCCACACACACACACCGAAAAATAAAACGATACGTCTACGCATGCGTACTCATAAGCAGTCCCTCACTGTCTTGAACTTGCCCAAACGCGGAGGCATACGCACATTAGATGTACATACACACAGGCATACACAGACACACACCCACACACACACATACACACATAAATGCAAATGTAAACTAGGATGACAATCAGGAGAGCGCATACCTCCGCAAAGGTTCCAAAGTAAAATAAATATTTTACTAAATTAAAAACATTAAAGTGCACAAAAACATAGCTTTTATTTTATTAATTAAGTATTTTTTCATTGGAATTTATTAAATAAATATTTTTCTTAAAATGGAGATTAATAAATAAAAGTAAAATAAACATCTGTCAGGATACGAACGACGAAATGAATTGCATACTCTTTAAAGAGAGCTTCGCTATATGATTGAGAACATAACTTCCTCCAAGGGTGCGGTTGTACAGTTGTGTTAACATAAGTGTGGATTAGCAGACTATACTGAAGTACTTAATTAGGGCAGTCTTTTTTACATGAAGGTTTCACCGTCTTTTCACATACACTGCACCTTATTGCCAAACGGTCACCCATTTGGCACTGACCAGGCTCAACGTCGCTTTAATTTCGGTGATCTAACAAGAACCGGTGTGCCGGTGTGATTATGCCGCATTCACTGACAGGCATCTTTCTGCCTTTAGAGACAATGGATACCCCCTGAAATGATGCATGTGCGATGATGAGTTCACAGTGAAGCCAGTATAGCTCAATTACCAACCGCTCCTATCCGGAGTGAGTATTTCTTAAGTAAAGAAGCATGGAATATTCCAAGACGACCAGAACCAATGCTTGGATAATTAGGAATAGATTGATATTATTTTGGCGTGTTCCTTCGACTAGTCTAGTTGCCCTATTAAGATTAGAGCGGCTACCTTATATTATTATTATTTCAACCTTTCTTATGTGGAAGAGAGCTGGGTTAATACGTTTCTGAGGAGGATTAGAGAGAGATAGACTTTACAGCCGTTTACGCATTGAAACATAAACACCTAGTATTCCCACATGGTCACCAATGAAGTGATTTAGCTAGAAAACAGCCAGTTGTCGCTTGCTGAGATCGGAAAAATACTGAAAGAAAGAGCGAAAACACAGAAGTCAGAGATAAAAGATGATATGTATTACTATTATTAAATTAAATAACAATACAGAAAAGTCATGCAACACTAATTGTGTTTGCGGCCGTAAGAAGTCCAACTAATAATAAAAATAGTCTTTTAACGTCCAAGAAATAGACGACCCCAAAGAAAAGTTTAGATTCAAGTCGTCGCATTCAATTGAGGAGGATTAGGTGTTGACTGGACGGGGATCACATTCACAAGAGGTAGTGTAAGGCTTTTTTCTTGGATTCAGCCCGCAAAATAAAGTGTCTCTTAATTGGTCAAGGAGAACAGTCTTGGGCAATCAAATAAGCGTTTTTCAGAATAGGAGTGTCCTGATGCAGGAGAATAGAATTATTGTAGGGGAGAAAGAGAGCTAACCTTTTTTTAAATACTTATTCAAGTACTGACCGATGATTAGACGCGAATTGTTGTTTAACCATTATATAACCGTAAGCTAATAAGTTAACACATTAATAAAAATGCAACAGAAACACTTAATGCTAAAATATTTCAATCTGTGTGTAATTCAAATCAATAAAAAAATAAAACATGGTAAACAAACACTGTTTTAAAGTTTTGAATAATTTCTATTTAAAATATGAAAATATTTAATTTTCCAAAAATGTATTTTTATAAATATTTTTAAACTGAGACTTAGGTAATTTGAACTGAAACCAGCACTTTCATTATCTCAGAAAAATCTTTTTTTTAGTTCGATTTAAATGTAGTGTCGAGACGCCATGTTAGAATTGAAAACAGAAAATTACCGCATTTGACAGGTTACGTCTGGACACTACATTTAAATCGGACGAAAAATCCTTTAAAATAAGATGAAATACAAATAAACTTATCCAGGTAGGTAGAGTAACGTATTTTGCCTTTGTACCATTTATTTGTTGCCTATTTCTTTTTTTGTTTCTTCACCTCTTTTTGGTTCTATTAGCTGTCGTTTAAAATGCCCGTTTTTTTCTGTTTAGTTGAAGCCTACGGCAGTTGTATGAATGATAATGAGTATGCCACAGCAGTCGACGTTTTTTCCATTCAACATTTACCGAATTCAAACAGTTTTCACTAGTCATACAACCATAATTTGACTTCATGCACTTTGAACACGAGATTCTCAAATGTAACCTTGACCGGTGGGGGACCTACGAACGATATGCACCCCAGAAAATGCAAGTCTGAACCATTTTGCTCAGTAGGTGCTACTGAGCTTGATATCGATTCTATTTATCTTCCTCCCACAAGGTAAGATGTGACACAAGGTCGGGAAAGTGGGAAAAAACTAGCGCTCGAGAATGTAATGCAAGTCTGAGCTTGATATCGAGATTCATTCGGTAAGACGTATTTTGCACGAAGACCTGAATTTACACCCATACAAATTGGCAACTGAGCAAATATTTGTATCAGCAAATTATGAACAACGGCTAAACTTCGCGCGTCAGATGGAAGGTGTTTTTCAGACAAAGTACTATTATGCATTTGTTCCATCTCGTTTGACTCGTTGGTCAGGTAGTCTTTATCAATTCGCTGTTCAGGTACCTCGTTATAATAAATATTCTTATTCAAATAGATTCTTTCCCAAAACTGCATACTTGTGAAACTCTCTTCCTGCTGACTGTTTTCCTCATAGCTATAGACTTTTCAAGACTAAGATCAATAGACAGTTCCTGCCTTTGCGTTAATTGGTCTCCCGATTTATAAAATCGGGAGACCTATGTTTTGAGGCATTTTCGTCCGTCCGTCTGTGTGTCCGTCCGTTTTTCTCCGCAACCATCCATTGAATTTCTCTGAAATTTTGCATGAAGTTGTAACTTTGATCAGGTTAGAAAGTGACATTCTCCGATTTTTGAAAAAAATTTCTGGTTAGCCCCCAGGGGGTCAAAAGGCCCCGAAATGGCAAAAAATGACATTTTTTGCCCCATAACTTTTCATCCATCCATTCAATTTCTCTGAAACTTGACCAAAATGTGGAGGAAATTTTTTGTTCCTAATGGAGAATAAGTATCGCTGACCTTGGAACAAATCTGGTTCGCGCCTCAGGGGGGGTCAAAAGCCCCCTAAAATAGCTAAAAATGACCCTTTCCTCCCATAACGTTTGATTCATCCATTCAATTTTTATGAAACTTAGCCAAAATGTAGAAGCAATTGTTCTGGATATAAAATGAGCATCTTTGACCTCAGAAACATTATGTTTCTCGCCCCCAGGGGGTCAAAGGGGGGTCAAAAATGCTCCAAATAGCCCACATTTATTGCATTTTACACTCGCCACATCGAGTCACATACAGAGGGGGACCACGCATGCGCGGCTTGTCATATTTTGTTTTTTAGGTAATCATATGAAGAAACATCATGCCTTATTCTTGGCCTTTTGGCCAAGATCAAATTGTAGTATCTGTTCCGATGGATACTGCACCCCATAGACTGGTATTGTCTTGGCCTTCAGGGCTTGATTTACGCCGGTCTATGGGTCTGTCCTGTGCAGTTCTAGGAAGTTCACCCTCCCAGACTTCGCCTCCCCTCTTTGGGGAGGAGTAAGTTAATTGCTTACTGCCTGAGGCGCCCCTACCGGGGAATGCCGACGGGGCTGCCCAGGCAATTTTTAATGGCCAGAGTGCTCACCTTCTCGAGCGCTGGCTTTTCAAATCCCACTTTCCGACCTTGTGTCACATATTCTTATTGTGGGTAGGGGTTAAATAACGCCTTTTGGCCAAGATCAAAGTGTAGTATCTGTTCCGATGGATACTGCACCCCATAGACTGGTATTGTCTTGGCCTTCGGGTCTTGATTTACGCCGGTCTATGGGACACTCCTCTATAGTTCTAGGAGGTTCACCTTCCCAGGCTTTGCCTCCCCTCTTTGGGGAGGAGTAAGTTTATTGCTTACTGCCTGATTCGCCCCTACCGGGGAATGCCGCCGGGGCTGCCCAGGCAATTTTTAAATGGCCAGAGTGCTTACCTCTCGGGCGCTGGCGTTTCTAATCCCACTTTCCCGACCTTGTGTCACATCTTACCTTATGGGCGGTAGATAAATCTCTTCATCCCTTGTTGTCTTGATCGAGTTGCCTGGGGAAAAAAATGAGAACATCATTTTGATAATGGTAATGAAGATTATTTTTATTTCAATAGTAGACTAACAAAATGATCGTTGGAAATCGGAAAGGGACTGCGGGAAATAGCACTGTCCAGTCGGTAAGGTTTCGTTTGCTGTTTAAGAAAAGCGTTTACTCTTTTGAAGAACGTATTGGAAATCATGTTACTGTATACTCTGAGCGATACATCGAGATGATAAACACATGTATTGTGTCTGAATAAGAAAGAAGAACACATATTCCTATCCGACAAGTATGGGTTAGTCTTATCCGACGAGTATGGTTTCAAAAGAATGACTCAACTGGCCACACATCCAGGCTATCAATGGACATCATTCGACCCCTTTTCGATGATAGCTTCATTACA
>OY744535.1:38375344-38497844 GCA_963556195.1 Sepiola atlantica | reverse complement strand
TTAGTGTGAAGAAAAGCACACACAAGTACAGATATTTTCAATTGTTTCATTTTTCATTACGTTTGAATATTACATCCATGTTTTATCATCATATATATAAATATATATATATATATATATATATATATATATATATATGCTGATGACGGCCGTAAGCCAGAAACACGTGTCCATGGATTACTTATATTAATAAAAAATATATATTAACGAAAAATGTGTCCCATATAGTTAAGGGCGACTAATAATGCAATTTTCTGCATCTTAATCACTTAGCTAGTGAGACAATCGAAATAATAGTAAGCAAAAAACCAATGAACGCTGCAATCACCAATAAAAATAATTACATAAAAATACATTAAATATTTAGGTGATAAAAATCGCACATATTTCTAGACACGACGTCCAATTGTAATGACGTTAGACTATAGACATCAATATTGAAGATTCGATCCCTGTCTAAGTTAGCCATGCTGATGACGGCTGTGAGCCAGAAACACGTGCTCATGCATTACTTTTATGTACGTATAGAATTAATATATATATATATATATATATATATATATATATATATATACTTAAATGTTGAATTTAATTAACGATAATTGAATTATCGTTTAATAATAATCTATCGTGATAATATAAAGCTCAATATATTGAATAGAGCAATCAATTCTAGAGATGAAAGATGAGAATACAAAATTGTAAAGATACAATATTTATTAGAACATCAAAAGTTCAGAGCAAGGAGCTTCATATCCTTAATCCATGGATTTTCAAAGATAAACTCTTCTCATCAGAGGATAGGGAAAAGCCGACAATGTAATTGTAAACATTATCGATAACATTTAACTTTAAAAATTTTACAAAAAATAAAACAAAAAATAAAGGCGAAAAGATCAATAGACTTATGTTGAGATGAGAGCGTAAAGTCAGAGTGGATGTTTGTTTTGACGTGTTTTTGGGGCATCATCCACCCTGACTTTACGCACTCATCTCAACATAAGACTATTTACCTTTTGGCCTTTATTTTGTTTTATTTTATGTAAAATTTTCAAAGTTAAATGTTACCGATAATGTTTACAATTACATTCTCGGATCGTGTAAATGAAACGATACGATCTCTCTCTGTTCTTGGTAATCTCCAGCTGTGTTTTAGTGGATGACATCAGAAAACGTTATCCAGTGTGCACGGTGACAAATAAAATAACAAGATAATAAGCAAGATACATAGACGGCTTAGGACTTAAACGGTTCGTCTTGTAAACGACTCGTGACCCTTTGACAAGGACACATTCATGACTTCTTTCAACAGCGCTTTCCTACAATTAAGAAGTCCCTCGCTTTGACAAGCTCCTAGGACTGACTTTCGCCCCACACTTGAAATAGAAGACTTACATCAAATCCGGCGATAAAGTCGTTAGGAAAATGGTCAGATCATTCCACCGCCCCAAAATGTACCTGACTCCTGGTTCAATTCTCTAGTTGTATAAGAGTCAAATTCGGCCCAAGATAAAGAATTGCTGCCAATTATGGGGAGGTGCTGCTCAGTGTTCTCTTTGTTGCTTGGCAGAGTACAAAATCGACTTCGCAATCAAGTGGGGGATGAACTCTTTTCTTCTCTTCAGCTCCCTTCTCACAGAAGACTACTAGTAACTACTATGCCCCTACTCTGCTGATATTTCCATGGTAGTTGGTCGACTAGGATTTAAGCTCTGCCCCCCCCCCACCTTCATCGAAAAAATTTTCTCAGAAAGGACTCGTCAAGTTACGAATCTATATCTGGTGCAGCAATAACCCTGTGCGGGTTGAGCCGGCTTCCTCCGACGGAGGAAGTTTCTAGGGAATATTGAGTTCACAAGCGGTTTGCAATCGCATATATATCCCGGTCAGTTCCTGCAGATTTTGTTTGCAAGAAGGTGTCGCCGTCCTTCCACATACAACGCCTGCTATTCCCAAATGGTCACCCATTTGATACTGACTAAATTCAGTGTCGCTTAACTTTGGTGATTATGCCGCCTAGCTACCAACACTGTAAATAACTCTCTTGTATTCCTCTGTGTAGCTAAAATCAAACGGAACTTCCATGAACAAAGTTTCTTTCCAAGAACTTCCGAAACGTGGAAAATGTTACCGCGGGAATGTTTTCCTGCGGAATACAACATTGTTGTTTTAAAAGTCCAATGTCAACTAACATAGAACATGTGGTCTTGTGAATTAATTATAATTCTAAATAATTTCATAGTACCGTTCCATCATCAAATTGAAAATCTTACTAATCCTTATCCTCGAGTAGTTTTTGGCCTTGGTATGTTAGTATAAAAAATAGCTAAACCTGTCACCCCCAATATCGCTAGGTCGTAACGAAACTCTGTATCCCCGTAAACCTTCTAATCTCCGCGATTTTTCTACACTTCTTGAATTATTTTCTTCCTTCCAAATCAATCAAAATAAAACGCCTTCCTCTTCTTTATCTCTTTCACTTTTCGTCAATTTGTACCTCGCCATTTTTTGTTGTCTGTGATTCCTTATTTCGAGTTCGAAACTTTTTAAGGCTTGTCGACCCCTGCGTCTCCACTTCTGCGCCAAATCCTCATTTTTAATGCTGTTCCCCACTGCTCTTCTAATGGCTACGGCTTGTCGGTTGGTGAGGCCGTAAAACACTCTCTAGCCCAACACCTCGACGTCTGTCAATCACTTATCTTACTTTGGGGTAAAGGGTACACGTCTCGTCCTTTCAGAATCTCTCTCTGTTTATCCTTCAAGCTCTCTTCGTCTTCTCTCTTTCTCTTTTTCTCTTTTTCTATCCCTCTATTACTTTCCTTCTTTCGCTCGCTTTCTATTTCGCTCCCTTTCTCTTTCTCTCTCTTCCTTTCACTGTCTCTTTCGTTCTTTCCACCCCTTTCTCTTTCTCTTACTCTCTTTCGCCCCCCCCTCTCTTGTTTCTCTCTCTTTTTCTCTTAAACTTATTCATTCTCTTTCTTTTTCTCTCTCTATCGCTTTACCAATTTAAGTTCCTCTCAGCTCTTACATGCGTCCTCTCGACGTATTCCAATAAGAGGCTGGTAGGTGGCGTTAAAAGTGGATACCGACGCAGATTGACAACTCGGCGTCCCACGATCGTGTCCTGTCGGTTCCATAGTGCAACTTTAATTATTGGAAACCTTCAGGTGGCCCTTCTCGATTATTATCTTCGAAACGGTCGTGGAGTGTCTTCTTCCATACTGACGAGGTTTGGCATGAAACACAAGTGTGTATAGGTTTATTTTGAAAATGATATTTATTTATAAGTCATTTTTTAAAGCTCTCGCAAGATTGAGCACTATTTAAGCTAATCTATGACAACTTTTGAAACATCTCACTGCCCGGAGGCCAGGTGTTTGAAGGCAAATATGAACCTTGCCACATAGCGTCTTTTAACAGATTATCTTCGCTTCGGATCCGCCGAACTGGATACTTACAATATTACTCCGCGGACTTTTACTTGTAATTCTACGGAATTATTCACAAAACCGAGACAGAATCCTTATGGACCAAGTGATATATTTTTAACACTCTGCCTTTTATTTATTTATTATAAATATCATATTACCGAATGTTATCCTCTGACGAGAAGAGTTTTATCTTTGAAAAACCATAGTTTAAGGATTAGTGTAACTCCATGCATCTGAACTTTCGATGTAATAAAATTTGTATCAATTTTATGTAATTTTATGCAATTTTTTATCTTCATCTTTCCTTCTTTATATATATATATATATATATATATATATAGAGAGAGAGAGAGAGAGAGAGATAGAGAGAGGGAGAGATAGAGAGAGAGAGAGAGAGAGAGAGAGATAGATAGAGAGAGAGAGAGAGAGAGAGAGAGAGAGAGAGAGAGAGATGAGAGATGAGAATACAGATCTCAGTACCATTGGATAGCCATGAATATAACATGTTACATAGAAAACAGCTGATGATCCCCGTTTTAATATTTCACGCTTAAGTTAAGGTCCCCTGTTTTTGTTTCACTGTTAGATACTTGAATCCCCTTTTGTATTTATGAATTTTCCAACGTTTGGTCGGTTTATGCAAGTGATAACTCTGCGATATCTTGGATTAAGTTAGTTTCTCTGGGAATTTAAACTGCATTTTCTGTCTTTGTTTAAAATGACTCAAAGCTTCTTTAGACTATATATATATATATATATATATATATATATATATATATATATATATATATATATATATATATATATATATATATATATATATTTATATATTTAATTTACGGTTAAGACAAATTATTTTTCTATTAACGATCCCATCGATTTCATAAATCAATAAAATCTAGGTATACCAGTTTGACTTCATCACATCGAAGAATTTTCCTTAATTCAAATACAATATCGCAATGTTATCAATCCCTGGACTGTTGAAATGAAAAAAAATCACAGAAATACTTTGGATACATATGTTGATCCTGGGTTCACAGAGAAAACAAATAAAATATATTTCAAAGAGAGAGAGAGAGAGAGAGAAAGAGAGATGAGAATACCGATCCCAGTACTGATGAAATTAATTCCCCGAACAGAACAGTTTCGTATTATTTCATGTCCCCTTACACAGTTTAAAATAGGGGTGGGTAAACTACGGCCCGCGGTTCGCATGCGGCCCGCCAATGTTGTTTATGTGACCCTCCAAAGTATTGAATATTGAATGCCCAAATCAGTATTGTAAAATCGGAATGTAAGTAATCAGCAAATTGTTCTTCTCGCTCACTCTCTTTCTTTCACTGCCCCTTTTTTCAAACAACATGGCTCTTCTCTTTTTTTTTTTTATCTCTCTCTCTTTCTCTGCTTCTTTATCTCAATCTTCTCTCTATATTGCATTTTTTCTCTATTTTATTTGCATCTTTTCTCACTCATTATTAGTTTTTTTTTTACCTGACGGAAATAGATTGTTTCAAACTTTTAATTTGTTATTCTATTTATTTATTCAAATAAATGTTGTTTTTTTTCAAATGCGTTTCATGTGAATCCTCTACGGTACTTTAAAATGCTAAGAAATAAAAAATAATTGCATTTTCGCTTTGCAATCCATATATTTCGGCTATTTCAGATATCATTTATATTGGAAAATATACTATGCGGCCCATTAAAATTTGATTTTTTTTTTTAATGTGGCCCTCGCTCTGAAAAGTTTGCCCACCCCTGGTTTAAAATCAAGATATAATGATACTAAAACTTATATCTACAGTCCCTATCCCATTTTTTAAAACCCATTACATAACTTTGATTCTAGAATATGTGTAAAATGTAAGACTTCTGCCTGAGAGGACTCACAAGAAAATTGACATTCAGAAAATTTTGCTTAATTGGAGTTTAATGACTGCGGATCAAATTTAATGAAAATCTAAAATATTTGAATTGTCAAATAG
The DNA here is from genome assembly GCA_963556195.1 of Sepiola atlantica. Taxonomy (NCBI): domain Eukaryota; kingdom Metazoa; phylum Mollusca; class Cephalopoda; order Sepiida; family Sepiolidae; genus Sepiola; species Sepiola atlantica. The sequence goes on along the minus strand of OY744535.1, from coordinate 38,492,425 downwards.
GAGGTTTTGCCTTTATGTCCCCTAAACACTACTTAAATATTCTGAAGATATTGAAATTTAGGGGAATATTTATTAATTTAAGATAATTCAATATCTCCTGTTTAAATTTCATAAAAATCGGAGGTATCTGAATTTCCACGAAAGGTTCTACTCCGTCCTTTCCACCTTCAAATAAACTAAATTAATCTAAATATAGCCCACATTACGTAACCTTAAGCCTAGTAGTTGCGTTCAGAAATTCATAAATATCGATTCACTTGTTTCAGAGTGAATCTTGTACATACAAATTTATGAACATATACAAACGGCTAACTTTATACAAATAATAGAAAAATACTCGTTCCAGACAGGAAAAAATAATTATTCGAACAGAAGAGTTTTGCTTCACCTTTCTATCCATTGACGAAAATTAAAATCAACATATAATGATACTTAACTTCATGTCCACAATTCTTATTTCAATTTTGTCATTATTTCAATTTTGATAAAAATCCATTCAATGATTTTAATTTTAGAAAATATCTCAATTTTAAAACTTAAGATTAAGGGGTCTTCGAAAGAAATTGAAATTCGGGAAATCTTGGTGAACAGCTATCTAAAAACTGTGACTTTAATTTAATGCAAATCAGAAATATTTGAATTTTCAAATAGGAGTTTGTGCAATCTATGCCTCCTAAAAAATCTTTAAAATATCCCCCCCCCCAAAAAACCCCTGAAATTTAAGGAATCTTTATATTTCTATTGGTAAAATTCCGCAAAAATCGAAGGTATCTGAATTTTCACCCACTTTACATTTTCTTTGCGTAAAACAAAATTTAATTAAATATAGCCCACACTACGTACCCTTACGCCTAGCAGTGGTGTTCTAAAGTTAATAATAAAAAAAAATATTTTTTAATTTTGATTTTAATAAAAATATCTGCATCTAACACATGTTTTTTAAGGCATTTTGCCCCTTTTTTTAAGTTAAACATTTAAAAGATGCTTAAAAAATGAACTTTCCCAAATGTATACCTACCAGCGACCATGCGCGATTGAAGTTCACATTTAAAAGAGACACTTACACCGTTAAGTTCACACAACATCGGACGCCACTTCTACAAGACCAGGAAGGTATCTTACGAAAAAAAATGAGGTTAATACCTTTTATTTGTCTGAAGCTCTGACGAGGCCTGTTATCAGGCGAAATTATCAGATATAAACGTCAAGATGAAAAAGAAAAAAACATTTTTATTTTGATTTCAATAAAAAATATCTGCATCTAACACATGGTTTTTTGAAAGCATTTTGCCTCTTTCTTTAAGTTTGAAATGTTAGAGATGCCTAAAAAATGAACTTTCCCAAATTTTATATATATATATATATATATATATATATATATATATATATATATATATATATATATATATCAGGGAGAGAGATAGAGGGGAGAGGGGAGGAGGAGAAAGGGGGAGATAGCGAACAGTAAATTAGCTTTTAATCAATCGCTAAGTTTCATCGCAATTTTTATTCGTTCATATTTGATCCTATTTTCTGATGCATTCATTTCTTTTAGCGAGTGATTAATTCTGGGGTCGAGTCAATTAAGAGATAATATTTCATTCGAAGATACTTTTATTTTTTTTATATTTCTTTATTGGTCCTATGAAAATACAAAAAAAAAAACATATTAAATAATTATGTCAATAACGTTACAAAAAAACTGCTAGCAATTATTTATTTTTAATACAGTTTTATTTATTTGTTTGTTTGTCATTTGGAGAAAATAGATTAAAGTTAAGGGGTAATTATAACTTTTCAGGTCTCCGAAATAAAGATATTTCAAAAACAAACAAAGTTAATATATAAAAATAATAGCGAATAATCTATCTCTCTCTCTCTCTCTCTCTCTATATATATATATATATATATATATATATATATATATAAAAGTCAATGTCTGTATGTATGTGTGTGTGCGTGTGATTTTTTGCGTGTTCACTATAGAAGGAATAGTTAGAGAATCTACATACAACCTAAAAGTGTATTATCATGTGAAGGTTTCCGAGGAAGATGATGGAAGTGTTCCCTAAACTCTAACTGGATCTTTAAGGGGCTATGAGTGGATAAGCCCCTCAAAACTTAAAATATATCCTATTTTATGAAATTCATATTATTTGTGTAATGTTTGCTGAGGAAGAGAATCGAAGTGCTTGCGAATGTACTGGATTTGAATAAAATTTAAATCCTATGTAGAAGACGCAAATTCAGAGATTTTTTCAACATTTCAGCTTGTTCCGACTATATTAGGGAACTAAACAGGGTGAGAGGGGCAGTAAACAACAAAGAAAAAGAATATGGGGTAATGAGCATAGTGACAACATACATAGTAGTGATCCTCATTAAATACCGAGCAACGTCGAGTCTTCCTTCTCATATATATATATATATATATATATATATATATATATATATATATATATTGTACTTAACCTTTTTTTTAATGCAACTTTTATTCGTATATAATTTTATTGCTAGCTACCATATCGCAGAATGGTTCTTGGATGTAGTGTTGGGATATTATTATTATTATTATTATTATTATTATTATTATTATTATTATTATTATTATTATTATTATTATTATTGTTATTATTATTATTATTATATTAATAATATATACGGAATAATGATGTTGACAAACCTATTGTCGTTAGATCACTGAAGTTAAGCGACGTTGAGCTTGGTCAGTACAAAATATATTTTTCTACTACTACTACTACTACTACTACTATCATCATCATCATCATCATTGTTATTATTATTATTATTGTTGTTGTTGTTTTTGTTACTGTAGTTGTTTTTATTATTATTATTGTCATTGTTATTGTTATTGTTATTGTTATTGTTGTTGTTGTTTGATATGCAAATTACCATATCCCACTGTAGTCTTAAGATCATCATCGTCATCATCATCATTATTTGTTTATTTATTTATTTATTTATTTATATATTAGTGTAATTAAAGCTGAATCATTTCTACATTTAATTATTGAGAAAATGGTCGTTTGATCAGTACCATTGGAAAGCCATGAATATTATAACTGTCTTGTTTTTAAATCTCCGAAACAGTTATATATATATATATATATATATATATGTGATTTTATGAAGGCTTACCAAAGCATTCCTTTCAAGACACCAATGATCACCATTGGTAAGCCTTCATAAAATCACATATAAATTCTCTGTACTCTGTAATCGAGTATCATCGAGCTTGTTTTTTATTGGAACAACCCCGGTCTTCACTGAATGATCTATTTTATAAGTGAAAAATCTAAATATATATATATATATATATATATATATATATATATATATATATATAAATTCTTTGTAGAATGGTAGGAAAAATCCCAGCAGAGTGCTCGATTAATTAAGAATCAAAGTTAAAAATTAAGAGCATAATATTTATTTATTCTGGTACAGAAAAATTAGTACAACATTCGTACCGTCGGTTTCAAGCACGGAAGGTCTTACCCATCCGGCTCTCTTCAGCTTCTGTTGTCATCTGTTTTGGAAATGTGAGGTCACATGACACTCTTGTTGGGACGCGTTATTTGCTCAGTGTGTTGTGTGTGTTTGTTTAAATTTGAATTTAGTATCATAAGACCGTTGAGATTTAAAACACGGGAGAAGAAAGAGAATTCAAGATTAAAGGGAATAAAAAGGGGAATAAAAAAGGGGGGTAAAAAATAAAAAAATATATATATGAAAAAAAAAATATATATATATATAAATAAATATAAAAAAAAAAAACATATATATATATAAAAACATTTTAATACTAAGAATAAAGGAAGAAAAAAAGAAGAAAAAGAGAAAAAGAGTATAAAAAGTGGGTTAAAAAATATATATATATATAGAGAATAAATTGTAGAGAATAAAAAAGAGCGAGAGAGAAAGAAAGAATAAAAATAGAAAGAATAAAAAGAATAAGAATATATAAATAAAATATATAAATAAAAATAATAATAATAAAAAAATAAATAAAAATTAAAAATTAAAGATTAAAAACAAAAATAATAAAAATAAAGAAAGGGTTTCTCTGAAATTCCCGTGAGCCAAATTATGAATTTGTATCATTAGCCGTTATATTTTTGAAGGTATGCGTTCTAAAAATCGTTGATGTGTAAGAATCTTTAGATTGGAGTGATTTTTAATGAAGGGATTCGGATCTAAGGGAGGTAACTAAGATGGAAATATGAAATATTTGAGTTTGTTAAAGTGGGTTTGAAAATTAATCTGGTGGTTGATAAAAGATAAAAAAATAAAAAATTAAATATTTTTGCATTTTGGTGAAAGTCAAAGTTTTTGCTCTTGGAATTTATGTGGATATAATTTTTTGAGTAATCTAGTGATTGATAATTAAATTAAATATTTTTGTATTTTTGTGAAGGTCGGAGTTTTTGCTCTTGAAGTTTAAGTGGATATAGGTTGATGAGGTGTTTGTTCGTTTTTATTGTGTTTATATTAGTAGAGGGGGGTAGTTAGACATTATGTGAATCGGTCAGACCAGTTTATAAGCAATGCTTGCCTCTTGTGTGCACATCCCTTGAATATTTCATCGCGGACATTTAAACAGGCTGTATTCGGATCGATGATGGCTTTTGAAATGTGGTATTTTTCAGCGTCACATAGAGGACATCTGTTTATGGCTGGAGAGAAGGATGGTTTTCTCTCAATTATTTTCCATTTGATGGTGAAGGGTGTGTTTTCTTCTTTAAGCTGCCATATTCGGGTCGCGAGTGCCGTATTAGCCTTGTTTTTGTATCTGAAGGAGTTTCTGTGTGCATATAGCCTTTGTTTGAAATTTCCCTTCGTCATCCCAATATATTTTTCTGCATTACTGGTATTCTGGTCTGTGACGGTTGCTTCATAAATGATTGAATTGATTTTGCAATTTCCCTCCAGGGGGCAGTTGTTTTTGTCTTGGCATGAGCAGCCTGCGTTTGTAATTGTTTTGGGTTCTGCAGAGATAATTTTTCTTATTGAAGGGGCAGTGGAATAGCTGATCTTAACAGAATTTCTGTTAAAAAGTTTGTGTAATTCATTTGTGGGTGGGAAGTGTTTGTCGAGCAACTTGAGGAAAAGTTGGCCTACCTTTGTTTTGGTATTGGTCGAATAGGGTGGGGAAAACCAGATCACCGATCTCCTTCTATTGCGGGTCCCCCGTGGTTGGTCTCGGTTGGGGGTGTATGAGATTTCTTCTCTGAACCCGCTGTCGCGGAGCGCTTTGTTGTAATATGGTGCTGCTTGGTTGAAAATTTCGGGACTGGATGAAAGGTTTGAGATTCTTTGGCTAATATTATTGATTAAATTTTTAAAGATGGTGGGGGGGTGGCAGGATCCCTTGTGTATGTATTGGAGTGTTTCATTGGGTTTGTGGAAAGGTTTGTGTGTATTGTTTTTAAGGTTCAGTGTGGTATCTAGGAAGTTTACTTGGTCTAAATTTGTTTTAATGGTAATTTTGAAGCCGAGATTATGGAAGGTGTTTGTTAATTCTTTTCTAAATCTATCTAATGTGTTTCCGTTGTGGTTGCGTGACAGACAAAGTCCGTCATCTCTATAGAGACCAAAGAAATGGTCTGGAAATTTATTTTGGAGTGTATTTAATATAAGCAAGCCGACTAAGTCACAGATGTCTGCACTGTCGTAGGCCCCCATTGCAACATCAAATGGGTCCTCTGGGTTTGATTTTTTAACCCAAGCCCTTCCCTCGAAGAAGAGAAGGGTTTGTCTTGCTTGCAGTATTGTGTCTCTTTCTAGTTGACTGATGTTTGTGTGTGAAAGTGCAAATGTTAAGGCCTTATCTAGGGTGTCTTTTGTAATGGATGGGTAGAAGTCTACTATATCTAATTGTGTGAATTTGCATCTGTGTTTATCTTGTATGTTATGGAACCAATTTAGGACTGAGTTAGTATTGCCCCACAGATTTAGGTTTATTTTTTCCTTAATTTTATTAACTATATTTTTAACAATGGATTTGCTTGCTAGTCCTAGTTCGCTTTTAGCTGGGTTGATAAGTCTGCATGAGGGTTTATTTGTGAAGTTTTCTTTGTGGTCTTTTAAAGTAACAAAGGCCTTCCTCTTATCTAAATAATTAATTCTATATTCGACGCCTAGTCTAGTAGCTATTTCAGTAGTATCATTATTAATAGATTTATATGTATCTGCCTTGGCTAATTGATATTTATCGGTAATGGAGCTAATTGTTAGGTCTGTTTTTTCCTTTTTAGTCATTTTATAAATATTTTTAGTTTTGTCGGAGAATACAAGTGCATTATTTTCTCTTTTAAGTTTTTTTATGTCGGCGGTAAGTGTCTTCTGAAATGTATTTTGCTTGTTTGTAAAAACTAGGTTGTGAGTAATGTTGAGTAGGTCTTTTTCGAAATTGTCTAAGGCCTCTACTTTTGGCGGGTATTTACCAGATTTTAAGCCGTAGTAGTTTTTTTCCGTTTGCCTCTGTTCTGTATTCAACACTTTCCACCTCATTCTTCCTATGACGTCCACTATTTTTGTCAGGAGTATCCTGGTATATGTTTGTTTTTTGGGGGTTGGGATATTTTTGGTAGAATATCCGAGAGTGTATAGTTCCATTTCCCAGGGTATAGGTGGTAATCCCTGTTAATTAGTTTTTTCCGTGGTGTTGGTAGTTTTCCCGAGAGTGCTCGACTACAAGGCTAACAGGGTTTAACTGTAATTCCTGGTAGGGGCTGAGTAAATTCTTTGTAGAATGGTAGGAAAAATCCCAGCAGAGTGCTCGATTAATTAAGAATCAAAGTTAAAAATTAAGAGCATAATATTTATTTATTCTGGTACAGAAAAATTAGTACAACATTCGTACCGTCGGTTTCAAGCACGGAAGGTCTTACCCATCCGGCTCTCTTCAGCTTCTGTTGTCATCTGTTTTGGAAATGTGAGGTCACATGACACTCTTGTTGGGACGCGTTATTTGCTCAGTGTGTTGTGTGTGTTTGTTTAAATTTGAATTTAGTATCATAAGACCGTTGAGATTTAAAACACGGGAGAAATCAAGATTAAAGGGAATAAAAAGGGGAATAAAAAAGGGGGGTAAAAAATAAAAAAATATATATATGAAAAAAAAAATATATATATATATAAATAAATATAAAAAAAAAACATATATATATATAAAAATGTTTAAATGTCCGCGATGAAATATTCAAGGGATGTGCACACAAGAGGCAAGCATTGCTTATAAACTGGTCTGACCGATTCACATAATGTCTAACTACCCCCCCTCTACTAATATAAACACAATAAAAACGAACAAACACCTCATCAACCTATATCCACTTAAACTTCAAGAGCAAAAACTCCGACCTTCACAAAAATACAAAAATATTTAATTTAATTATCAATCACTAGATTACTCAAAAAATTATATCCACATAAATTCCAAGAGCAAAAACTTTGACTTTCACCAAAATGCAAAAATATTTAATTTTTTATTTTTTTATCTTTTATCAACCACCAGATTAATTTTCAAACCCACTTTAACAAACTCAAATATTTCATATTTCCATCTTAGTTACCTCCCTTAGATCCGAATCCCTTCATTAAAAATCACTCCAATCTAAAGATTCTTACACATCAACGATTTTTAGAACGCATACCTTCAAAAATATAACGGCTAATGATACAAATTCATAATTTGGCTCACGGGAATTTCAGAGAAACCCTTTCTTTATTTTTATTATTTTTGTTTTTAATCTTTAATTTTTAATTTTTATTTATTTTTTTATTATTATTATTTTTATTTATATATTTTATTTATATATTCTTATTCTTTTTATTCTTTCTATTTTTATTCTTTCTTTCTCTCTCGCTCTTTTTTATTCTCTACAATTTATTCTCTATATATATATATATTTTTTAACCCACTTTTTATACTCTTTTTCTCTTTTTCTTCTTTTTTTCTTCCTTTATTCTTAGTATTAAAATGTTTTTATATATATATATGTTTTTTTTTTTATATTTATTTATATATATATATATTTTTTTTTTCATATATATATTTTTTTATTTTTTACCCCCCTTTTTTATTCCCCTTTTTATTCCCTTTAATCTTGAATTCTCTTTCTTCTCCCGTGTTTTAAATCTCAACGGTCTTATGATACTAAATTCAAATTTAAACAAACACACACAACACACTGAGCAAATAACGCGTCCCAACAAGAGTGTCATGTGACCTCACATTTCCAAAACAGATGACAACAGAAGCTGAAGAGAGCCGGATGGGTAAGACCTTCCGTGCTTGAAACCGACGGTACGAATGTTGTACTAATTTTTCTGTACCAGAATAAATAAATATTATGCTCTTAATTTTTAACTTTGATTCTTAATTAATCGAGCACTCTGCTGGGATTTTTCCTACCATTCTACAAAGAATTTACTCAGCCCCTACCAGGAATTACAGTTAAACCCTGTTAGCCTTGTAGTCGAGCACTCTCGGGAAAACTACCAACACCACGGAAAAAACTAATTAACAGGGATTACCACCTATACCCTGGGAAATGGAACTATACACTCTCGGATATTCTACCAAAAATATCCCAACCCCCAAAAAACAAACATATACCAGGATACTCCTGACAAAAATAGTGGACGTCATAGGAAGAATGAGGTGGAAAGTGTTGAATACAGAACAGAGGCAAACGGAAAAAAACTACTACGGCTTAAAATCTGGTAAATACCCGCCAAAAGTAGAGGCCTTAGACAATTTCGAAAAAGACCTACTCAACATTACTCACAACCTAGTTTTTACAAACAAGCAAAATACATTTCAGAAGACACTTACCGCCGACATAAAAAAACTTAAAAGAGAAAATAATGCACTTGTATTCTCCGACAAAACTAAAAATATTTATAAAATGACTAAAAAGGAAAAAACAGACCTAACAATTAGCTCCATTACCGATAAATATCAATTAGCCAAGGCAGATACATATAAATCTATTAATAATGATACTACTGAAATAGCTACTAGACTAGGCGTCGAATATAGAATTAATTATTTAGATAAGAGGAAGGCCTTTGTTACTTTAAAAGACCACAAAGAAAACTTCACAAATAAACCCTCATGCAGACTTATCAACCCAGCTAAAAGCGAACTAGGACTAGCAAGCAAATCCATTGTTAAAAATATAGTTAATAAAATTAAGGAAAAAATAAACCTAAGTCTGTGGGGCAATACTAACTCAGTCCTAAATTGGTTCCATAACATACAAGATAAACACAGATGCAAATTCACACAATTAGATATAGTAGACTTCTACCCATCCATTACAAAAGACACCCTAGATAAGGCCTTAACATTTGCACTTTCACACACAAACATCAGTCAACTAGAAAGAGACACAATACTGCAAGCAAGACAAACCCTTCTCTTCTTCGAGGGAAGGGCTTGGGTTAAAAAATCAAACCCAGAGGACCCATTTGATGTTGCAATGGGGGCCTACGACAGTGCAGACATCTGTGACTTAGTCGGCTTGCTTATATTAAATACACTCCAAAATAAATTTCCAGACCATTTCTTTGGTCTCTATAGAGATGACGGACTTTGTCTGTCACGCAACCACAACGGAAACACATTAGATAGATTTAGAAAAGAATTAACAAACACCTTCCATAATCTCGGCTTCAAAATTACCATTAAAACAAATTTAGACCAAGTAAACTTCCTAGATACCACACTGAACCTTAAAAACAATACACACAAACCTTTCCACAAACCCAATGAAACACTCCAATACATACACAAGGGATCCTGCCACCCCCCCACCATCTTTAAAAATTTAATCAATAATATTAGCCAAAGAATCTCAAACCTTTCATCCAGTCCCGAAATTTTCAACCAAGCAGCACCATATTACAACAAAGCGCTCCGCGACAGCGGGTTCAGAGAAGAAATCTCATACACCCCCAACCGAGACCAACCACGGGGGACCCGCAATAGAAGGAGATCGGTGATCTGGTTTTCCCCACCCTATTCGACCAATACCAAAACAAAGGTAGGCCAACTTTTCCTCAAGTTGCTCGACAAACACTTCCCACCCACAAATGAATTACACAAACTTTTTAACAGAAATTCTGTTAAGATCAGCTATTCCACTGCCCCTTCAATAAGAAAAATTATCTCTGCAGAACCCAAAACAATTACAAACGCAGGCTGCTCATGCCAAGACAAAAACAACTGCCCCCTGGAGGGAAATTGCAAAATCAATTCAATCATTTATGAAGCAACCGTCACAGACCAGAATACCAGTAATGCAGAAAAATATATTGGGATGACGAAGGGAAATTTCAAACAAAGGCTATATGCACACAGAAACTCCTTCAGATACAAAAACAAGGCTAATACGGCACTCGCGACCCGAATATGGCAGCTTAAAGAAGAAAACACACCCTTCACCATCAAATGGAAAATAATTGAGAGAAAACCATCCTTCTCTCCAGCCATAAACAGATGTCCTCTATGTGACGCTGAAAAATACCACATTTCAAAAGCCATCATCGATCCGAATACAGCCTGTTTAAATGTCCGCGATGAAATATTCAAGGGATGTGCACACAAGAGGCAAGCATTGCTTATAAACTGGTCTGACCGATTCACATAATGTCTAACTACCCCCCTCTACTAATATAAACACAATAAAAACGAACAAACACCTCATCAACCTATATCCACTTAAACTTCAAGAGCAAAAACTCCGACCTTCACAAAAATACAAAAATATTTAATTTAATTATCAATCACTAGATTACTCAAAAAATTATATCCACATAAATTCCAAGAGCAAAAACTTTGACTTTCACCAAAATGCAAAAATATTTAATTTTTTATTTTTTTATCTTTTATCAACCACCAGATTAATTTTCAAACCCACTTTAACAAACTCAAATATTTCATATTTCCATCTTAGTTACCTCCCTTAGATCCGAATCCCTTCATTAAAAATCACTCCAATCTAAAGATTCTTACACATCAACGATTTTTAGAACGCATACCTTCAAAAATATAACGGCTAATGATACAAATTCATAATTTGGCTCACGGGAATTTCAGAGAAACCCTTTCTTTATTTTTATTATTTTTGTTTTTAATCTTTAATTTTTAATTTTTATTTATTTTTTTATTATTATTATTTTTATTTATATATTTTATTTATATATTCTTATTCTTTTTATTCTTTCTATTTTTATTCTTTCTTTCTCTCTCGCTCTTTTTTATTCTCTACAATTTATTCTCTATATATATATATATTTTTTAACCCACTTTTTATACTCTTTTTCTCTTTTTCTTCTTTTTTTCTTCCTTTATTCTTAGTATTAAAATGTTTTTATATATATATATGTTTTTTTTTTTTTTATATTTATTTATATATATATATATTTTTTTTTCATATATATATTTTTTTATTTTTTACCCCCCTTTTTTATTCCCCTTTTTATTCCCTTTAATCTTGAATTCTCTTTCTTCTCCCGTGTTTTAAATCTCAACGGTCTTATGATACTAAATTCAAATTTAAACAAACACACACAACACACTGAGCAAATAACGCGTCCCAACAAGAGTGTCATGTGACCTCACATTTCCAAAACAGATGACAACAGAAGCTGAAGAGAGCCGGATGGGTAAGACCTTCCGTGCTTGAAACCGACGGTACGAATGTTGTACTAATTTTTCTGTACCAGAATAAATAAATATATATATATATATATATATATAGAGAGAGAGAGAGAGAGGGAGAGAGATAGATAGATAGAGAGAGAGAGATAGAGAGAGATAGAGAGAGATAGAGAGAGGGAGAGAGAGAGAGAGAGAGAGAGAGAGAGAGAGAGAGAGAGAGAGAGAGAGATATGAGAATACCGATCCCAGTACCATTGGAGAGCCATGAATATAACAGTTACATAGAAAACAGCTGATGATCCCCGTTTTAATATTTCACGCTTAAGTTAAGGGCCCCTGTTTCTGTTTCACTGTTAGATACTTGAATCCCCTTTTGTATTTATGAATTTTCCAACGTTGGGTCGGTTTATGCAAGTGATAACTCTGCGATATCTTGGATTAAGTTAGTTTCTCTGGGAATTTAAACTGCATTTTCTTTCTTTGTTTAAAATGAATCAAAGCTTCTTTAGACTATATATATATATATATATATATATATATATATATATATATATATATATATATATATATATAATTTTTTAATTTACGGTTAAAAAGATTATTTTTCTATTAACGATCCCATCGATTTCATAAATCAATAAAATCTAGGTAAATCAGTTTGACTTCATCAAATCGAAGAATTTTCTATAATTCAAATACAATATCGCAATGTTATCAATCCCTGGACTGTTGAAATGAAAAAAAATCACAGAAATACTTTGAATACATATGTTAGTCCTGGGTTCACAGAGAACACAAATAAAATATATTTCAAACGTACAATATATGTGTTATTCCATGATAAATGCCAGTATACTGAAATCATATGCCCTTAATAGGGTTAAGATGAAAATTCATATACAATCCCCAAATTTTTACATTTTTATTGTCATTAATTAAGTGTATGACTACATATCAACCAAACCATTTCATTATCACATCACTACAGTATAAATCTCTATGTATGAGTGGATGAAGTGTGTGAGGTGCGCTGAAGAAAAATTCCTACCAGTAAAATACATAGCCCTGTTGTGCTCGCATACCCTTAATGACAATAAATTGTGAAAATTTGGGAATTTCCTAGCTTTTGTACATTTAGTGTATATGAATTTTCATCTTAACCCTATTAAGGGCATATGATTTCAGTATACTGGCATTTATCATGGAATGTCACTACTTTTGTAAAGGCTATGCCTCAATACAATGGTCATTTTAAAGTTTTTTGGGAATTTTCTGGAAAACTAAGGTATATGGTAAATTAAAATTAAAATGCCATCAACTAGACTCTAGAACCTCTATCTCTGCCAAAAATCAGCTGAATCCATCAAAGAGTTGATGAGATACAGGGTGGCACATACGTACGTACGTACGTACACACAGATAACATGATTTCATGATTGAACTTTCTAGATCTCTGGTTTGCCTTGATTAATGATGCTGAAATTCTACACACTTATAGAACCTATCAAATAAAAATTTTGTGCAAAGTTTTAACTAATTTGGTTTATTGGTTTTTGAGTTATGATTGATCAAAGAAATGAGATTTCCAGCATAGGCCGTTTTGAAGTCTATTAAGGGTAGAGCGCTCTCCCGCCCCCTTGATTTACTTGACTGTGAACTGATTTGCTTAAGTAAGAGTTGCTTTGTGCAATGGTATAAACGCTCCCACATAGCAGAACCTTACTTTGGGCATTCTTCTTCGCTAACCTATAACCTGTTACTGTTTCAACTTCAAATCTGTTCTATCTACGTCACATCACGACTCCAACCAATCAGGTGTTTACAGTACGTAAATGGCATTACGGCTAAAAGTTCAAACCTTGCAAATCGTACATGAGAAACATTATGCATTTCAATGGAGAATCATAATACGGCTGGTGTATAGGTAACAGATACACTTGTTTAGTAAATAGTATTTTATGAGAAAACATTGTTTCGAAAATTATGCAATGGCTTGGCGACTAGTTCGTTTATCTGTTAGTCGTAAATGTATATAAAATGACGGTTATTGTTTGTGCTACGACCTTAAAGCAAAATGAAATATTCAAATGTCTCTTTTGTACCTGTTATATATGGTAAAACTATACTTCCGTACAAAATACCGCAACAATAAAAGACTAAAAATAATGCAATACACTCGAAAGAAGCACACAAAATACGCCTAAATAACCACACACAAAAAAAAAACAAAGTTATGTGAGTGTACGGGATTTCGTTCACCCACAGCCACCGTATAAGAAGAATGCATATTGAAAGGTCTTAAGAACTTAGAAGCAATCGAGGTGATTGTTTCCTGAATTGATTTATTCAACAAAGTTCACTTCCTACAACAAAGACGAACGAACGTGTTTTTACAAAAACGTAGGTTATAGCAGGGTGGGAAATAGAGATGGGAAGATGGGTATAAAAAGCAAAAAAAAGGTACAATTAAATATTCAATCTAAATACAAAAAAAAAGAAGGTAAAAATCTATAATCTTTCTAAATTAAAAACAAAAGCAAGGGAGGCAGGAACAACCTTTATTTACAATTTTTTAAAGTCATAATCTAAAAAAATTAAATAAATTGAGATCTTCATTCAATTTATTTCAGGTGATCATTAAACTGCTTGCAACATTCATATAGGCAGATCTTCTCACAGAACCAAACAGTAGGTAGGTAGGGAATGAATAAGAGTACCTATTTACTTGCTTTCCAGACGAAGGCAAAGTTAGACACAAAGTAGTTTTTCACTATGAGGGCAAAGTGAGTTCTTAATGTAGGGACAATCCAGCTCCCTCAAAAGGGGCACTCTGGATTGAAACAAAAATAAACATTGCCTCAGTCTAGAGTCTTTAATAACCGAGAATGGACTGACTCAACTAAGTGTAGCATCGGAACAGATACTACACTCCTATTAAGTTTATAAATTAATATATTTAAAAGTTTTAAAGACTATGAACAGTCATCAATTTATAACAATGAAATTTCTAACCACAAAGATTAAATACAAAATGGCGTCGCGATCCACAGTTTTAGGTTATAGTAAAGCCAAGAAGACAGACGATAGCAACGAACTTCCAATATTTATTTGAGTGTTTTCGCTTCTAGGTACATATAGATCTTAATTTCTCTTAATCACGTTACAGTTTCAAGTGGCCGAGTAGACATGGCGACTGCTTGCAGATTCTAAGCGGACTCTGTGAATCGAATTACCGCTTTCTTGAAATTGTTACTCTCCTGCACTTGTGAGAGCAATACGCTTGAGGCGCTAGCGTCTGTTGGTATAAATAATTTTATATATATATATATATATATATATATATATATATATATATATATATATATATGTGTGTGGGGGGGGTATTTAAATAATTAATATTTATTTATAAATATTATTGTTTATCAGCCCCCTCCCACAAAGGCTGGGCACTCTTGAGTAAATTTAATAACAAGCAGTGCCAATAGCTATATGCACGATCCGAACGCCGTTTCGTAGATCACTCTATATTGCTTGATATCTAGCCGCCGATTCGCTATTTACATTTAAAACTCCTTTATATTTACTAACTAATTGGCTATGGCCGATGGATAAAACCCTCGACTACGAATCAGTGGCGATTTGTGATCGGGGTTCGTGCCCACCGACCGTAGAGAATTAGTTCCTACACTGAAGATTGCGTTAGCATGAAACATCGATGTCTGTAGGTATTTAAATAATTAATATTTATTTATAAATATGATTGTGTATATATATATATATATATATATATATTTTTAAATACAGATTTTATTCAGACATGGACCAGTGGTTTCTGACAAGAAAAGGGTTTAATTCCCGATTCCGTCTTCGTCAGCAGAGTCTGAAATAGTACATGATGGAATTTCTTCAAAAAACATTTATAACCGTTATAAAACGCTATGCACAAAGAATTTGAAATGGAGGGCCGATGAGACGCTTAAATCAGAAAAACAGCCGTTAAGTATAAGATTCTATATTTAGAAGTGAGAAAGAAAGAAAGAAAGAAAGAGAAGAAAGAAAGAAAGAAGGGAAAATAAATAAAATAAAATAAAATTTATAATAATAACAAAATTAATTAAGAGAAAATAAAATATTATTTATGTATAGAAAACGGTTAAAGGAACGTAACTCTAATTAATTAAATTATCTAAAAAAGGGGAGGTAACTATTTATTATTATATTATAAAAAATATATATGTGTATATATTTCACGATTTTTTCATATATATATATGACACCTACCATAAACAATGATGGATTATAATAATGTTCCGTTAATGCTCGCATTCGCTATTTATCTAGAATTATTACTAAAATGTTGATTTATTCATTTCGTATGAATCAGATGATTCTATTGTTCAATTATTTCTATAAAGACATCGGTACTTACAGGAGGGACCACGTGAAGGTTGCCAACATCCCAAGTGAAAGTGTTTCTGTGGAACGAACTGGATCCGAGCTGGGGAAACCCAGGTTGTCAGTCCGTGTCGTCAATCACCGAGCCACCGTCACCTCCCACTAAAATATTCATATAAAATCATAGAAACATCGCTCATGGAATGTGAGGACTAAAAGACAAAATAAGGGAATCGAGAGTTACGAAATAAATCTCGTTGTTCTCGACCTTTTGGCTTAGATCAAAGTCTGCCTAATTTGTTTTGAATATAAATTTTCTATATTTTCTGCAAATAAATAATTCAAAGTGTAGTATCTGTTCCGATGAATGCAACACCCCGTAAACTGATACCGTCTTGGCCTTGGGACTTTGATTCCACCGTTCTGGGGTATTGTCCTGTGCAGTTCTAGAAGGTCAACTCTCCCAGGCTTTACCTTCTCACCCTTTGAGAGGGGATTAGTTCATTGTTAATCGCATGAGGCGCGCCTAACGGGGAATGCCGACGAGGCTGCCCAGGCATATTTATAGGCCAGAGTGCTTATCTTCTAGGGTGCTGGCTTTTCAAATCCCACTTGTGTCACATTTTACCGCTGTGGGAGTGAGTATATATATATATATATATATATATATATATATATATATATATATATATATATATATATATATATATATATATATGTATATATACCTTCTTTGTAATATAGTAGGGAAAAACCCAGAAGAGTGCTCGATTAATTAAGAATTAAAGTTAAAGATTAAGAGCATAATATTTATTTATTTTGGTACAGAAAAATTAGTACTACATTCGTACCGTACGTTTCAAGCACGGAAAGTCTTAGCCATCCGGCTCTCTTCAGCTTCTGTTGAGATTACAACATATATATATATATAAAACTGCCGAAAGTTAACCCAAGGTCCCCTTTTCACTTTCCTTAAATAAACTCCTTTGACAAACTCTTAATATATATATATATATATAGAGAGAGAGAGAGAGAGAGAGAGACTGAACACACTGGATAATAGTGTCTAGTAGGCATTCCCACTCTCTCCAATAGATATTTTGTGTGTACATCGCTCTATGTATTACCGCAGACATTTGTATTTGCAAATATACACACCTTGTCTCTGCAACTAAATTCCTTATTTTGTTGTTTTGAGGCGGGGGATGGGAAAAAGGGGTTTCCCTTCTAACGTTGCATTTTCCACGGAACCTGCAAAGAGCGCATTCATCTATCCAGCTCCCTCTTTCCCTTTCTCCCTTTTTTCTCTTTCTCTTCTATACTTTCTCAACCAAAGAAGTCATTTAATTGCCCCTTCCTTACCCATTTACCCCCCGTCGCTTATAATTTGAAAAATGAGTATTGGTCTTTCAGAAGACAATCAGTAAAAATGCATCTCTTCTCGTGCATTGTTTAACAGCTGACCTTTCGAACCCCCACGTGACGAGTGGAGCCCCTTTACTGATGGATGGAGCTCAGGTCCCACTACTATCGTCCTAGTAATCGGTATGCACTCGTCACAATTATAACAGCTATTTATTATTATTATTATTATTATTATTATTATTATTATTATTATTATTATTAATAATACCAGTATATTTCTGTTCTACTTTTTTTTTTCGTTTTTCTTTTCCTTGTCTTCTTTTCATCTTCTTTTTCATCTTCTTTCTTTCTTTTTCTTCTTCTTCTTGTTTATTTCTTCTTATTATTCTTCCAATTATTATTATCATTATTTATATTAAAACCAGTATTTCATTTTTCGTGTTACTTTTTCCTTTTTCCTCCTTATTGTCTTTATTTTCATTCCTCTTCTTTTCTTTCTTTTTCTTGTATCTTCCTCCTTTTTTCTTCTTTTCTTCTTCTATTTTTTCTTTTCTTTCCAATTAGTATGTGTACTCACTAGGAGTTCTCACACAGGTCATCGTCAGTGATTGCTCACCGACAACAACCAGTGGTGTTCCCTAGAGTCCGAGTGACAACAAACCTCTCCAGATTTCCAGTGTTCTCCACCTCTTTCGATACCCACCGCAAATGGTCTTGCGGTATCGCAACAGTCGTCTACCATTGATTTCTCGCTAGTAGCGATCATTTGTCTCCTCTGGAATTTGGGTGACAATAAGCCTCCTCGGGGTCTCGGTACACTCCGCAACCTTCCAGTGGAGGTCGTGTTAGTGCCCCCTCTCCTCGGCCCTCTCATCCTCCTTGGGGGACAGTCTATGAGATTCCTTGCCGTTCCTGTTCTCTTGGTTCTTGCGGTGGTGTTCTCTAGTGGTTTTGCTTTCTTCCCATTGTAACTTGCATGTGGTTGGTTACCCTTCGTAACTATGCGGATTGGTTACCGCATTCGAGGATTTTCCTTAGGATTGCAGCTGTTTTGATCATCGCCGTACTTTGTATAGTCTCATCGATCCCTTTGATTCTAATTTCTACCAGTCTTTTATCCAGTTTTATTTTTACTGTTCCTAGTGCTCCTACGATTATTGATATTATTTTGACTTTTTTCATGTTCCATATTCCTTTCAATTCTACGATTTGGCAGAGTTTTTCCTTCTTGTCCATCATGATGACATCTAGTTGACAATAAGCCTCCTTAAAGTCCAAGTTCTCTTCGCATTCTTCCAGTAGAGGTCTGGTTAGTGCTCTCCCTTCTCAGCCCTCTCACCCTCCTTGACCCTTCACGACCATTTTGTGTGGTATCATCACTTCTTTTTTTTAGGGTGGGGGGCAGTTTATGAGATTTCTTGCAATTGATGTTCCTTGTTTTTTGCGGTTGTGTTCTTCCTGTGGTTTTGCTTTCTTCCTATTGTAACGTCTATGTGGTTTGCTACCCTTCGTAACTTCTGCAGGTTGGTTTCCGCATTCGAGCATTTTCCTTAAGATTGAAGCTGTTTTGATCATCGCCGTCCTTTATATGGTCTCAGTGATCCATTTGATTCCTATTTCTCCCAGTCTTTTCTCTAGGTTTTTTGGTTCTGTTTCTAGTGCTCCTACGATTATAGATATTATTTTGACTTTCTTCATGTTCCATACTTCCATTCAGCTCTCTTACAAGTTCCGTGTATTTGCTTCGTTTTTCCGTCTCCTTGATCTTCACTCTGTGGCTGCTTGAAACAGCGAAATCTACGATTTGGCAGGATTTTTCCTTCTTGTCGATTATTATGACATCTGGCCTTCTTGCTTGTATGAGTTTGTCTGTTTGTAAATCCATGTCCCAGATAGTTTTCGGTTTTTCGTTTTCTAGCATTGTCTCTGGTCTATGTTTGTACAATTTGTGTGCGTGTTTAAAATGCAATCGCTTGCACAATTCTCAGGGTACTGCTTTCCCCACGCAGTCATGTCCGTTCTCGTATTTTTTTTTTTGGGGGGGGGAGGCTAGTTTGCCGCATTTACTTATTATATGATTTACTGTTTCTTCTCTTGCCCACACTATCTGCATTTTATGTTTTCCTGAGTTTTATCGATTTTAGCTTTAATGTAGTTTGCCCTAATCGCATTGTTTCGTGCAGTCGTCAGTAAAAGTTCCGTTTCTCTGTTCAAGTATCCTTTTCTTAGCCATGCCCAGCTTTTCTCGTTGGATTCTTCTCTTGTAAGTCATATGAAGTGTCTATGTAGTTGTTTTTCTTCCCACTTTTTCTTGTCTTTTTGTTTTCGGTGCCCCCCGAGTTGATCGTAAGCGTGGTGTCTCTTGCTGTGGTTATTAGCCTTTCCGTCTTCTTCTTCTTCTTCTTCTTCTTCTTTTTTTTTTTTTTCTCCTTCTCCTTCTCCTTCTCCTCCTCCTCGTCGTTGTCGTCGTTATTATTATTATTTACTCACTAGGAGTTATCACACTGGTCATCGTCAGTGATCACCCACTGCCAACAACCTGTGGTATTCCCTAGAGTCTGAGTGACAACAAGTCTCCTCAGACTTCCAGTATGCTTCACCTCTTTTCGTTCATCACCGCTGATGACCTTGCGGTATCGCAACAGCCACCTACCACCAATTTCACGATGATAAGGGTCATTGGTCTCCTCTGGGGCCCGGGTGGCAACAAGCCTCCCCACGGTCCCAGAGCTGTCCGCGCTCTTCCAGTGGAGGTCTGGTTTGCGCTTTCCCTCCTCGACCCTCTGTCCATAATTTTCGTGGTGTCAGCCTATGCTTGCGCCTCTCTCTCGCGGTTGTATTTTCACCGGTTCTGTTATTATTATTATTATTATTATTATTATTATTATTATTATTATTATTATTATTATTATTATTATTATTATTATTATTATTGTTATTAGTATTATTATTATTATTATTATTTACTCACTAGGATTTATCACACTGGTCATCGTCAGTGATCGTCCACTGCCAACAACCTGTGCTATTCTCTGGAGTCTGAGTGACAACAAGTCTCCTCAGACTTCCAGTATGCTCCACCTCTTTTCGTTCATCACCGCTGATGACCTTGCGGTATCGCAACAGCCACCTACCACCGATTTTCCGCTGATAAGGGCCATCATCATCATCATCATCATCATCATCATCATCATCATCATCATCATCATCATTATGTGTACCTATTAGGAGTTCTCACACAGGTCACGATCAGTGATTGCACACTGATAATTACCGGTGGTGTTCCCTGGAGCCTGAGCGAGAATAAGTTTCGCCAGATTCTCAGTACTCTCCACCTCTTTCGATAACTATTGCAAATGACTTTGCGTTATCACAACATACGCTTACCATCGATTTCTCGCTCGCAACCACCATTGGTCTTTCCTAGGATTCGGGTTGTTATCCCATTCCTCTCCGCCCTCTTCCAGTGGAGATCTTATTAGTGCTCTCCTTCCTCGGCCTTTCCATCCTCTTTAGCCCCTCACGACTATCCTGCGTGGTATCAGCCGATGCCGGTTTAATCACTTTTTTTTTGGGGGGGGGGTTATAAAATTTCTTGCATTTTAATTTTCCCTGGGTTCAATTAGTGGTGTTCTTTCTGTGTCTATTGTTCCTATTTGCAACTTCTACATGACTGGTTAACATTCGTAGCTTATGAATGTTGGTTTCCACATTCAATGATTTTCCTAAAGATTCCATCTGTATTCATAGGTATTATTATTATTATTATTATTATTATTAGTAGTAGTAGTAGTAGTATTGATACCGGTATTTTCTTCTTAGTATTCTTATTATTCTTTCCTTTTTCTTGTTTTCTTCGTTTTTCCTATTTTATTTCTTGTTTCCCCCTACTACTACTTTATCTTTTCTTCTAACTCTCCTTTTTCTTATTTTAATTATTATTAGTATTGATGTATTTTCTTCTTCCTTCTATTATTTCTCATTTTTGTTTCTTTTCTTCTTTTTATTTTTTATTCGTTTTCTTCTTCTCTGTCTTCTTCTTCTTCTTCTTCTTCTTCTTCTTCTTCTTCGTATTAATATTATTATTATTAGTAGTAATATTATAATGCAAGTATTTTATTCTTCCTGTTTTCTTGCTATTAGTTTTTCTTCCCTTTTTCTTCTTTTTTCTTCTTCATTCTATCCTTTTGCCTTTTTATTTGTTTCTTCTTCTTCTTTTTCTTCTTTTTCTATGTCCATTGTTCATAATATATTTTCATGTTGTTGCTGATATAACTCTGTCCCTAGACTTACCATTACTCTATGCCCTTCTTACTTTTACGATGTTTTTATGATTCCAGGTCTCACCCTGTTAACATTGGAGTCGTTGAAGAAAAGTGCCCGCCATCGACTGGGAGTGGGCAGGAGAGACGGCAATTCGGGAGCGACATTGAACTTGCTTATAATTTTTCAGGGATCGCGTTTGACACGGCGCGTAATCCCCGGAGAATGTTCTCCGTGCGCGAACGGATAAGGAAAAGATGCTTAACTACGAACAGAGAAATAAAAAAGATATTAAAAAAAAAATCAAATGCAGACATACTTTCTTGTGCCTGGGACAACAGTAAAAAAAAACATGTGAATAAAATTAAATGATGAATTTGACTTTCTAAAAGATAAAATGAATGAAAAATACAAATATTTAATAAAACAAAAAATATAATAAAATACTAACAAATTTAAAATAAAATATATTTTATTAAAGTAGCAATCAAAATTAAACACGCAATTTAAACAAAAATTCGTTTTCATTAATGGAATTGAACTTTGCGGGGTTTTGGTCAATTTGGTAAGGGGGCCATGATTAGACTGATGGGTGCCGTTACTCACTATTAAATCGGTTGAACCGAGTTCAAATTCAATCCGATCTATTGAGGTCATTCAAGCACTAACACTTGTGTTTTATGTAGTTACATTATACAGGATGTTCGGTATGAATTTGTGTCACTCCGAGGTAATAATTTTCGTGGGTATATAAATTTTCCACAATTTAAAAGCGACATTTTTTCCTAAAATTAAAACTATCCGTTGTGACCTATTTGCGTTCTGTCGGTTAGTTACGGGTACTGCTAGTAATTATCGTTATAATTCTACACTCAAATATTATATATATATATATATATGTTTTTTTGACGTGGTTGTCTATACATCTGAGGAGACCTAATTAAAGGGGTCGAAATAAGTTATTATGTGTACAACCTTAATGTGTGTATAGTTTTTCTTTTTATAATTCTGTTTTGCTCTGTTTAAATTACATTGAGCTCTGTTATTCAGATTCTCTACACAAAATTGAAATCTACACTATATATATATATATATATATATATATATATATATATATATATATATATATATATATATATAATTTCTTTGTAATATAGCAGGAAAAATCCCAGTAGAGTGCTCGATTAATTAAGAATTAAAGTTAAAAATTAAGAGCATAGTATTTATTTATTTAGGTACAGAAAAATATGTACAACATTCGTACCGTTGGTTTCAAGCACGGAAAGCTTTCCGTGCTTGAAACCGACGGTACTAATGTTGTATTAATTTTTACTGTACCAAAATAAATAAATACATATATCGCACTGATGAGCTGTGAAACAGCGAAACAGGCTGTATGTGGATGACTATAAAAAGCTCCCTCCGGGTAGAGCTTATTTTTGTAAGGGTATCGTCAACGGCCATTAGCTTTAAGGCAATGCTCATTAGGTAAAACTAATTTCGAGCTCAGGCATTTGCAATGTTTACATTTCGTTACATTGAGATACTACTTACATTCGGTCAGTATCGCATGATGGCGTAGGGGTTAGCATCGCCGACTGTCAGCTCGACGGTTGCGTTTCGTTCCCGGCTTGATACACTAACTGGTCTAGCCGCACTGATGAGCTGCGAAACAGGCTTTATGTGGATGACTATATATGTGTTTATTTATTTATGGTACAGAAAAATTAATACAACATTCGTACCATCGGTTTCAAGCACGGAAAGATTTCCGTGCTAGAAGCTAACGGTACGAATGTTGTACATATATATATATATTCAATGAGCACTAAGCTACAGCTAAGCTTTCTGAATTTTTAATCCGGTTCAAACTAACATAATGAGGGCCACTCTTTTCCAATATTCTCGTGTTTTCCAGTCGTCCATGGTCTTCAGCTGTCAAACCTACCAATCATACACAAAAATACCTACTCGCTTCATTTGACCTCTATTAAATACTTAATGGTTCTGAAATGAAAAAAAAAACATGATCAAATTGGTCTTTTACACACGGTAGGATCCGATACCATTATAATCGACTGTTGCAAAAAACTTTATCCATAGACATTCTATCTGGCACTAGGGGCACAGAGGACGAAAGCTAAGTTGTCTTCAATCGTAGTAGAATAACGAGTTCTTGCTGTGAATGTCTTACAAAGAGGAAACAGGTCCCTAAGTTCAAAAAGATGCACCTGAAGAAGGTCGTAGTTTACATCGGCCGAAATATTGTCAATATAACAATTAATATGAGAATGGTAGTCCAAATAATGAAAAAATTATATGAATTATCAATTAGTCTAGTGAGGCATCTGCGGTTAAGTTAATCAGACCATAAATATATTATTGAGGAAAACGAGCAAGTTTTGTGCTTTAAACTTTTTCTAGTAAACGTTTCGGTCTAGTAAACTTTTTCTAGTAAACGTTTCGGTCTAGTAAACTTTTTCTAGTAAACGTTTCGGTCTAGTAAACTTTTTCTAGTAAACGTTTCGGTAATGACGGTGAAACACAAACTTTCGTTTGATCAATGAGGTCCGGCGACAATGATCCTAGACAGTATTAGGTGGTAAACCATTTGGGAATACCAAGTGTTTGACGTGGGAGGACGAATACACTTTCACGAGACCCTACCTGCAAAAATCTAACTTGCCAAGGGATTGTAAACTGTAGACGACAAAATAGAATGTCTATGTTTCGCAATGTAAAAAGATGTAGTGCACAGCTTACATGTAAAGAAGAGTTTTAAAAGTATTCCTTTTTTGTAATAAATAAATATAAATTGCTTCTCAATTCTTTTTTTAGAATTAATAAACAATGGAAATAACTTGACGCTCTTTTTGTTTCATTTTCAATTCTAACGACATTGATTTGTGGAAAAAAGAACAAACTATTATTTCCACCATCCAACAATAAGAGCCATTGTAAACATATACACCTGAAGAAGGTCGGAGGTTACATTGGCCGAAATATTTTGAAAAATCACCCAACATGAGAACAGTAGTCTGAATAATGCAAATAATGAATTGTTTTGGATATTTTAATGGGAAAATTGCTATTCTTTTAAAATGCGTGTTTTATGCTTAGATTAATTATGTAACGGTTCAAACACAAACAAATTAAAAGAAAACATTAGTAAAAGACGATGGATTTACACTTCAAGCACGCCCGCCGTTTGTTTGATTAGCGTCGCTGACTTTGAAATAAAAATAAAAAAACAAAAACAATTTCTTTAAAACATCAGTAAAGGGCAGGTAAAGCGCTTTTTAGTTTTGACGGGCAATCACCTAGAGATAGTGTCTCGATAGAACCACTGCCCCCCCCCCTCCATCACACCACTGGGTTGGTGTCAGGAAGAGCATCCAGCCTACAAAAAATGTTTCAGTTAATGAATTGACGTCCAAAGAAATCTGACCAGAGATAAGTTTGGAAGTCAATTTCTAAAAGCTATGCAACACATGCCACCATGTTAAACGGACGTCAAACTAAATATGATAATAATGATTACTGGAGCAGAGTATTAACTTGAAACGCCATGTTTAAGTTCTTTCGGAGTATTGTTGCCACATCTGGGCTGGTGCATCATCTACTACTCTCTCCCTCCTTGACAAGGTCCAACAAAGAGTCGCAAACCTAATAGGTCCCTCACTGTCAACCAAGCTGTAGTCCCTGTCCCATCGCCACAATGTAGCTTACTTGTACTTGTTTTACAAATACTTCAATGGATTATGCTCCGATGAATTGGCTACTCTGGTGCCCCCTCGACGTAAATTCACTAGACCAACTCGACAATCAACTAAATCCCATCCATTCACTGCGGAGGTCCCCAGATGCCGGAGAGCTTTCTACTCAAATAGCTTCTTTCCTCGTGCTGCTGGCCTCTGGAACTCCCTCCCTGCCCCCTGTTTCCCCGTCAGTACTGACATGCAGAAATTTAAAACTAATGTAAACAGATTTCTCGCTGCGCAGATCCCAGTTTAGGTTTACCCCCCCCACCTACTCCCCTTTTCTTTCTTCTCAGTAGCCCCTTACGTCTACAGTGGCGGCCTGCCTTGTTTGGGGTGAACTACGTTAAAAAAAATTATAAAATTATCTTCAGAAAGATATGATTCTTTCACTCTTAGTAGATTAAAATCTGTAGTCTTGTCTGAGGGTAGCAATGTTTTGAAATACCGACATTATGTATTCTTTTATACAGGGTTTGCTTGGATTTCTTCTTTATACTCAGCAGATGTTTAAGTGTGTGTCATCATTCACACACAGCAGTGTGTGAATGATGTGCTTACGGTCAACATTCACCCAATTGTGACCAATTCTTAAGCTTGTCATTAATTAAGTTTTCACCAAAACTTTATGCGGTTTTTTGCACTAGAAGTTACTAGACCCACATCTTTTTTTAACATAAAGAAATTAAAATTTTGTCAAGTAGAAAGAAAGTTATTCAAAATATGTTTGGTCATCAGCGTGTAAGATAACGCCCCCTATTGACTTTGAATAACCATAACTTTTTATTTTATTTTAAAACAAGTATATGTTTTATACCCCAAATGTAGCAAACAGTGCAAGGAATCTACAAATATAGATATTTCAAAAGAAGTCTAAGATATATAACCGTTGAGCAGCTGAACTTGACAAAAATGTCAATTGACAACGCTCCTCATGTCCTTTAACTCGATATAACTTTTTAAATAATAGATATAATTTAAGGGTGGAAATATAGAAAGATAGAACACGATGAGCTGGTTCTAAATATATAAGTATTAAAAAGATTGGTGTCATAGAAACAGAGCTGTGTGAATTTTAGTAGAAAAATGAAAAAAAAAGGGATAATTGACTTTTGAAGCAAACTGTTTCAAGAAAAAAGTCCCAAAAAGGCCAAACTGAAAACTTTTGGATGAAAGATAGCCAAAAAATAGCAAATTGAAAATTCGCTTTATTAAAAAAAAAAATGCAGGAATTATTAAATATATTACCTCTTGGGTATGTTGAAGATGTTAACCCCCAAATATTTGGAACTTTTTTCTATTAGTTTCGTATTGGTTTCGTAGCGGTGAAAGCAAAGATGTTCCTCATGAAATTGAAACTGTAGGCCTTTGATATATGCTTTTGGTGGAAAATTAAAAAAAATATATTTATATAATTATTGCTCTAAATAAATAATACTTTCTACATTATACATACTAATAATTTTTATATCGTACTGGAAATTTAAAAGAATATTTGAACATGTCATATTTAAATAATTTTTTATAAATTTCTAGATAGATACACTCAGCCACCCCTCCCCAAAACAAAAATGAAATTATCCTTTTTTTAGGCGATTACGTGTTGGGAAAAAAAACCTATTATTTCAGAATTTAGAGTTTTGCATATAAATTTAACGTAAAATTATCACCCATTTTTGACCAGTCGCTATCAGGATAGCGTTTTAAGAGCATATAACTATATTTTTTTGCAAAGGGATATAAATTGCGTTGTTTTTTTTTTGAAGGGGGGAATAAAAAAAAATCCATTAATCCTACCACTAACCATAAGTTCATGTGGAAACAGCCCCCCCCCCCCGATTCACAATCTATCAATAACCTTAAGTCCAGGTGGCAACCTCCTCAAATTAACTAGAACGGTTGCATACTTTCTTAGCCTTTTGGCTAGGAGCAAAATGTAGTATAACTTTTTGTATAATTTTGTATTTTTTGTGCACATAAATATTGCAAAGTATAGTATATGTTCTGATACTACACCCCATCGCTTATATCCTCGGTCAGTGAAGGAGAAATCTTTCAAGACTAAGTTAATTTTCATTTTTTGTTACAATCCGGAATTCCCCTGTTTAGAGATCTGGATTTTCCACACATTAAAAACCGACCTTGTGAAACGGAAAATTCTGCAATGGAAATTTCGGCAAAAGAAAAACCGGCAAAAGAAAATTCGCCATTTTTGTCAAAATAGGAAAATTTTGTAATTATACATTATCGATTGAAAATATATTTTAGAACGGTTCTTGCGGGGCATATAGGGCTACCCCCCTCAACCCCAAAAAACACTTCTTGTATTATCTTTTTGGTACTTCTATTGTGCAGTTTACGGATCGGGTTATTTGTTTTTATAATATTTTCAAGTTAAATTAACTTTTACGATATTTTTTGTTTATTAAATAGTTAGGTGAAAGTACAGAATCGTTAGCAAAGCCCCCTTTCCGCATGTTAAGAATGGCTTTCTAAATAATGTTTTTATTTTAACCCGGTCCATAAACTGCAAATGTACCATCTTTTTCAATTATTATGTAAATAAATAAATAGTAAATTAAAATTCTATTACGAGATTAATCCATCATAATGCATTTCGGTTTCTTCGTAAACAAGTAAGACATTCGAATATTTTGTTAATAGTTGAAATAATAAATCGATTACTTTGTGTTGAACATTTGAAAGGAATTTGGTAGTATTTAAACTATCGAATGGAAAGTCATTTAAACTTGCTTTAAAATTCTTAGCAAATCTTCATGTATTAAAAGCGCCCCCAAGATAGTATTTAGAAATGAATGTTTGAGGGAGATATAGTTGTATAAAGGGGGTGCCCCCCCCCAAATATAAATATTTTAGAATATTTATTGTTCCTTCAATATCAGAGTGGCACGCGCGAAAATGTGTTTGTTGATTTTGGGACACCACGTGCTACACGATGTCGTTAAATATTTAAGTTAGGAAAAATGTTTTTAATAAGTTCAAACTGATATTTGAGTTGACGTTGAGGCATTGATTTTGTACTCAGCCGCGTAAGAAATTCCTTTTTTAAATCTTGAAAATAAAAAAAATTGGAAAAATTGAAAAACAAGTCGTCTTAATTTTACTAACAATTAATTTCAAATATATGGTAGGGAAAACGTATAATAAAGAACTATACACACGTGATGTTCACCGCCACACGCTATCAACTATGCGACGTCATCGAAGGTTTACTTACAGACAATCATTCTGTTCCCAGTTTCATGTTGGAAAAATAAAATGCAATTTTCACAATAGCCCCCCATCCCAACTAATTTTCACTCTCCCCCAACCATGAGAAATATTTTGAGTTCAAAACAAAAAAAATACTGTAGAAGCACCCCTGGTCCCTATACTATAGAAGCACCCATTGTCCCTAATCTGCAGAAGCCTCCAGGTTCTATGTGGTAGTAGCACTCCCGGTTCTGGGTCCTATACTGTAGAAGCAACCCTGGTCCCTATACTGGAGAAGCACCCATGGTCCCCATTCTGTTTAAGCCTCTGGGTCCTATATTGTAGAAGCACCCTAAGTTCTGGGTCTTTTTTTTATACATGTATAGAGTGGTTATGACCCAACGGGTCACTGTAAACGTGTACTTGTTAAATTCTTCTTTTTTTCTTTTTTCTACATATATAGAGTGGTTATGACCCAACGGGTCACTGTAAACGTGTACTTGTTAAATTCTTCTTTTTAATTGAAACAAAATAGAAAGGTAAAAACTAAAACACATTCGTCGATATCTAAAGAATTTTAATATCCTTTAAAATCATTTAAAATCTTATTGAGACCAATTTAAACTGTAAAAGCAACTTTTTAATCAAAAATAGATTAATTGTTTATCTTTATTCTAATAAAACTATAAATAAATTAGCTAAAATTATTAGAATACCATCATACAGATGGTTCACTAATAATGTTCTATTACAAATCCATACCTTCTATATAAAATTCAAAATACTAGATGAAATTAATAAAATGAAATATTATAGCAATGATATTCCATTCATTGTTTTTTGTCGGCAAACTAATTGTTGATATTCTAATCACTCAAACAATTTTTTGATCGCATGAATATTTTTTGGATAATTATTTAATTTTAGTAACATTTAAGTTTTTTTTTAAATTCAGTGTCTTAAGATCTTTGAAATAGTTCTAGAAAAGTGATATATATATTTAAAAAAAGATTAGCAAAAGAAGGTTTCTTTAAATTTGAGATTTTACTGAATTTCTGTGTTTTTTAGCCATAGTGAGAACATTTTTCATTCTAAAAGTTTTTTTGGCACGTAGAAATAGTTAATTTAGATTAACTTAAGGCTGTTACCTTTCAAACATAATCAAATTTTATCTTAAACAATTAAATAGATATAACAAAAATGAGTTTCAATTATCATATTGTAATTAATTATGAAATAATTAGAAATTATTTGAACTTATTTGAAACTCAGAAACTGAAATTTGTTTTTATTATATTGAAACTTATTCTGAAAATCAATTTTTCTGAATTTATTAATATTTGAATTTAAAATATTCAACATATTTTATATTATTTTACTTTAATCTAAAAATGAACATTCTGAAAATTCTGAAAATGTTTGCAAATCATTTAATTTGCATTGGAATATAAAATTAGTATTAAAAAACCCCACCTGAAATGATTAAATATAATAAGTAAAATTGTATTTTTTTTATTTTAAAAATATGCTGTTTAAATAGAAGAAATATTATTATTTGTTGTAATTCTTAACTTATTAATACTTGAATCTATTATAATTGACGAATAGATTTTTTTAAATTTCGAAATTAAAAAAAAAACGACTTTATTTCAAAACGAAAATTTAAAAATTTAGTTATAAAGTGATGAAGTGATAAACGTTTAGTGATTGAGTCACTAAATCTTTGAATCACTAAATCAAGTCACAAATCAGAAAGCCTAACTTTTTAATTTGCCTAAGTCATCACTTTTTCTGTTTACTTGAGATTACTATTTAGACGAAATCTACTGTATAATTAAAGAAAAATATTTGGGTGTTTTATGTCATTCTTGTGTTAATCAAAATACCAATATCCAAGAAAGAGCTAAGAAAAAAACATTGCATATGTCTGCCATCTTAGCAACCTTGTGATTAAGTGTGATTAAGGGTAACTTTAATTAAAATCTCAATTCCAGCTTCAATATTTTAAGAGTTTCATTCCACTTGTTCTGTACTTTTCCAGGTTTATATTTAAGAATATTAATACACATGCGTCAGCATTTTTCAGTCTAGTACAACCATTACTTCACTATAAGCTCCTCATCTCACTGGCGAGATATAAGTATGCCGATATAATATTCATCTATAATAAAATTGAAATATAAGCCATATTAGCAATACAAGATTAATTAATTTTTTTTTTTTTACATTAATCCTATCGATTACGGAATAAAATTCCTTCTTCAGGGGTGACCAGTATTGATTCTTTTTTTTCTTTTTTTTTCGTCAATAAACAAGAATAAACAAACTTATTTCGTTGTTATCAAGTAACAACGAAATAAGTTTGTTTATTCTTGTTTATTGATGAAAAAAAAGAAAAGAAAATGACTCAATACTGGTCACCCCTGAAGAAGGAATTTTATTCCGTAATCGATAGGATTAATGTAAAAAAAAAATAAATAAATAAATAAATCTTGTATTGCTAATATGGCTTATATTTCAATTTTATTAACTAACCCCGCAATACTTTGAAATTTGAACGACAAATCCACACTTTTCATTCATCTATAAATTTCGTATTAACCAGATTATTCATGGGTTCCCACCATATCTTTCTAGTTAAAATTCTTTCTAGAAAGACATCGGGTACTTACTGGATGGATCACGTGAAGGTTGCCAACACCCTAAGTAAAAGTGTTTCTGTGGAATGAACTGGATTCGAACTCAACACACCCAGGTTGTCAGTGTGCGTCGTTAACCACTTAGACACCGTCATCTCCCGACATAATATAATATAATATAATAGTGATTCTAGTTTATGTATCTTTTAAAAACTGTACTTATATTTATTTTCCTGTCCGCATTTTGATACCAATACTGTTTTGTTGAATTATTTGAACATTGACTGAATTGTATTTAAATCTTGTGATCAAAATCTCAGCTAATGTTTGCCAGACAATATATTTACGATTGTTCATGACGCCTTCTATTACTTCGATCTTATTTTACTTATCTGATCGATTGAGTACCAACCGAAATGTCTACTGCGAAGAAATCATTAAGAACGATAAGGAGATTTTGAAAACTTTTTATTGCTTGAACTGAATTCGCTTTCATTGCTTCACAACAGAAATGATTATTTCCACAGTTGATCATTAAAATGAGGAAAGCTTTAGTAAATGGTCAGCCGGGGACTCACAGTCAAGTGTCTGGCTATTTCGAGTATCAATTCACATATATAGCAAGATCTAATTATCCACGAATTTATTTCAATCGTATACCTATCTATTTGCATCAGACATGTAATGGCGAATAATTTAGCTTTATTCTTTAACTATCAGGGCTACCCGGCGTTGCCCGGGGCAAATTGTAACATATTTCTACTTGAAATTCTATCTCTTTACTTCTCTCTATCTGTCTCTCTATCTTCCTCTGTTTCCCCTCCTCCGTTTTCCCTCTCCCCACCCCCTTTTCTTACTCCTCTGCCTAGCCTATTCCTCTCTCTGGACATACCCACAAACAATTCTTCTTTTATATAATAGATTCCTCGAGAAATAAGAGAAGTAACTCCTCGATAAAAAATTAGAGTTACGTCTCTTAAGTTAGTTTATGAAATGTCTGGAAAACCGACCCTCCCTGACGCGTCTAGGGTCAAAGAATGAATATTCTTTTCTGAATATTAGATATTATTCAACCGGTGCAACGCCGATCAAGAATATGACAACTTTGTGGTTCTTTGTTTTGGTAGGTTTGGACTTTTAGCTGGGCATAAACACAGCCAACTGCTCTTTATATAACAAAAGACAACTAGTGAGGCCTTATGAAAATTCTGCGATGCATTTTACATCAATCTGTATAATTTACTATTAATTATAATATTCTTTTTGAAATAATAAATGTATGTCGAGGTCAATATTATAAAGAAAAAAACGACTCGTTTCTTTCTAAAAACTAATTATCATTGTCAGTTGAGTATTCTTTAAATAAATCAAACAGACATGTCTCTTCTGTATTAATTTATTTAAAAGTGCGACTATTTTATTCTATGTTTACAGTAAAAAATTATCAACAGCTAAATATGTTTAATATCAATAAAAACAAATGGCACTATTTGAAATGTATTTTAGTCATGTAAAATCATTACTTTACTATAAACTCCTCATCACACTGGCGAGCCATGAATAGTCCAATATAATATTCATTCATAAATTTCGTATTAATCATACGATGCTGTACTATTTTAGTCGACATTTTGATTTTGAAACCCTTCATTTTAAAATAAGTATAGTCGGAATTGTAAACCTTAGTGACATTAGAATAATCATCATTCACTAGGTTTACTGATTTTTTAAAAAATTGTATAATTTGGATTAATCAGACTACCGTTCTCATCTTGAGTGTTATCCTCACAACGTTTCAGCCGCTGTAACCCCAGCCCTATTTCAGGTGTATCTTTTCGAACTCGGGAATATTTCTATATGTAGCAATAAAAAGTAATGATATATATATATATATATATATATATATATATATATATATATATATATATATATATATATAATTAATTATCAAAGAGAATATATGTACTATCATATATCATCAGATCCTTTTACTTTGTAGTCTCCTTTGAAGATTCAGCTCAATGTTTGTCAATTATTGATAACAGAGCAAAATAAAACAAACCATGGTTATTGGAATATAATAAAAACTGTTCTATATATATATATATATATATATATATATATATATATATATATATATATAGTAAGACTGCACATTAAAACAAGAGTAGATTTAAGGCTCCCAAAATTCAGACTAGAATTGTTCGCCAGCACCTGTGTCGCAGTGGATATAGTACTAAATAAAATTCAGTTCTAAGTGAGAGGTTGAAGGTTCAATCAAAATTCCGCCCAGCTTTCCGAGTTCGCAAAGATACATCTGAAGAAGGCTGGAGGTTACAGCGGACGATAAGTTGTGATGGGAACACTCAAGATGAGAACGGTGGTCTGATTAACCAAAATTATACAAATTATCAATCCTCATCTCAAAAATCCAGAAAATTTTTTTTTTCAATGTGTGTGAAAGGTGATAACGTACGTATGAACATGAAATGACTTAGCATATTAGAGATACAGATAGAGACGACTACCTTAGAATGTTATAGTTTGGACGACGTCTCTCTCTCCCTTTCTCTCTTTCTCTCTCTCCCTCTCTCTCTCTCTCTCTTATTCCCCACTTCTATTTGTCTATCTATCTGATCCCGTACGTGCACACGTTCGTCATTAATTTAAGCGTAATTAAAAGCAGACAAGTTAATGACTGTAATTAGCAGGACTTGGTGCGTCCCATTCACCGCCGATACATTCCAGGTTGGATGCTTGCCACAGTAGGCAGGGTCTTTCGACGTTCACAGCGGAACCGGGAAGAGACGAACCGCGAGCCAGACTGTAGTGAAGTCGTGCGATTGCGGTGGTTCCTGTTGGTCGTGGTGGCGCTTCTGTCATCGTGATCACGTCATTAGTTTTTGTCAGAAGAGCTCTCCCCGAAAGAGAGGAACAAAGTCAAACCTGCTTAACTCCCCTGTCCCCCTTACTGAGTGATGCGTAGGTCAGTGAGCAGAGATCTTTGGCCTTTTGTGGTGGCTAAGCTGTTTAACGTGAACCATCTTGTAGAATTCTTCAACTGTTTGTTTGATTAGTCATACAATGAGAGAAGCATCACGTTCGGAGACAATTAATTACTTCTTCTGCTACAGAGACACAACGAAAAGTAAATAATAGGACATCTCTTATTTTAAACCGCAGCATTTTATTCAACAACAAATACATTTGACAATGTCTTATTATGTAAATTAGCAAGGAAAGAAGGCGTTACACGGGAGAAAATAACTTGAACCATACCATTATTTGGACATTTTCTTATCACATTCAGAGTCACATATTTAGATGTTAAACATAAATGGAATTTTTACATCGGGTCTGTATAAACGAAATTTCTTATATATATATATATATATATATATATATATATATATATATATATATATATATATATATATATATAAATATTTATTTATCCACGGACACGTATTTTTTCAGGTTTACAACTCATCAACCTGGCTGGACTTCGCGAGATTCGAAACCAGGACGTCATAGTTTAAAGCCTGTAGCTCTACAACTGAACCAATTCCTGTTATTTCGCGAATATATCGCGTTTTTATAGATGAAATTTATTTGTTTATTTTGTTGGCGATACTTTTGAACGAATTTATTTATTTATACGAAGAGCATTTTACATGCGATGCCTATCGGCCTTAGTCTTGAAAAAACTAACGCTATAGGTAGGAGGAAAACAGTCAGCAGGAAGAGAATCCCACAATCCTGCAGGTGTTGGAAAGAAGCTACTGGAATTGGAAGCTGTATTACAATGATGTATGATCACAGCGAATTGATGAAGACCACTAGACCAACGAGTTAAACCAGCTGTAACAAAATAAGCAGGGAATAGATAACATAATTCCGAATAACACATGCCATAATAGTATTTATAGAAAAGACTGAGACTAGCAACATCACGTCTGTGAGAGAGGGGATGGCCAATCAAATTACGGATACGTTTCTGCACCTTACCCAGAACCCTCAATTCGACAGAGATTCACCAGCCCAAATAATACAACAGTACTCCATACATGGTCTGATTGTAGATTTGGAAAAGCATCAGGTGTGAGAAACTGCTTGGAGCGATAGAAAGAACCGACTACAAGAAGCAGAAAGAGCAATGGATCTAAAGTATAAACCCCAGGAAAGATTTTGATAAAAGAGAAAGACCAATAAGTTTTAGAGTCGATTTCTCCTAAAGAGCAGAGCAATCCATTATAATCTCAGGAAGAAAAGGGACACGCGTACGATTGAAAGACACGAACTGAATCTGAACAGGATTAAACGAAACAAGCGATGTCATACCCTAATCAACAACTGAACCCAGGTCAACTTCTTGATCAACTGCATGTTTCGACTTATCCGAGAAAGATAGGCGAGAAGCAACACCAGAATAGGGTATCATAAGCATAGATGTTTATTTTCTGAACAATATTCCCTGGAAGATCATTTATATAGAAAAGAAACAGTGTTGGGACTAGAATAGAGGCCTGGGGAACACCAGCAGAGAATGTAGAGACACCGTCCAAAGTTACTCGCAAGCTTCGATCAGAAAGTAAAGACCTAATAATATCCAAAACCTCGCCACCAATTTCATAACCCTGAAGTGTGTGTAGGAGACCAGAATGCCGTATAGTTCACTCTCAGTTATACAGCAAATTCGATTGGATGAGGAAGAGTTGGGATAGTGTAATTACAATTCACTTCTAACAGTGTACAAATAAAAGAGATCGAACATACAAAGAGACACAATAGGGGACAAAAAATACTGTTGGATACCGGTATAGAAAAAGCATACATCAATAGAAAAAAAACATTTTTTATATACAAACTGAAAAATAGATTTTTACAAAGTAGAATTATAACAAATATACGTGTATTTACAGTGAATAAATTATGAACAACTAAATTCGTATTTAATTAAAAAGGGGAGAAATTATTTTAATAGAACGCTTACAAGGAACATTATCTGAAACATATCTTAACAGAATTTTTAAAAACATAAAATTAAAACATTAAACAATTTAGAAATTATAAAATTATTAAATGTTTAAAATTTAAAAACGACACTAATATAATTTGAAGTTTTACAAATACACTAAGTAGAGGCACGTTTAATGACACTTATTATTTACTAAACTTTAATAATAATAATAATAATAATAATAATAATAATAATAATACTAATAATAATAATTATGATAATGATAATGAAAAAAAAATTATAATCATTATCATAATGATGATAATTATAATAATAATGATGATTATTGTTATATCAGTGATAATGTAAATACAAATAATAAAACTCATAAAATTAAATAAAACAATGAAATAAAATAAAACAAAATTGAAAAATAATTGTAAGAGATTTGAAAAGAAGAACCTATCAGTTCATGAGTTCAAAGTAAATTGAAATAAAACAATATTTAATATATATGATTTTACCCTAACCCTTATTAAGAAATACTTATACCTAACTTTGAAGTGCTAGCGTCTGTAGGTTATAAATAATTCAATATTTATTAATATATATATATATATATGTATATATATATATTAATTAAAAACAAATAATATTAAAGTATTCACCTACATACGCGAGCGTTTCGAGCTTTCGCTCTCATCAGTGCAGGGATGATAATCTCGGACGCTCAGAGTCAAGCGAAACTCCGTAAGCAAGCGCTACAACCATTAGGCTACGGGATATCATCACATTCAAGAAGGGAATTCAAGTTCTATTCATACGAAGGGCGGCATATCAAGAATACTGGCTTAGAGATTCTACGAACGTTGTAGGAATATGCCTCGAAGCTACGTGTCAGTCTATTTCATATAATATATATATATATATATATATATATATATATATATATATATATATATATAATTATTCATAAATAAGATTCTCAAATAAAACCATATACACATATGTTTCATGCCAAACCTGCACTCATCAATATAAAAGGAGATACTCCCTGCCGGTCACACGGTTCGAACCCTAATACGAAAGTCATATTTGAGTCAGTAGTTGGAGCGCGCACCGATGTGTCTACACGCATTGTTGTAGAAATGGGACTGTTAATTATCGTCTAAATGGTAAATTCAGTGGTCATATCAGCAAGCCGTCAAGAGAACTCAATAGCCGGGGCCTAGAGTATCGCATTACGCTATTAATCACGGCTTGTTTTTAACTTACCTAAAGTGCTCATTCTAGCGAGAGCTTTGGCTAATTATATATATATATATATATATATATATATATATATATATATATATATATATATATATATATTAGGTGAAATTAATTACGACATAATTAATTAAGAATTCAACATAAACAACAGTTTGTGTACTAGCGATTCTGAGACTATATTGGTTTATCTTGGTATTGAGTTTTTCATCAGCACAGAGTATATACACACAGTTAGAAGCTTACATTTAGAGTAAAGACCAGAAAGTTGTTAACTCCCAGTTGTACAGCAAATCATATAGGAATTAGGAAAGTAGGGCGATGGAAAATACAAACCAGTTCTGACAGTGTGCAAATGAAAAGTGCTTCGTTGTCTCTACGACTCTTCAGCGTGACTTAAGGGTTGAAGCGGATTTAAAAAAGGGACGCAAAAGGGGGAAAACAGTTGTTAGAAAAGTCGTATAGAAAAAATATAGACCAATAGAAAAATATATTTTTTTATACAATTAAAATAAATGAAAACCCAATAACATACAATGTAACAATTTGTAAGTGTTATGGTGCCGTACCTATGACGTACATTTGGACTCGTCCATCTCAATAAATACTGGAAGCATTTGCTTCTTATTTGTTGATTCCACCCTGGCAGTCAGTACTGACGTACTACTTCTCTTGTTCCTCTGCTGTATATACTTTGCTCCAATATATTTGTTTTCCGTAAACTCCGTATCCGTGTTCTCATTCCGGCCCCTACACAGGAACATAACAATTGACGACGAGATATTAGAACTTATATGGGACCCCACCACTACAATTGACAACGAAGTATTCGAACTTTCACGGAACCCAACAACAACTTTCGACCAGATATACGAATTTACACAGCACCCTACACCAATTCGTGAAAACCTTTACAATTGACCTCACAAAAACTGGCTACGAGGTATTCGAATTTACACGGGAACCCACAACCACTATAAACCTTAAAAAAGACATCACACAAACTGGCTACGAAGTATTCGAATTTACACGGGAAACAAAGTTATTAAAGATTTTTCTTGAGAATCTTTAAAAAAGGACCTCACAACAACCGGCAACGTGGGATTTCACATTTCAAACTGACACCACTAAACTAGACTGACAGCGTAAAAGATTCGGGATAACTTTTTAAAATGGACGCCACAACGGGTGAAAAAATTGATTAAGAAAAACCTTAAAAGAAAAGAAATCTTGCAGAAATCGACTACAAATTCAGCAGACAACGTCATAATTAAAAAAAATGGCTTACTGGTGGAAAAAAAGAAGAAAAAGCATCTAAGACCAACTTATTATTCTTTTAAGTGGAGAAAGGTCAGTGATTTTTGTTTTAATTGCTATTCCGACACTGTTGTAATATTTAACAATAAAGGAATACATGATTTTATTTTCTCTTTCCAAAAGAGAGAAAGTTACTTCTCCCGAAAGAAAAAAAATTGAAACCGTATTTTGATTTTATTTTTTCTCTGACTAAAGTGCCGACGCATGACGCGCAAATGCGTACTAAGTGATTTTTTATGTTTTATACTCTTTTACAACTAAGATTACGCAACATCTTAAGAAAATAAGTTTTTAACAAGCCGTACCCGAAAGGAAACATTTACTTTATAAAAAAAAACACATTTTAAAATATGGAAGAATTGAAGTCGACGATTGAAGAATTACTAAAATTTTAAATGCAACAGCAACGTGAAACTCAACAAAGTTTTCAAAAACTTCTACTAGAGCAAAAAGAAAGAAGCCGACGACAGACTTATAGCGGAAAAGAAAGAAGCGGTAGACATACTTATAGAGCAAAGGAGAGAAACTGACAAAATTGATTTTAAACACAGGAAAGAGGCTGACGAAAACAATATCGCTTAGAGGGCAAATTTACGAAAACGATAATTCTTTTTCGCAGAATGCCGTGTGGAGTGCCATTAATAACTTCACGTATTCGCCTGATGAGGAGAAGATTTTTGCGTCGTATTCAAGAAGATATGAAGACATATATAAAATGGATTGCGAAAACTGGGCAGACTCTAAAAAGATTCGCCTGTTACTACGGAAATTAGGCACACCGAACATACTAAGTTCGTCGATTTCATTTTGCCTCGCAAAACTAGCGATTTGACTTTTGCGGAAGACGTCAAACTTTAAACGGAACTGTTTAGCCAAAAGACTTCGTTATTTCACAAACGCTGGAAGTGTTTAAACCTGGTAAAAAACGACGTAAATTATTCAACGTTCGCATCAGTAGTAAATAAGCAAAACTGAAAGAACTTATTTGAATAACCAGTGGAAGGTTAAAGAGAGTGAATTCATAATTAAAGAACTACAATTACTAAAGTTACAACTCAAAGAGTGTTCTGAATAACTAAAAAGAATAAAAAGGATAAGATGACTTGTCTTGAAGTCGAATATCTAAGAAAGAGCGACCTTTTTTCAAAATTTAAAGATGTGCTAAAAAGTCAGACATCTAGAATTAAAAAGCTGGAGGATATCAAATATGAATTTGATAGAGACCATCAGTTCCCTCATAAGAGAGACATACACCAATTTAGGGAACGACTATCGGAAGAAACCGACAGCATTACCCAGAAGGAGGTTATGGCTACCAAAAACAACACTTTCGAAATACAGTATCTCAAGTAACCTCAGAATAGCATCAATTAAAAAAAGAAACAATACTAGGCTACTGAGGAGGTCAGGCTTGGGAGGGGTTGTTATGGTGCCGTACCTATGACGAACATTTGGACTCGCCCATTCTCAATAAATACTCGAAAACATTCGTTTCTCATTTGTTGATTCAACCCCAGCCCGATCAGTCTCTCATTAACTTCGGTTGATGGAGGACATCGAGATGGGCTAATACCAGTCGAGGATTCATTCTTGACAATCAGTCCGGCAGGAACTGGGCCATTTCGGTGGCCTTTTACCTGTTCGGCTGAAGTATACTGTTCTGGGTTGTCCTAAGGGGTGCACCCTCCCAGGCCTTGCCTCCCCTCTTTGAGGTGGAGTAAGTTTATCGCTTTCTGCCTGAGGCGCCCTGACCGGGGAATGCCGACGGAGCTGCTCATACTATTTTTGCTAGGCCAGAGTGCTTTTTCTTTAGGAGCGCTGGCTTGACTCTTCCCCCACTTTCCGCCCTTGTGTCACATATTCCTGCTGTGGGAAGGAATTAGATACCTGATTCAACCCCAGTCTACACTGGCAGTCAGTACTGACGTACTACTTTTCTCGTTCCTTCGTTGTATATATTTTGCTCCAATATATTTGTTTTTCCTAAACCCTTTGTCCGTGTTCTCATTGCAGACCCTACACCAGGACTATAACAGTAATTAAGCATAGTAAGCAGAAATTACAAATGTAATGCAGTTAAGCTATAAATGTTTCGAGCGAGATACAAGTATATCATTGAAAAAAGTTAACCGACTCACCATTCGTCCAATTTTGACATTCGTTTTGGATTTCTTCATCTCAATTCCGACGCAATATACGATTTTGTCGGCTCATTTAGTGCCCAGTTTAGTTATGTTAATTCAAGTCTTTTATGCTTCATGTTTTTTTTATATCTTACAATATTTATAGATTGATTTGTTTTGTACACATGCATGTTATGAATAAATAGTCTCCAACAGCTAGATTATATCAAACACAGATGGGACCCAAACAGTTATTACAACTCCGGGTATGGAAAGAACCGATTTTGGTTTAATTAAAACGTCTTTTTCGGTTTGGGTCGCTAAACAGGCTGCCAAAAGACGTGCGCAGTCTGAAGATGACCAAACAGTTCAAGGCAGCAGCATTGGATGAATCATAGAAGCTGATCTATTCCTTACCTCTCACTGATCAAAAAGCTAAAGGATGAATTACGCTCCAATTGATAAATGTGACCTCTTTAACAAAGACAATTTATGATGTATTAAGTAAAAGTAAAAGTGGCTGACGATAGTTGAGGGCGACCCGAAGGCTCCCTTTATATTAGCTTCCACACCAATGATTAGGAGAGGGTGCCACTCTTTTTTCAGGATTACTCCATGTACTCTTGATCTTCAACTTATAATGCTGAGTGTTTAAGCAAAAGGGCATCAAGCACCATTTTCTGAGTATTTGGTATCGCTCGACCGAGGATTGAACTCTGCTCTCCCGATCTATTAACGAACACTCTTATGACTATGCCAAATGTGTCGGTAAAATATGGCTTATTACTATGGGTTAATACCTAAATTATCATGGCCAATGTAGGTTCATGAGGTATTACTTACAGAGCATGTGGGAAAACTGCCATCCTCAAAATACTCTAACTCAATGTGAACATGCTCTGAAAAGCTACACGTGGAGACACGATGAAGTATTGGCGATTGTTGCGACGGCTTCGTAGATATGTTGTGAGACTGCCAATAAAGCTTTTAATATCACCAATAGAGCGATGCATTTCGTTTAAGAGGGAAATAGTTCGAAACTTTCGTGAAGAAATAGGCATGAATTATCATTGTTTGATGGCTGCACGGACTGTCACGTTGTATACGACTTACAACAACAGATCGAATTTCCAACTGAAATAATGTTAACGGCTCAGCGTCCAAATATTGTCATTTGGTTCGTTTAGTTAAAAAAAAAGGTTTTGTTATGGAATTAATGGTACCGTTTGAAGTAACACTTCGACTCGATACATCAGTGCAAATTGAAAAGATA
Source organism: Sepiola atlantica (assembly GCA_963556195.1). Taxonomy (NCBI): domain Eukaryota; kingdom Metazoa; phylum Mollusca; class Cephalopoda; order Sepiida; family Sepiolidae; genus Sepiola; species Sepiola atlantica. The sequence continues at coordinate 38,450,155 of OY744535.1, read as the reverse complement.
TCAAGTTCTACGAGAACGATGTGTTAAAAATGGCTAGATAAACGATATATTTCTTATCGAGGGCATATGCAGAAATTGCATTGCCAAATCAACCTCCACATTCTTGACTAAGCTTAGATTTTCCCCAATAGGCAATAATAAATACAAGAAAAAAGCATTACATGTTGAAAAAGGTTGAAAGGCCGGATGTCATAATTTATAGGTGTTATAAAGTAGGGTGGCATATAGTAAAAATGGGTTTATGGGGAAAGGGGGCTATATCGTAATTGAATAAAAACACACAAAAGTTAGATGTAGCTTTGTATTTTAATTTTTGTACGGGGTTACGCAATTTTCGAAGTAAAAATTATCAGGATATTTTTCGTAAGTTTGTATAACTGGTTGCAAATGGGAATAACATGAATTAAAATGAAATTGGATAATACTAATGATAATAATAATACTAATAATACCATGTATAATAAGGTTACTAATAAAACTAATAGTAATACCAATACTATTAACAATAACAATAATAATGATAATAATAATACTAATAATACCATGTATAATAAGGTTACTAATAAAACTAATAGTAATACCAATACTATTAACAATAAAAATAATAATGATAATAATAATTCAGATAATATATGGTACTAATAGCACAATAGAAAATATGTGTACATAAATAAGAAAATGAATACTTATACCAAAGGCAATGTAATATAATATGTGGGAGTGGAAACATTACATAGAGAAGGAGGGGGCGATCCATGCTAGAAAGTAAGATAGAGATTATATATTAATAGATTAGATTAAGGTCTATAGTTATCATTAACTAGTTTATATATTCAAGAGGTTTTATGTAGGAAGCTTAGAAGGTGTGAATTATTATGTCTACAATTAATCGAACTTTTATGTTTTTTTTTATTAAGTTTTCCTCTATCGCTAAATCTAAATACTTCTTATAGTTGGTGTGATTTAATAAATATATGGAATTCTGGCATAATATTAACGATTTAAAAAATGTATACTTCTTAAACAAGTTAATGTGTACTTACTGACACACGTATATAAATAGAAAGGGTTTCCAGAGGAGTGTCTCCTTTTCAAGTTGTCCTATACATGTCATCCTGAATTGGTGTCCATATATGCCAGCACCGTGTTATGAGCAACATCTAGCCGACACGTAGTCAAATACCGCCTGTGTTTTCTAAAAAGCCATGTTTTTCACGAGGTTAGCCTGTTTATATGCATGGACATATACAGAACAGGGCGGATCTAAACGAGTTAACCTTGAACAAAAATACCTCTATTCTTTACGTGCAGTTGTAGTTCTTTATGCGACAATCGACAAACAGATGCATCGGCAGAGAAAACATCTAAACTTCGCGGTAGATAATACCAGACAATAGCTATGTGCACTGCCCATTGAGTGGGAAAATTGTAACACGTACAGGTTTTGGCGATCTGTACAATTATCTAGCCCTGAATATACCTCTAGCAGTCTTTATACAACGATAGGTTAAATTCTGTTCTTAAGCACGTGGCGAAACTCTCCCGATTATACATATAACTTAACCTAAATATTGAGAAGGTCGCCCACCTTCCTAGTAATAAGAAAACTCTATGTAGACTTCCATAAGAATATTCCCTATCTCATTGGTATGGCTATATACCCGGCGGTGTTCACAAAGATGTCTGATGGAAGTCAAAGGTGAGTTTAATCCGGTATTTTAATTCAGATCCCTCATCGGTGGTACATATATGATATAGCCACACTGGTGAGTCTTGGTTTAGACTAAACATATATATATACATACGTGGACATTAAAAATAATTATTATCCATAATGCTTGGTTTGATTTTGTAGAAAAATAAATCAATTATGGTTGAAGAAAGCCAGTGATCGGTTTATAATTAAAATTCAAGAAAATCCAGTATGCTTTCAGCTGATTCGTATCCCCCAGCTTGTAACCTTGGGTATCATGTGGATTTGAACTTCTGTAACACACATATATATATATATATATATATATATATATATATATATATATATATATTTCAAAGCTTGGTGATAGAAATTGATTAATTAATTCAGAAGAAATGGTTAAAAGCTGTTTTTTTTATTTTCCGTTTCAAAGTCTTTAAATTTTTATTATTTAATTCCCGTTTCCGTGTTTATTTTATTTGTTAAATTTTTTAGTGGCTATAAATGTCCCCGTTACAACGGATCGGCCGGAAACTTAATTAAATTGTCGATGTTTACAGCATTGCATGGTGTCACGGAGTTCCGTCGGTTGCAAAAGTGCACCCAACTAAAATAGAAAGAGAGAAGAAGAGAAAGAACAGGAAGAAGAAGATGAAGAAAAAAAACAAGTCTCAACCTTTTACCGTTAATGCCATAAATTCTTCAGTATAAAATAAAACGACAATTTGTTTAAGAAAAAAAACGAAGAATTAAAAAAAAACAAAAAAAAAAACAATATGTGATACGCGACTCGTTTCATTTATAAATAGTCAAAAACATTAAATCGTCGAAGAACGGATCAGCACAATTAATCTTTGATAGCTTTGCTGTCATCACGGAGCAGAATTTAATTAAACGTTCCTCGGAATTTGCAATAAATACTTCTTTTCATTAAAAAAATTCAACCAGTCTGAAGAGACACACCTTATTCGCATATTACGTTACTTCAATAGTTATAGTCACAGACTAACTTTAACTCCAATCTCATAGTCCGTTCTTTTATAACAAGCCTATACGTCCCTCTACTATAGTGTCCGTTCGATGCTTCTGTATTATTAAGGACACATTACATTTTACATTTTTAATTTAGAAGAGTCAGTTCAAAAGGGAGATAATTCAAACTGGTTTTTTTTTGTAACAATAACCCATTAGAAAAATCCAGAGAATTAGTAAGAAAATAAATTTTAAAAAGGGTACTTATGCAGTTTACGTACCTGGTTGAAATAATAACTTTATAATTTAGAAATCAATTCTTAACATGTGAGGTGGAGGGTTGGTTGACTTTCCTTTTTTAGTAAATTGTTAGGTGAAAGTACGGAATAGTTAATCAACCCCCACCTCCCAATGTTAAGAATGGCTTTTTAAATTATAACGATATAATGTCAGCCTGGTCCGTAAACTGCATTTTAATTTATTTTCTTACTAATTCTTTGGATTTTCCTTATGGGTTATAGTTACAGAAAAAAACAGTTTTAATTATCTTTCCTTTCAACAGACTCTTCTAAAATCAAAAATTAAAATGTTATCTGCCCCCAATAATACACAAGCAGTATTAGTTGTACAATGCGCCACAAAGCAACCTGATCAGTACACACATAAATAAGTTGACAGTATCTATTCAGTATAGTTTTGAAAAAGTATATATGCTAAATAATTGCTGGTAATTTAGCTAGTATAGATATTAGTCAAAATGGATTTGTTTGTGTGGATCTAACTCCATACATAAACAGGGTACATCCTGAACCAGAGGTGATTCAATAGGGTTACGGGGTTGACCGCCAGGAAATAAACTTCGAACGTGCGAATAAGAAGCGATAGAACTTAGGCGGAAATGATGTAAGATAGATGATTTAGTGAGTGGTGGTTGCAATCTCGACAGTCTTGGATGAACGCATGCATCCGAGAAAACGTGTTCTTAAGATGGTCTGGCAAGTGTTAAAATAATTAAGCAAATGCTTTTAATATATATATATATATATATATATATATATATATATATATATATATATATATATATATATATATATAATAAAATCGGTCGTTCATTCTAAAGCATTGGTGGGTCAGTATTATAAACTTAAAAATAGAAGCCTTTATCAATGCAAGATTAATTTATTATTACTTTTCTTTTACTTTAATCTTATTAATTTCGGAATAATATTCCATCAGTTTACCAGTATTGTGTCATTTTTTACATCAGAAAACAAAAAACAATACATAACAAGGACATTTTATCAAAAAAACAAAAAGTAAAAAAGTTTGTTTACTTTTGTTCGCTATTTTTTGATAAAGAAAAATGACACAATACTAGTGATGAAATATTATTCCGAAATTAATAAGATTAAAGTAACAAAAAAAAAATCGTGCATTGATAAAGACTTCTATTTTCAATTTTATAATATATATATATATATATATATATATATATATATATATCTTCAAATATTGGTCGTTCTTTTTTTTTAAGCATTGAATGATAAGTATTAATGACAATAAAAGTAATTTACAATAAAATACAAATCTTTTTTTATTCTATTTTTTTACTTTTATCTTATATATTTCGGAGACATTCTCCATCATCAGATATTTTTTCTCTTTTATTTTTATATAAAAATAAACAAACTTTTATAATATATATAAAAGAAGAGAAACAAATCTCTGATGATAGAGAATGTCTCCGAAATATATAAGATAAAAGTAAAAAAAAAGAAAGAAATTTGTCTTGCATTGTAAAGGGCTGTTATTGTCATTTATATATATATGTATATACATATATATATATATATATATATATATTGAAAAAATTATAAAAAAATGCGTAAAAGTGATCAATATAGCAACACTAAAATAACACTAAAAAAAAATATAACCACTAGAAATAGTAATGACACTAACCCTAATGCCAATCAACCCAAAAAGAAATGGGAAAGTTAATAATGAAGAGAAAAGCTGTAACTGTAGAATTCGTGCACTTTGTCCACTACAAAATAAATACCTAACCAAAAGTATGATTAACCAAGCCACGATATTTGCGAAAGAAAGCCCGAATAACAAGAAGTACTACATGGATATAATCTCCCTAGATTTTAAAAGTAGATATTATGATCATAAAACACATTCAATAGCAATACAACGCCGAATAAAAACAGAATTAGCGACCCATTACTGGGAACTCAACGAAAGCGGATGCTCGCCAATAATAGCGAGAAAATAATACGACATGTCAGTACATGTAGAAATATAAACCATCAATATGTTGGAACAAGACGTTTGCAAATCAAAACTTTAAAAATCGTCCAAACCTATTAAACTGTAGAAGTGAAATCGCAAACAACTGTATACACAGAATAAACCTTACTTTACGGCTACAATAAATGATAATAATAAAATAAAATCAAACAATTAACATAATTAGAAAACTAAACTAGACCAACACTAAAAATAGCAACGAATAACTAAGAAAAATAGAAATAAAACAATTCCAAGCACGCACATGTTAGACGTAGGTCACCTATTAGTTCGACACATTTACAAAACGAGTGTGTTACACCTATACACAACAACACAAAGGAATAAAATGTCAAGTAAAAGTCAGACGTTTATATGTATTAAAGCTCGTGCTTTGTTAGTATCTTTGTTGCATTTAGTTGTTTATTTTCATTTTATTATATTTTTTATTATAACATTCATTTACATGAATTGTTAAATCAAGTCAAGTAATTAAAACTATACCTTCTCTATTCACCAGTTGGCGTGCACCTTTGTTGCTATACCATCATATTGTGGTCAATTTCGTGACGTCAGCTTATCATATTACTTTTGCAATTAATTATATAATACAGCACATATTAAAGAGAAATAGTTTATTGAAATTCTATCAAATTCACAAAAAAAAATCAGTTTTTATTTGTATACAATTTGTTTCGGCCTACAACCAATATATATATATATATATAATGTTTAGAAGGCATATATAATTTATCTCAACATATATATCAAACAATTGTATGTAAATAAAAAATGATTGTTTGATGAATTTGAGAGAATTTGTTTCGTATATTTGATGTACTTTTTATAATATTTAAATATCTCATATATTTATATATATATATATATATATATATATATATATATATATATATATATATATATATATATATATATAGAGAGAGAGAGAGAGAGAGAGAGAGAGATAGAAGAAAAAAGAGTGATAAATATGCGACGATTGTCCAAATTTATTTCAAATTTCAATTGTTCAATGCAAGGTGTATTCAGTAATAAACTAGTGTTTATTATTCTTTCCTTAAACCAAGGCTTTTCAAAGATCGAGATCTTATCATCAGAGGAGACATACATATATATGATAATTATATCATTCAGATTGGAATAGTCAGTCTTGAAAATAACTGATATCTGAAGTGGTCGCTATTGTATTGCCTCTAAAATCTATGACACGATACGGAAAAAAAATAAAAAATCTGACAAATGAAATACATACATGTATTTATTTATAGATACAAGTTAATCTAAAAAATGACTGAGTGAAACAGGTTGCGCAATAATTCATATCATATATAAATATGTGAAAATTTTAAAAGACTCGAAGTATAAATACCTTTAGCTAAGTGATTGAGTTCAGCATTGAATCAACAATAGTCGATATTTATCGCAAAAGCAACAACAAAACAACTCGTTGTGTTACATTGTCACTATTAAAAAGTTGTTAAAAGTAACTGAAAAGTCTTTAATACGCTGCTTAATACTGTTCTCACTTACACTGTTTTCGCGTATATTGAATTCGTTTTAACGCGACTTTCGCGTACTTATTAATTCCTTTTACGTGTGTGCGTGCCCACACTTCTTTTATGTGTGTGTGAGTGTACATTTATTCTTTTACGTGCGACTTTCGCGTGCACATTAATTTCTTTACGTGGGTGTTCATTAGATTCTTTGTTTTCTACTTCTTTTTTATCACTGCGCGGCAACCCGAAATATCTGTTAAACTACTAATGTGAAATACCTTCTCTGACGAGGTCGCCTTTTCTTCTTTCATTGTTTCTGACTGACGCTGCCCGATTTTCTTTGTCGTTTTTCTTCTCTTTCACCGGCGTTACCCATTCTTCGTCTAATGGTTGCGGCATTAGTAATTTCGTCTTGCTCATCTCAATGGCTGTCGTCTAGTGAATTCTTCAGTGTGGCTAGCTGAAATAAACTTTACCTCGCAAAGAAAAAAGTCTAAAGACGTTGGAGATTTTCTTTTGGGTTTTAATCTTGGAGAGAAATATGATGTTACATAAGAGAGAGACTAGATTCCTCTGAACTAACTTATTTTATCAGGGGATAACGATAGGCTTCTCGCTATCGCGATTTTAACTTTTCATAAGTATTACGGCATATTATTAGAAAGTCTACCTGTCTTGGTTTCTCCACAGAACTGACTCTGAAACCATCGTTTCTTTGTCAACGATATCCCTGAAGGTATCGTCATATCGACTGAGGTCCCTTTGTTTTAAATCAATTTTGATCTCACACTGTGTGTTTTTACCTTGGGTTTATACTATCTAATGATTCACTCTGGGGACAATTCCATTTTTCAGAGTCCATGTCACCACAGCTTGTACCTGGTTCGACTCTTGTCAACATTCATACTAGTTGATTAAGTCGTTTTATCTATCTATCTATCTATCTATCTATCTATCTATCTATCTATCTATCTATCTATCTATTTATATCTATATATATACATATATATACATATAAATATATATATATATACATATCTATCTATCTATATGTCTCTCTTTTATTTATATATATATATACATATATGTGTGTGTATATGTATCTCTCTATATATATACATATGTATATGTGTGTATGTGCGTGTGTAGGGAGAGAGATAGAGAGAGAGAGAGAGAGAGAGAGAGAGAGAAAGAGAGAGAAAGCGTAGGGGGAAAAGTATCAGTAATTCTGTGCTTTAACATTAATTAAACGAACTCTCGTTTTGTTCGAATGGAAGAATACACTAGTTGACTTCTAAAATGTTTATGTTTCTTGCCTAAGATCGTTAAGAAATCCACGGCGAATCACGACAAATGCTGATTCTGCACCGACATTTTACCCAGTATCTGGTGGCAATCTAGTTAGTCGCTTGATTGTCTCAGCTTTAAAATATTCTAGAGGATTTGGATTATTCGGACTAGTGTCCTCATCTTGGATGTAATTTTCACAGCATTTCGGCTCATGCGAACCCGGACCTTCTTCAAGTGCGTCTTTTCCAACTTGGAAATCTGTACGAAATTTTCAACGATATAAAAATGCAATTATACATTTCATAAGCGCCAACGTAAAACTCTTTTTATAATATGTTTGGGATTATTTTAGATGATGATTCATAATTAGCATTATTTGGATTATTCGGACTACTGTTCTGAACTTGGGCGTGATTCTCACAATATTTCGGCCGATGTAGGTTCCGACCTTCTTTAGGTGTGTCTTGTCGAACTCAAAAATCTCATGTCAAACTCAGGAATCTGTACGGAATTTCAAGTTTCATGAATTTAAATTAAATATGAAAATTATCATTTTATCGTACTTAAGAAACATCAATGTACACAAGTAAACGAAACGAATCTTCCATGAACAAGGTTTCTTTCCAAAAAAACCGACCTCTGTAATAAGCTACCACGAAGCTGCTTTCGAGATGACTACAACATGCTAATTTATAAGTCCAATTTAAACAAATTATTGTCACGCTGTCCGCCAAAATAATAAAATTGTGACTATTTCACAAATCGTTTTCAGTAATCTCTTGATGTTTTTCATCGCCAACTGACAAAGATTATTAATACTTATCCCCCAGTGGATTTTAGGCCTTGATAAACAGTAACACACTAGTACAGAAACTAATTAACAATAATCTTATATACATAGGCGGAAATAACCGCTGTAAATGTAAGACTTTTACGTTCAGACGTGCCATACATGCAACACATATAATCGGAAATGACAAAGTCGATACAAAACTGTTGGAAAACAGAGGAGATTTATTCGACTTTATCTTCGTTCCAAAGTTGCAGTAAAATACCTCATTGTATCACATATTGATATCACCATTAAATGATATTAATCCATATTAAATTAGAGAATTATGTTATGAATTCTAATGAAGTGTCTTATTGTGACAATGTGCCCTACGAAGACATTGGTGTGATTAAATATACTAGTGTATACTTAGGACAATGTAGTAAGTAAACAACAAACTATCAATTCAAAATTCGCACGAGTTAGGAGCAGATTCGGAGAAGTATAACACCATTGTTTTGTCTACGAATAGGCAAAACTGTTGAAAGCGAAAACTAGATCTGAGTAGGTCAGCTTGGGTCAAGTATGACATGAGTGTCAACAATATCTGGTCGGAGTACCCAGTACAGGTAAAGGTTTGAATGAAATCCAAAACGAGGCTGGAGGTAGCCGACAGACTATGAAAATGCGTATTGGACATGACGAAAGGATTTATCGGTGGTAGAGCTAAGTAATTCTACTTGTTTATGAAAACGATTTAATAAGTTTTTTTCACAGATTTTTACAAGTTTTCAAAATTTTGAAAGTTTCAGTGTCAACAATCAAGCTGAGGGAACTCCACTTACAAACATGTTCTTTCTTACCTCGTAAATGACTAAGTCAGAACTAAAATGTTGGAAGACTAAGGAGATTTATTTGACTTGATCTTCGTCCCAATAAACTGATCAGTAGTGATCTGAATAGGAAGCTCGTTAATCAATGTTGAATTTCTTATCTGAGGATTTTAAATTAACATGTCCACACGTGCAGTGCGTCCACGGGACTGACAACAACTTCTCACTCTCACTCTCTCTTTAAGCCATATGCCCCCCATCTGTTTCTATCAATTCTCACATTGTAGTAAATCTAACCTCTAGTTCAACAAGTTGAATTCGACTGAAACTTATCAATTTATATACTTGCTAGTATATAAATTGGTAAGTTTCACTCGCCTAATATTTAACAGAAGAATAGATATGATATCATCGATTGACGCTAGCCGGAATATAATGTAAGTGTTTTGCTGAAACATTTCACCTTGCCTTTCTAGGAAGGTTTCAACAGAACTATGGAAAATACTATAGACACAAGTAATTACTGCGCAGAAAGTCACAATTAAATGAATTCCCCTTAAAACATCACAAAAATCAGCATTCCTCGTTTGCTTATTGTTACACCGGCCGTTCTAACAGAAGAAAAACTACACCGGTTCTCACTATAAATAGTGCGAGTAGACAATCACCAGGAAGCAAAGGACAGTATTGTAACTGTCTAGCCGAGTGCCAGTCAGTTTCCTTACCTTTGTACCTTTTATGTTAATACACTTGTTATCTTAACCCAACCTCGACTTGACTTCTTCTTTTTACTGTTGGACTAATTCAAAACATTTATTCACCGAGACAAATAAACATTTACAACAAAGAAGCCAGTTTCTTCAAGATGGTAAGAGTACATCAGCTTTATTTTGCTAAACCGAACTTTTGTAGTGATATGACACTAATATATGTAACATTATAACAACCATATAATACGCATCAGATCACAAAGAACCAGATTTGCTTGATATTGTTTAAGGACTAAGGATAGAAGCATCAGCGATGTTCTTTTGTAGATGCCAAAACAGGGTTGTGGCTCAGTGGGTATTGATTTACTCCTCTCCAGGAGTTAGGCACAAGGCCAGTTTTATCTTACTCCCACAAGTAAGATGTGACCAAAGGTCGGGTCGGGAAAGTAGGGTTTAACAACTGCCTGGGTACCCCGTCGGCATTCCCCGGTAGGAGCGCCTCAGGCAGTAAGCAGTAAACTTACTCCTCCCCAAATAGGGGAGGCGAAGCCACGGAGGGTTGACCTCCTAGAACTGCACAGGACAGACCCATAGACCGGCGTAAGTCAAGCCCCGAAGGCCAAGACAATACCAGTCTGTGGGGTGCAGTATCCATCGAAACAGATACTACGCTTTGATATTAGCCAAAAGGCCAAGATACATCCAGAAACCACACTTCACCCATGAATACCTACCAGATAGAGCTAGATGACGTGAGAGAGTAAGAAGGATCCGTGACACAGCCACGACTAGATAATAATGATGATGACGACGACGACACGTGCACAGTGCACAGTTGAAGTGAGTAATAGCGCACACTGACGACCTCTGTGTTACCAGTTCGAATACAATTGATTTCATAGCACAACTTTTACTTAAGAGTGATATTAACATTCACATGGCCCCTATTGTAAGGACTTGATTCTAGAAGAATTTAAAAAACAAATGCCAATAACAAAATCCAGATGGTCAAAACTCGTACACTGTTGATTAATACGAATTTACTTCTTTTATTTAACCCGTGGTAGTCACGTTCGGCGGTAGCCACGTTCGACTCTCCCCTATTTACTGTATATTTTTCGTTGGAAATTTTTTATCATTAACATGCATTGCATAATCGATACCACGTGTTAGAGACTAAAGACAGGCTGAGTGATAGGGAGTTGTGAGTAGTTAAACAAGATCACATTTGATAAGATCGTTTGTAAGAAGGCATTTTTTTAATAGCGAGTTACATCTCTCGGGTAGAGACACGACACACACAGTTTACTATGCAAGGGTCTCCGTTGCGTCGTGTCCACCTGAATAAGGAAATGATAATGAAATCGCATAGAAACATATGACGCCACTTACCGGCCGGTGATTATTGTTTTAACCCTTAAATGCTTTATTTTTTAATATTAGTTTGGAAAAAGTGAAAACGTTTCATATGGGGCAATATAAAGTATTATAAATTAGTTTAAAAAAACAAAAAAAACAATATTTATTGAACAAAAATAAATGACTTTACAAATGTGCAACTTTAAATGTATAACAAAACACTACAATATATGCATCTAAATAATCATAATACACTAGAGAATCATAAATAAAATTTTCCTACCATCATAATGACCAGATTTAAAAGTTTAGGCTCTTGAATTAGGCAGATGACACACCGATGACACTCGCTCGTGACATCAAAGATACTGAGTAAATATTTAGCAGGTGTGCTGATGCAACACCATACTAATACCTACTCACATTTGCCAACAGGTTCGTTGCAAATGTGAAATAAGTTGCAGTTTGACACGTTTTTGTTGAATATTATGTCAGATAGGAATTTATGCTAGAATTTGTCATTTTTGAAACAAAACATTTTAGGGTTAATTAATTAATATGTTAAAATTACTATATCATTCGAGGTTATCATTCATCTTTATTCAGATGTCAGCTATAAAGGGGATAAAAATATGGTGGTCAGCAATGTATTCAATGGGGAGATTTAAAATGAAGCTATAAGATGAACCACAGAATGAATACTAACACATCATGGATTATGGAAGCAGGGGCTGATACAGGCTGATCTGTGAATCACCTTGAAGTCATGTTCTGACATCTGATTCCTGGTGCCTTTTATCGTTATTTTATTGGTTATTTTATAGAGAGAGTACTCCAACCCCAGGAGTGTGGCTCATTCGAAAATCAGATAACTGTTTCTTTATCTGACCGGTGTCAAATTTGAAACACGCCTCTAAAGCATCCAACATTCGAATAAGCGTAATCTGGCATTAAATATTTTATACCGTCGCCAAGCTGGATGAATTTTTGTTCTGACGATTAGAACGTCTTTGTGAATGAAGATTCGAAACCCTTGGAAAATTTTCAATAATTTAGTTCACATATACGATACATAACACGTGTATAAAATAAAATGAATAATAACGGTACACTTTGTAAAAATGCCTGTTTAATATTAATTTAGTATATTTTTTTTTAGAAAGATACGCGTAGAATATTAGCGAGTTTGACTGACAGGGTTTAAGCCCGAGATCAGTTGTGTGAAAAAATACGGGTTTGGTCGATTTCGTCACATGAAAAATTTGAAATAGTTAATGAGTGTATTTGCTGCAGAGAACCTAGAGGAAATGGAGGAAATGGTGTATATAATCAAGGGAGGAGCGAGAGCGCTCTATCCCTTAATAGACTTCAAAAATGGCCTATGCTGGAAATCTCATTTCTTTGATCAATCAAAACTGAAAAACCAATAAACCAAATTAGTTAAAACTTTGCAAAAAAATGTATTTGATAGGTTCTATAAGTGTATAGAATATCACCATCATTAGTCAAGGCAACCCAGAGATCCAGAAAGTTCAATCATGAAATCATGTTATCCGTGTGTACGTACGTACGTACGTACGTACGTACGTATGTGCCCCCCTGTATCTCATCAACTATTTGATGGATTCAGCTGATTTTTGGCAGAGATAGAGGTTCTAGGGTCTAGTTGATGGCATGTTAATTTCATTTTACCATATACCTTAGTTTTCCAGAAAATTAAAAAAAAAACTTTAAAATGACCATTGTATTGAGGCACCGTCCTAACAAAAGTAGTTACATTCCATGAAAAATGCCAGTATACTGAAATCATATGCCCTTAATAGGGTTAAGATGAACATTCATATACACTAAATTTCCAAAAGCAAGGAAATTCACAAATTTTTACACTTTTATTTTTATTAAGGGTATGCGAGCACAACGGGGCTATGTATTTTACTGGTAGGAATTTTTCTTCAGCGCACCTAACACACTTCATCCACTCATGCATAGAGATTTATACTGTAGTGATGTGATAATGAAATGGTTTGGTTGATATGTAGTCATACCCTTAATGACAATAAAAGTGTAAACATTTGGGAATTTCCTTGCTTTTGTACATTTACTGAATTTTCATCTTAACCCTATTAAAGGCATATGATTTCAGTATACTGGCATTTATCATAGAATAATAATAATAATAAACTTTGGCATTTTATATTCGTACGTACGTTACCACCTTTCAGACACATTAAAACAATTAGACTATCCAATCAGCAAAAATTGTAATTGTAATCTGAGTCACTAAAGTAAACAATTCCGACTTTACCTATGTTCAAATTAATTTCTACAAAATCAAATAATGTCACCCTGTTGACTAAAACAGTACAATTTTAAGTAAGTACATTTCAAAGCGTGACATTCGCTAAAATATTTATCTGAAATTATTTTTATAGTTATACCGGTGAATAAGTATTATTTTAAAATTAATGAAATTTCTACAATGTTAAATAAATAAATAAATGAAGAAAGAAAGAAAGAAGATACATATCTGTTTAATTTATTTAACAGAATATTTATCTGACAATTTAAATTATTTTGAAAGAGACAGATTTTTTTAATAGTATAGACCCTGGCAGACATTTATTATTTCAAAAGGAACGTTATTATTAACAGTCAGTTATACGGATTGATGTAGAAATCACTGTGGATTTTCCACAGGGTTTTGTTAGTTATATATAAATGCACATTCGTACGGATAAAAAAAAACCATCAATAGCAGGACCGATAATCAAGCTCTATTTTGATACACTGTACATATGAAGAGTTGTAGATGTTCACCCCGGGCATTGGTACGCAGTGAACGCAACTCATTTACCCGCGGGAAAGAAATAGAATGTATGATTTAAAATATTGCTACCCATTTATGCCTCCCGCTATTCACAGAGTTCAACACGTAGGTACAATTATGAATGCGCATACTGCGTACTTTCAAATAACATTTTATAGTTCTTATATATATATATATATATATATATATATATATATATATATATATATATATATATATATATATATATATATACATACATATATATATGTATGTGTGTGTGTGTGTGTGTGTACAGTAAAAGTCAGTTTATGTTTATATTCGTATATAGCTAATATTATATGGTTATATGTTATATTCATATATAAATATAAATTTACAAAAATATACGTATACATATGTATATTTATGTGTGTGTGCATAAAAACACATACGCACATACATCTACATAGATATATCCACGGCTGTAATATTTATGTATAGCTCTATATTTTATAATGTTCATGTAAATATGTTATATATACATATATATATATATATATATATATATATATATATATATATATATATATATATATATATATATATATATATATATATATATATATATATATATATATATATATATATATATACTCAGAAATGAACGCAGCACGAAATTGTCAGTCACACGTTTATGTGTTTATTCATTTTCATTTTTTTATTTATTAATATTATTTTTTCAACTCACCTGTCTGCTTATGATTTTACTGTTGACTGATTACACCCCCCCCACACATATATATATATATATATATATATATATATATATATATATATATATATATATATATATATATATATGAGAGATTAATGTAGTTTGCTTGAAGCATTGACTAATGTGTATATAAAGTAAATTAGAAGGCAATGCAATGCAGAAGTGTAACGGATAAAAACGTACTGGAGCAAATAAAGACATATGCTCGTAAAATGAGTTCAGCAGTTTCCACCTTTTTTCTTAATGCAATCCATATATATATATATATACATATATATATATATATATATATATATATATATATATATATATATATATATATATATATATATATATATAGTGAATGCTTTTATTCAAACATGTACAAGGTCTGCTACACTGGCATGTCGATGTTATCGATCTACAGCTCTCAAGAGCTGAGGTCTCATCAGGCAGAAAATTGTTTTTTGATTCAACTGGTTGCTGAATTCCAGGGAGAATGAAGTCAAGCGAAAAAGAAGAGGAGAAAGAAATAAAAGTCATGTGACCGATTTTAAAATATGATTGCCGTTAGAAATTACTATTTTCTTATTTTTATCTTTTATATATTTTATATATATATATCCAACGCTGAGCTGGGGTAGAAAGGGGGGGGGCGAGGAAAAGAAAAAGAAAAGAGAAGGGGAGAGAGATACAATTGCTGTCAGAAAAGTTTAATTTACAGCTATTTATATTTTTATTTTTATCCAACGCTTAGTTAGGGTGGGGGGTGGTAGAGAAAGAAAGAGAAAGGGGTGGAGGGGTGTTAGGGGTGGATGTCTATAGCCATTTAGGATTTGTTGCGGGAATGGTTTTGAGTTAAATTCATATTTATTTTTATTCAGCGCTGGGCTGGATAAAGAGGGGGGTCGGGGGGAGATTAAACAAGAGCGAAAGAGAAGATGAAGAAAGAGGGGGAGGGGGGTTTCAAATTTGTCGTGTCTGCTTCCTGTCAATGCAGACATATAACAATTACATGACACCCAGCTTACGGGGATATTTTAGTTTACCTCATTGATGGATTTATGGCCTTATTGTTAATAAATTATGTTGTTATATTTTGATCAATTGGCATTTAATTTTGATTATTTTGATGGATAGTTAAATGTATTTTAAATAATATTTATCAGTTAATTAATAAAACATAATGGTAATTGTCTTTATTTTTAGTAAGATTCATATATGGATTAGTGGCAGTAATATTAGTAGGTTAGTTCTAGGTACTAATGAGTTAAAATATATTGGGAATTATTCTTGGTAAGGATCGTATATAAGTTTATGACATTGATATTGATGGATTATACTATTATATTTAGTTTTAATTATTTTGGAGTATGAATAAATGTATTTCGATTATGAATAATAGTTAGTGATGGATTAATAAAACATACTGGTAATTGCTTTTATTTTTAATGGAATTTATATATCGATTAATTTCAGTGGTATAGATAAATAAATTTTATTATTCGTTGTAATCCTATTATTAATGGTGGGGTTAACACCTGTTATAGTATTAGTGGTAAGGTGTTCTAGTTAAAATTGTTAACGCAAGTTATGGTCTATGAAGGGGGGGATTAGAAATGGTGGGGGCCAGTAATTTTGATTAGAGTGATCAGTATATAATTATTTAAATATTTAAAAATTGATTTTGGTAATAAGTAGTTTTGTGAGCTGGATGTTGAGCGCATACACGCACTCGTGCACACATATAAATACATATATGCACATGTATACACAAACATTCATATATGCATCAAAACCCATACACATATACATGAACACACAGATACACATGTATGTGCACATATGTATACGTATACATACGCGCATACAGGCGTACACATACACACATAAATAGTTATAAATTTTATATCTTCATACATATGCCCACTCATATGTCCACAAAAATCACCTATATATATATATATCTAAAAAATTTACTTTTACATGTTATAGTATTTATTCAAAAATTGGGGTGGTTGTACTGTATTTGTAGTTGAGGGTTAAAGTTACTTGATTTGGAAGTGTTAATAAGTGTTAATTTTAGCGGGCTTGTTGGGTGTTGGGTTTTTTTGTTTTAATGGTATTATTTAGGGGGGGTTGTACAAATTACTGAGGAGGTGTGATCTGTTATGCCTACAGTTGATCGATGTTTCCTGTTTTTTGTTTAAAAGTTTTCCTCTGTCAGTAAATTTAATTATTTCAAGTTTTTCGCCGAGGCATAAATAGCATGGTGAGTTTAATGAGCTACAGGTGCTAGTTTTTCTGATAATGTTCCAGATTACAGTTGGTGATTTATTTTTATTAGTGAGTTCCCAGTGGTAATTTGAGAGTGATGTTCTGTTTTGGTAGCTTGGGTTGTTGAATGAACATTTATGGCCGGTGTATCTTTCTTTGAAAGTATTACCTGCCATACCTATGTAGTATTTTTTATATCTGGAGTTTCCTTAGTTGAGATTGTTGCTTGGTAAATTGTTTTTGTTATTAAACAATTTTGTTGCAAGGGGCATTTATTTTTATTTATGCAGTTACAGGACTTTACTTTAGTTGTTTTATTGTTATCTGATTCAGGGTTTAGGTTGCTGTTTAGGATTTTGTTATTGTGTTTTTTAATTATCATTTCTAAATTTTCGCTGCAACTGTAACTTAGTTTAAGTGTATTTTTGTTGAATATTTTATGTAAGATATTATTTGGGGGGAAATATGTGTTTATGAGGTTTAGAAATTTTTTACCATGTTTGGTTTTAACTGCTTGATTGAAAGGAGGTGTAAACCATATTATCTTCCTGTTTCTTGCTTTATTGTTTTTATTATTAGTCGTTGCAGGTTTATTAAATTTAATTTGTGTATTCTTGTATCCGCTGTTTTTTAGTGCTTTATTATAGAATTCTTTATGTTTGTTAAAGATTGTTTCATTTGATGAGTTATTGCTTATCCTATGTTGGATAGATTTAGGGATGTGTTTAATGATAGTTTTGGGGTGGTTGGAGAGGGGGTGTACATAGATTGGGTTAAAGTTTTCTTTATTATATGGTTCGTATGTTTCTTTGGTTAAGTTGAGAGTTACATCTAGGAAATTTACTATTTTAATGTTGGAAGTTATTTCAACTTTAAGGCATATCCTCCTCATCTCCCTAATAATAATCTTTTTCTTCATCTTCTCTTTCGCTCTTGTTTAATCTCCCCCCGACCCCCCTCTTTATCCAGCCCAGCGCTGAATAAAAATAAATATGAATTTAACTCAAAACCATTCCCGCAACAAATCCTAAATGGCTATAGACATCCACCCCTAACACCCCTCCACCCCTTTCTCTTTCTTTTTCTTCCCCCCCCCACCCTAACTAAGCGTTGGATAAAAATAAAAATATAAATAGCTGTAAATTAAACTTTTCTGACAGCAATTGTATCTCTCTCCCCTTCTCTTTTCTTTTCCTTTCCTCGCCCCCCCCTTTCTACCCCAGCTCAGCGTTGGATATATATATATAAAATATATAAAAGATAAAAATAAGAAAATAGTAATTTCTAACGGCAATCATATTTTAAAATCGGTCACATGACTTTTATTTCTTTCTCCTCTTCTTTTTCGCTTGACTTCATTCTCCCTGGAATTCAGCAACCAGTTGAATCAAAAAACAATTTTCTGCCTGATGAGACCTCAGCTCTTGAGAGCTGTAGATCGATAACATCGACATGCCAGTGTAGCAGACCTTGTACATGTTTGAATAAAAGCATTCACAATACAGCTCTATATTTTTATTGAGCACTCTTTTATAAACCCGGTTTGATTCCCTTTGGATTTCTACCCTGTGGATTTTTACCCTACCTGGATTACTATATATATATATATATATACGCAACATTATTTAATAACACGGAGTGTTTTTGCTTGATAAGACTTTTTTTTATTTTTTCAATTTTCCGAATAGTCCATTTAGTTTTTCGGTCAAATTGCTGTATGTAAACTCCATGTGTTTCCATTTTCATTTTCTTTCCGTTTTTGCGAGTACTTTCGATTTGATTCGTCTCATCATGTTCAGGCGGTGTTAATTTTGGTTTCTTTAAAATATGTCTTTACTGTTGAGATTTTTTAATTATTATTATTACGGCCAGTAATTTACAACTTAAAAGGAGCGTCTATAATATTGAGATGTTACATGAGAGCGTGATTACGTTCTAAGAGCTTGCAATATTCAGAAGTTTGATTGCTTAACCGTTAAGAATTTGATCATGTTAAAGATTCAAACGTATAATTGCTTAATTAATCCATATATATATATATATATATATATATATATATATATATATATATATATATATATATATATATATAAAGAAGGAAAGATGAAGATAAAAAATTGCATAAAATTACATAAAATTACATAAAAT
The DNA here is from genome assembly GCA_963556195.1 of Sepiola atlantica. Classification (NCBI taxonomy): domain Eukaryota; kingdom Metazoa; phylum Mollusca; class Cephalopoda; order Sepiida; family Sepiolidae; genus Sepiola; species Sepiola atlantica. Next base: position 38,430,750 of record OY744535.1, on the reverse strand, counting down.
TTTATTACATCGAAGTTCAGGATTAGTGTACCTCCTTGCATCTGAACTTTCGATGTAATAAAATTTGTATAAATTTTATGTAATTTCATGCAATTTGTATTTTCATCTTTCCCTCTTTAAATTGATTGCTCTACTCAACGTATTGAGCTTTACTTTATCACGATAGATCACTTTAACGATACTTCACCTATCGTTCATCCTATTCTATATATATATATATATATATATATATATATATATATATATATATATATATAGAATTAATAATAAAAAATCTATATATAGAAAAATTGATGTTACGCCCGATAAAGGGCGAATGAATATTCTTTAAAAAACGCCCAGAGTAGCGAAAAATAATAAACGCACCGGTAAAACACCAGTGCACTATCGCCAGTAAAAACAATAACAAAAAATCCGCGTGACATTATAGGCGATAAAAAGTCATGCATAAAATGTGCCAGTTTATTCTGGTCTAGGGGTACAACTCAAGACTACAAGTATTTACCTCGAGGCTTCGATCCCTGCCTAGGGTAGTCATCGTAATGCCGGCTCATAGTCATGCCCATGTCTTAATTTTATGCAAGCCAAATAAAAATTTATAAATTAATTAATTTAAAAAAATGCACACCTGAATTGATTTATAAATTAACTTATTAAGAAATATATGTATATATATATACATCTATTTCTTATATTATATAAAAATTCTAATTGCATTAGAGTGGTCTGATGGTAGTTCCGTATAATGATATTTCGGGAAAATAACCCTTCGTCAGATGTGTGTTCAACCTTAATTCAAACGTTCAATGAAGGTCGGTACCAATGAGAGTTATTCAGTGTGAATTGAAATAAATATGAAATTAAATTAAAAAGTTATTTTTAATATTATTATTAATTTTTCTTAAAATCCATTGTTCATCTTTAAATCTATGTGCCAGTCTTAGTGTTATATTTAAAATTATATATATATATTATATTAAGCCCCCTTAAGAAATTAAAGTTGAGCACTCTCGGGGATGTTAAAAATAGACTGTCAAAAAGTTCTAATGCAAAGTTCTAATGCAAAGTTCTCGACTAGTCATCTATCTGTGCCCGCTTCTAGGTACATATAGATCTTAATTTCCTTCAATTACGTGACAGTTTCTGTTGGCCGAGTGGATATGGCAGCTGCTTGCAGATTCTAGGCTGACTCTGTGACCCAGGTTCGCGCCTCCCGACCATCTGAATTTGTTACGTTCCTGCACTGATGAGAGCAATAAGCTTGAAACGCTATATATTGTTTCATTTATTTTTGAGTTTACTTTTTTAATTTTCGCCCGCCACGCGGTCAATTTAGTTAATTACGTTTTTATCGAATAGAAAGGAGGTAACTCTTGTTAATTAAGTTAAGTTTTTTTTTATTTGCACGTAGGCAAAACCATTTCTTAATTAGTAATATCTTATTAATCTTTTAATCTCGATTATGTCTTTGATAGTAAATTATGATTTATTTTTAAAGTATTCCATTAATTATTTAATTATTATTTTTTATTTATTGAGACGGTTGTTAAAGTGGGTTACTCTTCAGCAGAAAATTGCAATAGTCGGGGAATCAAATAAAAATAAAAAGGTCTTTCTTTTCATTAAATTTGTTCCGGATCAATTGTTCGTTTTTAAATTTATGTGTCAGTATTAATATTAACATTTTAAATTAAAATGTTTGGTACTGATAATATATATATATATATATATATATATATATATATATATATATATATATATATATATATATATATATAAATATTATATATTTATAAATCTATATATAAATAGCTAAATCACTGAATGATTAAATGGCTTCGTAGATTAAGTATTGTATAAGCTGAATTAGCCAGCTGCCATTGACGATGATGTAAATATATTTGTAAAAAAACGAATGGAACACTCTTTGCTTTCTGATATTATTCATATACATTTTAATATGTTTTTTTCTCGTGGCTTTTCTAGATGTCTTAAAAGCATCTCCAATTATCAAAATGATTTGATCGAGTTTCGATCTAGGCTAAAAAAAAACGACCTATCTAACCACACTCAATAACTGTGATACAGCGAAACAGTCAGTGTGTAAATTTAAATTATGTCGGCCGGATTTTAGAAGTTGGACCGAAATAGCATTTAAGCTGACCGATCAAACTTTTATTCTGACTAGTTAATTTATATTTGTTATTGTTGTAGAATATTATTGTCAATGAACTAACGTACCCTGATACAATTCACTGGGGAAATAATGAATCTGGTTCGGAAGTTTTTTAATATGAAGACATTTTAAAAAAAAACCCATCTAAAACAAAAAATCAGCTCAGTGGTATTTTGGGGAATTTTTTAGAAGCATCAACAGATCAACAACAGAAAGAATCGACTCGGGCTCTTTCATACTCAAGTAATGAAGTAAAATATATGTTTTTGAAATGTCGAAGATTATCCTGTTTTGTTAAAAAAATATCATGTAATGAATGACCCCTTGTTTTTCGGTTAGAAAAAAAAACTCGTCTTAAAATGTCGTTCATTACACGAGTAATGTAACGTATATGTAACGGTCTGAGTCGTCACTTTTTATTGTTGATCTGATTCTAGGAACCGCCGTAATGGCGTCCGATGACTGAAGATATAAGAAGGTATTGGGGCGAGGGTAGAGGTAAAATATGGGGAAAGACAAAGAAGGTGAATTCTGGAGAGAGAAATCGAGAATGAAGGAATGCAGGAAACCTTTGTTATCAGTGTCATGAATAAGACTAATGAAGGTGGGGCCGTCAGCTAGGAAAGGGGCCGGGGTTGGAGAAAGAAGGAAGACAAGGAAAATAGAAGGATGCCACTAATAAAATGGCGGTAAAAAATGAACGGAGAAAATATTGAGAAATTACACATCTCTCTCTCTATATATCTCTCTCTCTCGCTCTCTCTCTCTCTCTCTCTCTCTCTCTCTCTCTCTCTCTATATATATATATATATATATATATATAAATCTCTATATCTCTCTCTCTATATATATATATATATAGCTCTCTCTATCTCTCTCTCTCTCTCTCTCTCTCTCTATATATATATATATATATATATATATATATATCTATATATATATATATATCTATATCCATATATATATATACATATATATATCATATATATATATATAATGTGTGTGTGTGGGTATGTGGATAGTAGATGTAAATATAGGATGATTATGTGTACGAATAGAATGTCCACATATCTATCGATATATATATATATATATATATATATGTGTGTGTGTGTGTGTGTGTGTGTGAAAAATGATAGACAGAAAACAGGTTAAAGTGGAGGAGAAAAACAAAAACAAGAGATTTGACCGGTTTCGTTCCTGTTAGCGAACGTCTTCAGAAAAAGTGAAGATTTGGAAATAATTTTATTTTGAAAAGCACACACATGGGAGAAGGAAAAGATGATCCGATTGGACCATATGAGGTGATATTTAGTGACATTGAAATATGACAAGTGTGTTACACATTCTTCTTTATTTCTTATTCTACTTTTTATATTTTTATTTATTTGCTTTTTCTTTTTCACTTTCACACCTACTGAGCTAATATAGGGGAGGCGGTAGGCGGAGGGGTAAAGACGATAAGAGGGAAGTAGACAGAGGAACTAGCTAGGATAAGCACACATAGGAGTGGGCATGAAATTGATACACCGAACGCGAGCACCCAAAAATTAATGGGAATGTATCTCACGTAGTCGAAGGCGACCCAAGGACGCCTTGCCACCAACATTTAGGAGAGCGAATTGCTACATTTACCTTTGATCCTCATCTTATAATGCTGTGTATTTAAGAAGAAGGAATCAACTATCATTTGTGAGTCTTTAGTATTACTCGACCGAGGATCGAAACCCGGTCTTCCGGTCCGTTAGCGAACACTCTAACTGGCTATTTTTTTTTTATTCCTTTCTATACATTTGAGATTGAAAGACAATGACCTTCTGAAAAAAAGTATGACATCCTTGACAGATACAGATGAATGGCGGTAATTTAAACAATGGATATTTCCTATCCAATTAGGCTCCATTCTGTTCGTCGAAACACCATGCAACTGCAATGCAAACATAGAAGTTCCTGACCAGCACGTCTGGAAATTCTTATCACTAAACGCAATGTTAGAGGCAGATTATTACTTTACATATCTTCTATTATTAACATAAGATAAATAAGTTTTGCAACGATCATAGTCGTTGAATGTAGGCTTAACATACATGTTCAATTTCTATCAAAGCTTCAAAGAGTCCAATGTTTTAAATCAATACATTTTTGAATGCACCCGTACCGGTGCGTCGTACATTTTGAAATGACCGTGCTTTAATTATGAATATTCATCAAAACCCACCCAGAGTTTGACTTGGTACTTTTTTTAATGCTGTATTATGTGTTGGAGTAATATGCTGTGTACTTGTTGGAAGAGTGTCTTTGTGCACTTGTTGGGGGAGTGTCTTTATGCACTTGTTGGGTGAGTGTTTTAGTGTACTTGGTGGAGGGCGTCTTTGTGTATTAGTTGGAAGAGTGTCTTTGTTTACTTTTTCCGAAATGTCTTTGTGTACGTGTTGGAGAAGTGTATTGACGTACTTGCTGGAGTGTCTTCCATATTTGTTTGTGGAGTGTCTTTGTGTTATTGTTAGAAGAGTGTATTTGTGTACTTGTTGAGAGAGTGTATTTGTTTACTTGTTGGAGCAGTGTCTTTGTGAACATTTTCAGTAGTGTTTTTGTGTACTTGTTTAAGGAATTTTTTGTGCACTTGCTAAAGGAGTGTCTTTGTGTACTTGTTGGAGGAGTGTCTTTGTGTACTTGTTGGAGGAGTGTCTTTGTGCACTTGTCGGATGAGTGTCTTTCTGTACTAGTTGGATGAGTGTCTGTGTACTAGTTGGAGTTGTGTCTTTGTGTACTTGTTGATGGAGTGTCTTTGTGTACTTGTTGGAGGAGTGTATTTGTTCACTTGTTGAATGAGTGTGTTTGTGTACTTGTTGGATGAGTGTCTGTGTACTAGTTGGAGTAGTGTTTTTGTGCACTTGTTGGAAGAGTGTATTTGTGCACTTGTTGGGTGAGTGTCTTTCTGTACTAGTTGGAGGAGTGTCTTTGTGCACTTGTTGGAGGAGTGTCTATGCGTACCTGTTGGAGGAGTGTCTCGTTGTACTTGCTGGAGTGTCTTCTATACTTGTTAGGGGAATGTCTTAGTGTTATTGTTAGGGGAGTATATTTGTGTATTTGCTTGAGGAGTGTCTTTTTATACTTGTTGGAGCAGTGTTATTTTGTCTTTAATGCATGATTTTTCACAGACATTCTACGTACCTGATATAATTTGTTCTTGAACCATGCCCCTTTAAATTAGGCTGACATCCGAAAAGGTCCGTAACGACTAATAATTGAGGAAAAACGTATCTCTAGATGTCCTGACTAAACCCCAACCAAATGTAATTTGCCAAATCAAAATTTATGATAATTTATGACAACGTTTTTATTTGTTGTTGCGGAAAAACAATATGCATGCAACGGCTAAATCCTTCAAGTAGAAGCATATAGAGGACGTATGTTCTTGCTTGTGTTTGGCGTTATGCTTTCCCTTTTAACTAGGCTCCCCACAAGGGCAGATTTACACACATAATCGGTTTTTAATGTAGGGAAAATCCGGCTCCTCCGTAAAAAAAGCACACTGCATTCGGACACAAATAAAACAAATTAGTCAGTCTAGAATAATCCCCTTCACCGACCGAATAGAATAACTGTAGAATCAGAATAGATATTACACTTAGATCCTAACCAAAATGTCAGAGGAAGTATGTCTTTCTTTTATGTTCTAACGATAAGTGTCTCCATAAAGGAAACCCCTTATTTAGAATCACCGTTAATTAATTAGGACACGCATGTAGCAAGTAAAAATATACATTTTGATTTTATTTGGATACAAATATTAAAATCCACTAAAAACGAACGTAATCAACAAAACACACCAATAAAAGCAACTGATATTATGTTTCGGATTTTTTTAGATGAGGGTAGATAATTTGCATTATTTAGATTATTTGAACTGCTGTTCTCATCTTGGATGCTCTTAAGTAGCTGGGGCGCAAAGGATAAAGGTGCTAAGTTGCAATGAATTCTTAGTAACGGTCTATTGAAGGTTGAAGGTTGATGCTCAGTACAGGCCATACAAAGAATACAATTATGAATTACTTAAGATTTCTACCTGGTCATGGCTGACAGAACGAGAGCAAGCTCCCCCCATGGATTAAAGTAAGATTCCCTAAATTTTACTTTTTTTCGTAAGATCCCGTAACCTTAAGTCTTAAATTGTAGATATTTTATAGAATCAAAATCATGTAATATATTTTGATTAAAATTAGACATAAGGTTTAGTATTATTATATCTTGATTTTAGTCTTTGTAATTTACAAAAAAGTGTTGCAAAACTGTTCTGAGAGGACAGATTGAGACATATAGAGATAGATAGATGGATAGATAGATAGATAGATAGATAGATAGATAGATAGATAGATAGATAGATAGATTAATGAAGAATATAGCTAAGGATATAGAGGAATAAAAATAGATAGCTTAATGGAGAGATATAAACATAGTGAGATCAACAGACATAGCTATATATATATATATATATATATATATATATATATATATATATATATATATATATATATACATGTATATATTTATATATATATATATATATATATATATATATATATATACAGGGTGTTTCAAAAGTTTTGGGAACATAACGATTTTTAATAACTCAAAAACTATTAGGAGTTGAAAAATGAAATTGGTACCGTTGGAAAGGTTAAAGTTTCAAGTTTTGTGGGGAATCTTCAAAGTTGCTCAATATGAGCACCATTCGTCACACGGCAGACATCTAGTCGATAGTCCATTTCCTGCCAAACGCGTTCCAGCATCTTGACGTCAATGGTTCCCACAACTGCCGTTACTCGAGCCTTTAGTTCGTCAATATCTCTTGGAAGGGGCGGTACATAGACTTGTTGCTTGACAAAGCCCCAAAGGAAAAAGTCACACGGGGTAAGATCTGGAGACCTAGGAGGCCAGGGCATGAGAATGTCATCACCTCGCCCAGATCTCCCAATCCATCTACCAGGCAGCCTTGTGTTAAGAAACTGCCTTACTCTAAGACTCCAGTGTGGTGGTGCACCATCTTGTTGAAAAATGAAGTCATCAGATTCTGCTTGTTCCAACTGAGCTATTAACCAGTCTTCCAGCATGTTGAGATAGGATTCACCAATGATAGTTGTCTCTTCAAAGAAGAACGGTCCATAGACACCTTTCTTGGAAATTGCACAAAACACGTTCACTTTTGGTGAATCTCGCTCGTGCTCAAGAAGTTCATGAGGATTCTCAGTACCCCATATGCGAGTGTTATGCTTGTTAACTTTGCCATTCAGATGGAAGGTCGCCTCATCGCTAAAAACAAGCCGGTCATCAAAGCCGTTATCTTCCAACTTCTTTTGCATTGCAATGCAAAAGTCACGGCGAAGTGGCTTATCAGTGTCCTTCAACTTTTGGACCAACTTGAGCTTGTAAGGTACCATTTGCAGTCGTTTCCTTAAGACACGCCAGACAGTTGCTGGAGCAAGCTGAAGTTCCCTGCTGGCTCTTCTCACTGATTTACGGGGGTTCCGCTGAAAGGCTGTCCGAACTTGCTCAACTGCATCTTCTGAAGTTGAAGGGCGACCTGTTCGCTTACTTGGGCACAAACACCCATCTTTCACAAATTTAGCATGCCATCTGACAATGGATTTCCTTTCAGGGGCTTCTTTTTTAAATTTCCTGCGAAATGCACGCTGAACACATGTCCACGATTCAGTCTTTGCAAATTGGACGACGCAAAATGCCTTGTCTTGTTTAGAGAACGCCATTACTGCACCTGGAAAGATAACACGAAAATCATTAGTATGACCAAAAACTTGATTAAGCAAGCTTTAAAATGGCACCAGTTTCATTTTTCTACCTGGAATAGTTCATGAGATATACGCATTTGTAATGTTCTCAAGACCTTTGAAACACCCTGGTATATATATATATATATACATATATATATACATAGAGAGAGAGAGAGAGAGAGAGATAGATAGATAGATAGATAGATAGATAGATAGATAGATAGATAGATTAGATAGATAGATATATAGATTAGATAGATAGATAGATAGATTGATAGATAGATAAATAGATAGATAGATTAATGAAGAATGTTGCCAAGGAGATAGAGGAATAAAAATAAATAGCTTAATGGAGAGATATAAACATAGTGAGATCAACAGACATAGCTATATATATATATATATATATATATATATATAGATAGATAGATAGATAGATAGATAGATAGATAGATAGATAGATAGATATGACCATATTGGAATCGACATACAGGTACAAATAGATAGATAAATATATTTATGAAAGATTCATAGATACATACTTACCTACTTACATACCTAGATATAAATGAAGAATGTTGCCAAGGAAAACAGATATAGAATAATAGTATATAGATATCTCAATGGCTAGATTGGTATATACAAATTGAGATCAACGGACATAAATAGATAGATAGATAGATAGATAGATAGATAGATAGATAGATAGATAGATAGATGGATAGATAGATAGATAGATAGATGGCCAAAGCTAAAAAAACTAAATATACACATTGTTTATTAACAAAGGACATAATAAATATTCAGGAAAAGAATAGCGAGGAAATGTAGAATAAATGATGGAATGCGAGTAAAAAAAATTGGAAGGAAAAAGAAAATAAAGAAAATGATGATAAAAAACAAAACAAAAACCGATATTGAAGAGAATGAAAAGACTATAAAATATATCTAAGAACAGAAAAAACAAAAATGTAAGAAGTCGATACGACGATATCTTTGGAATAAAATGTCAAACTATATTCTTCCTACGTCCCGAAGCAGGTAATGACAATGGCTACATGTTGAACGCCATCCCATTAAAAAAAGGTCCTTCAATCCAAGAAAGAGTGCCCCAAGCATTGGCAACTATTGCAGTTATCTTGAGAGAATATCCCAAATAATAGAAACATTTGAAAAAAAAATGGGCAAAAAATATGGTGGGAAAGTCATCGTACAAGATAAGTAATTTGTCAATGATTGTATATCGCCACTAAGCCAACAATAGACTGAGGAATGTCGTATTGAAACGGTGGCGGATTGACATAGTCTAAAGGAAAGGCGACGTTCTCAAGAGGAGTAGGCGGAGTGATACAGGTTAATAGGGCGGGGAGGAGATACAAATGGATATATGTTGAAGGAACGAGAAAAGGGACAAGAGAGTGGAATGAGAAAAGGTGGGTGTACCAAAGATGGGATGAGGGGAAAGTGTGAGAAAGATGGAACGGGGGAAGATGGAACTGAATAGAGTTGAAAGAATGAACGATAAATGAACGATGAAAATAATGAAAATAAGAAAAGAGCGAATAGGAGTAATAGGAAAATGAACGAAAGAAAGAAAGAAAGAAAGAAAGAAAGAAAGTAAGAAAGAAAGAAACAGAGTATGAGGAAAAGAAAGAGGCGTTAAACGAAAGAGGGTAGAAAAGAGAAAAATGAAAGAAAGATAGCGACAACGAAGGAATAAAAAAGAGGATGAAAAACATTATAGAGGAGAGCAAAATAAATGAAGAAAAGAAAGTGGAAGGGCATAAGAAGAAAAAGAAAAGGAAGATTAGCGAAATAAAGGAGAAAATGAAAAAAAATGAACGTAAACACATACTGGGACGAAAAAAGAGTGAATAAAACAAAAAAGAGAGAGACAGAATCGCTAAGTAATATTATAAAGGGAAGAAAAAGAAAAAGGGAACAGAAAATAAGAAAAAAGAAAGAGGGAACGAAAGAATAGATAAAAAAAGATGGGGACGAAAGAATAAAAAGAAGAATGAGGGAACGAACGACTAAGAAAAAAGAATGAGAGAACGAAAATGAGAAAAACGATAGAGGGAATGAAAGAATGAGAATAAAGGAGAAGGGAAGGAAAGAATCAGAAAAAAGAAGGAGAGGACAAACAGATTGGAAATAGAAGAAGGGGACTAAAGAATAAGAAAGAAAAAGGGGCAAGTGAAAAAATTAAGATGAAAAAAAAGGGAACGAAATAATAAGAAAAAAGAAAGAAAGGGTGAACGGAATAACGGACAATATAAATAATGAACAAACGAAAAAGAGAACAAAGGAAAAAAAGAACGAGAAGAAAAACGAAAAAACCCACGACCAAAAGTAAGCATTAAGGAAATTGTAGCAGTTCCCTCCTCCTTTCAAACATAACTGCACCGGTTGGCCGTTAGGTGTCGCTTTTTCACCGACAGGTGGTTCTTTAAAGCGACACCAGAGTTATCTGCCTTCTGATTATAAAAACCGGTCTAAACGGAACATCACTCTCTTCTCTATTCAATTGGCCTCGCTGAACTACGCCTAGACAGCAGCGCTCCGTCAACACGTGTTCAGCAACGGTAAGAGTTCTCAACTCATTTTCTTTGTATACGGTTTTCAAGGACTTTCCCACGCCGGACTCATTTCTTCACATACTCTTTTCAAGAACTGTTTTCTATCGACACACATACATACACCGCACACGTCATCATCTCACATACACACACGTTCAATAAACCTTATTTGAACTACCTCCTTTTGTTTGTTAATTATTACTCTGTTTTTTTTTGCATGCAACAATTGCTTGATTTTATGAACTCGCTTATAGTCGGGAACACGACTCGATTCTAACAAAATCGAGGGTTAAATAATTAACGATACATACGGATGTACAAGCGGATACTAATAGATTAAGAACGATAGACAAACAAATATAAATAGAGACATTTATATAGAACTAGCAGGAAAACCTGCCGTTGCTCGGGATCGAATCATGATCGCTACTATGTACTATTCCACTATGCGCATAATGCTATATTACCTTCTTTGTTTTACTGCCCATCGTTTTGTCCTCTAATATCATCGGAAAAAGCTTAAATGTTGGACAACTCTGATACATATGGTTTAAATTTCATTAAAATCGTATATACATATTTTAAGTTTAAGGAGGGCTCTGTAGCAGGCTGAAATAGGATCTATTTCTTCTCGTCCCCTGTGAGCAATTTTTTTTTAACATGATTCACACCAAACAAGGCAGGCCACCACTGTAAACGTAAGGGACTACTGAGAAAAAAGAAAAGGGGAGAAGGTTTGGGGGTTCAGCTTAAATTGGGATCTGACCAATCGGCTTGCAGAGGGTATTGATATTAACTGTCTCCTCATGGACTATTTTCTACCACCTGGTCAGTTGAAGAATTCAGCAGAGAGAAATCGGCCAGCAACGAAGAAATATCTCTCTCCTGGCTTTCCCCTTGCATCGTTCCAGCAGCAGCCATCTCCACTGGGAATATATTTGCTGACGACCCGGCAGCCTCGTTTCTTCACTGGGACACAGTTCCAACATCTGTTAAATAAACCCTTTTTTGTTGCCTGTTACAGGTCTGCCTCAATGGTTCATTTAGAGGTAGAGGCACGTAGATATCTGGCACAGTGATTGGTGACTACTTCCATTGTCTTCCCAGAGAATTTTATACATGATGTATAAATTTCATCAAAATAGTATATATTTGAAATTTTAAAGGGGATTCGGCTCCTATAGTTTATTTAGATTAGATGGCACTTAAAGATTCGGGGCCACTATCATTGTCTTACCAGAAAACTTTATACATATGATTAAATAAAATAGCATATATGTGCAATTTTAAGGGGGTTATGCCCTCATATTCTCCTTAGGGGTGCACTTAGAGATACGGGAACACTACCATTGGCTTCCCCGGTAAATTTTACTTAAGGATATACTTGTACATTTCATATAGATTCTCAAACTTTTTTTCAGTAAGGAACAGATAAATATCGCACAGACATATACACGCATAGATTGCGTTTAATATATATAGAATATATATGTGATAAATCCGAAAGAAAGTAAGAATGGACGAATACAGATGAAAATGTTAATTCGAAGAATAAAAAAAGAAGAGATGAACAAAAGAACGAAAAAATAAATATGAACGGTATGAGGAACGAATAAAGGGGTGATTAACGAAAAAATAAATATGAACGGTATGAGGAACGAATAAAGGGGTGATTAACGAAAAAATAAATATGAACGGTATGAGGAACGAATAAAATAAAACTAAAACGGAAAGAGATGATTAACGAAAAAACAGATAAAAAGGCACGAAAGAAAAAAGATATAAATGAGAACATACCACAAACACAAAAAAGGAAAGAAAGTAAGAAGAAAATAGAACCGTAAATAGAGAGACAGTCATGGAGATAGGCAGATATGGCGGGATTAGGATAGAGAAACAGAGCAATGCGTTCTTCAGAATCGTGTGATCTATTCCCCACTTCTTTTGTTCCAGCTCGTTTGACTCGTTTGACCCCATTAATTCGATGTTTTGATACCTCCCCTCTTTGGGGAGGAGTAAGTTAATTGCTTACTGCTTGAGGCGTGGAATGCCGACGGGGCTGCCCAGGCAATTTTTAATGGTCAGAGTGCTCACCTCTCGGGCGCTGGCTTTTCAACCCCCACTTTCCCGACCCGACCTTGGGTCACATCTTACTTGTGGGAGTAGGATAAAACTGGCCTTGTGCCTAACTCCTGGAAAGGAGTAAATAATACCTCATTTTGGCAAAGATCAAAGTGTAGTATCTGTTCCGATGGTACTACACCCCATAAACTGGTATTGTCTTGGCCTTCGGGGCTTGATTTACGCCTGTCTGTGGGTCTGTCCTGTGCAGTTCTAGGAGGTCCACCATCCCTGGCTTTGCCTCCCCTCTTTGGGGAGGAGTAGTTTATTGCTTACTGTCTGAGGCGCCCCTACCGGGGAATGCCGACGGGGCTGCCCAGGCAATTTATAATGGCCAGAATGCTCACTTTCTCGGGCGCTGGCTTTTCAAACCCCACTTTCCCGATCCGACCATGGGTCACATCTTACTTGTGGGAGTAAAATAAAACTGGCCTTGTGCCTAATCTCCTGGAGAGGAAGTAAATAAATAAATAACTCATTGTAATACACCTTCCTATTCCAATGACTTTTTTCCAAAACCCACGGGCTTGTGAAACTCTCTTCCTGCTCGCTGTTTTCCGCCTACCTATAGCCCTGGTCTTTTCAAACGTGTTTAGTTCTTGTACTTAACTCGTGCAGGGCTTTTCTTTCTAAAATAAGACTTCGAACACATTCTTTTGTTGCTTTATTTTTTACGTAATTCTGAACTCGCGCTGATGAAAATAACAAATCGACTCTTACTGTTGGATTTAAATTTAAACAATTAGCCTGATTTCATTTTCAAATTAAAAACTTCGCACGCGTTCATTTGTTGTTTATTTTTGAAAGAAACTCGCAATTACTGTAGTAACTAAAATGTTGAATCTTTTTTTCAGTTATACTTAACTCACAATGCTGCCATTAAAAATCGACTGTTACTGTTGTCAGACTTTAGACACTATTCTACACGCTAATTCCCGGGCAACGCCGGAAGGCGGGCGGGTTAAATCTAAGATAATAATCAAAATAAAACAACTGATGTTGCTAGTCTCAGTCTTTTCTATAAATACTATTATGGCATGGGTTCTTCAGAATCGTGTGATCTATTCCCTGCTTCTTTTGTTCCAACTCGTTTGAATCGTTGGTCTAGTAGTCTCCATCAATTCGCTGTTTTGATACCTCATTGTAATACAACTTCTTATCCAAGTAGTTTTTTTTTCCAAAAGTGCAGGTTTGTGGAACTCTCTTTCTGTTGACTGTTTTCCTACGACTGTTTTTTTTTCAAGACTAAGACCAATAGGCATCTCCTGTCTTTGCGATAATGATCTTATTCTTGTTTGTTCATTACATCAAATGGCTTCATGCCTAGTCTGGAGCGATTTCCATAAAATAATATATACATGGTGTTTAAAAAGTCAATAGTTATCTTGAAAGATGATTAGAATTACAAAAAAAATGATTTATGACAAAAACGTTTAGTTTAGGTTCTCCTACGATATGACATAAAATATAAGTTCAGGGCGTTTGAAAAGTTCAATTAGATTAGAAGAAACATGTGAAGAAGCTGGAAAATGGTTGACTCATTCTACCGTTCGAAAAAGGGCCAGACTCCCTCTGCAATCCTCTACCTATATAAGTGTAATATACGGATACTTATGCAGTTTACGGACCGGGCTGAAATAATAATATTATAATGTTGAAACCCATTCTTAACATGAGGAGGTGAGGGGGTTATTAACTCTTCTGTACTTTCATTAAACAGTTAAAAAAAACCCGTAAAAATTGGAATAAATATGAAAATTCTATCTAAAAAATAGTCCGGTCCGTAAACTGCATAGGCACCAATATACGTACCAAGGCGGTGTATCGCTGTCATATCCGAATCTGTCCTATCTTGACAGAGTACAAAATCGACTTCGAAATCTAGTGGGGGATTATCTATTTCTTAGTACCGCCACTTTTCTCATAGAATAGACTGTGCTAGTCTCTCTCTGCTCTATCGTATTTTTCCATGCAAGTTGCTCTACTGAGCTTTAATCTCTTTTTCCTTTTGTATGAAATCCACGGTAAGAACTCGCCTTTCTACTAGAACGGAAAATACTTCCCGTTCTTCTTTCACGTGATTAGCATCAGGCAGAACTATCATGAACAAAGCTTCTTTGCAAGGGTAGAACACGTGGAACACATTACCGCGTGACTGGTTCCCGGCAGATTACAACAGGGTTATTTTCAGATCCAATGTCAACAAGTACTTGTCATAAAACGCCCTATAAGTTATCACACGTAGTTCATTCCATTGCTAGTTCCTCATCTTCCGGCTGACATTCATTCCATCTCATTCACACTTATCCTCGAGTGGCGCTTGGCCTTGATAAGTTACTTAATTTTGCATAAAATAACAGAAAGTAAAGCAAAGTCTAAGGTAGAAATTCCATAGCAAGACACAACGAAATACGAGCACGAGAAAGTGTTGAAAAGAGAAGAAAACTGAGAATTCCAAGGATGAGAAATAAAAAGATGATGGTCAAATACTACTACTGCTACTAATACCTAAAAGGTGAAGAAGCAGTAGTAATAGTAGTAAAAGAAAAAGAAGAAAAACATTAGTAATAGTAGAAGTAGTAGTACTATGTTTGGGAATTTATTTAGTAAATAAGTGACAGTCTCCTGGAGGTTGAAGGTTCAATCCTCAGTACAGGCAATAGTAAAAAATATAATTATAAATTACTTTAAACTTCTACCCAGTCATGGCTGACAGGACGAGCACAAATTACCCCCGTGAACAAAATAAACAGTTCAGGTCGTAATTCTGTACAGATTTTCAGGTTCAACACAAAGATTATCGCGTTAGGCAAGACGAGCCCGAAGAAGGCCGGAGGTTATATCGACCGCAACGTTGTGAAAATAACATCTAAGATGATAACCGTTGTCTGAATAATCCTAATAATACGGTAGTAGTAGAAAACGTAGTAGTAACAAAAGGGTGGGGGGAGGAGAATTAAAATTAGTAGTAGGAGGAGGAGAAATAGCAGTAATAGAATAAACAGTAGTAGTAGACGGAGTATAAAAAAGAGGTAGTAGTAGGGGAAGGGCAAGAGGCAGGATAAGTAGTTGTAGTGGTGGTAGTAGAAGTAATAGCATACAGACGAGTATTGATTTACTCCTCTCCAAGAGTTAGGCACAAGGCCAGGTTTTATCTTACTCTCACAAGTAAGATGTGACCCAAGGTCGGGTCGAGAAAGTGGGGTTTAAAAATTGCCTGGGCAGCCCCGTCGGCATTCCCCGGTAGGGGCGCCTCAGGCAGTAAGCAATAAACTTACTCCTCCCCAAAGTATTCAAGAAGAGATGGTAGTAGTACGAGAATGATGGGTAGTAGTATTAGTAGTAGTAGAAAAAAAGTAATATTAGGAGGAGGAGTAAAAAGGAAAAATAAATAGTAGTGGCAGTAACAGTGGAAGGAGTCGTAGTGGGAGTATAAATAGTAGAGAAGGATTGGTAGGAGGAGTAGAATAGTATTAGAGGTAGAAGAAGAAAAAGATGAAGATGTGGTAGGAGGAGTAGAAAAAGCGATAGTACTTGTGTAGCAGAAGATGAAGAAAAAGGAAAAATAGTCTGCGGAAGAAGAAGAAGAGGAGGGGGAGGATAGAGGAAGAGGAAGAAAAAGAAGTTGGTGGAGAAGAAAAGAGAAGAAGAAAGAAAAGGAAAAGGAAAAAAGAATAGAAAAAAGAAAAAGAAAAAAAGAGAAAGTAGAGAATAGATAGACGAAGAAGAAAAAAGAAGTAGTAATAGTAGAAGAGGAAGAAGAAGCAGAAAAAGAAGAAGAGAAGGAAGAAGAAGAAGAAGAAAAAGTAGTCTTAGTATGAGAAGAGGAAGAAGAAGCAGAAAAATAAGAAGAAGAAGAAGAAGAAGAAGAGGAAGAAGAAGAAGAAGAAGAAGAAGAAGAAAAATAAGAAGGAGAAGAAGGAGAAGAAGAAGAAGAAGAAGAAGAGGAAGAAGAAGAAGACAATAAGTAGTAGTAGAAGAAGAAGTAGAAGAAGAAGAAGCAGAAGAAGAATAAGAATAAGAAGAAGAAGAAGAAGAAGAAGAAGAAGAAGCAGAGGAAGAAGCAGAAGAAGAAGAAAAAGAAGAAGCAGAAGAAGAATAATAATAATAAGAAGAAGCAGAAGAAGAAGAAGAAGCAGAAGAAGCAGAAGAAGAAAAAGAACGAAAAAGAAGAAGAAGAAGAAGAATAAGAAGAAGAAGAAGAAGAAGAAGAAGAAGAAGCAGAAGAAGAAGAAGAAGAAGCAGAAGAAGAAGAAGAAGATGAAGAAAATATGATGATGATGATGATGATGATGATGATGATGATGATGATGATGATGATGATGATGATGATGATGATGATGATGATGATGATGAACGGTCTTAAAAGTAGAAACGGATTTTTAAGTGAATAAGAAATAATCAAACCACATTTGGAAGATCAAAGAAATAACGAAAACAAAAAAAAACAAAAAAAGAACAAAGCAAAAAACAATCAAACTACAAGAAAGGAACCAAATTGGCGAAACAATGAAAAGTGAGGAAGAATGAAAACCAAAAAATAAACGAGAAAGAAGATAATAAAAAAAAAAACGGCCTCGAATACAATTTTGGTAGATATTACACACTAGATATTTGGCATTCCAGGAATTCCAATAAACAGCACCTTTTTCTGTTCGGTTTCATTCCGAAAATACCTACCTAAACACCGTGCAGCACTTTCATCGAAGTTTGTCAAATTACCCCAACCACTCCGAAACTAAATGAAAAATCCCATCTCATTTGCCCAAGTATTTTTAAAACGAAGAATTTACATCAGGTACGTGTAGAAACAGGAAACGGCTATTCTCAAGTAGGATCAAACATGCACACTTAACAACGAAACCACGTGACAGACGAACGGACATGCTATTTCAACAAAACATGACAGACATACGGCATACGCCGTGGTCTTTTAACTAAGGGCAAAGTGTAACATCTGTTCTGATACTACACGTCATCTTTTCTGTCGTCGGTCAGTGAAGGACAAATACACGTCAAGTGACGCATTTTTTTTTGTCGCAATAAAGACTATACAATTTTGGGGAGCTGGATGTTCCCCACATTAAAAACTGATCTTGTGTTTAACACTGCCCTCGTGGGGGAGGCAAGTAAATAGAGACAGGATTTCCACCGGACTGAGTTTAATAGAAGTTCTTGAAAGCGTTAAAAATAAGACGCATTCATTCAATCTGCGATGGAACTCTTATTTCCAACTGAAGCTTACCATAACAAACACTCAAACAAACCAGCAATTGACACCGTTAAGCTGGGTTGCCAGATTGGCCTTTTTATGGCCAAATTTGGGAAATTTGGCCTTTTTTAAAGCAGTTTGGCCTTTGAAAATTCTGTTTGGCCTTTTTTAAAATTTGGCCTTAATTTTGGCCTTTTTCCTATTATTTTATATAAATATTTACTTGATAGTAATAATTAAAGAAAACGTTATAATTAAGTAACTTGTATTTCAAAACTTGTAGACTTCTTTTTTAATTTTGGCCTTTTCTTTTTCCATTCATGGATTTACATGAAAAAAAATCATCAACTTTACTTTAAATTATTCAATACTAAAATATTTAAATTATTCTTTAAGATCCTCTGGTACAATTTAAAAAAAGTATTTAAACTGTAGAATGTATTGAGTTTATATATTACCCCCCAGCATATTTTTCGGTTTCATAGAGAACGTCTTTGCTTCATCACCGCTAAGAAAACAATACGAAACGAATAGAGACAAAAACATGTAAACATTTGGAAGTTAACAACTTTCAATTTTTCAATATTTTACTTTATAATATATCATTTTTAATTTGGCCTTTTTTGGCTTTTTTTCTCTCCTAAAAGTGTAGCTTTAGTTTCAATTTGGCCTTTTTATGGCCTTTTTCTCCGAAAAATTTGGCCTCAAACATTTATTATAGTCTGGAAACTCTGCTGTTAAGCCCATACATTTGTTAGAAGCAGCAGCGGCTGTTAATGTTGTTTATACGTATCGACGGTTGGTTGGACAAAATACTCAATTCTTCATTTCTTTTCAACCAATCACAGCACAATAAATAGTTAATTCCGAAATCTCACGCGTATTATAAAAACGCAAACATAGCTTTTCTCTTTCTTTTTTCCGGCATTTCGTCCACAGTTGACGTATGTGAGAACGGCTCTCCTCGCAAAATGGCCTTGGCACCCTGTGCCGAGATCAGAACAGTACGTGTAACGAGATATTTAAAAAAAAAACCTACTAAACACAATGCCAGCATGTACACATAGCTAACCAATCTCCGTCGCACACCAGTCCGTACATACACTCTCTCACTAACAAAACATGCACGCTAACATGCACACGCATTTTTATTAATAGTCGGTATTACTATAGGAGGGCACCCATATCCGTCCAAATGTTTCCGATTGCGATTTATGAACCAGACTGGAAATACTCGAGCTGTCGCCGAACAGTCAATTAGTACTGCTATTAAATGAAACACTAAAGGTTAAGGTCAATTACACCCACAGAATAGTTTAATATTTTTCTTTAATGTAATAAACTTTATTTTTTAAATTTATCTTTGTGGACGGTTTTTCAAATTTATTTATTCATGAGGCTTGGAATTTAAATCTGCCATAACCTAAATCTAATCTAATCTAATCAAAAGGGGACATTTCTTTTTGTGTTTGTTACAATTTTAGGGGTTTTGACAAAAGGCTGTTTTTTTTTTCGCAGAATGCGATTAGTTCTTCGGGAAACTGAACAGCTGCTGTCACCGCGGTTAAATTCGTGTCGGGTTTTCAGTCGTATTACCTCCCTGTATACATATTTCTCTCAGCTTTAAATTGTGAACGTCTTCGGGCATTTTCGGTTTGTTCCGTGAATCACAATCGGAAACATACGGACGATATGCTCCCCTCGTATAAAAGCACCTTATAATCTATGTGTTTGGTATAGTTATCCAAAAATGTATTTTCGTTAAAACTTAAACATTTTAGAGGATCGATACACAACCCACGTGACATATCATCTGCATTTAAAGTGACATCACACGTTACAATGAGATCAAAATTCGACGTAAATAAAAATTACAATCGGAAAATCTGTGTTTAATCGATGGGAATTCGAAAATCTTTGTTGTCAAAATATATTAAACTAGCAGGAAGATTCGACGTTGCTCGGGATTAAATGAGGATCACTACTATGTATTTTTCACTATTCTTTTCATAACACCATATTACTTTCTTTGTTTTAACTGACCACCTCCTCCCGTTTCGCTGACTCATTCTTCCGGAAGTGACGTCATTGTGAGAGGATCTTTTGACATTATTATTTTTTTTATTTTCATTACATTGTTACGACAAGGTGTCTTGTTGTAAATTAAGTTAAGCAAGGCATATCACGGCCATTACTAAATGGGTGACTATTTTGGAAGAATAAATTGCTGACTCATTCTTCCGGAAGTGACGTCACTGTGAGAGGAGTTGTTCACATTATTATTCTTTATTTTCATTACGTTGTTAAGACAAGGTGTTTTGTTGTAAATTGAAGTTAAGCAATGCATATCACGGCCATTACTAAATGGGTGACAATTTTGGAAACATAACAAAACTGGTTCTTTGATATAACGTAGACGCCTTCAATAGCACATTTAAACATGAGTATACAAAACTGGTTCTTTGATATGACCGAGGCGCCTCCAATATTTTTTCTCCTGGGGTGTGGTATGGAGGGGTAGGGTGGTAGTTGAATTTTTTTTTAACTAAAAATATTTCTATGTATGGGGGAGGGTAACAAAAATTGGAGGGGTTCAAACTTTTTTTATTTATTTTTAACGAAAAATATTTCTATGTATGGGAGAGGGTAAAGTCGAAAAAAAATAAAATGTTGGACAACTCTTTGAATTAGTGTATTGTAAACATGGCTAACATTTCCCTAAAATCGGATATACGTGTTTTAAATTGTAAGGGGCTTTTGTCCTTATGGGTCAAATAAAAATAGCGGTACGTTTATATTCGGCATATAGGGGCTAACGTAGAGATTTAGGATACCCTCCATTGTCTATTCTGGAAGAACATTATACACATGAAATAATTTTTTTTCAAAATAGGATATATTTAAAGTTTTAAATGAGGTTCGAACCCCATAGCTTCCTTAGGTTAGGAGGTGATTTATAGATTCGGGACTACTTCCATTGTCTTCCCCAGAAAATTTTATATAGTACTTCTATCGATCCTGAACCAGTTGCCGTGAACTTCGCGTCGGCAGCGTTCGGGCATGCTACGTAAACATCCGAGAGATGACGAGCCGACTGATGGCAGCCGATAACTTCGATACGTTGCTGCGTTGTATTCTTTTTTTCAGTTTTATTTTCAAGAAAGATTGCCAAAAAAGAACAAAATAACAAACGAACAAACCTGCGAAATTACTGTTAATAAATAACTTCTTGGTTTTTATTTTTGTAACAAAACAATGTTAAACAACTGTTAATACATAATAATAATAATAATAATAATAATAATAATAATAATAATAATAATAATAATAATAATAATAATAATACAAAATTTAAAAAATAAAAAATTTTAAGAATTTAAAAATTAAAAAAAATTTAAAAAAATTAAAAGTTAAAAAAAAATCCAATTAATTAAAAACAAAATTAAAATTTTTTTTTTTAATTAATTGGATTTTTTTTTAAATGTTGCCGGCCTAGGCTGACACCATACAACATATTTGTAGAGGGTCGAGGAGGATGAGAAGAAATCAATGGTAAGTGGCTGTTGCGATACCGCATCGTTATCCAAAAGAGGTGAAGAATACTGGAAATCTGGGGAGGCTTGTTGTCACTCAGACTCCAGGAAATACAACTGGTTGTTGTCGGTGAGCAATCACTGACGATGATCTGTGTAAGAACTCCTAGTGAGTACAAATAATAATAATAATAATAATAATAATAATAATAATAATAATAATAATAATAATAATAATGATGATAATAATAATAATAATAATAATAATAATAATAATAATAATGATAATAATAATAATAATAATAATAATAATAATAATAATAAAATAATAATAATAATAATAATAATAATAATAATAATAATAATAATAATAATAATAATAATAATAATAATAATAAAATAATAATAATAACCCTTTCTTTCTATCAAGCGGCACATGTAATAGAATTTCGAACATTTTTTTATTTGTGCCAACAGCTTTTCTTCCTGGCAGAAAGAAATGACTCCTTCGCGAGATTTAACTCTGCTACACAGCTCTTCGTAATTTATTAAAAAAAAATTTCTTTTTGCTTTTTAATTTTACAGGAAATAAACATGCACTGGCTTTGATTAATTGCTTCTGGCTTTAATACATTTCAATACTGATTAGACAATTTGTCGTCTACCTACTGACAGCTGATTGGCTAATCGCCCGGCATCACTATTCAGCTCTTCATCTATCGAGTGTTTACGTACAATGCGGATTATATTATCATAGACCCCTTAGAGGTTCACTTCGAGGTTCATTGTCTTTCCCGATAATTTTTACATAAGAATAAACGGTGCTTGTATAATAAAAAGCCGAAAAAAGTTTTGTTTGTCTTTTAGTGTTGGAGAGGTAAATAAGGGGCAGGTAACTCTTACTACGAATTTTAAACACGAGTTTCCAGTAATCAAAACTGATGTCTTTAATTGGCGTTGCACATGTGGCTACTGTGTAAGGAGAACGTCGATTAGACATAAAAAGGGTTAGGATTAGGGTTAGGGTCAGGGTTTAGGGTTTAGGGTTAGGGTTAGCAAAATATTGTTCGAAAGCTAGAGCTGTTGTGAAGAGTTACCTGCCCCTTATTTACCTCTCCAACACTAAAAGACAAAAACAAACTTTTTTTCGACTTTTTATTAAACTTTTAGATTTTAGGTAGATACTCTAATATTCATTTCTATAGGGAACACACAAACATCATATACATACATACATACATACATACATACATACATACATACATACATTGAGTTATAAATATATAGAAATAACATAAATTGTAAATAAGCGTGGGTCAAAATGTGTTGCTGCTTACTTGGCTTTAATATAAGAAAAAACATACACACAAAAGGGAAAAGGGGCAATGCGATAAAAGCCACAGCCACGAATTTGAGTCACGTGTCAAGTTTCGCGTGAACCGAAGTCAAGCATTTTGTTCATATGGAATTTTGTCTTCGTAGGAAAAGAAATAAAACAGGAAATTGTGCAGGCGGCACATAATATAATAGCAGAATATAGTGTAGGTTTTAAGTCGATCCTAGAAGAGTATTAACGGACAAAAGTGTCGACTTCGAATCCAGTTAGGTGGCAAACAGAAAAAGACAATGAGAAGAGAGACGGAACTATGATATCGTCATATTGGGCAATTCAATGGAAAACGATCTTGTCTCATAAGATATGATCGCGAGGTTACGAGATCAGCGCATGACAGAATGAATGCTCAATTTATTCAGAGGTTGGGTCAAATCTAGCGTTGAAGGGTGGTTTGACGGTCAGCGTAGATTAAAGTTTGTCTGTCCCTGTTTACTTGCCTCCCCACGTGGGCAAAGTTAGACACAAGGTCGTGTTTTTATTTATCTACCTCCCACAGCGGTAAGATGTGACACAAGGTGGAGAAAGTGGGATTTGATAAACCAGCGCCCGAGAAGGTGAGCACACTGGCTATTAAAAATTGCCTGGGCAGTCCCGTCGGCATTCCCCGGTAGGCAATAAACTTACTTCTTCCCGAAAGAGGGGAGGAAAAGCCTGGGAGGGTGGACCTCCTAGAACTGCAAAGGACAACCCCATAGACCGGCGAAATCAAGACCCGAAGGCCAAGACGATAACGGTCTATAGGGTGCAGTATCCATCGGAACAGATACTACACTTTGATCCCGGCCAAAAAACCGAGTCACTACAAGGTCGTCTTTAATATGAGGAAGATACAGCTCCTCAATAAGGGTAATTCTGGATTGGAAGAAACATTTAAAAAATGTCTCAGTCTAAAAGGATATTTTCTTCACTGATCAACGACCGAAAAAAAGAAGTATAATAGCAGAACAGATACTACACTTTGCTACTAGCCAAGATGCTTTCTCTTTCTTTCTTTCTTTCTTTCTCATCCTTTGTTTCTTTATTTCTTCTTTACTTTCGATCATATCTTTCTTTCTTTGTTCTTTCTTAATTTCGCTTGTTTGGTTTCGTTGCTCTGTCTAATTTATTTCAGTAAGAATATACAGCCTCCCCCGAAAATGACAGAAACGAATTGCTTCGCCAGTGTTTGCACTAATAATTTATATAAAATGACGTCTCAATCGGGTAAGTTAAAAAAAGAAATAAGAACAAAAGAAAAAAGAAAACGTCTGAAAATTTGAACGTTTCAAAAAGAAAGAAACAAACACATCAGCTGGTATAGAAATACAAAATTAAAAAAAAGAAATCTCATTATGGAACGATTTCCAAATCCATTTTAGACGGTGGTATTTGCTTTCTACCTTCCCCTTTGCTTTCTACCTTTCCCTAAACACGTGAACTAGGTTCGCCCGGAATTCTTTTGTGTGCTAGATTTTGTGTGACAGGACGGCTATACAGTTTTATATATAAAAATAAATACACATTGGTTTTTTATTATTTATTTGAAACAAAAATGATTATTAGAAAAAATAAAATTAAAATAAAAAAGTGTAATTTATTAATTAATTTCTGTTGTTGTTTTAGTTTTTTTAAACACATTTCACTCCAAACAAGGCAGGCCGCCACTGTAGACGTAAGGGGCTATTGAGAATTAGGGTGTAAGTTTTGGGGGTAATCCTGAGTTGGGAGCTGTGCAGCAAGATGTCTGTTTACATTAGTTTTGAATTTCTTCATGTCGGTACAGTTGGGGAAACAGGGAGTGGGGAGGGAGTTCTAGAGTTCGGCAGCATGAGAAAAGAAGCTGCTGGAGTAGAAGGCTCTCCGGCATCTGGGGACCTCTACAGTGAATAGATGGAATTTAGCTGATTGTCGAGTTGGTCTAGTGTATTTACGTCAATGGGACACTAGAGCAGCAAGTTTATCGGAGCACAATCCATTGAAGTACTTGTAAAAAAGGTACAAGGATGCAACATTGCGACGATGCGACAGGGGCTGGAGCTGGGTTCATAGTGAGGGACCTATCTATTTGGAAGTAGTCTAAGAGAGAGAGAGAGAGACTAGTGGATGATGCATCAGCCCAGATGTGGCAACAGTACTCCATGCATGAGCGGATGTGTGGCTTTGTAGACATATAGGCTAATGTCAAGTGTGAGGAGTTTACTAGCACGGTAGAGGGAGCCCATCTTCTTTGCAGTAGCCTTGGCAATGTCTTCAATGTATTTATTCCAATTCATGTTACTTGTGAATGTTAGGCCGAGGAGTTTGAATGTTAAACTCTTATGTAGAGTGTTTTTTACCATGACAATCGGTGGTTGAAGAGGTTTCTTGTAGTTATTGAAGAAAAGCATCCATTTATGACCCTAATCCACGACAGCCTAGAGGTCATTTCTAAGGATTCAGCCATTGCCTCGGATATGTACGTGTCCGTTTTGCCCACATGATGAGAGTAGAGCGTGGTGTCGTCAGTACATATACCTATCTCAGACTTAATGACATCAGGGATGGCGTTTATGAAAATCAGGAACAGTAAAGGTCCAAGGATAAATCCCTTATGTACACCAGCATTTATGTCATGTTGCTAAAATGAACGGCCATTGAGGACAATCTGGATCTTTTTTTGTGGTTGGGAAGGATATAATTATATTAAATATTTGTCCAGTAATACCATATGAATGAATTTTTAGGAGAAACCCTTTATGCCAGACCTTGTCAAAGACTTTGGATCTAATTAAGCACTACCACCCTGGCTTCATCTACCTTGTCCAGTGTATGATATAAGCATTCAGAGATGACCGTTAGGATATCTGCAGTACATCGTGCTTGTCTAAATCCACAGTGACGGCCAGAAAAAAAGTTTAGCACTAACTAGGTGCCGGACTATCGCTAGATTGTTTAAGGATTCAAAGATTCTAGCAAATATTTATCTATAGAAAGCTCATTTCATCATCTGAAGACTCATCTTCACCCACCTACGAACAGATCAGTTGCTATATCTATCTATCTATCTATCTATCTATCTATCTATCTATCTAATTTTGTATGACAGGTGTTGTTGAAGACCACGGAATTATTTTTGTTCGAAATTTTCTTGCGTTCGAGCAAGTTGTTTTTTCTTGTGTTGAAGACGACATGCTTGAAAGCAAAGAAAATACCAATTGAAAATTTCAAACACAAAATAATTCCGTAGGCTTCAACGACAGCTGTCCTGAAAATTACTTATTGCCAATGACATATAAACGTATACAAACATATATATATATATATATATATATATATGAAATAAAAAAGTGAAGATACATATTGTATCTTTATCTTAGATGCTCGATATAATGGGTAGAGCATACATATAAGAACAAAGAGATGAGTAAAATACAAATTGGATAAATTACTATATTTATTAATTCATCAGAAATTCAAGCAAGGAATATATATAAATAAATATAATCTACCCAATTTTCGTTTAAGATGTCTTTTCTTTACAACTTTTGTATTTTTTAAATTCATGCTACTAGTAATACATTATTTTACTGATTTTTCTCCTCTGATGAAAAGAGCTTATTTTTGAAAATCTATGGATCAAGGGAAATTATATTGTATTACTTGCTAGAATATCTGATGAATTAATAAATATGGTAATTTATTCAATCTTTATTTTCATCATCTCGTTCTTCTTAAATATATATATATATATATATATATATATATATATATATAGAGAGAGAGAGAGAGAGAGAGAGAGAGATAAATAGAAATATAGATATAATAGATATCTACTATTTCATGTATCCACATAAAATTGTATAAAGAGATTATGTATCAATTTTAAGTATTTACTTCAACAGTGCTCGATACGTAAGTAGAGCCAGGTTGTAAGCTATGAACATATATTCATGGTAATTTTTTTTAGCCTGAATATTCCCCCAGAAGATGAAACGCGAGAGCCTCTGTGTAGCTTAATTGTCATAAATATATTTTCGTAGCTTACTATGTATATCTATACAGATATCGATATAGATATGATGAAGCTGAGTTTATCATGGATGTTTGTATTTAATCATACAAAATACATTTCTCAGTTTTCTGATTGAGTTATGCTTGAACACAAAATTCAATTCTTATTGTTCTAATTAGCCGTAATTTGTAATTAACTAAGTAACTCATCATGTAGTAACACTATTCAAGCCGTAGCGGGAGAAAGGAAGAGAGAAAGAAATAGAGTAAGATATATGGCGAATTAGAAATAGCTAGATACCAGTTCAGGTAGAGTTTTATACAAATAATACATTTTAGATTTGTATTATATAACCACTATACTGCAGTTTCATGGGACATCTGATAGCCGATAGTGTATTAATAAACACTAAGTATCGTTCATATACATTTGAATACAACATCAAACTAACTAGGAAACCAAATTCTCAACTGTTTTTTAATACACTTCTGACAATCGGAAATTTATACATATGGTAATAGCCACTTATTTACAGAAGAAGGCCATCCCTACAAGATTACAATGCCTGGATGTGTTTACACATACGACTCAGTAGGCCCGACGTATTTTTACAAGTGTTGCTACAGATATCGCATACAAGGCCGTTGGTCTCCGTTTATCCACTGCTTGATACTTGTTTAGTTGGCTCCTACCATCAGATCTCATTTAGGGATATTTGTACATGTAGATAGTCATGCTGTGCGCTTGTATGACACGCACTACACGCTCTACATCTACAAAACCTGGTTTTAATGACAAGCCGAGGCAAGATGACTGAAAGACGATGCAGATTGCAGGTTTTATATAAGAGTTTCCATCTCCTAGATGGATGATCTAAAACAATCTACTGGTCCATCACACCGAGTGGGGTAGCATCTCGGATGGGTACTATACCAGATATTTCTACGACCATGCTAATTAAAAATAATAAAAAACTTGTCTCCATTTTTAGATTTTTAGGTGCGAGTAGAACTATGAAGCGAATGGCTTTTGGAATAGAGGACGAAAGTTTGAAAGACGGTTCAAAATATAACATATTTTAACAGTAAACATTAAGTTATGATTAAAAAAAGAGAGAAATGGTTCATATATATCTATTGAAAAGCTAGGAGTGACACAGTACAAAATAGAACGCATTATGCTCGGCATCAGTTTACATGATAGAAAAAGACCCCCCCCCCCGGATCAGACAGCAAACGACATCATAACTACCATACGAATGGCAAAACATAGATGGGCAGGTCATCTTTCACGATGTATAGACGACACCTAGATATATAGAACGACAGAATGGACCCCGAGGCAATGGAAAATACCTAGAGTAAAGCCAAAACCCCGGTCCTACTAGGTCCTACTTGGAACCGCCTAGTCGGGGATAAAACAAGGTGGACATAAACCAATATTTTAAGATGGAAAATTGAGTAAGCTAAACCTGGTGACTATCCACGTGAGTCTTAAACGGCCCTTTATCTGTAAAGAGGAGTGTCTAAGACATATCCTCCATTGTGAATAACATAACGCATTTTTTTATTTTAAATATATGATCCCTCCCTATTTTACATTCTCCCCTATTTCAAAATCTCACGATACATATCTCGTTAAGTGTGGGCGAAACCGGTCGACTGACAGTTTTTCCCCTCTCGTATCTTTTAGTCATGAAAAATAAAACTTGTCTTCTCTTCGTAATTGCTCTAAAAAATTCTGTACACCAAATAAAATCATGATATATATATATATATATATATATATATATATATATATATATATATATATATATATATATATATATATATATATATATATGAATTGTTCGAATGCTAAACACGATAAATGCCATTTTTAAAGTTACGAAGTTATCGCTGTAAAAAGTGTTGCATTTTAACACTGGACCACATTCCCAAATCATATTTTACATAATATAATTCCAAGATGACCTCTATTTGTTTTCAATTAAAATAAGCTTTTAGTCGAAGTCTAGATTTAATGTATTAGCCCTTTTATTATTTAATGTCTCAGTTTAAGCAAATTGGAGTTATCGCGTTTTTCATTCGAACTTTTCATATATATATATATATATATATATATATATATATATATATATATATATATATATATATATACAGGGTGGGCCAAAATAAGGGTCCTATCTTTAAATTCGAATAACTTGAATTTGAATAACTTCCACAAAATAAAAGTTAAACTCGCCAAACTTTATGTGTGTGTAGACTGACCCTTCCGAGATTTTTTGAAATAAACAAAACAAATTTTAGCCGAAAAACACTTCTTAAAACTTACAAAAACTAAAGTATTGTTTTTTACACTGTTTTGAGTTTTTTAAGCAAAAATAATGTTTTCTAAATGAGGGTACGTTCTTTAGGGCTAATACGGCTCATGCTTGCTTCGGAAGGGGTCCTTCACTTATTCTAAAAAAAAAAAATTAAAAAAATCAATAAATAAAAAAGTTATGAATTTTTAAAAATAGGACTTTTATTTTTGCTCACCCTGTATATATATATTTATATATACAGGGTGATTCATAAGTCACTTAGCTATTAATTTTTGAAATTCTAAAGTTAAAAAATACGGTTATACAAAACAGAAAGTTTATTCAACAAATTGATTTATGGGAGTTTAAAATTACAGCAAATTATCAAAATTTCCTCCTTCGTTCTGCATGCATAGCTCCATTCTTTTTTGCAAGGAATTTACGATTCTTTGTAGCATATTTGATTGATTAATTTTAGCAAAATCGGCAGTGAGTTTTGATTTGAGGTCCTCATTGCCTTTCACCAAGTGTGGGAGATTCATCAAATTTGGCCACATGAATAACAATAAAAATTCGCTCTTCAATTGTAAATGACATTTTAAATAGCTAAGTGAAGTGACTTATGAATCACCCTGTATATACAGGGTGGGCAAAAATAAGGGTCCTATTTTTAAAAATTCATAACTTTTTTATTTATTGATTTTTTTTTTTTTTTTTTTAGAATAAGTAAAGGACCCCTTCCGAAGCAAGCATGAGCCGTATTAGCCCTAAGGAACGTACCCTCATTTAGAAAACATTATTTTTGCTTAAAAAACTCAAAACAGTGTAAAAAACAATACTTTAGTTTTTGTAAGTTTTAAGAAGTGTTTTTCGGCTAAAATTTGTTTTGTTTATTTCAAAAAACCTCGGAAGGGTCAGTCTACACACACATAAAGTTTGGTGAGTTTAACTTTTATTTTGTGGAAGTTATTCAAATTCAAGTTATTCAAATTTAAAGATAGGACCCTTATTTTGGCCCACCCTGTATATACGGATATTTACTTCTTCTATCAAGTAGACATGATCTCAAAATAACATTTTGGGAAAGGTTCATTTTAAAATGTTTAATGTTTAAATTCTTTAAAAATGAATTGTCTTTTGTCACATGGGGAATACGAATATTATAACTGTGATCATCGGATTATTTCTTCGTAGTTGATGTTGTCTTTCATGTTTCTCTCATGAGTCTCTGGCCCCTCTGACCCTGTCCTCATCGAAACGATTGTCGTCTTAAAGCGTGAACGGCCACTCTTATTCGATGACGACGAGGTCAGTTACTGCCACCCGGTAACCTGAGTCACCGCTAAAAGAGTGATGCGACAAACCTGCCCACTTGACAATGGCTCGATTACAAATTCCACATTTCTTGTGAGGCACAACCGAAATTGACAGTCAGAAGAGATGCCACTTCCTTTAATAATACAGATTTGACCGCCGATGCCAGTGTCACGTGGCACGCTGAAGAAGAAAAAATGAGCTGGCCCGTACTGGTAAGTCGATACTTTCAGCGGATCGGACTCGGGAAGGGGGGGTCGCGGATTCAGTGTCTTTGTGACAAAGGCAAATATAAGGAACAACAATAATAATAATAATAATAATCATCCCCTCCTGAATTGGAGACAGGCGAAAGGTAGCTGTAGTGAGGCGGAACACGAAGAAAACAATACAGATATTGAGACGATATATCTTTCTGATAGAATACTTATCCGGACCCGAGGAACCTCGAGCTCTTGGCCTTTTGGCATAACATTCTTCTTCTCATAACCTTGGAATCATTGAATTCGTAAATTCCAGCGATTTCATTCTTACTTTGATTAATCGACCAAGATCACTTTCTGTTGTTTGGCGATCAATTAGTAATATAAACTTGATACTTAATCTTTTGCATGCATTTATTTACTAGGAAAAGGTGACCCGTTGGATCAGCCACTGAGATCGGGGTACATTGTTTGTAGTCAGACAAAAGTAAGTTAGCAAATACAGTTACATACAAACAAAATGAAAAGACCACATTCAAAATTAGTTTCTTTCTGCTCGCTCTGTATCATTTTTTTTCTTTCTTGTTTGCTTTCCCGCTCTTCCTCTATTTTGCTATCAAACTACAAGTTTAATATTACTACTGAATGTGGGGATATTTCCTTTTGTTTACAATGGACTATTCCAATATTTTTTATGTCTTTTCTTTATAACCTTTAACCGTTAACATGGACGGCGGCACCGGGGGTGGCAGTTGGGGGGGGGGGCTCAAGCCCCCTCACTTTTTGACTTGCCCCCCCCCACTTAACGGTCATCAATAATTAAGTTGATATGCATGTGTTTAACCGCCTCCTCACTTTTTAGCAGAACCCCCCACTTTTATAACTGTCCTGTCGGCCCTGGTTAATAAACAGTAGGAGAGAGACAGAAACGGAGGGACTAATATACGATGCATAGAATAAAGAGCGGGGTTCACACAACAGACATCGAGAGAGAGAGAGAGAGAGAGTGAAAGTGATAGATAGAAAGTTGGTAAGAGATGAGTCACTTGATAAGATTTATGCAAATGACGGCCAAATAGAACAATTAAAACAGAAGGGTTTTCAAACATAACTCAATCCCAAAACTGACGAATATTTTAGCATGTATTTTGTGTGATTAAAAAAAAATCTCTAAGAAGCAAACGTTGGTTAACCCAGCTTTTAGATTATAATTAGGGGTGGGACGTAATGGGTGAAAATTTCAGATTCATGCGAGTAGTATTTTTTTGTGTTCATTTATACATAAATAACACTAAACAATCAAACATTTTGAAAATTTTGCAAAATTCAGAAGGTTCAGGCCACTAGGTTTTGGCTATTTTACATTCATGAAAACTCTTTCACAGCCTGAAAATGGTCCTAAATTAAAGTACAATATCAGATTTAACCATTTATATCCATTCATAGCTTTTGAGGATGTTTTAGGACCTGGAATGTCGCATGAAACCACTTTTTCACCGAAAAATGATGGATTTTAAGTCCCGTGGATCCCTAACGGCTATTTTTGGCCTGCACCTTCTGAATTTTGCAAAATTTTCAAAATGTTTGATTGTTTAGTGTTATTTATGTATAAATGAACACAATAAAGTACTACTCGCATGAATCTGAAATTTTAACCCATTACGTCCCACCCCTATTATAATATGAATATTCGGGCATTTCTTATTTTTAACAAATAATCGCATTTCAGCTGAACTACTGAAATACAATTATTAAAACACTCGCGTACCCTACCGGACGTTGCTCGGGAATTTAAAAAAAAACTTTTATATTTGTTTCACGCATTTACCGTTTCCATCTGTTTTGTCCTTTCTCTTAATTAATCTCTTGTAAGAAAATAATTTTGCAAAGCTAATTCAATGATAAATAGAAGAAAATATACTTTAGGCTGTCTTTTTCGACACAATCTGGTCTGTTTCTATGTTGTTATCATGTGTTTAGATGGGTGACCATTTGAACATAGCAGGGCTTGTATGTGAATGTGGACCTAGTGGCGTTGCAAGTCGAAGACCAGTACCAATCTGCAAATACAACGTACATAACATACAGTCTTGGACTGTTTGTTTTGATCAGCGCTGACTATGCACATTTATTCCCGGACTCAGAGCAAGGGCTTTTCAGTTGTGTTTGCCGCCATCTTGTATGACAGTGAGACATGGGTCCCAAACGCTTCTGCGTAATAACCGTTCCATGAGCACTTGGATGTGCGGCAGCAAACCAGACATTCACTCGCTATTTCAGAGGCGTCAAACCGAGAGATCTTTTTATGATTCTAACCATCCCTTTAACTGCACATTTTTTTTTATCTCTCTTGCACTTTGTTCACCGGGTATATTCGCCAGGTAGTTTTTAAAGTTTTTTTCTTTCATAGCAACAATAATTTTGAATTTTCGCATAAAAAAATCATGTTATTTGAATTACTTACATCATTCAAAAGAGGCATAAATTTTGCATCAAATGTTAATAGTAAGAGTCATTTATATAGTTTTATGAAAAAATATTTCAATAGATTGTTCCGGGTCGAATGACGATCACTGCTATGTGCTTTTTTCACTATGCTCATAACACCATATTACTTTGTTTGTTTTTAGTGTCGCCCCCTCCCATTCAGCCCCTTACTGTATTCAGAAGAAACTTCACATTTCCGAAACAGATGACAACATAAGCTGAAGAGAGCCAGATGTTTAAGTCCTTCTGTGTTTGAAACCGACGGTACGAATGTTGTACTAATTTTTCTATACTAAAATAAATAAATATTATGCTCTTCATTTTTAATTTTTAATTTTAATTCTCAATTAATCGAACACTCCGTTGGGATTTTTCCTGCTATATTACAAAGAACTTTATATATATATATATATATATGCTGTCTTTCTCAGCCATTTGGCCAAGATCAAAGTGTAGTATCTGCTCCGATGGATACTGCACACCTGTCCTGTGCAGTTTTAGGAGGTCCACCCTCCCAGGCTTTGCCTTCTCACTCTTTGAGAAGGGGTTAGTTTATTGCTAATCGCCTGAGGCGCCCCTACCGGGGAATGCCGACGGGGCTACCCAGGCAATTTTTTTAATGGCCAGGTTGCTTACCTCTCGAGCGCTGGCTTATTTAATCCCACTTTCCCGACCTTGAGAGAGAGAGAGAGAGAGAGATAAAGCGAGAGAGAGAGATAGAATGAGAGAGATAGAGAGAGAGATAGAGAGAGATAGGGGGATAGAGATAGAGATAGAGAGATAGAGAGATATAGGGAGATAGAGATAGAGAGATAGAGAGAGAGCGATAGAGAGAGAGAGATAGAGGGAGAGAGATAGAGAGAGAGATAGAGAGAGATAGTGAGAAATAACTGTACACAGTATCGCTTCCTTTACGCATCGAGCGAAAACTTTTTTCTCTCAGGTTACGGAAAGACGAACTGAAAGGAGAAGTCAATGCCTGGGAGGGTGACCTCCTTATACAATTAATGTGTATATGAAATAAACGCTATCTCCTTGAGGAAGCTCCTACTTTGATAAGCTTCTACTCCAGACTTGAAATGGAAGATTTACATCAAACATTTTCTTGAGGTCGCCGGAAAAATGGTTGGACAATTCTACCGCTCCAGGAAGTATCTCAATCCTGACGCAATCGTCTACCTTTATAAGAGTCAAATATGTCCTACAGATGGAGTACTGTTACCACATTTTGGCCAGGATCAAAGTATGGTATCTGTTCCGATGGATACTACACCCTATAGACCGGTATCGTCTTGGCCTTCGGGGCTTGATTTACGCCAGTATATGGGTTTGTCCTGTGCAGTTCTAGGAGATCCACCCTCCCAGACTTTACCTTCTAACCCTTTGAAAAGGAGTTAATTTATTGCTAATCGCCTGAGGCGCCCCTACCGGGGAATGCCGATGGGGCTGCCCAGGCATTTTTTAGGGTCACAGGTGCTCTTCCTCTAGGGTGCTGACTTATCAAATCCCACTTTCCGAATTTGTGTAACATTTTACATCGTGGGAGGTAGATAAATACTTGTTACCACATATAAAAAGGTGCCGTTCAGAGAATATTTTCCTGCCTTGATATATTACAAAACCGACTTCGAAATCTAGTGGATGATGTCATATTAACTTCCCTGCAGCCTCTTCTTCACAGAAGAAATGTTTATAGTCTTTCTCTACTCTATCGTTATTCCCATGGTAGTTTCTCGACTGAGCTCCATCTATGTCCCCTAGCATTTACAAAACATCAAAACTCGTCTTACTACAACCACTGTCAGTAATTGTTCTTTCTTCATCTGTGTACCTGGAGCTAAACGGAACTTCTATGAGCAAAGTTTCTCTCCAAGAACTACCTATTTATGGAACACAATACCAGCGTTGCTGAAGTTGAATCGTCAACGACTTTCTGGAACAATGCGAAAAAAGTTCTATGCGCATTTCTACGCCGTCTTTTCAACATTTCTCTTCTGTCTCCAGTTTTTTTGTTCATTTGCTTTTGTACACCCGAGGTTGATTCGACGAAGAATCGAAAACGTTCGTGAAACCTGTGAAACCTATGGAACATTTATTAATATTTTGCTTTTAATACAAAAAAGACCATTAGGAAAATGTAACAAAATCAAAACAGGTATAATTAAACAGACGAATTCTGTTATTTTTAATAATGTTTGCATGTATATATATATATATATATATATATATATATATATATATATATATATATATACTAACAAATATACACTCCCTCCGGTCAGATATCATAATAAACAAACATATACTACACTGACCTCAAAGGAGGAGGTATAGTATCATGACAAAAAAAGAGTAGTTAATGCCCGGAAGGGTTATATTATGACAACACCACATATACTATACTATCCACCCCCTTTAAACGGAAAAGATTATCATAGAAGGATGGTATAATGTTGAACGAACATATACTATACTACTCCCCCCAAAACACGTTGTAATACCTAGGATGGTAATAAATATTCTAAAAGAAACTAAGTTGAATTAGTGATTCCGTTCTAATAATTTCAGTTTCCCATTCTCATGATCTATTATTTCTGGTCTGTAAATAAAACTCATTTTTTAATAAGTTGAACATATTGATTTGTGGTGGTTTAAACCGATTTTTATTATCAGCTGGCTATTTTAAATTTATTTCTATGTAGGCATGTTTCAATTAATTTGGTATGCTCGTTTGCCATATCATTATTTTCGTATATTATGGTTTTCTTCTTCTTTTTCTTCTTCTTCTTCTAAAAATAGTATACTTTCTTTGAACGCGTGATTGTCTCACATAACATTCACCATCATATGTTTACATATTCTTCTATAACATCTGCTCTGCTTCAATATAAAGTAATATTTATATATAATCGTTTGATGTTTCAATATAAGATTTAGAAAAGAGTGTGGCTGTAGTAGCTCTGTTTCCAAATTCAAGAGAAAATTCCAATATATTTTCTTGTTGGTACTGTTCTCAATCTGAAAAGCGGTCGTCTTGCAGACAACATTTAGTGTGTTGCATTTTCTTTCCACTCTCAACTCTGCTCTTACATCTGTCAAAGTTGGTATTTTGTAACGTAATCATTGAATTTATTTTAATCGTATCTCTTATTAATTCATACTTTCGTATGCAAGTGAGATTATTTAATTTGCCGTTTCGTTTTTCGCCAGTGCAAAATATGTTTCTTCCTAAAATAAACAAACACGCATCAGATCTTTACATGCCCATTCACTCCAGATCAGTCCAGCCCCCCAAAATCTTTTTCATTTCAGGACTTGTATGCTGGTCTGTCAAACTCCTCCTCCTGAGTAATCAGAGTCAAGCTGTTGAGTAGCATTTGTTTACGTCATCTGACGTCAGTTCTGTCGTTAATCCTTGCGACTCGATTTCACACCACACTTTTTCGAACAATAATATTTCTTGTTGATTGTTTTTGAGACCCATTAGCGTCAACGATAAAGAAATGTTTATATTTCGAG
Source organism: Sepiola atlantica (assembly GCA_963556195.1). NCBI lineage: Eukaryota > Metazoa > Mollusca > Cephalopoda > Sepiida > Sepiolidae > Sepiola > Sepiola atlantica. The sequence continues at coordinate 38,394,143 of OY744535.1, read as the reverse complement.
CTACCTGGTTAGGGTACACTATAGGGGTTGTAGGATACCACATTTACTTAATCTCTAATAAAGTACAGTCATATTACCTCATCGGAACATCAATTTTTTGCGTAATACATACATATATATATATACATATAACTAATTAAGCTACACAGAGGCTCCCGCGTTTCATTCCCGGGGGAATCTTCAGGCTTCGAGTTTTTATTGTTTAAGGTAGCAATTTGAAGTAATTGGATTTATCGCGTTTTGCAGTCGAACTCTTCATATATATATATATATATATATATATATATATATATATATATATATATATATATATATATATATATACAAAACGACACACATACACTCAAAGTTTTTTTTAGAAAGGTGACTGGTAATCAACGTTATCAAAAATATGTAGTCGTTTCAAATGAAGTTACTTGTCTCACATGATAATTTTCTTTTTGTGTGTGCGTCTTAATTCTCAGACTATCACTTCCTGACGTTATTATGAGCAACGCGTGTCTCTCTCTCCGGAAATATCAACGTTTTTCTGGGTACCATATTATCCATACATATATACCGAAAATACTAAATGTGTAAAATATTGAAGACGTTCTTTCAGAAATAAAACAAAATATAGAATATGAATAAGAATTTTAAGTAAAGTGTCTGTGCATTAAAATAATTTAATAAAAACTGTATTTTTCTCTCGTCGGTCCTTCTACGATTGTAAGTTTAAGCTAAGTGATGCATTGTTTTCTCATATTGAATAGGCTCATTCTAATGAATTCTTATGATGCAAGTATTTCTTGCGGTAGGTAAGCGTGCGTTTTGTCCCACAGATACTGCGGCTAACGGGCGTTATAGCCAACGAATGAAAATGATACAATTCACGATTAAATTTATAATTTTTCAATTTAAAATTGTTTCCTTCAACAGAACTGTACAGTAACACGATTGTAATTGTTCTACAGCTTATTTAACTTTACTTAACTTTGTAAATAAATATTGCAAAAAATATCGATTTTAATCCGAGTGAAAACGAATGGACTATCTTTATATATATAATAGACTGTTCTGGTCTGTTAGAGATATCGTTTTAATATCGATGATATATATTTAAGAAAGCCATATTGATGCGTATATGTAAAACAAATACATGCATAGATATGGCTTTCTAAAATATATATTACTCATATTTCAACGATGTTTCTAACAGACCAGAATTATCTATTGCGTATACTTCTGAAAAAAGCTGGTCTACTTTTGGGTTTGCAACTGTTATCTTTGAATTGCTCATGTGATGGATAAAGTTCAACTCTAGCAATGCGGAATTCTAACCGAATACACATGAACAATACATAAGAAGAAATAAACAAAAAAGATGGAAAACAATCTAGCCTTAACTTGATAATGGATTTTTACTCCGAAATATTGTTTGTGTAAAATTATAATACTTTCTTGCAAATTATTTTGCCGGGTTTTATTTTGCATTCAATATATGCATCGATATGGCTTTCTAAAACATATATTATCCGACTTAATATATTTTTAATTAATTATTCTTTAAAATTACTTAAAATAATCCATTTTGAAAAATGAAATGAGATAAAATAACGATTTAAACGCAGAAAATGCCGCGAAGATATTATAGGTATTTTAAAATTGCATTTCGTCTCATTTCATGTATTGCACAAACTGAACCTCTTTAAATAATATTTGGACGTCTTAGATCCAATCTCCAGAAACATTCATAGCGATTCTCAACATCAGATACAGTTATAGATCAAATCGTTGCAATTAATTACCCCACCAGGAAACTATCGGGTGTGTGATTTATCTAATAGAGAGACGGGCAATTGAATTGACAGTAACTTGATTTTTAACGAAAAATTAACTTCTCCATTGAAAAAAAATCCCTCGCTTTTGATTTCAAGATAGCAACTTGTCAAATCAAGGGAGATAACTGTACTTACCTAAAATGACAGGAAATGGATCTCTCACAAGAGAAACTACTTATTTTTTTTATTATCTCAACGTATCTTACTATTTTTACGACACTCTTTTTTAACACATATTCTTTCAACAATTGATTTTTATTTACAAAAACAACACAAATTATTTTAATTTGTTTTAATAATTGATCATTTTTACAAAAAGAAAATCTTTTAGATGTTCATGTTAATGAAACAATATTAATGAACAGATGAAAAATATTAAGAAAGAATTTAACTGAAACACTATGAATGCATTATAACCTGAAAATATATATTTCACGAAACAATATTGATCAAGAATAACATGAAAAATATGCTAAAACCAATTAATTGTTGAATTAAATAAGAAAAAAACTTGAAATAGTTAAAGAGAAATAAAGAATATGTTATTGTTGTTTTTGTAAATCAAAAATTAATTATTGAAAGAAAAAAACACTTATAAAACTCATACAACTACGAAATTTTAGTTATTGGGCACATTTGAAGTCGATACTGAAGAATGAAGAACATTTGAAATACTACTAGATACTGTCATCGAGTGTCTAAAGTTTCTCTGTATCAAGGGTTGTCATGACAACTAGCGTTTCTCTACCTTTTTGCCATTATTATGCTTTGGATCTATTTTATTTAAAACAAATTTAGCAAAAGAATATATGGTTTTGATATTTCAATATTGTGATTGGTAAGGGGCAAACAACCAATGCCCATGTATCATTTCAAAAGACGAATCTTGCGTAATATTTTATAATGTAAGTGTGTATATAAGAAATACTAGTATATATATATGTATATATGTATATATATATATATATATATATATATATATATATATATATATATATATATATATATATGTATATTGTAATGAAGGTGAGGAACACATTCACAGGATAAAAATCCAAAAAAATTCAACCGGTTTTATGATAACCTCAATATGCCAGTGTCGCAGATTATGTACATGTATGTATGAAAAAAAGTAATTATATATATATATATATATATATATATATATATACATATATATATATATATATATATATATATATATATATATATATATATATACAGAGAGAGAGAGAGAGAGAGAGAGAGAGAGAGAGAGAGAGAGTGAGAGAGAGAGAAATAGAGAGATTTACTGGTGTTGGCTTTTAGTTATGTAATCTGATGTTTTATTTTCAAGAGACTTCTGTAAGTGATGCCATAAAAAGCGCTAACGAAGAAATCATCACATTCATGAACAATAAACTATTTCCAATAAACTATTTCCAATAAACTATTTCCAATAAACTATTTCCAATAAACTATTTCCAATAGTACGCCGAATAGTAGTTTGTTTTGAATTCTTGGAACAATGTTCAAATTATATTGATCTCACCTAAATGTATATATATATATATATATATCCTTTGAAAACCAGATATTCTATTTAATCCGTGTTTATCTGACAAAAACCCGAGTCTAAGCAAATATCCAATCCAATAATTCTTATTCTCAATTCTCTAATCCGTTCTGATCAAAATCGAATCATGCTTTCTGTCAATCATTTCGGCCATGATCTTCTACTCAAAGAAGTCCGCTTGGCATAACAGGTGTTTCGCACTGGGAGTGTGAGATAATAGTTCAGCAAGTGCGTTTGAAAATTATAAAATGACTGTATATGTAAAAAGGTATGGCCACTATTTTGAACAGAACAGTCATCTTGAAGGAGTGAAAACACATAGCTTTCAACGAACGACGTTCGATTATGGCCAGTACTGAGGAGTGGATACCTTTACTGCATACGATATCTCAAAGTTTAAACACTTATTGCATTTGCGACAAAATATGTGAACAGGAATTCAGTAAGTGTTTCTTTATCGAGAAATCGTCTGAATCTAGACGCAAATATACAGATCGCCATCAGTAAAGAGTATGGAGTATTGTTGCCACATCTGGGCTGGTACATCATCCACTAGTCTCTCCAGGGGTTGGTATCTGTTCCGATGAATACTACACCCCATAGACCGGTATTGTCTTGGACTTCGGGTCTTGATTTACGCAGGTCTATTGGTCTGTCCTGTGCAGTTCTAGGAGGTCCACCCTCCCAGGCTTTGCCTTCTCAACCTTTGAGAAGGGGTTAGTTTATTTCTAATCGCCTGAGGCGCCCCTACCAGGGAATGCTGACGGGGCTACCCAGGAAATTTTTAATCGCCAAAGCGCTCAAATTCTCGGGCGCCGGTTTTTCAATTCCCACTTTCAAGACCTTGTGCTCCGATGAAGTGGCTGCTCTCGTGCCCCATTCGACGTAAATACACTAGACTAACTCGTCAATCAACAAAATCTCATCTATTCACTGTGGAGGTCCCCCGATGCCGGAGAACCTTCTACTCCAAAAGCTTCTTTTCGTCGTGCTGCCAGCCTATGAAACTCCGTCCCAGCTCCCTGTTTCCCCGACTGAACCGACATGCAGAGGTTTAAAACTAATGTAAACAGACATCTCGCTACACAGCTCACAACTTAGGATGACACCCAAAACCTACACCCTAATTCTCAGTAATCTCTTACGTTTACAGTGGCGGCCTGCCTGGTTTGGGGTGAAATATGTTAAAAATAAAGAGAAAAAATAACAGCTATATTTCGCCTAAATAATAAACATAAATATGGAGACAAAATCTCATGAGGTGTTGTCTCCATATTTGGCTGATTAGAAATTCAAGTAGCGTAAGATAGCAGAGTATTGATTTACTCCTCTCCAGGAGTTAGGCACAAGGCCAGTTTTTATCTTACTCCCACAAGTAAGATGTGACCCAAGGTCGGGTCGGGAAAGTGGGGTTTAAAAATTGCCTGGGCAGCCCCGTCGGCATTCCTCGGTAGGGGCGCCTCAGGAAGTAAGCAATAAACTTACTCCTCCCCAAAGAAGGGAGGCGAGGCATAGGAGGGTGGACCTCCTAGAACTACACAGGACAGCCCCATAGACCGGCGTAAATCAAGCACCGAAGGCCAAGACAATACCAGTATATGGGGTGTAGTATCCATCGGAACAGATACTACACTTTGATCTTAGCCAAAAGGCCGAGATAGCAGAGTATTATTTACTCCTCTCCAGGAGTTAGGCACAAGGCCAGTTTTATCCTACTCCCACAAGTAAGATGTGACCCAAGGTCGGGTCGGAAAGTGGGGGTTGAAAAGCCAGCGCCCGAGAGGTGAGCACTCTGACCATTAAAAATTGCCTGGGCAGCCCCGTCGGCATTCCCCGGTAGGGCGCCTCAGACAGTAAGCAATAAACTTACTCCTCCCCAAAGAGGGGAGGCAAAGCCTGGGAGCGTGGACCTCCTAGAACTGCACAGGACAAGCGTGCAGTATCCATCGGAACAGATACTACACTTTGATCTTAGCCAAAAGGCCAAGAAATAGCAGAGTAGCTGAAGATATCAGAAGGCAATATATGCGCTATTTTGTATAAGTAAAACCAGCAGTCAGCTGAGTAAACAGCAGCCGTCTAAAGCGACGAAAGATGCAAACACCAACAGGAAGGTTTTGACCTCTGCATTTTTCTATGCGCATTTTGTTTTTCGATTTACTTGAGAAAGCAAAGAATTATCAATAGTGAATATCATATAGCATTATTAGTGCGTTTGAAGGAAGAACTCGCCGGTAAACAGCCACAAATTAAGAAGAAACTCTTTCACAAGACAATACACCATTTCACAAGTCGATCGTTACGATGCCAACATACAGAAATTACAATTACTATAATGTCCAGATTTGCTCCCAGCGAATACTGACTATTTGATACACCTCAGAAGAATGCTCTCGAGAAAGAGATTAGGTTCCATTGAAGAAGTGATATTGTAAACTGGGGCGTATTTTTAGGTCAAAAGAAAAATCCTCCGAGAAAAAATGATATCAAATTTTTCAGAGAAGCCTTGGAATCAGTGTATCAGCTTAGACGGAGTCTATGTTCATGAATAAATCGAATTGTGCCTAAAAGTTGTTTTATCTTTTAGGCCCATGACTTATTGAGCGATGTTTTTATAAACGAGAGAAAAAGAGAAAGAACGACTGTTGCAATTACAGGATGTGAGACGAGGGGCAACTGCAAAAAAAGAAAGAGGCAAACGTACAACCGCTGTTACAAAGAATATGAAAGAAAACAATTTTACGCACACCATGGCTACGACAGAGCCGAAGAAAAGAAAAAAATAAGAGAATAGATCTACTCTACTGCAAATACCACTACTACTAATGCGGTTACTACATGTCAACAACACAGTTCTGTTTACGTCCGACGTCCGACGTCCCTTTATTCTCGACCGTAATTTGATGTATATCTACGTGTTGGACGTTCGAGCAAATAAGACGTGTCCGTTTAGTTTTCCTGCCCCGCGACGAATGTAAAATTGGTGGCGGGTTTCTTCAATCCCCACACTGCGTCTTTTTCTTCGCCAGGATCTGATTTCTGTAGTCGTCATTATAAGGTACCCAATCTTCTCTTCTCCATATCGTTGTCTTCATTAGCTTTCATAAACGTTATTAATAAAGAAACATCGACAAAGGGAATTAGGTTTTAAAAATAACTTTGGGTTTTTATTTTTTCTTCATAGAATATATGTGTATATGTATAACACTCCAAACCCTCGCCACCATGATGCGCAGCAGCTATCAAAACCCACTTCACCTTCTTTGCTGGTTCAATAGCCACTTAAGACCGCCCGCTTCTTGTCTCCGTAACGCCACTACCGGGACACGTAGCTTTACTCGAATTCTAATTAGAAAATTCCATTCTACCTCATTTTTAACCTTATGTGAAAATACAATTAGTAAATATAGTCGTATTAGAGAAACATGTTTTATTTATCTCTTTTACAGCATATGTGCAATTTTTAGATTCTTTTATGCCGGATTATAATATATTTTACAAAAGATTCATTGCTTAATATTAATTAAACGCAATTTCCTATTTTAATCGTACAAGAGGCTGAAATTGAGAACCCATTCTTTTCCCAACAGTATTAGTGTGTATATAGACACAATATATCCGATAGTATTTTAACACGGCATATCCGATCCTACAAGACGCGAGGTTATCTGTTTGAGCCATCATACACCCTCATGGTAACTAAATTATAATTTTCTCTTATACGTTGTGACACACGATTGTTAGAATCGTTAAATGGCGACATGAAAGAACATCAATGAGAAGCATGTCTGAGTCAGAAATTTAATTATGACGTCATATAAGTTGAATTAGTGATAGTGCGCTGTGAGGAAGAGATGCTGTCAGAGAGAAATTTTCCAAATTCAAGTTACAGTTTCTTGTCTTTTTTCGTATATTGCGAGAGTGCGTATGCATATCAGTATCTCATTATCCAATCTTGGATTTTATCTATCTCCCTCCCACAGCGGGGAGATTAGACACAAGGTCGAGAAAAGTGAGATCTGTAAAAACCAGCGCTCTAGATGAAAGGCACTCTGGTCAATCAACAAATCCCTGGGCAGCTACGTCGGCATTCTTTGATAGGGGCGCCTCGGAAAATTAGAAATAAACAAACCCCCTCTCAAAGGGCGGGAATGGTAAAGCCAGAGAGAGTGGGCCATCCTAGAACTGCACAGGACCATACGTCACCCCGACGAAGAATAAGGCCACACAAGCACGGAATGCGCAAGACTCTGTCGGTCGAATTTCGTCATGTAATTCTTGGGTGGCATTCTCACATCTTAGTGTTTTTGGTTCATCAAATTAAACTTATTAAGAAGCAAATTCAATTAATAGAATTTGGTGTGTAATCTGTATTTTACAGTAAATTTCCGATACATAAATAATGTAAAAAAACATCTACCATATTTAGAAATTCCATGAATAATACAGATTTTTATTAAGTCACTTCTCTAGTCAAGTAGTTAAGCCTAATTTCTTACAATATCTCCCTATGACTAAACTATATATTTTTATTTATTTTATACGTACATAAAAGTAATCCATGGACACGTGTTTCTGGCTCACAGCCGTCATCAGCATGGCTAACGTAGACAGAGATCGAACCTTCGATATTGATTTCTGTAGTCCAGCGTTCTACCACTGGACCAAGACGCTCCGTCTAGAAACGATTTTTATCACCTAAATATTTAATGTATTTTTATGTAATTATTTCTGCATCTTAATCACTTAGAAAAGTGAGACAATCGAAATAATAGTAAGCAGAATAACAACGAACGCTAGAATCACCAATAGAAATAATTACATAAAAATCTCTATGACTATAATATTTTACCCTTTTTATTCGTTTATTTCTAACTCTTATCTGTATGTCTCCAATGTTAATATTGCAATGGAATGCGTATGCACTACTAATGTCTACTTTCGAATAGTTCTTATACGTTTTCATTGGGATCAGTATTAACATTCATATGACATTTAAAAAACATTAAGTTCACTCCAAACAGGGCACATTACCAGTAAGACGTAATGAGCTACTGTGAATTAGGGACCATACATACAAGAGCATCTTAAGTAGGGAGTTGAGCAGCGAGATGTCTGTTCACATCACCTTTACATTTCTGCATGTAAGTACAGTCAGAGAAACAGGAAGCAGGAAGGGAATTCCGAAGTTTAACAGTCCGAGAAATGAAAGTATAGGGTGGGCCAAAATAAGGGTCCTATCTTTAAATTTGAATAACTTGAATTTGAATAACTTCCACAAAATAAAAGTTAAACTCACCAAACTTTATGTGTGTGTAGACTGACCCTTCCGAGATTTTTTGAAATAAACAAAACAAATTTTAGCCGAAAAACACTTCTTAAAACTTACAAAAACTAAAGTATTGTTTTTTACACTGTTTTGAGTTTTTTAAGCAAAAATAATGTTTTCTAAATGAGGGTACGTTCCTTAGGGCTAATACGGCTCATGCTTGCTTCGGAAGGGGTCCTTTACTTATTCTAAAAACAAACATTAAAAAAAATCAATAAATAAAAAAGTTATGAATTTTAAAAAATAGGACCCTTATTTTTGCCCACCCTCTATTAGAGTATGAAGCTTTCCGGCATTTGGGGGCCTCTACATTAAAATACTTCAACCCCCATTTTTTACTACCTTTGCATAAAACTAAATTAAACTAAATATAATCCACATTAGAACACTTTACGATTAAGAGCTGTGTTCCAGAATTTATTATGATCGGTTAATTAGTTTAGGAGTGAATCATCTGCAGACAACTATAAAAAAACATATACACATAGCTAACTTTATATCAATAGTTAGATGATTAGTTTTCAAACATGTTTACGGTATATTTACTCAGTTTATTTAACATTTAACAAATAATACTAACATCCGATTTTAACCAAGTAAACGTCCACATTGTCTAAATACAGTAATTATTGAAAAGTAACGCAGTGTGAAGAATCGTAGCCAAACATGACCTGGAACCGTTCGTCGAATGTGAGGTAAGATTCTCACTCGTCTTGACGACGCCCCAAGATGAGGCTGTCACCTCAATTAGCCTCACCTTTTTTTTTTCTTGCTAATTTTGAATCGGACGAAACAAATGGAATTGGACAATCAAGAGGCAAAAAGTCATCATAATCCTGTCGTGATAAAAAGCGCCTCGGGCATTGGGTCTTTACGAGAAGCAATCATTAAGAAAACCCGCGAAATAATATCACGTCCGATCTTTATAAATAGAAATATATAACCAGAAGACATAAGAGAGGGAAGAAAAACCTGAAGAAAATCGAACGACAGCGGAGAAACGCGTGTCTTAGTCTTTGTACATTAATAACCTCCCTCCCTCCAGTCCCTTAAGAAAATAGTCAATCAAGAAATAACAAAATTGATATTCCCAAAGTGCATCCATTCAAACTGCGCGGTTAGCGATGGAAACGCTAATTTATTCTAAATCGTTACAAACCGACAAAATGATATTTCAAACTAAAGCGTAACAGACTAACTGGTATAATATATAAAACGTACGTGACAGAACTGTGGAAATGCTATTTCAATCTTTAGCGTAACACACCGACAAAAATTATATTTCAAACTTAAGCGTGACATACGTAAAAAAAAAATATTTCAAACTATAGCGATACAGAACAACGGAAATGCGATTTCAAACATAAGCGTAACAGAATGGTGAAAATGCTATTTCAAACTTAAGAGTAACACACCAACGGAAATATAATTTAAAATTTAAGCGCAGTAGATCAAAGGGAATGCTATTTCAAACTTAAGCGTAACACACCGGCACAACGGATATTTCAAATTTAAGCGTGACATACATAAAAAAAAATGTTTATTTAAAACTATAGCCGTACAGAACAACGGAAATGCGATTTCAAACATAAGCATAACAGATCAACGGAACTGCTATTTGAAACTTAAGAGTAACAGACGGATGAAAATGCTATTTCAAACTTAAGAGTAACATAATGGTGAAAATGCTATTTAAAACATAAACGTAACACAAGGATGGCAATGCTATTTCAAACATTAGCGTAACAGACGGATGAAAATGCTATTTCAAACTTACGAGTAAAAGACTGAAGAAAATGCCATTTCAAACATAAGCGTAACTGACTGATGAAAATGCTATTTCAAACATAAGCGTAACAGACGGATGAAAATGCCATTTCAAACTTAAGAGTAACAGAGTGATGAAAATGCTATTACAAACTTTAACGTAACAGAAGGATGAAAATGCTATTTCAAACTTAAGCGTAACATAAGGATAAAAATACTATTTAAAACATAAGCGTAACAGACGAATAAAATGTTATTTCAAGCATACGCGTAACAGAGGGATGAAAAATGCTATTTGAAACATAAGCGTAACAGAAGGATAAAAAAGCTATTTAGAACATAAGCGTAACAGAAGGATGAAAATGCAATTTCAAACTTAAGAGTAACAGACAAATACAAATGCTATTTGAAACTTAAGAGTAACAGACGGATAAAAATACTATTTCAAACTTACGAGTAACAGACGGATAAAAATGCTATTTGAAACTTACGAGTAACAGACGGATAAAAATGCTATTTGAAACTTAAGAGTAACAGACGGATAAAAATGCTATTTGAAACTTAAGAGTAACAGACGGATAAAAATGCTATTTGAAACTTAAGAGTAACAGACGGATAAAAATGCTATTTGAAACTTAAGAGTAACAGACGGATAAAAATACTATTTGAAACTTAAGAGTAACAGACGGATAAAAATACTATTTCAAACTTACGAGTAAGAGACGGATAAAAATGCTATTTGAAACTTACGAGTAACAGACGGATAAAAATGCTATTTGAAACTTAAGAGTAACAGACGGATAAAAATGCTATTTGAAACTTAAGAGTAACAGACGGATAAAAATACTATTTGAAACTTAAGAGTAACAGACGGATAAAAATACTATTTCAAACTTACGAGTAACAGACGGATAAAAATGCTATTTGAAACTTAAGAGTAACAGACGGATAAAAATGCTATTTGAAACTTACGAGTAACAGACGGATAAAAATGCTATTTGAAACTTAAGAGTAACAGACGGATAAAAATGCTATTTGAAACTTAAGAGTAACAGACGGATAAAAATACTATTTGAAACTTAAGAGTAACAGACGGATAAAAATACTATTTGAAACTTACGAGTAACAGACGGATAAAAATGCTATTTGAAACTTACGAGTAACAGACGGATAAAAATGCTATTTCAAACATAAGCGTAACAGACGGATAAAAATGCTATTTGAAACTTAAGAGTAACAGACGGATAAAAATACTTTTTCAAACTTACGAGTAACAGACGGATAAAAATGCTATTTGAAACTTAAGAGTAACAGACGGATAAAAATGCTATTTCAAACTTACGAGTAACAGACGGATAAAAATGCTATTTGAAACTTAAGAGTAACAGACGGATAAAAATGCTATTTGAAACTTAAGAGTAACAGACGGATAAAAATACTATTTCAAACTTACGAGTAACAGACGGATAAAAATGCTATTTCAAACTTAAGAGTAACAGACGGATAAAAATGCTATTTGAAACTTAAGAGTAACAGACGGATAAAAATGCTATTTCAGACTTAAGAGTAACAGACGGATAAAAATGCTATTTCAAACATAAGAGTAACAGACGGATAAAAATGCAATTTCAAACTTAAACGTAACAGACGGATAAAAATGATATTTCAAACTTAAGAGTAACAAACCAACGGAAATGTAATTTAAACTGTAAACGCAGCAGATCAAAGGAAATGATATTTCAAACTTAAGCGTAATAGACAGACGAAAATGTTATTCCAACTTGATCCTGACACTCAACGGAAATGGTATTTTAAACTTATAGACCAACGGATATGCTATTCTAAATTAAGCGTGACAGACTAATGGAAATTCTATTTCAAACATAAGCGTGAAACACTACAGAAAATAGTATTTCATCTCAAATTTAAACGCGACAGACCAACGCCAATTGCTACGTCAAACTTGTGCGTAAAATACTGACCAATAGAACACAGACTCTGCTTGGTATGGCTGGACGCATCTAAAGTAAGATACGTTCGCTTAATCTGCGCGTTTAGCGATGCAAACGCCGTTTCTAACTGAAGCGTGATCGATGCGCAAAGTCTCGGGTAGAAATGCGTGGCGAGGACGCAACTAAACAAAATGGCTGCAAAACAACGCAGAAGCGGAAAGAAATTACAAATCACTTGTAAAGGAATATTAACAATTTCGAAATTGATTTGTTTGGCGTTTTATGTTAAAAGACATCGAACTAATCACAGTTGTGCTTGAGGCAGTTATTCTAATAGGAGTTTGTGGTAGTTGTACACAAGAAACAAAGCAATATAATGCTTCGAAAAACAGAAAGAAAACAATAAAAGACATTCATTATGGCAGCGTGTGATGAATAGTACTCTCAGATAATAAGAGAAAATAATATTTGAAATATTTATGTAGAATTCTCAGAGATTTGGTAAGTATTGAACTCGAGAAATTGATAGTAATAACAAGGAAAATTGGGGGTAACGGACTTTGGCTTACTTATATATAGGCTCGTCAGATATGGGCTTGACAAAGGTAAGTAAGAATTCACGGATGGCAATTGTTCAGAAATGTAAATTCAAGGCAGCTCGACTGTGACATTTTGAAGTTAAAAGATTACGACTGGTGATACCAGATCAGGCTGCCCTGTGGCTCCCTGAGACGAAATTCACATACATTGAGGTTTTTTTTTTTTTTGTAAAACTTAATTATGTTCTACAAAACCAAAAACAAAAACAACAGCCCTTCTCCCTTTCTTCCTCCCCTTTTTTATTTTATTTTTCCTACCCTACTCCCGGTCCTGGATATGACCTTAAACTACATCCGATGGTGAGATCCGGCTTACGGACTTTGGGGAATGTGGAGCCTCCTCTTAATTACCATTGCTCCCAGGTCCACCCTGACCCGGAGTGGTAGTACCTGTTAGGGTCCCAACTATGGGTTAAATAGAAACAGATGAAACAAAAAAGAGAAGAAAACAAATATACTTTAACAACCAAACCAAACACCATCAATAAATATTTGAACATATAAAGAACTTGAAGCATAAAAACTTTCACCAAAATGACTGCATTCGGCATTAAATAACCTGAAAAAGGTTGATATGCCGTAAAACAAAACAACCAAACCAAACAACCAAAAGATTACGTTTCTCAAAAATATCTTGTATAAGTTTAAATCCCCAACCGGACAAAATATAGATGAAAAGTGGTCGCACGACAGTGTCGAAAAAAGTGTATGTAGACTAGCTATGCCGCCATTTGTCGCCACAAAGTTAAAGAAATTGGGGCCAGCACTAAAAGAAGAGTAAATAGTGAACCATGAGTGTACTTTCGGCAGCCTCGTAACTGTCGCTTCCCTTATTTTGTCCTTTAGTCTTCATATTCCATGAGCGATGTTTCTGACAAAAGGGGAAGAATTGCTGTTTTCGTGTCGGAATCTATCCATCTAACACTTATCGTTGGATAGTTTTGACCTGGAAGTAGTATTTTCATTTTTTAAACTCCTTACACCAAATGGTTTCATGCCTTGTCTGGAGCGATTTCCATTAAAAAAAAGGATAGCTGATTGGGTTAATTTGTTGAATGACAGGTTCTGCTAACCATCAGTGCTCACTGTCCTTCTACATGTTACTCAATCATATGAGACTAACAAATACTCTTTAAGAAAATCGATGCATTCCAACGTCTCAGCTTCACGAATTGTTCGAGATTGAGGTCAAAATCAAGTTTAAACATTTCGTATTTGAAAGGAATATCACACGGATGATCTAGCTTTTTTTAGTTTGCTTATGAAAATTATTTTTTCTGTATAACTTTGAAATGTTGATGTACAGGGTGCCCCCCCCCCTAAAATATCACCCACCCATAACATCGTTAATAACATTCATAATCCTTTCTGCAATACACACATATTTAGCAGAAATAAACTTCAGTCTATTCCTGATTTGTTCATAAGTTTCAGTTATGAAGCAGTCTTTGTTTCATCTGAAGTGACACTTTGGTGATCGTCTCATCAGCAGGAAGTGTAATACTGAATGAACTTAATACTCACCTATACCTTTATCTGTGGCGTTATCTCAAGCTTTACATCTAGCAAAAACACTCTACAAACAATTCCTGAACTGAAGAGATTCATCATAGCCAAGATCAGAACAGCCCCCCCCCCCAAATAAAAGAGTGTCAGAGTTATTGACACTTTTGAACTTCGTATCTAGGTGTGCGTATCAATGAATGGTCATAAAAAGAGTGTTGGATTCTCATCATTTCAACTTAGTGGACAAGTCAGGCATAGACTGAAGTTTATTTGCGCCACATTGGGTTGGATTTAAGTATGGCTTGTGAATTAGATGAACCTTTTGACACTAGCAAATATGTCACCCCCACCCGTTTACGTATTTTCGCAAGCATGTAAAGATGGTATCATGACCAACCAACATATACCCCATTTCCCGCAAAGGAGACGGTATGCCTGGGAGGATTGTCTCATGACAACAAAACAGATACTTCAGTAACCCACACAAAATGAAGTAATGCCTGGGAGGATTGTCTCATGACAACAAAACAGATACTACAGTAACCCACACAAAATGAAGTAATGCCTGGGAGGATTGTCTCATGACAACAAAACAGATACTACAGTAACCCACACAAAATGAAGTAATGCCTGGGAGGATTGTCTCATGACAATAGAACAGATACTACAGTAACCCACACAAAATGAAGTAATGCCTGGGAGGATTGTCTCATGACAATAGAACAGATACTACAGTAACCCACACAAAATGAAGTAATGCCTGGGAGGATTGTCTCATGACAATAGAACAGATACTACAGTAACCCACACAAAATGAAGTAATGCCTGGGAGGATTGTCTCATGACAATAGAACAGATACTACAGTAACCCACACAAAATGAAGTAATGCCTGGGAGGATTGTCTCATGACAACAAAATAGATACTACAATAACCCACACAAAATGAAGTAATGCCTGGGAGGATTGTCTCATGACAATAGAACAGATACTACAGTAACCCACACAAAATGAAGTAATGCCTGGGAGGATTGTCTCATGACAACAAAATAGATACTACAATAACCCACACAAAATGAAGTAATGCCTGGGAGGATTGTCTCATGACAATAGAACAGATACTACAGTAACCCACACAAAATGAAGTAATGCCTGGGAGGATTGTCTCATGACAACAAAATAGATACTACAATAACCCACACAAAATGAAGTAATGCCTGGGAGGATTGTCTCATGACAATAGAACAGATACTACAGTAACCCACACAAAATGAAGTAATGCCTGGGAGGATTGTCTCATGACAACAAAATAGATACTACAATAACCCACACAAAATGAAGTAATGCCTGGGAGGATTGTCTCATGACAATAGAACAGATACTACAATAACCCACACAAAATGAAGTAATGCCTGGGAGGATTGTCTCATGACAATAGAACAGATACTACAGTAACTCACACAAAATGAAGTAATGCTTGCGATGATGGCCGTTGACAACAGAACAGATACTACACGTAGTCGTTCAGTTTATATTCCCGTCATGTTTCCTACGCATTTGAGATTGTCAGCATTAGGAGATCCGCCATAGATGGTCGCTTCGCAGATTCTTAAATTTCCTGGTTAGCCACCTTAACCTGGCATCTAAATGAAAAAAAAACGGAGACGTATTAAAGAATAACAAAAGAAAAATAGGAAAAAAAATTTCTATGACAATAAGTGATTGCCATTTTTTTTTTTAGATAACTTTGAAATCGAAGTGTCATCTATGATGGATTAACCGTTTAAAAGTGGAGTAAATTACAATAGAAATCAGAAGACATGCTATATTTAATTACGGTTTTGAAAGTTTCTTGGTTTTTCATTAACATTATTAGTCCTTAATGTTCTTCACCTTTATATAATTCGCATCTATTATTTTCGTTCTTCGAATTTTTTGTGTTGCATATTTTTACAAATTCTACTAATTCTTCTGGTTGTTTTAACTCTTTTTTTTTCAGCTTCTTCTCTTTCTTCTTCCCGCCCTACTTCTCCTTTTTTCCATTCTTTTTCTGCTTCTTCTTTTATTTCTTTTTCTCCGTCACCTGTTCTTTATTCCTAATTTGTCCTTCTTTTTATCTTATTCGTTTATTCTTCTTTTTCGTCGTCGTCTTCTTCTTCTTCTTCTTCTTCTTCTTCTTCTTCTTCTTCTTCTTCTTCTATTTATATTTCTTCTTGTCATTTTTTCTTCTTCTTCTTCTTCTTCTTCTTCTTTTTCTCACCCTTCATCTTTTTCTTCTTCTTCTTCTTCTTCTTCTTCTCACCCTTCTTCTTCCTATTTTTCTCACCTTCTTCTTCTTTTTCTTTCTTCTTCTTCTTATCACCCTATTTCTTCTTCTTCTTCTTCTTCTTCTTCTTCTCCTTCTTCTTCTTCTGCTCTTTTTTTCCTAACGTTCCATTCTTTTTACATTACTCTTTGCTTTCTTCTAAATCTGTTCTTCTTCTTTTCTTCTTTTCCTCAACCTTCTCTTTTTTTTTCTTTTTTCTTCTCTTTCGTCTTTTTCAAAACTTTATTTCTTATCTTTTTTTCTTTTTTCCGTATTGTCCTCTTCTTTTTCTTGCGTTTAAAACCATTCTTCCTTATTGGAACGTCACTGGCTAAATAGGTAGCCCCACAGACTATTACATTGACTAATCCGAGTTCGAATCCCATCGAATGTATTCATTTGATTTTGGGCTTTAATATCGCGGAGAAAAGAATATGTCTACACATTACCTACGAGCCTTGAGTAAAATAGCAACACATTGTCAGTGTCGTTTCTAATAAACCATGTCTATAATCCATCACACGCCCTTTCGCCATTAAATAACTATCCATAATGTTGATATGCCGTAAAACAGTCTAACGAACAAAAATAAATATCGTCAAATGGAAGCAGGATGTACAACTGATAAACTGATATCATAAAAGACTAAACGGTGGGCGGTGTGTTCCTATCCCATCGGATCTGGTGTGTCCACTTATTTATGCTTTTGGAAATTAAATTATTATTTTTAATAATCAACAAAACCGTTTAGGTTTTATTTACTCCTCCCCAGGAGTTAGGCACAAGGCCAGTTTTATCTTACTCCCACAAATAAGATGTGACCCAAGATCGGGTCGAGAAAGTGGGGTTTGAAAAGCCAGCGCTCGAGAGGTGAGCACTCTGGCCATTTAAAAATTGTCTGGGCAGCCCCGTTGGCATTCCCCGGTAGGGGCGCCTCAGACAGTAAACAATAAACTTACTCCTCCCCAAAGAGAGGAGGCAAAGCCTGGGAAGGTGGACCTCCTAGAACTGCACAGGACAGGCGTGCAGTATCCATCGGAACAGATACTACACTTTGAACAAAACCGTTTAGGTGTAGAAGGTTTTCCCGAAAAATGACAAATAATAAAAGAAAAGAAATCGTACGTAATTATCTTCGTCTGTAATTTTTTAAAAGTAGGTTTGCAACTACAGTAAGCTTTTTTATTTTACCAAAATTTATTTTATTTGTTAAAAGGAAAGAATCTCCCTCCCTTCTTCGCTCTTTCTTCCTTTCTCTATCACTATCTTCCCCCCTATCCCTGCTCATTCTCGTTCCTTTCCCTTCTATCTCTATCTCTCTCCCTTTCTCTTCTTTTTTCTCTTCCCTCATGTATATATATATATATCTCTTCGAAGAATTGAGAGTTATTAACAAACAAACAAAAAAAATCAAGATGGTTGAATATGTATATTTATTATGAATAAGCCAATAGATATACAGGGTGGGCCAAAATAAGGGTCCTATCTTTAAATTTGAATAACTTGAATTTGAATAACTTCCACAAAATAAAAGTTAAACTCACCAAACTTTATGTGTGTGTAGACTGACCCTTCCGAGATTTTTTGAAATAAACAAAACAAATTTAAGCCGAAAAACACTTCTTAAAACTTACAAAAACTAAAGTATTGTTTTTTACACTGTTTTGAGTTTTTTAAGCAAAAATAATGTTTTCTAAATGAGGGTACGTTCCTTAGGGCTAATACGGCTCATGCTTGCTTCGGAAGGGGTCCTTTACTTATTCTAAAAAAAAATTTTAAAAAAATCAATAAATAAAAAAGTTATGAATTTTTAAAAATAGGACCCTTATTTTTGCCCACCCTGTATATATCTCTATATATATATATGTATATATATATATATGTATATATATATATATGTATATATATATATATGTATATATATATATATATGTATATTTATTATGAATAAGCCAATAGATATATATT
>OY744535.1:38367844-38370344 GCA_963556195.1 Sepiola atlantica | reverse complement strand
AATAGACTAACTCCTTCTCAAATGGTGAGACAGCAAATACCTCCTAGAACTGCACATGACAAACCTACAGTCCGGCGGAATCAAGCCTCGAGAGCCAAGACGGTACTGGTCTATAGGGTGTCATACCCATCTGAACAGATACTACTCTTTCATCTTAGCCTAAAGGCCAAGAGAGTAAAGTGTGATTTCTTGCTATGTACAGCTTTGATTGGTCGAATGTAAGAGAGAGAGAGGAGTATTATTTTTGAAAGCATCAGTTACGTCCTTGAGCGAGTAACACAAAGCCGAGAGCAGTATGTGGAGGAAAGCTTCTCTCCCACCATATCACACTGGAATACTAAATGCACAGCGTAAGATTCGAGGAATTTGTTATACAACTCATAACCCCATCAAAGATTGTTGATTTTTACCTTCAATAGATAATGTCGAGAATTCTCCTCGTATTATCCTGACTCGTTCCTTCAAGTAACTCTCATCTGAACCATTCGATAATTAATGGCGACTCTATGCATCATGATTTTCTGCTATTTATGTTGGATAATGGCCTTATGGGAATGGACGTATCTGACTTGCGCAAATTAACGCGGGTGTAGTAGAGTGCAGATTAGGCCCTGTGCTCACAGTCAGAGCTAACAGACGTGACAAGGTTACCGTGTGACGAGACCCCAGATCAAGGGTCAGTCTGCACCTGCGAGAGGCTCTGTGACGTCGCGGGCCTTGCGTGGGAAACAGAGGATCCGTGACGTCACTCGTTCTCGTGAGAAGCGAGTTTTCGTCAGTCTGATTCGGAAGGCGAACCGAGCAGAACGTGCGATTCACGATGTAAAAATAAGGAATATTTCTATTAAGAGAATACAAGCGCGAGAAATTATTTCCCCCCTCTCTATGAATGGTTAAGAAAATATTGTTAACTTACTACGATAAAGTAGTGATTTGCTCTCTCCCTCTCTCTCGACGTAGTGAATGACTCCCAGTCGAAATAACAAGGCTTGTAATAAAATGAATTAAATTTAAATGAGAGTTTGTCTTCGGAGTGGGTCATGAGGCTTTTGTTGCAGACAAATGTACTCATTAACAGTGTTACCTCGTAAAAGATGTTACATTTTGCCATGCATGGACACCCATTCACTCTAGAGAAGCTAACTACAGACTGTAGCTGCAAAAAATGATTTGAGAAACCTCCCATGGTGTCGTTCATAGTGCCAACTCCGGGACGCAATGAAAGGCCATATCGGAAAGGTACTACACTTATGCATACATCTCTTAATCATTTTTCTTTCTTCTGCTTTTCTTAAATTAAAATATGTAAAATAGTTAGTCACCACTTCATACATTTATCCTAAACTAACTTCCTGTTCAATATAAAGTAAATCCAAGATGGCGATCAATGTTGAGTCAGACGTGATATCCAGACGAAGTCTCTAAACTCTCCTAAATGAACATTTAACATTGATAAAAACATTAATAAATACAATTTATAAATATGTTGGTCTGGAATATTTAGGAATTATTTCTCTTGGACCAGAATCATGTTATCTCTCCTTAAACATTACTTGCAAACGACAGAATGCGCTCTTCTAATTCTGAAAACTAAATACCCCACGTGGGGAATTACGACATATATATATATATATATATATATATATATATATATATATATATATATATATGCTTACGGAGTCTAGGTTGATTCTGTGCTAGGGGTTCGAACCGTGCGACCGTCCGAGATTATTATCCCTGCACTGATGAAAGCAAAAGCTCGAAACGCTTGCTTTTGTAGGTAAAAATAATGTAATATTATTTATTTAAAATGAATATATATATATATATATATATATATATAGTATGTTTAAGAAGGCTGAAGGCAATGCAGAGTGCCGGGTAGGTTATGGGCTGGAAGGAACAAAAATAATAAATCGAAGTTGGACTTACTACTTTTTTTAAAATCTTACATAACAGCAAGTGTGATGTTGGCTGTTTGTGTGTTGTCCGGTAGATTATTAAAAATCATTTATTTTATGTTTCGGGGAACTCTTCCCTTTTTCAAAAATAATAAACACCAAAGGAAAAATCTGTCTGTGTAAATAATTCACCAACATGGATGCCAGAGAGTAGGACTTGGGTAAACCAGTCCCGCAAAGAATAGATATCAATAATATATATATATATTAATATATATATATATATATATATATATATATATATATATATATATATATATATATATATATATATTAATAATGGAGTTTATGTATCTGTCTGTCTGAAGTCGAAACTCCATCATAGTACTATGACTATTTATTAAGTCCGCCAGCTTCATTATATACTATTAAAAAAACCGCCATAAACACTATGCGCATTTCCCAATTTACATAATCAATTGCTTTTGAAATTAGTATTCGCAAATATACACTCATGATTATTCTCTTCAGATTTCCAAATGTATTTACGCTATTTTGTTCGCTAATAATCTTACTTATGAATTATAATTATTTCTTTC
>OY744535.1:38350344-38362844 GCA_963556195.1 Sepiola atlantica | reverse complement strand
CTGTTTTTTGTTAAGCGAGTTAGACTTTTGTTTTTTGTTAAGCGAGTTAGACTTTTGTTTTTTGTTAAGAGAGTTAGACTTTTGTTTTTTGTTAAGCGATTTAGACTTCTGTTTTTTGTTAAGCGAGTTAGACTTTTGTTTTTTGTTAATCGAGTTAGACTTCTGTTTTTTGTTAAGCGAGTTAGACTTTTGTTTTTTGTTAAGCGAGTTAGACTTTTGTTTTTTGTTAAGCGAGTTAGACTTTTGTTTTTTGTTAAGCGAGTTAGACTTCTGTATTTTGTCAAGCGAGTTAGACTTTTGTTTTTTGTTAATCGAGTTAGACTTCTGTTTTTTGTTAAGCGAGTTAGACGTTTGTTTTTTTGTTAAGCGATTTAGACTTTTGTTTTTTGTTAAGCGAGTTAGACTTTTGTTTTTTGTTAAGCGAGTTAGACTTCTGTTTTTTGTTAAGCGAGTTAGACTTCTGTTTTTTGTTAAGCGAGTTAGACTTCTGTTTTTTGTTACGCGAGTTAGACTTTTGTTTTTTGTTAAGCGAGTTAAACTTCTGCATAGAGCTCACGAAGATCGTGCCTCAAGATTTTCTAGTCTGCATTAAGTCGTCCTCCTTAGTGGCACTTATACGTTAACCTTTTATATTGTAGCTTTTTACCCCAGACACCAATAACAGCAATGATCAGATGTTGCATTCGAAGTCGAGGAAGGTTTGGCACAGAAAACATAAAAGAATACTGCAGAGCAACGTTGTCACTCTTACTTCATTGATTTGCGGTTCCACGTCTGACACGTATTTGCTATCCACACCCAGGAATAGACGAATAGAGGAGGACGGATTCTGATTCAGTCTCCTCCTGGATGTTCACAAGAACCCTGATAACCAGATAGTTCTGTAATTACTACGTTTCCAGTCCCTCTACCATGATTACAGAGAATCGACTTTAGACAGCTGTTAGTGTTGCTATTGGGGTTTGCGGCATATCAATCATCGTTGGGTCATGTTATGCCAAAGATTGTACATGATTTTCTATACGATTGATGTGTAGAGTAATTTTAATCTTGAAGAGATTTTATTACATGGAGCACCTAGTGTTTCCAGATGGTCACCCATTTAGTACTGGACAGGCTCAAAATCGCTTAACTTCAATGATCTACCGGAAACCGGTGCGTCAACGTAACTATTTGTTTGCCTGAAAGTCAAGAATCTGGACACAGCTCTGTATGTCTTATCAGCTGATCAATGTTAATTAATAGAAAAATATATGAACAATATGTTATAAAAAATGAAGTATTTTCTTTTCTTTGTTTTATTTATTCTCAGCTGACCTCTGGTCATTTATAAGACAGACGATGAGAATTAACCCCACAAAATCATACCAAGAATAATTGCTTATTGGTATCGAATCAAATGTTTATATAATTAGAGATTTTATTCTAAAACTGGTAATTCCTTCTAATAACCAGAAAAAAATATGAACTTTATCTCCGACCCAACAATTAGTGAATGTCAGTATTATCTGAATTAGGTGTTTATTGATCTTGTCTATAATTTTTATAAGTCAATACCATAGTTTTTTTTTGGATAATTGATTTTTTTTAATTCTTGCCATTAATTATAGTGTCTACAAATGGCGCACTTTCTATGCCCTCTGTTGAATATATTAGCTATATAAAAATACAAATAAGTATATAGCTCACCAGAGAATTTCAGTGTTAATCATAGATCATGTGTGTGAAATCGAAATAGTAACACAATAATTAATGAAAATAGTATAATACGTCAGAAAAATAAATCTAGCTCATGAATATATATATATATATATATATATATATATATATATATATATATATATTTATCTACATATGTATACGTTAACACCATTACGGGAATCGTCAGTGTAGATATGATTATTCATACAGGTCGCAGGGCTCGAACCACAGTGAGGAACATCAAGATTAACGCAGCGTTCATGTTGATTTTCCTTACCTGATACAGCCGGTTCAACTTTTGTTTTCCTTTTGAAAAAGAGATGTTGATAGTCTCGAAATGATTACAGTTGTTAGCATTCGGGACCTTTAACTATTTAGAAGTAAGCCAAGAATTTTACATTTTACTGTTTTTATATTTAAATTTCGAAATATTAATGAATTGATCTGAGATTTACCGTCTCTTGTTATTTATTTTTGTTCTTCTCATGTTTAAACTTCCGGTTCTCAACATTGAATTGCTCCTACCTCGTAATTCTCACCTTCACACTTACCTATATATATATATATATATATATATATATATATATATATATATATATATATATATATGACTATTCTCTCTCTAAATGACTATTCTCTCTTTTTCTCTTTACCTCTCTCTCTATATATATATAAGTTCCGGCAAACCTGTTGGTAAACCCTGTTGCTGCCCGTTTTCTGTATGTGTCCTCTTACTTAGAAATACATAGATCTTAATTCTCGTTCTTTCAACGTGGTTGGTTTAGTGGCCACATCATTCAAGGCGTTAACATATTACATACAAATATATATATATATATATATATATATATATATATATATATATATATATATATATATAACGCTTACAGATTCAAGGTGTCTCTGTGAATCGGGTTCCCACCATGTGACCGTCTATGTATATATATGTATATGTATATATATATATATATATATATATATATACATACATATTTTGGAACAGATACTATAATCGTTCTCTTTAGTCTTTTATTCTTATTTTATTTTTTATTTTTTTCCATCTTTTGTTTCACAATTTTGCACAAACGATTGCAATATATGTGTGTGTAAATATTTCAGTTAAAGGGACAAGGTTATGCCTAGAATCATTGGGAGCCACAGAGAATTAGGTTTCGGGCAGCACGGTATTGTACCGCTTGCGTTCGGTAAGTATGGGAGAGGGAAGTTTCGTAAATTCTCATCCGTACATCTTTTCCAAAGACAAAAATCCCATCAAAGAATTATCCTCTCTGGAGAGCATTAAACGCAATTCCTGTTAAGTACTTGTAAACAACAGACAGCATACACGCTGCCGTTGGTCTGAAAGAATATTTCTTTTTATGCTAAGCTCTCCTCAGAATTCGGCAACACCCACACACTATCTGAAAACAATGGATAACTCGATCCCACCCACCATTTTTATTTTTTTCCAATCTGACGAAAAGATCACCCATCTATGAAGGAGGATGTTTATGGACATTTCATTTTTAATGGCGGTCGTACTTTCGAGAATGGGTTTTCGAAACATAGCTACACGCCTACCCTTTTAGTAAAATATTTGCTTCGATGATCAATCAAGAAGTGTCTTTGTCTAAAAACTTAAAAGGTGCCCAACATGATTAAAATATGACAATAATGGCGGTAAGGAAGGCATATAAGAACACTCCTATTGCATAAGTATATAATAATATATATAGACTTTTCGTAAGATCCCCTTAGAAAGTCAGCAATGAAAAGGAAAATCGAACCGTATGTGCCTTGCATGTGTGCATGTTGACATACGGATTACACTTTATATATATTCTTAATTATATACATATATAATATAAAGGAAAAGCGGAAGATCTAAAACTTAACGTTTCGCCCAGCTACTACGTTGGCTTTATCAAGTGCTAAAAAAAGCAAAAAGTGGCAAAAATTTCATCCATCCTCTCTGGAGAGCATTGGACGTATTTCCTGCTAAATATTAGTAAACAGCAAATATTTGTAAACAACAGCTTTTTCACTCTTGATAAAGCCCTACGCAATATACTCGTTATAATATCCGAAAATGTATAAAATAGCAAGCTCAATGAAGTTGTATTACACGCTTTAGAGCATACATACTTATTAGTTCCATTCCAATGACCAGATGAAAAAATCAACCCAAAACTATAATTTTCATTTATTGTTTCATTTTTTTTTAATATATCAGCGAATTTCTTCTCCGTCTAAAAAAAACAACATTTTTTCCGAGTTTAATACTTTTTCTTACGCGCGTTTCACAGAAAAGTCAAGATAAATATATAGTCTTTAGTTTAACCTTGCTGATCATCAGAGCAATAGTTCATATCATAGTAATAGGAACACTTATTATTTCAAAAACAGGAGAAAGGAAGAAGGAACAAGTTTAAGATACGTCTTGTCAAAAAATAAAAATACAGGCAAGGCAAATTATATAAAAAAACTCACTTAAAAAAATGGTGACAAAAATCCAAGACCCCCTGCCCAAAAAAAACAAAACTTGGTCCCAAACTTTGAAACTGTTTAAAAGTATTAAATTTAGAAGAAATGAATGAAAAATGTTGTTCTGTTAGACAAATAAATACAGGTATTCTCTAAAATATGAAAATGAAGAAATTGAAACAATATAGAAAAATTATAGGTTTGGATTGATTTTTCCTATACAAGTAATAAGTATATATGCTCTGAAATTTGTCATACAACCTCATTGATCTTGCAATTTGAAACATTTTCGGATATTATAATGAGTATATACTTCAATAAAATAAATGAGGCTAAGAAGCCTTTAAATAGCATGTTCAGATGCAATATTTATTAATAAAATAAAAAATAAAAGCAGAATAGTTTTTTTTTATTTTACACTTTGATTTTTTGGACTAAAGATCAAAGTTTATAATGAAAAAAAATCTATTCTGATTTTATTTTTTAATTTTGTTAATAAATATTGCATCTGAACATGCTTTTACATGCATTTAGCCTCATTTATTATTAAATTCTTTAAAAGATGTTTAAAAAATGAACTTTCCAATGTTAATATACTTAAATATATATATATATATATTATAAGAACTTACAAATGCATATATATATATATATATATATATATATATTAATTTTATACGTACATATACGTATAAAATAATTATATATATATTAAACGGAAAATACGGCCTTTGAAGTTTAGGACGACTAATAATGCAGTTTTTCTGCATCTTAATCACTTAGGAAGTGAAACAATTGAACTAATAGTAAGCCCAATAACAACGAGCTGAAAATCACCTATAAAAATAATTACATAGAAATACATGATATATATATATATATATATATATATATATATATATATATATATATATATATATAGAGAGAGAGAGAGAGAGAGATAGAGAGAGAAAGAGAGAGAGACAGACAGAGACAGAGACAGAGATGTATATACGTAAGGTCCTTCGGGTTATAAGCTTATAACATTTCCCAACAAAAATATAATTTTACAGAAAAAACGCGCCTCCAAAATGTTTATTAACCAATTCCACCCACATATTGGATTATACTTGAAAGCGAAGTACATTTTAATCACGTAATTTTGTGGAAACCACAAAGATACATTCTATGGTTGTTGATCCCTCTTTAATATTCGTCTAGTCCAATGATACTACTTGACGTATTTCTTTATAGAAATCAGACTTGTCTATATTACCTATAGTTTATTCCATCTCGTCGGATATAGTCAAATAATAAGATTCCGTAAATGACAATGCGTGTATAGGCATGTAATATAAAATATTGATTTCAATAATAAACGCTAAGACAAACAGTAAACACAGAATGTGAGTGTCGAGATTAAGCCAGCAGAATAGAGTGGAAAAAAAACGCATGAAACTACAAAAGACGTAATTCTATCGTCATAATAAAGAAAAGAAGATGATTATGCATGAGAAAAGGGGAGGTTACTCTGTTTTATTGTTCCAAAGTGTGTGTGACTGTGCTTGGTGATATAGTAATTGGATTGTCATTATTGAAACTCGTTATGTTGTCTCAAGCGTCCCGTAGTCGTAACGTTGTGATGTCGACTGAAAAAAAAACATGTCGGCTGAAAAAAAAAAACATGTCGACTGAAAAAAAACATGTCGGCTGAAAAAAAAACTTGTCGGCTGAAAAAAAAAACATGTCGACTGAAAATAAAAGATGTCGGCTGATAAAAAAACATGTCGGCTGAAAAATAACATGTCGGCTGATAAAAAAAAAACATGTTGGCTGATAAAAAAAAACATGTCGGCTGAAAAAAAACCATGTCGGCTGAAAAAATAAATACATGTCGACTGAAAAAAAAAAACATGTCGGCTGAAAAAACATATCGACTGAAAAAAAAAACATGTCGGCTAAAAAACAAACATGTCGGCTGAAAAAAAATGTCGGCTGAAAAAAAAACATGTCGGCTGAAAAAAAAATGTCGGCTGAAAAAAAAAAAACACGTCGGCTGAAAAAAAAAACATGTCGGCTGAAAAAAAAAACGTGCCGTATTCTCCAGCATTCAGTAGTGACAACGTTGAGGTGTCGGCTGAACAACTCTTCTTTTGGTAAACTAGCGGTTAACTGTATTTCACCCGAGAGCATCAACATTTGCTTAGTTAAATCGCACGGGAAACAATTGTAAGGTCATGTATAATTTACCCCATTAAAAATGTCACTAATGTAAACGTTGATAAAATTCAAAATCATTTCTGCAATCACACCATATAGGGTACTAATAAACTTTAGTCTATGCCTGACTTGCTCACCAAGTTTCAGTCATGAATACCCAACATTCCTTGATTTATCGCCGTTCAATTAGAAACACCTGATACGGTATGCAAAATTGTCAATAACTCTGACGAACTCTGAGGTTAAGGTCCGGTGATTGTGAAGCCGATTCAAGATAAACATCTCCCACTGATGAGACGATAACCAAAGTGTTCCCACAACCCTTCCAGGAATCCATTTGACGTGTGAGGAGGTTTTCTATCCTGCTAAAACCACTGTTAATTGCTAATAAAACATGTTTGTCCTTTCAAAGCTGACCAGGAATTTAAAATTCATGGGGGGGGGGTGTTGAAAGAGGTTACCCTATATATGTCATTGTAACAGCTGGTGTAATATTATTCAACTGAGTTAGCATTCAGGAGAGCTGGAGAAACTTAAAGTATAAGACATTATTTGACCTTCTTCTTGGGTCATCTATCAATCGATTGTTAAGCATTAACAAAGTGTTTGCGCCATGATGCGCGCTCATTCATTACGGCTGAAGCTCCAATTCCTAGAGGTCAATGTCTTTTTCCAGAAGAGTCCTGCCAGCACGTCACTGGAGTGGGTGGCCACAGAAGCACTTTTTAGCAGGTTTATCGTCTCCAGATATATGTCCAACCAGCGCCAGAAGTCAGAGTTGAACAACTATAGATATCCGTGAAGGCAACTATGCAGCATTTTGTTTGTTAAATGGTCTCACTACAATATGTTAAAGAATACCCATTTGGCCTTCCATGACTATTATAAATAAATTAATAAATAAATGTTTGAAAGAGATGCTGTGAATTTTATATGGCAAATGAGCCAACCGAATTGCAGCCTTCTAAATTTGTTAAGTCTGCGTCCTTACGTCCAAACTATTAACTACTGCGCTTATCTTCCAATAATTAAATTGTTCATGGCGGATAAATAGTTTGAATACTTTCTGATTTGAGAGCCAGAACACGCTTGTCAACATCAGTCAACCCTTTGACTTTTAAATGTAAATTTATATTGAACACATTTGTTTATGCGACACGAGAACATTTGAAAATAGTTTTTACTCTAAGCAAACAAACAAACAAGCAAACATACAACTCATTGGTCATTATTTCGTACGGCTTTTCTACTTATTTATTTTTGCAATTCTTTAGAAGGATTCAAAGAAAAGAAAAAGCGATTATATAGTTGCTTCTGGCTTATTCTTAAAATTTAGTTTGTCAGTGGAATTATATTTTCCATAATGGAATTCGAGACGTTCTGTCTAGAAAATGGTTAATGTGGGAAACAGGCGATCGAATCGGACAGTATTACCAACTTAGAGTCTTTATATTTATTTTGGTTAATGATTCATTTTGGCTTGAGTAAAACGCGGGATTAGAATTTATTCAAAACATGAAACACGAAATTGAAAACAATAAGTTTCGGATTTTTTTTAAGATGAAGATTTATAAATTGTATTATTTTGACTATTAAGGCTATTGTTCTCATGTTAGATGTTTTTCTCACAACGTTTCGGTCGATGTAACCTCCAACCTTATTCATGTGCGTCTCGTCGAACTCGGGAATCTTTGTGTCGAAGTCGGGAACGTGTAATCTATGGGGGTAACTTGCTCTCATTCCGTCATCCATTATCGGGTCGGAGTCTTAATTATTTAGGAATTGTCTTCAAGTTCCTGTAGCGCAACGGATAAAAGTGCTAAGTGATAATCAGTTCTAAGTGACAGTCTTCTGAAGGTTTAAGATGCAATCTTAAGTAAGGGCGATACTAAGGATACAATTACGAATTACTTATGACTTTGGCGCGATCACATTCTCATTAATTTACACGGGCATACGTCGCTTCTATCCAATGGAAGGATTTATTAGCTTCAAAATAGATTAAGAAATATAGTACATATATGAGATCAGGGTCACCGTGTTATAAAGAGAGACAGAGAGAAGGAAAGAGGGAGAGAGGAAGAGATACACACACAGGGGGCAAGAGAGACAACTTGTTTGCTCACATTGTTCGCCTGACCCACCCTTACTGGGTGTTTTGGTGACTCTCTCGCTCCAGGGACTGACGTGAAAAAGACCAGAAATCACTTTTCCGGAAGTAACGTCATATTCGTAACTTCCGCTTACCCTCTGAGGTCATCATTTTGAAACGCGACCTGTCAATCATTCCCTTTGCCCGAATTGAGGGCATAAGTTATGTAACAATAATAGTTATTACACAGTATTATTATTATTTGTACTCACTAGGTGTTCTCACACAGATCAACGTCAATGATTGCTCACCGACAAAAACCAGTAGTACTTTTTGGTGTCTGGGTTAAAACAAGCTACCCCAGATTTCTAGTATTCTTCACCTTTTTTCGATAACGATGCGGTATCGCAACAGCCTCTTACCATTGATTTCTCGCTGGTAACGACAATTGGTTTTCTCTAGGATTTTGGTGGCAATAAGCCTCCCCAAAGTCCCAGCATTCTCCGAATTCTTCCAGTGGAGGTATGGTTTGCGCTGTCCCTCCTCGGTCCTATCCTCCTCAACCCTCTACAAATATTTATTTGGTGTCAGTCTAGGCTGACACAATTTTTTATTTTTATTTTTAATTTATTTATTTATTTATTAACTTATTATGTTTTATTTTATTTTATTTGGGGGAAGGGAAAAGGGGAGAGCTTATGGTGTTTCTTATAATTTCTGTTCCTTGGTTCATTTTTGTTTGGTGTTAGCTGAGGCCGGTGTACTTTATTGGAAGGGGGATTATGAAGTGATGTTTCTTGCAGTTTGTTTTCCTTAGTTCCTGTGGTGGTGTTCTTCGTGTAGTTTTGTTTTCTACTTGTAAATTCCCTGTGACTGGTTAGCCTTTGTAACTTATGCGGGTTGGTTTCTGCATTCAAAGATTTTCCTTAAAATTGCAGCTGTTTTGATCATTGTCGTCTTTTGTATGGTTTCGATGGTCCCTTTGATTCCAATTTCTCCCAGTCTTTTCTCTAGATTTTTCGGGATTGTTCCTTTTGCTCCTATGATTATTGGTATTATACTGACTTTCTTCATGACCATATTCCTTTCAGTTCTCTGGCTAGTTCTGTGTATTTGCTTTCTTTTTCGTCTGTTTTATCTACACTCTGTGGTCTGCTAGAACGCCGAAGTCTATAATTTTGCAAGAGTGTTCCTTCTTGTCGATTATAATAGCATCAGGTCTCCTTGCTTGTATAAGTTTATCTGTTTGTATGTCCATATCCCAGAGAATTGTGTGTTTTTCATTTTCCAGTACTGTTTCTGGTTTATGTTTGTACCATTTGATTGCGTATTCGAAATTCAATTGTTTGTACACTTACTAGTGCACTGCTTTTCCCACACAGTCATGTCTGTTCTTGTATTCTTTTTGGGCGAGTTTACTACATTCACTTATTATATGATTTACTGTTTCGTCTCTTTGTCTACACAGTCGTCATTTATTGTTTACCTGGGTTTTATCTATTTTAGCTTTGATGTAGTTTGTCCTAATTGCCTTGTTCTTTGCAGCCATCAATAAAGATTCCGTTTCTCTGTTCAAGTTTCCTTTTCTTAGCCATGTCCAGCTATTTTCGTTTGTTTCTTCTCTTGTAAGTCTTATGTAGCGTCCATGTAGTTGCTTTTCTTCCCGCCTTTTCTTGTCTTGCCTTTTGGTTTCTGGTGTCGATGCCTCCTGAGTTCCTCGTTGGAACGGTGTCTCTTGCTACGGTGATTAGCCTTTCCATGTTCTGAGTTATGTATTTTTCCACCTCTTATTTTTTAGTCTTTCACACACTTTTCTATACTTACCAGTCATCTTCTCCCTTCATCTATTTTCATATAGAGTATATCCGTATCGTCTTTTGTGTGTAGAGCATTGTGCATTGCCATTAATTTTGTAGTCCTCTAGTCAACGTGCCTCCAGCCTATCAATGGTCTAGAGTATCTTATTAGCGATACTGCCCAGCTGTTTATACCTTTTACTAGATTCCTGCTATATAATTTCGTTTCTAGGAGTTTTCTTGTTCTTCGTAATCGTTCTTTTCCAATCTTCTCTTTCATTTCTGTAGATTTGTTGGTGTCTGCTTCTAGAACTTCCAAATACTTGTAGTTATCCTGCCTAACACCGTCATCTCTTCTTTTGTCAGAGAGCTTACCGGCTCTGTCGTCTTCATTTTTCCTCTTTTCATTGCTAGTTCATCACACTTTTCTATTCCCATATCCATTTGAATGTTTTGACTGAATATTCTGGTCGTATTTATCAGCTTTTCCAGTTCTTGTTTTCTTTTTGAAAATAGTTTCAGGTCGTTCATGTACATTAGGTGGTTTACCCGTAGTTCAGTGTCTGTAAACTTGTATCCAGGATCACATTTTCTGAGTATGTAGTTAAGCGCCATCATGACTATTATAAACAGTAGTGGTGATAGGGAGTCTCCTTGGAAAATGTCTCTCTGTATTTTTATCTCAGTCAGGTGTTGTCCTCCGACTATCAGTTCTAGTCTCCATGTTTCCATTGCTTTCTTGATAAGATTAATAATCCTGTCGGGTATCTTGTATATTTTTAAATATTCAATCATCAATGCTTGAGGAATTCTGTCGTAAGCTAATTTGTAGTCACTCCATGCCATGGATATGTTGTTTTTGCTGCTTCTTACCTACTTCACGATCTTTTGATCTATGCATAGCAGATCGTGATCCCCCCTTTTCTCTTTTTTTGGCATCATTTTTGTCTCTTCAGGGATTAATCCACGATTGTTAAGGGATTGGTAGATTTGTTCTCTAAGTTATGCCGTCGGAATTTTCCACATTGTTAGTAAACAGGTTATTGGTCTGTAGTTGCTTGGGATTGTGTCTTTTTTAGCATCTTTTTGTATTAGCGTTGTCCTTCCTGTAATCATCCATTCTGGTACGTATGTTTTGTCGATACATCTTTACAGTTTCTGCGCTGCTATTATTATTATTATTATTATTATTATTATTATTATTATTATTATTATTATTATTATTATTATTATTATTATTATTATTATTACTATTATTATTATTGATGTTGTTGTTATTTACTAAGCGTTCTCACACAGGTCGTCATCAGTGATTGCTTATTGACAATCACTGGTAGCATTTTATTTACCTCCTCTCCAGAAGGTTAGACACAAGGTCAGGCAGTTTTGATGAAAGTGTTTATGTGGAACGTACTGGATTCGAACCTGGCACACCCAGGTCCTCAGTCCGCGTCGTTAATAACTTAGCCACCGTATTCCCTGGAGTCTGAGTGACAATCATTCTATCTAGTTTTCCAAGTAATCTCCACTTCTTTCGATAACCATTGCAAATGATTTTCCGTTATCGCAACAGTAGCTAAAAGTCTTCTCTTAACTTTGGGTGGCAATACTATCTGAACCCTTCCAGTGGAAGTCTGTTTAGTTCTTCCCCTTCCCGGTCTTGACATATTCCTTGACCCTTCGCGACAGTTTTACGTTGTATCGGCCGACACTGATGTTACCACATGCATGTGTGTATGTTTATGAATTTATTTATTTCCTTATAGGAGTAGTCGATTTGATTTCTGCCAGTTTTCACTTCCTTTGATCTCGAAGGATTTTCTTTGTGTTTTGTTCTTTTTCTATTTAAAATTATATGTGGCTGGTTAGCGTTCGTTTGTTATCTTATTTGTTTCTGCATTCAAAGATCTTCCTGAAGATTTCCCCTGTTTTCATCACTGCCGTTCGTTGTATGCTGTCAATCTTGCTTTTTATTCCAATGTCTTCAAATCTTTATTCAAGGGTTTTAGGAACGATTCCTACTGTCCCTACAATAATTTGTATTATTATTTGTATTGTAGTGTTCAATATTTATATACGTTCTTTCGCAAGTTCTATATATTTGTTTCGTTTTTTTAATGTTTCCTTGATCTTCACCCTGTGAATTGCTAAGACAGCGAAATCTATGATTTGCCAGTTTTTTTCTTTTTGCTAACTATTGCCATCTCTGACCTCCTTGCTTAGATGGG
>OY744535.1:38322844-38347844 GCA_963556195.1 Sepiola atlantica | reverse complement strand
CCAGCACTCTGGTATCGAAGGGACAGGTTATATCAATGATTAAGCAAGCTCTCTTGTTTTTGTTTAGAAAGATTAAACAAGTTCTCTTGTTTTTGTTCATAAAGACTAAGTCGGGTTTAGAATGCTCAAGAACCTTGTCAGTTTGTATGCGTATGTCCCAAAGAAGTTTGACATTGTCGTTCTCCTGTACCACTTCTAGCTTATGCTCATACCACTTTTCATTTTGTCTAATTCAAAAAGTTTGCATATATTACATTGTAGTACCTGAGCGACTTTGTCGTGTCTCCAATTGTTATACTGGTGTTGTGCTAGCATTGGGCATTCATACACAATATTATTATTATTATTATTATTATTATTATTATTATTATTATTATTATTATTATTATTATTATTATTATTATTATTATTATTATTATTATTATTATTTTTTTTTTTTTTAATTTAAAAAAAAAATTTTTTTAATTAATTTTTTAATTATTATCATTATTATCATTATTATGATTATTATTATCATTATTATGATTATTATTATTATCATCATTATTATCATTATTATTATCATTATTATTATTATTATTATTATTATCATTATTATCATTATTATTATTATTATTATTATTATTATTATTATTATTATTATTATTATTATTATTATTATTATTATTATTCCACACGAGTAATCACATTCGATTATATCGGTGAACGTTCAACTTCGATGGATGCATCTTAAGGCTACCCTTTTCTTGTTTTTCTTCCTAAGACTAAAATGCAAAGGAGCTTAACTCAAAAGGAAAAAGGGATATTTGAGATTAAGGTTAACAGCAGTAGAGGCAGATTCATATTTATATAAAAACAACAAGAGGTTACCGTGAGAATGATTGGGTAAAAAGAATGTAACATTTAATACGGGATAAAACTGAATGGGACAAAAAAAAGTTTAATGGATAAACTTTAAGACGAGAAAGCCAAAAAACCTCAGTCCTCTTTCTCTTACAAAAGAGAAAGCAAACATATTTGAATCATGAAGATTCTTTCAAATGCTAGTAAAATCTAAAAGCCATTCATAATATTACAATTAAGTGTTCGTAAGGTGCAACTTTTTCACTAGATTTATTATCGATTCCCTTCCGCCAAAAGGAATCCGACTTAAAACAATGTTATTATCTTTAAAAGGCATTGAAAATCAACCTTTAAACTGCTATTCAATGAGCTTTATTTTATTTTATGTTTTTACTTTTGTTTTTCCAAAACATATCATATTGACACGGAGACGTAAGGGGCTAAAGTGATTAAGGGCCAGATTTATAGGGGGCATCTTAAGTGGGGATTTGTATAGCAAGATGAGATTTATCTACCTCCCACAAGGTAAGATGTGACACAAGGTCTGGAAAGTGGGATTAGAAAAGCCATCGCCCGAGAGGTGAGCACTCTGGCCATTTAAAAAATTACCTGGGCAGCCCCGTCAGCATTCCCCGGT
The DNA here is from genome assembly GCA_963556195.1 of Sepiola atlantica. Lineage (NCBI taxonomy): Eukaryota > Metazoa > Mollusca > Cephalopoda > Sepiida > Sepiolidae > Sepiola > Sepiola atlantica. Next base: position 38,346,364 of record OY744535.1, on the reverse strand, counting down.
AGGGGCGCCTCAGGCAGTAAGCAATAAACTTACTCCTCCCCAAAGAGGGGAGGCAAAGCCTGGGAGGGTGGACCTCCTAGAACTGCACAGGATTGTCCCATAGACCGGCGTAAATCAAGCCCCGAAGGCGAAGACAATACTAGTCTATGGGGTGCAGTATCGGAACAGATACTACACTTTGATCTTGGCCAACGAGATATTTGTTCACATTACATTTAAATTTCTACATGTTGGCACAGTCGTGGAAACAGGGCGAAAAGAAGGGGATTCCGAAGGCAAGCAATTCGAGGAAATAAGCTATTAGAGTAGAACGTTTTCCGGCATTTAGGGACCTCTACAGTGCAGGTATTTTTCTAATAGTCAGGTTGATTCGGGGGTATTTACGTTGAGGGGACACATGTGCAGTCAGTTCCTTGGAGCACATTCCGTGGAACGTGTTATTGCATCTGTAGGGCGGTTGCTTTTTTGTATACATTTCAGGATTCGAATTGAATTGTTTACTACATGTCCTTAGCTTCTTTAATGGCTATCAGCCTGATCGGCTTGATCCGGCTTTCTCTCGAGCCAGTACAGCGTATCTGACTATCGCGATCCGCTTTCGCCGAATCAGAGCTGGGTTACACGATATGGCTCGCGATTTCCGGTTCTAAAGTTGAAGCCCAACTATTTGTCGTCCTGATATTACTGCTTGGTCACTTTTGATAGTCGCTGCACAGGCCTTCAGATATCAACTAGCGTGTTTACAGCAAGTACGTAGAGAAGGGGAGAGAAGGACCTCGTGAATGAGCTCTCTCAAGTCGCCAAGCTGCAAGCACATACCAACTTAGACAGGGTAAATAAAGACGGACAGAAGGTGTCGAAGATTTCGTCTTTGCTTGAAATCTGTAGTTGGTACTAGAAAAACACGGCGAGAACGCAAAATGGCCTTTTGTCAGGTATCAAAGTATAGTATCTGTTCCGATGGATACTTCACCCCATAGACTGGAATTGTCTTGGCCTTCGCGGCTTCATTCACGCCGGTCTATGGATCTGTCCGGTGCAGTTCTAGGAGGTCCACTCTCCCAGGCTTCGCCTCCCCTCTTTGGGGAGGAGTAAGTTTATTGCTTACTGCCTGAGGCGTCCCTACCGGGGAATGCCGACGGGGCTGCCCAAGCAATGTCTAAACCCCACTTTCCCGACCCGACCATGGGTCACATCTTACTTGTGGGAGTAAGATAAAAACTGGCCTTGTGCCTAACTCCTGGAGAGGAGTAAATCAATACTCGTTGTCGGAAACTTCGAGCCTTTGCAAAGTAAATATTTGCGGCATTTGCATTTGCCACGTTTTCCCAATCATAAATTAGGATGGTCAGCCCCATAGCCTGATAGATATTTCCCTTGGTAGCCATTGAGATATCTCGTCGCTATCACTGTGACTGCCTGAGATGGACGAAGGCGGACCTTACAGTTCCTATACGTCGTTCGAACTCACTTGACCCATTGTCTAGAAGATACGGTGGTTGAACAAAAGTTTGACTGCACGTCTTCAAAGTTGATCCCGTCTAACGTGAGCGGCTTCTAGGAGTTTTGATCCATCAGCGATTGTACGATTTTTGTTTTTAGGCGTTGATGCTCATCTCCATATTACTGTAAAATAATCTGAAGCTGCGCTACAATCCCCGCGATGCGTTCTCTTCAATCTCTACGCTTCTGTGAACATCTTTCACTAGATTCATTGGTTGGGTTTTGGTTGTGATGTAGCAATCAAGGTTTTCCTATCCTTTTTTTCGTCTGTTATTGTAGTTCTTTTCTCAACGACGCTTTAATGAACGTTATTTAATTAAAGAAGCATCCCCAAATAAAACTGAGCTTTAAGCACTTATTTTGGATTTTTTAATTTTTAAAAGTACACATTTACACTCCTCAAACAACCCCACACATTATTCTCCATGGATGAAGAAGGCAGGTATCCAAAAGCTCAACCACACTCTCTCTGGTGGTTCAGACAAATAAAACCTCATAATATCTATCAATTGGCCACGACCGTACCTATACCAGTGACGTCACACCCAGGACGCGTAACTTCTAGTCTTAAATGGAAAATTTTACTCTACCTAATTTTGAAAATTTATGGAAATTTACCATACCAATCCTATTTTTATACATTCGTCTCTAATATTGCTACACTAACATTTTTTACAACAAACTACATGTAGTTAAAGTAAAAGTTACCATTTAATGTTACAGTGAGTAACAGTCTTTTTAAATTACGGATTAAACTTAAAGATTCTAGATATGTAATGAATATATTGTTTATTTTTGATGAGCGAGAAAATCAACCTCCGCGTAAACATGTGACTTCTCGATCTATTAGATACAACTGTTTATATATATATATATATATATATATATATATATATATATATATATATATATATATATATATATATATATATATACATATGTAAAGTAAAGAAGGGTAAAACCTATTGTGAAAAGTATACAGCTCAATATACCGGACAGAGCAAATAGATAAATAGAAGGATGAAAAGGAATTAGAAAAGCGACAGAGGCAGATCTTTTTTCAATTCAGTTACTTAACACAAGGTATATTCTGCAAAAAAGCAATTTATTAAATTATTTTTTCCTTAAGCCAAGTATTTCAAAGATCAAAATATAATCATCAGAGGAAATTGCTTTTTTGCCTTGTTTTCTCCCCCACAATCTTTGTTTTACTTTTACAGATTTTAAATATTGGCTCTTCGCCAACTCATCTACCACAGCAATTTCCTCTGATGATAAGATTTTGATCTTTGAAAAGTCTGGCTTAAAGCAAAAACATAAACCTAATAAATTGCTTTTTTGCAGAATATACCTTGTATTAAGTAACTGAATTGAAAAAAAGATCTGCCTCTGTCACTTTTTTAATTCTTTTTCATCCTTATATATATATATATATATATATATATATATATATATATATATATATATATATATATATATATAATCATGTATATCACATGTGTATGTGTCGGTTTATATATATATATATATATATATATATATATATATATATATATATATATAATGTATTTCATATATAAATGATCCATATAATTATTTCGAACGGAATCCTTTATTTAATCCATGGAGTAGATTGCTCTCGTCCCGTCAGCAATTACCGGGTAGATGTTTTAAGTAATTCGTAATTGTATTCTTAATATCGTCCGCATTGAAGAATTACTCTTCAACCTTCGGAAGACTGTTACTTAGGAATAATTGTTACTTAGTACTTATATTGGTTACGCCATAGGTCGTTGCGGACAATTACGAATTACTTAAGACTTCTACCCGGCCATGGATCACGGAACAAGAACAGTACCCCCGTGGAAAAAAAATAAATGTTTCCGTTCGAAATGTCGTACATATTCTCGAATTCGAAATAAATATTCCTGAGTTTAACAAGATGCACTTGAAGAAGGTCAAAGGTTACATCGGCCGAAACGTTGTGAGAATAACATCCACGATGAGAACAGTAGTCCGAATAATCCAAATAATACACGCTCTTTGATGTTGTATTGTTTTACAAGACTGCCAAGTTGAATATAATGTTAGCTTACTATTGCTCGCAACTTGCAGAGGGAAGTGGCGTGAACGAAAAGAGATCTTCGAAAAAGGCGGCCGAACCCAATAATCTTACATGCAAAAAGGAAGACGCCTCTCTCTGTTTTGCCACGTCTCACTTCCGACTTTCTGACCATGCCATCATATCTTTATACGTCTTCAAAAACTTATCTTAAACTTTTAATGGAATTCTCCACACTTCAGTCCTTAATCTAACCTTTTATGGAAAATACCGTTTAAACACTATTTTCACACACCGACAGTTAATCTCGCCACAGAAAAAAACAACAATATGACGAGCATCTCCACAGTCTACACGTGAGAATCAAAAAGTGGCGACTGGATGCATTACAACCGAAATACTAGTAAATGCAATTAAAGAACATGCAGACTCAGGGCCGGCGGGACAGTTATGAAAGTGAGGGGGGGCTTCTCCTAAAAAGTGGGGGCCCCGGTTAAACGCATGCATATCAACTTAATTATTGATGACCGTAAAGTGTGGGGGGGGGGCTCAAGTCAAAAAGTGAGAAGGCTTCCCCCCCCCGGTGCCGCCGTCCATGAGACTCCTTTAAAGGGGTGCATGTAACGTTTTTGAAATTCTATGTTGGTAACATCAATACACCGAAATATTTTTAAAATTCATTCTTCAACTATCGTATCAACAGTGATATGCGGTGTTTAGTCAACGTGGTCAAACGACTCGCCATCATCTTCGTAGCTACGAAAACCTACTTAGAACGAATGGATGAACACGAACTAGCTGAATGTGTAGAACCTTAGTTTATTTAAGTCTATAAACCAATCTCCTCGGCTCGGGTAGTTAATTGCATTTCTAGCTGTGGCGTTTTTAATGTGCATAAAATCCAGCTCCCCAAAATAGAGCCCTCTGCATTTGGACAAAAATACAAAAGACCTCAGTTTAGAAGGATCTTTTCCTTACCGTTCGATGACAGAAAGGATTAAGTGCAGTGCCAGAAAATATACTACACTTGGTTTCCAGCAAAAAGAAGTTGTGTTTATGTAGATCACCTCTTTATAACGCCACCTATCTCCTTAATAACTAAATATTTCAATAAACATTTCATCCACTGACACATGATTTCTCCAATGATATTACTTCGTATATTTTCAGTCTCAACCGTAGAATATTGAACCCAACTTTTGCAACACACTTAGGCAAATAGGCGAAGCAATTTGAATTTCTCATTTTTATTTCCCCAATATCTATTTCATAAACTAAGAACAAAAGAAGCTTAATTCAAAGAAAAACGGATTTTGAAGATTAGGGTAAGCAGCTGAGCGAATATATTTATTACAAAAAGAATAATCTTGAAAAGACCGAGAAAATCAGCCTTCTAACCCATTTGCGTCCCGCTATTAATAAGCTTAACTTGTTACTGGCATTTTAGGGCGGGTGTTCTTTCCAGTACGGAAGTTCAAATTGAATCTTTCGGCACACAATACAATAATCGAAATCAAATAAATATCACTGGTAAATACTACGTTAGAATTGCGATAAAACTCACTTTCTGGTAAAAATTATGATACATTTGATATTTTTATGTTATGCAATGAATGCACTGAGGAGAGTGCATGAGTTAAGCAACGATGAGATAAGTTAATAAGATAAAAAAAAAAACAATATAAGATTGACATTTAAACAGGATACGAACATAAAGTTACAGAGAATCCGAGCAAAAAATCTATCTGACTTCAAGTTCAAATTAAAGTAGGGTGCATACGTGAAACACAGAGACGAAAAAAACAGGCCGCGCGTGCGTGGCCCCCCTTTGTATGTGACTCGATGTTGCGAGTGTAAAATGCAATAAATTTGGGCAATTTGGGGCATTTTTGACCCCTCTTTGAGCCCCTGGGGGCGCGAACCAGAATTTTTCTGAGGTCAAGGATGCTCATTTTATATCCAGAACAATTGCCTCTACATTTTGGCCAAGTTTCAGAAAAATTGAATGGATAGATCAAACGTTATGGGAGAGAAGGGTAATTTTTGCCATTTTGGGGGCTTTTGACCCCCTGGGGGCGAGAACCAGATTTTTTCCAATGTCAGCGATATTTATTTTCTATTAGGAACAATTGCCTCCACATTTTAGCAAAGTTTCAGAGAAATTGAATGGATGGATGAAAAGTTATAGGGCAAAAAATTCATTTTTTGCCATTTCGGGGCCTTTTGATCCCCTGGGGAGCTAACCAGATTTTTTTTCAAAAATCAGAGAATGTCACTTTCTAACCTGACCAAAGTTACAACTACATGCAAAATTTCAGAGAAATTCAATGGATGGTTGCGGAGAAAAATCAGAACGGACGGACGGACGGACGGACGGACGGACATGCCTCAAAAAATAAGTCCCCCGATTTTATAAATTGGGGGACCAATTAAGATCGGCCTCTATTCTTTCCGGTAATTAAGCACATCGGACATTTATCTTTCTTGCTCTCTCTATATTGTCTTAGCTCGGACACATCCAAACCAAGCTAAACTCTTAAAACCCAAGAACATAAAGAGAGTTTATTTTCGTAAATTTGACCGGAACCTGCTAAATTTACACATATCTCTTCTTACAGGAACAGTTAGAATCAGTAGACTGTGATTGAGTGATTCTTTTATCATTTATTGTGAACAGGTACTATACATACTCATATTCTAATTGTGATCAAATAGTGGATAACTTGAATAGTCGCACGTCTGTTTCCCTGGTTCAAATACGGAACCACCAAGATTTGCCCGGCAATTTCACTGACAAAATACATAATGACATATTTGATTGGGTCGGGCAGATAAAGACTGTCGTATCAGAAGCAAATTCGAACTGATAATTTAAATTCAATTAAAACCATTGATTATTTAAAGAGATTCGCTTTAGATGCTTTTTAAAAAAAAATCTTTTTTCTTTTTCAAAAAGAAAAAAAAATGCATTTGGCTTTAAGCGTCGAATGTTTTCCCGCGCAAATTAATGGCGAATAATTATTATTCATGCGGGATACTCGTTGCCAATATTCTGGACGACCACTTTCATACGGAACAATTTACAGCAAAAATGCAAAGACATGATCTGTTTTCTTAATTACAGAACTGATCGCTTCCTCAGAGTTCTTCGTCAAAAGCAATATGGCGCTGATTCCAGTAAATATGGTGATCATGAATAGAACCAACGAGAAATGAAACGGGCTACACTTATGGAAGTTGTTTAATAAATCACTAACCAACGACTCAACACGACCTTTCTTATTTACCTGTACCGTAAAAAATATGATATACTTACTTCATTGATTTCTAACTATCTACAATATTCAAAATGAAAACCACATAAAAAGTAGATGGTGCGTACTCTCCTGATAGCAATATAAGAGAAGAGTGTTTTAGGGTTAGGATTAGTAGGGTAAATTTCCACTAAAAGTTAAAAATTAGGTAGAGTGGAATTTTCAAATGAAAAAATCAAGGAAGGCTATGGGCTACAAGCACAGGAAACGGATAAGCGTATGTGGTATATGGGTAGAGAGAATAATGTATTTTTCGTCTGAACCACCATAGAATACGCTTAGGATTTTGGATAGATGCTCCTCCCATAGGCAGATTAGGTATGTTTTATGCATGTACATGAAATCCAATTTTCTTGAAAAGTCTAACTTCTTTGATAAAGTCTAAGATGTTGGTCGGATTTGTGTCTTTAAACAAGTCTTTTAGATTTTACAAGTTGTAGTATTACCTTCGGTTTTGTTGCAGATCCTGACATTCTGTTAATATATGTTTGACTGTAAAAGGTTCTTGACATGATATACACATTGGACACTCTTCACCTTCGAATAAATCTTTGTGAGTAATATATGGTTTACACATTGATCAGTCTCTCGGGTCTCGTTTCTGTAAGTGGTTATCATCCGTCCAATGTTTAATATGAATCTGGCGGTCAAGACCGCGGACACCTGACGTATCGACCTCGATTGGCTGAAAAATTAAACGGTAGATGCTGTTTCTTAGAAGTAACTAATCAGAATTGGATTACCATGCCATAAAACAGGTAAAACAATCCAATTAGTTTACTCAGGAATTTTGTTATCTTCCTCATGTTTGGATATTAAGAGAAACAATATAATCGTTAACAAAATACAGTGTGGGAATTTTTTTCCTACGTAAATAAGGGAAGAGGTAGAACTATTTAGGCAACTAAAAACTTAAAAGCCGACCTTGTAGCAGTCATGAAAATAGTCAATTCTTTTCTCTTGCGAAGAGCTATCCTGGCGATGTTGTTTGGCCACGTTGACCAATCAGAATCTTAGGCGTATTAATTTCAACTGGATCTTTAAGAGACTATACCTAGAACCTTAGAGAATTGCAATGCAGGCAAAGAGCTTCCAAGCACCCACAGATACAAGACGTCATCTCTCCTGCTCCTGTCGGTTAGATACTGAGCAATGCTATCTTTCCTTTAAGAATATTTTAGGAAGCTGACCTTTCATAATCCATTTCTCACACTGTTTTAATCTTTGCAAACCTACACCCAACGGTGTAGGCGACTTTTTTATATATATATATTTATATATATATATATATATATAGAGAGAGAGAGAGAGACGCTTTTTCAAGTTATAAACTACTTGCCGTTATAATTCAAAAATGAGCACAACAGTAAAGTCATAATTTGTAAAGACACTAAAACTAATACCGCCTGAAGATGATTTGACGATTCAAATCGAAAGTACTTGCAAAAAAGATAAAAGAATGGAACAAGAAACCCATGGATCATATTTACATCAATTTGACCGAAACATTAGATGGACAATTCGGAAAATTGAAAAAATAAATTATTTAATAATGTTTGCCTAAATATATATATATATATATATATATATATATATATAATATCAGTTGTTGTATATAAAAAGGCCTTGTATTCCTTTCATTTGACGCTTCTTTAGTTAGAGATTATTATAGGGCTTTTTGTCGGGATAAGCTCCTATGAACCTGCACCTGATGTAGCTGCTCTTTCACGGTAAAAAAATTAACATCTATGTTGATCATACCTCTCTCTATTTTGGTGTTTCTTCTCGCCCATCTATCTCGGATCAGTCGAAATATGCAGCTGATCTAGAGTTCAGTTGTGGATTAGGGTACTAAATGGCTTGTTTCATTTAATCCAGTTAAGACACAGCTCGTATCTTTTAATCGTAGGCGTGTCCTTTTTTTCCTGGGTGGCTCTGCTCTTGAGATGAAATCGACTCTGAAACTGTTTGGTCTTTCATTCTCATCAAATTTTTCATTGATTTCATACATTAGATCCATTGCACTTTCCACTTCTTGTAGAGTCGGTTCTCTCTATCGCTCCAAACACTTTCTCACACTTGAGGCTATTCCCTATCTCTACATATTTACAATCAGACTATGCATGGAGTACTGTTTTCATATTTGGGCTGGTGAATCTCTGTCCTATTTGACGGGTTCAGAAACGTATCTGTAATTTGATTGGCCCCCCACCCTTTTTCCCTGCATCATCTCTATCACAGACGTGACGTTGCTAGTCTCAGTCTTTTCTATAAATACTATGATGGCATTTGTTCTTCGGAATTATGTGATCTATTCCCTGCTTCTTTTGATCCAGCTCGTTTAACTCGTTGGTCTAGTGGTCTCCATCAATTCGTTGTTTTGATACCTTATTGTAATACAGATTCCTAATCTAGTAACTTCTTTTCAAGAACCACAGGTTTGTGGAGCTCTCTTCATGCTGACTGTTTTCCTCCTACCTACAACCTTGGTCTTTTCAAGATTACGGCAAATAGGCATCTCTTGTCTTTGTGATAACCATATTTGTTGTTGTAAGCTCCTTACACCAAGTGGCGTCATGCCGTGTCTGGAGCGATTTCCATTAAATAAAAAAGAATTGCCTCGCTGCTTACAAGCAACAACTTTCGTCTTTGTAAATGATAACTTTTGAAGTAACATTACACACATTCGACTAGAGAGGAGCAATAGATTTACCTTATAGTTTTTCATCCGATCCTATTAAAAATAGCATCACGCAAACTAGTTGTATACAGAAAAAAGCGCTATAAAATCAGTCAGCAAGGCAGTTACAGGTTTTTATCCATTGACTGTACTGATCGCCAAACAGAATCTCATAATTTCCATCCTTCACATAGAGTTCTGCAAAATAAAATTATCAAACCCGTTCAGAATTAATAATTGTTTCCACTTGCTCCAAGAATAAGGGCTGAAATATAACCATAATAAACGTCACACTAACACCAACTGTTTTCACAACACCCTCGCACTTTGATTATTAGCTTTTCGGTTTGGGGCGGACATTTCAATCCAATCTACTCTTGTTGACCTGACCACACCAGATTTGTTAAGAGGCTTACGGATCCGCCGATATACCTCTTTATGATCCATGTTTAGTGTCAAAATAATTGCATTTGTACTTATAAAAAGAAAGTTTCTTAGAAAAGAATTCGGTAAACAGCTTTATAAATGGGTGAAGGGTTCGCGGATGGCACAAATAAATAGTTTATCTTCGGACAAAGTAAGGGATTGGCGTTGCAGAGTAAGAAGGGAGAGGAATTTGAAAAATAAAAACATTATCTGCATTCCATCGTCCTGTGTATGCATTATTCAATTTTCTTCCTTCGTCAATATGTCAAATCTATATACGTGACATGTTTATATTTATTTATATATATATATATATATATATATATATATATATATATATATATATAACAGTAAATATATAGTACTAAGACTAACACTGTCTGATGATGATTTTATGAATCAAATCGAAAAGGAATGAAAAATGGAACCAGACACCCAGGGAATATAATACACCAATTTACTGCAATACGAAATGGACTATTCAAGGAAATTTAATAAATAAAAAAGTCTCATCCAAACAAAACATATATATATATATATATATATATATATATATATATATATATATATATATATATATATATATATATAGGGTGATTCATAAGTCAGTTAGCTATTTATTTTTTAAATTCTAAAGTTAAAAAATACGGTAATACAAAACAGAAAGTTTAATTAACAAATACATTTATGGGAGTTTAAATCTACAGCCGATTTTCAAAATTTCCACCTTCGTTCTGCATGCAGAGTCTTATTCTTTTTTGCAAGGTATTTACGACTCTTTGTAGCATATTTGATTGATTATGAAATAAATATATATAGAAACAAATATATGAACGACAAATTAAAAATAACAAATAGCAGTAATTAGAGAGTAAGATAACAATTATCAAAAGTTAATAGTATGTGTGTGCTTCATATGGTAATAATTTTAAATAGCTAAGTGAAGTGACTTAGAATCACCCTGTGTATATATATATATATATATATATATATATATATATATATATATGGGAAGAGAAGGATGAAGGTAATCCGACGTGATGGTAAAATGAAAAAGGAAAACCAAAAACTGGATGTTTTTTATGTGTACATCAACGTTTAAATAAAGACGAAACGTTGATGTACACATAAAAAACATCCAGTTTTTGGTTTTCCTTTTTCATTTTACCATATATATATATATATATATATATATATATATATATATATATATATATATATATATATATTATTATAGTTGCTTTTTTTAAATCAAAACATGGTCAGACACAATTTTGAATTTACAGTTTACAAAATCTTAATAAACTATTTTGTTCATTGTCCATTGAGTTACGTCTTAGTAATACATAAAACAATTACGTTGTAATATTTTTCTTACTCAAAGATTCGTCACTTTAAAGTATAGACTAGCGTTCTTCGTCAGTAAACTCATGTCTAACGTAAACATATATGCGTGTTCATATGGATTGCATTTTTATCGTATAAAGAATACATTTAATGGACCGTTATGGGAGATTTCAGATGATATATTGAAAAAGAATCTGAATAAACGACATGAGAAAAAACTGGAATCTTAGGAAGATCACCATTCTTCCAGAAATCATAGGAACTACTGTGCTGATGAAAAAGTATTAAAAAAGCTATCTGGTGAATATACCCGGTGAACCACGTGCAAGAGAGATTCAAAGACTTATGCTTAAAGGGATGGTTTCAATTCTAAAAAGAATCTATTACTTGGATGTTCTGAAACAGCAAAAAGAAAAAGATAAGAACATTGAAAAAACTTACATTTATACGTTAAAGAAATCCATTTAATAAAGATATAAACAAGAATCAGGCAGTTTTTAATTCTTTTTATTTACTTAATACATTTTATTTTCATTATATTGAAATGTGATTGTATTATTTCGTCATTTCTTTTATAAAATGTTTTCACTGATGTCACCGAGGACATATATAAATCATTCTAAAATGTTAATTAAAACACCGTTTTCTTAAAAGCACAACCTTAGGAAATTGTGAATTCCAAACATCTTTTTCCTTTGTCTCCATTAAGAGGGAATGAAATAAGAAGTTTTACTTGCGATGTTTTGCCAAGTTCCGTAATGGCATTTGACTTATTGACAAATACATTTATTTTTGGGGAATTTTGAAACGTTGTTTTGTCGTCCTGTCGCTAAACAATGTTGCATTGCGTTCGTGGAATTGTAGAAAAAACTGGGCCAAGAAAAGGAGAAAAAAAGGAAGGAGGTCAGCTGGATAGAGAGAAATAATTAGTAAAGGTATAGAAAAAATAAATATTGAGTGACAAAAGAAATATATAAAGAAAGAAGGGATTAATTTAAGATAGAAACAAATGGTGGATATACATAATTGTTTATTATACGAAGAAATATAATAATAGAACATTCCAGTAATAAAAGAAAAAGTCAACGATAAAAAGACAAATTTGATTTGAAAAAAAATAGTTGCAGAAAAAGAGACTAAGCACGGAGAAAAAGAAGACAAAAAGGAAGACAGTAAGTAACATATACAGAATCTAAAATCTGAAATTGATTTTTTGATAACCAGCAAGTGTTAAGTTAAAGCAGATCACAGCGAACGGTCTAGTATTGTTCGTCGTTGTTGTAGATTTACCAATCAACAACACCGACAAACGATACCGGCCATCGGCTTGATAGGCTACTAAGAGCGGATATTGCATACATCATATGGTTTAGTTACTCCTCTCCAGGAGTTAGGCACAAGGCCAGTTTTATCTTACTCTTACAAGGTAAGATGTGACCCAAGATAGGGTCGGGAAAGTGGGGTTTGAAAAGCCAGCGCCCGAGAAGTGAGCACTCTGGCTATTAAAAATTGCCTGGCTAGCCCTGTCGGCATTCCCCGGTAGGGGCGCCTCAGGCAGTAAGCAATTAACTTACTCCTCCCCAAAGAGGGATGGAAAAAGCCTGGGAGGGTGGACCTCCTAGAACTGCACAGGACAAAACCCACAGACAGGTGGAATCAAGCCCCGAAGGACATATGCCCAAATTAAAATGCTAATATTTACAGTAAAAACCCGACGTACTACCATAGCTACAGTGTACTTTGCATTTCTTCTGTTGTGGACCAAAAACCAAATTAAGCTTCCATTAATAAAGTTTACTTTTTAGAACATCCCGTCTGTGGAAGTATATACGACGAAGCTGCTTCCCAGCCGACTCTAACATGGTTGTCTTCAAATTTTACATCAACGAATACTTGTCGAGACGTCCTTTTTAATAATCACGTGCTCTTAAATAATCTTCTGCCAATTCCGTCAACTGTTTCCAATCCTTTTTTGGCGGCAATCATTGCCCAACCGACAATCCTTTTAACCCTTATCCTCGAGTGGCCCCCGGGCCTTAATCAGCGGTGACCTAAAAGTAAGAAAACACAACTAAGCTCAACGTCTTTTAATTCTGGGGATTTTGCCGGAACCAGTGTGATTATAGTAGCTAATACGAATCATAAAAAATTTAAAAAATAAATAAATGAAGTCAGAAAGTAAAAAAAATAAATAGGGAGAACATTGACAGAAAAGCCAAGAGGAGGGTCTGTGATAAAATAAGGAGGCCCACCTTTCGGAAATAGAAAGTACACAAAATACGACTTAAAAAATGTGTCCTCTTAATCTAAAATAAGTGTCAATAATTTCTATTTATATAAAGTAAGGCCTGTGTACACGATTATATATTTCTATCATGAGATTCACTTCTAAACTAATTAATTGTTCCTTATGAATTTCGCAATGCAGCTACTATACTTAAGGGTTGATAATGTGGATTATATTTATTTTAATTTAGTTGTAGATAGGGAGCAATTATGAAGTCAAAATCCTTTCATAAAAATTCAAATACATCTAAGTTTTCTTAAAGTTTAATCATATGTATAAACCATTAATTAATAAATATTACCTACATTTCAGTTTATTTTGAGAAAGATTCCATGAATATCTATTTCTGTTTAAGAGGATTTAAGTTTAAGCCTTGAATTTTAAACATTTTATAGAATTAGAATCATGAAAATGATTTTGATCAAAATTTAAATAATAATTTTAACCATAAGATGTGGTAGCATTATATCTTAGTAAGGGGACAAAACTTGGTTAAAAACCGGGGATTTAGTTTTACCTTTTTTATTCTTGGTATTATTTTAATTCTCTATAGTAGAAACTTAATTCTTTTCTGCGACCCTTTTATCAAATTCCAATAACCGCCATTTTATTAATCATTTCCCAATAAAAATAGAGAATGTCCCGGTTTGAGTTTGAATAATTTGTATTTTTTGTTCAAAATTTAGTCGTGTTAGAGTCCTCTTAATATGAGACCAGTATTGTCTGGGCCTTCGGGCCTTAATTTACGCCGGTCTATCGGTTGTCCGTCCGGTGCAGTTCTAGGAGGTCCACCCACCCAGGCTTTGCCTTCTCACCCTTTGAAAAGGGGTTAGTTTATTGCTAATTGCCTGAGGCGCCCCTACCGGGAAATGCCGACGGGGCTGCTCAGGCAATTTTTAAATGATCAGAGCGCTCAAATTCTCGAGCGCTGTTTTTTTTCAAATCCCACTTTCCCGACCTTTTGTCACATCTTACCTTGTGGGAGGAAGATAAATAGAATTAATATGAGCTCTCAACGGATTCAAGATGACGCAACCACGTGGATCTTCACATCAAGTAACATACAGCGCCATCTTGCATCTCTATTTATAAGAGCCTCCGAGACAACGATACAAAATCTGAAAAAAAAAACACTGAAAAAACCCATAAAACTTAAGTTGATAGAAAATTATTTTTTTTGCGTTTGGTAAAAGTTATTTGTTGTAAATTAGGTTACCCAATATTTGTTGTTAACTATAATGCCTTCTTATTTTGTCGACTTTATGAAGGACAATGATACACATTACATTGTATACTCTTACTTTAGTTTCAAGGAGTTTTTATGGTCTTCTCGGGTATTATCCTTTTATCATCTCTTTCATCTTATGATTGAATGCATTCTGGTTCAAAAATTTCCAGTTATGTATAATTCATGCGCTCATTAAGTGCTCTCATTACCCCTCGATTAGTTAGCTTCCGTTGTCTTCTAGTTTTAATTTATTAATTTGCAGTTTTGCATATTTTTCAATCCCGAAAACCAGTCCTATATATTGTCCGTTTCTTTTTTGTTTTTCCACTTATTTTTTTAGCCAGTGATTACTTATCAATATTTTATATTTTATTAAGACATGAATAACGTAAGCGAATATTATTTTAAAAACTAACGTTTAGGAATGCTATTTAAAACAGAAGAGTAAGCGAGTACTATTTAAAAAAGTAGCGTTAGAGAATCCTATTTAAAACAGAACCGTAAGCGAATACTATTTAAAAAGTAGCGTTAATGAATACTATTTAAAACAGAAGCAGAAGCGAATGCTATTTTAAAAGTAGCGTTAATGAATGCTATTTAAAACAGAACCGTAAGCGAATACTATTTAAAAAGTAGCGTTAATGAATACTATTTAAAACAGAAGCAGAAGCGAATGCTATTTTAAAAGTAGCGTTAATGAATGCTATTTAAAACAGAACCGTAAGCGAATACTATTTAAAAAGTAGCGTTAATGAATACTATTTAAAACAGAAGCAGAAGCGAATGCTATTTAAAAAGTAGCGTTAATGAATGCTATTTAAAACAGAAGCGTAACCGAATACTATTTAAAAAGTAGCGTTAAGGAATGCTATTGAAAACAGAAGCAGAAGTGAATGCTATTTAAAAAGTAGCGTTAATGAATGCTATTTAAAACAGAAGCGTAAGCGAATACTATTTAAACGTAGCGTTATATAATGCTATTTATAACGGAATAGTAAGCGAATACTATTTAAAAAGTAGCGTTAAGGAATGCTATTTAAAACAGAATCGTAAGCAAATACTATTTAAAAAATAGCGTCAGAGAATGCTATTTAAAACAGAGTCGTTAGCGAATGCTATTTAAAAAGTAGCGTTAAGGAATGCTATTTAAAAATGTAGCGTAAGCGAATACTATTTTATAAGTAGCGTTAAGAAATGCCATTTAAAATAGAATCATAAGCAAATAGTATTTAAAAAGTTACGTTAGAGAATGCGTTTTAAAACAGAAGTGTAAACGAATTCTCTTCAAAAAGTAGTGTTAGAGAATTCTGTTTAAACCATACGCGTAAGAGAATGTTATCTACTTTTACTTCAGCTGAATGTTCTTATAAATCAAAAGGCCCCATCCCTGGAGTTAACACATGCTCTCTATATGAGATACATAGATATTCGAATATTCCATTAAAGTTATCTTTTACCTGCCAAACGTTGAGTTAGTAAAGAAGTTAAGAACATTAATCTTCATCTCCCCAATTGACAAGTAAAGTATGTTATAGTATATCTGTCTTGTTGCCACTTTATCTTACTGGATTCCAGGGCAATAATTCATCTAGTCTAGTGGAGTATCCAGCTAAGTGCTGTTACTTGAGCTAACATTACTTGGAAAGGATGCGATATTCCTCGTATTGGCCAGTGTATAGCCGTGTCGAGGGTATCTTATTTTGGCTTTGAATTTTATGTAATTTTAAATATTTTGTTAGGGTTTACTTGTAGGGTGAAGTAATCTCATGTCAGGTGGTTCTGACAAGAGACCGAAGACACTCGAGGATGGTGTCTAATAGGAAATTCAAACTCTACATGAGCGTTAGAGAATGATTTTTAAAACATACATGTTAGAGAATGTTATTTAAAACATAATCGTTATAGAATACTATTTAAATATAAGCGTTAAAGAATGCCATTAACAGCATACGTGTTAGAGAATGCTATTTTAAACAGAAGCGTACAAGAATGTTATTTAAAACAGAGGTGCTGGATAATGCTATTTAAAACAGAAGCGTTAGGGAATGCTATTAAAGACAGAAGAGTTAGAAAATTATATTTAAAACATAAGCGTTAGATAATGTTATTTACTACATACGCGTTAGAGAATATATTTAAAACATACGTGTAAATGAATGCTATTTAAACCGTAAGTATTAGATAAGGTTATTTAAAACAGAAGCGCTCGGGAATGCTATTTAAAAGAGAAGTGTTGTAGAAGGCTATTTAAAACATGCGCGTTCGAAAATGCTATTTAAAACATGCGCGTTTGAAACTGCTATTTAAAACAGAAGCTTTAGAGAATGTTATTTACAACAGACATGTTCGAGAATGCTATTTAAAACAGAAGCGTTAGACAATGCTATTTACAACAGACGCAATAGAGAATGCTATTTAAAACATGCGCGTTCGAGAATGCTATTTAAAACAGAAGCGTTAGAGAATGCTATTTAAAACATCCGCGTTCGAGAATGTTATTCAAACATTCGCGTTAGAGAATGCTATTTAAAACATGCGCGTTAGATAATGCTATTTAAAACATTTGCGTTTGAGAATGTTATTTACAACATTGGCGTTAGAGAATGCTATTTAAAACATATGCGTTAGATAATGCTATTTAAAACATTCGCGTTAGAGAATGCTATTTAAAACATTCGCGTTAGAGAATGCTATTTAAAACATGCGCGTTAGATAATGCTATTTAAAACAGAAGCGTTAGAGAAGGCTATTTAAAACATTCGCCTTAGATAATGTTATTTAAAACATTCGCGTTAGATAATGCTATTTAAAACATGCGCGTTAGATAATGCTATTTAAAACAGAAGCGTTAGAGAAGGCTATTTAAAACAGAAGCGTTAGAGAATGCTATTTAAAACAGAAGCGTTAGAGAATGCTATTTAAAACAGAAGCGTTAGATAATGCTATTTAAAACAGAAGCGTTAGATAATGCTATTTCAAACATAAGTTTTACTGTATACGGGTCGGCTGACTTACGGAGCATCCCATCAGGATTTGTGGATGCATCTAATAACAGAAACAAGAGAATTATTTGGATCATTCTGACTACTGTCCTCATCTTGAATCTCATTCTCACTACGCTTCGGCCGATGTACGCTCAGATGCATCTTGTTGAATTCGGGAATCTTTATGTGAAACTCGGGAATCTCTATGTGAAACTCGGGAATCTCTATGTGAAATTCGGGAATCTTTATGTGAAACTCGAGAATCTTTATGTGAAACTCGGGAATCTTTATGTGAAACTCGGGTATCTTTATGTGAAACTCGGGAATCTTTATGTGAAACTCGGAAATCTCTATGTGAAACTCGGGAATCTTTATGTGAAACTCGAGAATCTCTATGTGAAACTCGGGAATCTTTATGTGAAACTCGGGAATCTTTATGTGAAACTCGGGTATCTTTATGTGAAACTCGGGAATCTTTATGTGAAACTCGGGTATTTTATGTGAAACTCGAGAATCTGTATGTGAAACTCGGGAATATGTACGGAGTGCGACAGGGGTAGCTTGCTCACGTTCCATTAGCAATGACTGGCTAGAAGTATTAAGTAATTCATAATTGTACTTTTAGTTTCAAAACTATACTTTTTCCCTCAGTAGACTGTCACTTAAAACTGATTATCACTTAGCACGTTTATCTGTTGCGCTACAGCTCCTCGAGAAAATAACGTATTGTTAAGATCTTGAAAAAGTATTTCTGAATTCTGTAATTAGACATAAGAATCGATTACATTTGACAAATTGATTTTCATGCCACATTAAGTGGACGATAATAATTGCTATACTTTTGCGGCGAAAGTGATTGCCAATAGGCTAATCGATATCTGATGATTGAAAGTAATGTTATTATATTCTTGAAGCACTAAACGTGATCTCTGTCCTCGTCATATCAGACTCGGTTAACTTCAAAGAGGAGGATCAATTATCGATTTTTGCAGTATTTAACTGATCCTTCAATGACCATTATTGATTTTATTAAGCTTTAAATCATGGATCAATCCACTTTTAATTCAAAGTTAATCGATTTCGCATATTATTCTAATCTTAATATGACATCAGAAGATTGCTTGGAGTGTAATTACACAAAAACACTTTCCAGAACAAAACCAAAGAGCCCTCAATGCTGCGACAGCAGTCTAAAACTAGTAAAGTATAGAAATGATCTTTTAAATGACGAGGATAATGGAAATTCCATGGTGAATTAAAGAGAATTAGGTTTAACTGTCGGAATAATTATATGAAGATTGATAACTATTATTATTTGGAAAATTCGGACTACTATTCTTATCTTGGATCTTATCCTCTCTTCGTTTTGGTCTGTGTAATCTCAAACTTTTTTCAGTTGCTTTATGACGAACTCGTGAATCTTCATGTCCATCTCGTGAATCTTCATGTCCATCTCGTGAATCGTCATATTTAACTCGTGAATCTTCACGTTCAACTCGTAAATTTGCATGTCCAACTCGTGAATCGTCATGTTTAACTCGTTACTCTTCATGTCCGTCTCGTGAATCTTCATGTCCAACTCGTGAATCTTCATGTTCGACTCGTGAATCTTCATGTTCGACTCGTGAATCTTCATGTTCGACTCGTGAATCTTCATGTTCGACTCGTGAATCTTCATGTTCGACTCGTGAATCTTCATGGCCAACTCGAGAATCTTTATGATCAATTCGTAAATCTTCATGTCCAACTCGTGAATCTTCATGGCCAACTCGTGAATCTTCATGATCAATTCGTAAATCTTCATGTCCAACTCGTTAATCTTCATGTCCAACACGCCAATACATATGAAATTTCACAACTGAACCTTTTGTTTGATTGACGGGGGTAGATAGTTCTCACTATTATCTGTACCCAAGTGCTTCCTGTCGAATTTTGTGGAATTATATCGCGTAGTTTTAGGTTACTAACAGACGGGCAGACACACATGCATCATGATATTGTAGATTCACAGAATATGAAGTATTGGCGTCCAGAGAATACATACATTCGCTCTTTGTGCAAATCACCGAAATAAAAAAAAACTTCTGAGAATGTATAATTTGTTGCAAATCTTTCCTTTCATTTGTGTTCTCATTATTCCTCCCTGTTCTTCCATTTCTTCATTCTGTCAACTCTGCCAATCACATGTGTTTTGTAGATTTAACGCTGCCTAAAAATGTACGTATTCTTAATACTTTTTCATATATGGTCATATCTGAAATATTTTTTCAGTTTATTTCAAATAATTGTTTTCATAAAAAAAGAATATGACAATGTATAACCGCTGTATGAGCTGAGAAAAATTAGCTAAACTGATTTGTCAAAATTAGTTTGATATATATATATATATATATATATATATATATATATATATATATATATATATATATATATAAGTATGAAAGTGAGAATTCCGAGGCAGGAGCAATGCAATGTTGAGAATCGGAAGGTGGAATATGGGATGAACAAAAATAAATGACAGGAGATGCTAGAAACTTTATTCATTTCGAGAGTAACAACCTCTCTTTTTCAAAAACAAAACCAAAAATTGGGCCGGACGGGTTTGGTGAGTAATACAAAGATGGACGCCGCTATTCAGAAAGAATAAGAAGGCTTGCGAAAAATTGTGACAGGGAGAAGAAGAACGATATGAAATGCAATCGTGAAGTTATGTTATAAATTATCAAGATTAATTAATTTAGTTAATCTTTAAAATACTAATATTCAGATTCTTTTTAAATGTAATTTTTATTTTGTTTTATATTTTAATATTTTATTTAATATTTATGTTTAAGTGTTGCTATTGCGTCCATCTTGGTTTTCCTCACACGGTCAAATTTTTGGTTTTCTTTTTAAAAAGGAGAGGAAATAGATGATTATGGCAGATTCATCGGCCAGTTCTACTCCGTAACAAAGACCCTGATTTACTATTGGATAAGATTCACACAAAGATATCGAGACGTAAGTTGTCTGTCATATTTAACGATACTTGTCTTACAGAGAAAATTCTACCAAACTATATATATATATATATATATATATATATATATATATATATATATATATATATATATATATATATATTAACATAAAGATAGAGGCAAAATGCCTTCAAAGAAACCATGTGTTAGATGCAGATATTTTATTAAATCAAGATAAAATCAAGATAAAAAAAACTATTTAAAAACATTTCTCAAAAATATTTCAAAATACCCTCCTTTTTTTCTTCATCTTTATTTTTTTAGCTAATATTTCGCTTAATAAAACAAGCTTCGACAGAGCTTAGGCAAATAAAAGTTATAAACCTTTTTTATTTTGTAATATCCTTCTTGGTCTTGTAGAAGTGTCTCGTCCGATGATGTGGACCAACGGTGCAAATGTCTGTTTTAAATAGAACTTGATCGCGCACGGTAGCTGGTAGTTATACATTTTTGGAAAGTTCATTTGTTAAGCATCTTTCGAATTTTAACATAAAGATAGAGGAAAAATGCCTTCAAAGAAACCATGTGTTAGATGCAGATATTTTATTAAATCAGGATAAGAATAAAAATATTTCAAAACATTTCTCAAATATATATATATATATATATATATATATATATATATATATATATATATATATATATATATATATATATATATATAAGAAACCACTAAGTGTAAATTATTTGGTACGGTATTAGCAAAGCATTTCAAACTTATATGTGTATACACATATATATATATATATATATATATATATATATATATTATCATCCTGATGAAGTCTTATAAATAAAGACGAAACGTTGATGTACACATAAAAAACATCCATTTTTTGGTTTTCCTTTTTCATTTTCCCATCACGTCGGATTACCTTCATCCTTCTCTTCCCATATATATATATATATATATATATATATATATATATATATATATATATATATATATATATATATATATATATGTGCGTGCGTGTGTATATATACGCGTATTTTGAGACCATGTCGAGGATTCCTAAAGCGTTATGTAGCCAAGGGCAACACTAAATCTGACGCTGCATGACATAGACATTTCAAATTATAAGAAAGTGTTTCTCATTATGTGTTGCGTTCAACCAGTATCTACATAGGCATAAACAACTCAGACTTTCACCGGAACGAACCACAGATGCACCAATAATATTCCGCATTGTGTTTTGCTCCAACCGTAATCTGTTGAAGAAATGAAAAATACGATTACATGAAGAACTAGTTCTCACCTTTATGTTTCAGTTTTTCTAGACTAGAATAGCATATTCATGACTTATTAAACGACTTCTAATCTTTATAAAAGTACTAGCTAAAACTACCCGCTCTCCGGGCAGCAATTACTGAGGTTGTAGTCTTCCTTACAGAAACCAAAGTAATACTTTTCATTTGACATTATGGTAATCTAGAGAAAACAACAAAATGACGATTGTCGTAGTGTTATTTGATATATTCTTATGTGGGGAAAAGATAATGTGAATAAACATCGTCAGAGTTTGTTTTTTTAGGAAAACACAACAAAAGAGTTAATTGATATGGTCTTTAAGATATTAAACGTCGATGAATTTTATTTTGTTTAAGCATAAAAATGAAAATGAATTCCTCATTAAAAGTGGTTATATTATGAAATGAATAAACATAAATGTGGAACGTCGATTGGTCAAATAAAACGATGTTATATTACTTTTCGCCTTATTTTCTTTAATATTACTTAAGTAATAAACATATATGTATATATATAATAATATAATATTACTTAAGTAATAAACATATATGTATATATAATAATATAATTATGCAATTATATTTAATTATATTGTTACTTCCGAAAAAAATCGATTTTTGACTCAAAACAATGTTCAAAACATATTGCTCTACTATTGAAAGTTGTGCTGACTACAAACATTTCAGTAATATAAATTTTCCAATTATAATTATGTACGTAAACATTAATAAGATATATTCATAAAATATAAATAATGAGACGTCTGATTAAGGGCGAATTAATGCAATATTTTTTATATTCTTTACCGTTTAGGAAGTGGTAAAAAACTGAAAACAAAAACACCGCTGTTTCTATAGCCAATAAAAACAATAACAAAACTACGCAACTTTAACACATCTATAATTTCACTTCCTTCAAATCCGTCGACAAGAAAAGACGAACATAATCTTTTAGGACCGACGAAGAGATTTACTTGCGATTCTCAACACCAGCAAGATGAAGTAAAAAAAAAAAAAAAAAAAAAAAGGATTAACTCTTTGAAAATGCCGTGTAACATGATCGGCCGTTCGGATTTCGAATCTCAGTGTGGATACACTTGCTACGTCAAGCCACGCTGATACGTCGTAGACAAGTCGTGAATAACTATTGTATTATATTTATAATCACCCAACGTCTAGCCACACTGATTAGTCTTAGAGACAACAAAATACGTGTCTATGGTTAACAACATATATATATATATATATATATATATATATATATATATATATATATATATATAAAACTAAAAGTATACTTGTAGTAGATAGAACCTATGGTGAATGATTCAAGCTCAATATAAGCTCAATATACAAGATAGAGCAATTATACAAATAAATGAAAGAAGAGGGATAAACATGTAAGAATGACAAATCTA
>OY744535.1:38280344-38317844 GCA_963556195.1 Sepiola atlantica | reverse complement strand
TCTTTTTCGCTCCTCCTTCTCTTCTTTCTCCCCATTCCTTTTCTTCTTCTTCTTCTTCTTCTTCTTCTTCTTCTTCTTCTTATTATTATTATTATTATTATTCCCCCTGCTTCTTCTTCTTCTTCTTCTTCTTCTTCTTCTTCTTCTTATTATTATTATTATTATTATTCCCCCTGCTTCTTCTTCTTCTTCTTCTTCTTCTTCTTCTTCTTCTTCTTCTTCTTCTTCTTCTTCTTCTTCTTCTTGTCTGTTTCTCCGTTGTCTTATTTGCATTCTTGCTAGTTTCTCCTTCTTCTTGACACTTTATTTTATATGCAGTGCGCTTCCACTTAATTACCACTATCATTTAGAGATTGACATATCTGTTTTCGATTCTAGATAAACTGGAAAACAATCGACACTCTACCCTTAAGAAGAGTTGGGAGTGTCTTACTAGCCCCTCCCCCCTCGGATTGTATTTGGCTTGCTGGTATGTCTTGATTTCTTAGTCCTACTTCCCATAATTTTTCATGAAATTGTAAATATCTTTTGTAAATAACATTAATTTTAACACATTTGGTATATTTTTAGAAAGGTAGAATTCGCGAGGAAGCAAGGGAATAAGAATATCATACTGATCACATATTTTTGTTGTCTTCTCACGAACATCCAGTTGAAATATGTTTCATATTAGATGCTAATTGTGCCAGACATAGAAAACATCAGTAGTCATATGTAAGTAAGAACCCTTTAAAAAAGTGATAGGCCTCCCGAGGATTGTGGTCTAACCTGTATCAAATCTTATTTGTTCTCATTCCTAAGCATCAATAACTATGAGATTGATCTGCTAGTTTTATCTTAAACCTGCTTACAGTTAAATAAGTTCTCATGTTATTTTCCAACGTTATTTCTCTCAGATATTCATATCCGTGTCCTCCTCCTCTTCTTCCTCTTCTTCTTCTTCTTCTTCTTCTTCTTCTTCGTTACATCCTTTTTCCTCACCATCTCCCGTCTTCTTCTACCTCACCCATCATCGTCATTCTTCTTCTTCTTCTTCTTCTTCTTCTTCTTCTTCTTCTTCTTAATATACTTCTTGTTGTTTTTCTTCTTCTGCTCCTCCTCCGCTTCTTTCTCCCCATTATACTTCTTCTTCTTTTTCTTCTTCCTCAACCCCTTCTTCTTCTGTGTCTTCGTCCTGTCTATTTTTCTTTGTCTTTTTTACATTCTTTGTAGTTTATCTTTCTCTTTCGTCATTCTTCTTCTTCTTCTTTTTCTTCTTCTTCTTTGTCATTTTCGTATTCCTGGTATGTTATCCTTCTTTCCTGTCTTTCTTTTTCTTCTTCTTCTTCATCTTCTTCTTTTTTTTCTTCGTCTTTTTCTTCTTATTCTTCTTTTCTTTATTCTTATTCTTCACCCTTTTAACCTTCCTAGTCTGCTTTTTTATTTGTATTTTTCTTCTTCTTTTTCTTCTTCTTCTGTTTCTTCTTCTTCTTCTTCTTCTTCTTCTTTTTACTCTCTTGTGTTCACCCATCCCTTCTTCTTCTTCATCCGCCTCCTCCTCATAATCATCATCCTTTTTCTCTCTCCCTTTTTATCTACCTTCTTCATCGTATTATTCCTTTTATTCTACTCATCCTCATTGAAGTCTTAAAGTGTTAATATCAGAGCTCTTTGGCATTTATTATGTAATAAGCGTAAGAGTCAACTTAGAACAAATCACTTGGGCATGAGATCAGTCTTACCAAATTTCACTTATAGTCTTGAAGTAGTTTAGCGAACATAGATACATCGAGATAATTAGAGATAAACAGATAGTTAACATGGTGCATACATGCATACATACATGCTGACATCCTTAATGAGGGTGACAGCTAGAATTATCAGATTATGAACTTGTTTTAAGTGGGGCATGCATCATGAAATACAAAACGCACTCTCTCCACCAGGCAACTGATTGCTGTGCAAGAGCCCAATATGTGCCACGTAAATACTGTGAGAATGTGATGGCAGTTTTGGATTTGTTTATCACATATGTGTTTGTTTTAGGTTAAGTACTCTGTATTTACCCTCTGATATTGTAACACTCTTCCAGGGTTAAGCCTTGACAAAGGAGGATATATGTATTTTACTCCCAGTTGATTGAATGCACTATCAGACAAAAATTCGAGTATCTCTACGTCGTAGAACATAAATATATACATGCATACGTATATACCTGTCTTTTCTATAGAATCAAAAAATGATCGTCTCTTAACGGGTAACATTTATTTTCCAAACAGAACACCACTTTTATTTCTATTTACAGAAGATAAAAATCAAGGTATAAAATCCTTATTCCAATTTGGATCAAAATTCATTATATGATTTTCATACGAGAACATTTTCTAAAATTCAAGAAACATTCAGCTGGAGATGTTTCATATAAGATGCTAATTGCGCCAGGCATGGAAAATTTCGACACTCATATGCAAGTAGGAATACTTGTAAAAAGTTTTAGACGTCCTAGGCGTTGTGTCTAGCTTGTATCGAAGTTCATTTATATTTATTCATAAGCATGACTCACTTTTGCTTAAGAGTTCTTCAGAAGAAATTCAAATTCAGGGGATCTTCCTTAATTAATGTCTAATAAATATGGATTCAATTTAATGCAAATCTGAAATATTCAAATTTTTAAATGGGGGTTGTGCTTATAATATGTCTTATAAAAACCCTGTAAAATACTAAGAAAAATAATAGTTTGGGACTATTTATTAATTGCGGTCTAATAACAATTGTTAAAAACTCCCCTAAATGTGAAGTGTCTGAATCTCTCTTAAGGATTTCCCCCCTCTTTGCCCCCTTTGCATGAAACAAAATACAACTAAATATAGTCCACATTACCCATCCTTATGCATAGCAGTTGTGTTCCAACATTCATAATGATCAGTTACATAGTTTAGAAGTTAATCCTATGTATAGAAATATATACACATATACGAATACCTAACTTAGTATAAATAAAGATACATATTTAATACTAATTTTACAAAACCACATGTTTAAGTAGTAAATGTCTACATGAAACTAGTTTACTTATTTAAAGCAATGCTACACTCACTTCTGACTAACACGCGCATTACGCAATTTTGACAAAGAGCTTTTACCTCGATATATCAATACGTTCACAACGACAGACACCCTCTAAACTGAAGATAGGAAAGTAATTGATAAATAAAAACTTAATTATTACCTACAAGTAACAGCGCACCACGTATTGTCGCTTTCTTTTATTCTCTCTTTCATGTTTATGTTGTCCTTGTATTCACACCTTTCGCATTGTCACAACATTGAAATTCTAAATATACACTACACACAATGCTTCAAGCAAACTACAACTCTATTCTATAAACATGTTTATAGATTTTTTCACTGTATACATACGAGTGATGGGACGATTTCAAATAGTTTTCCTGATTCCGATACAATTACCGATTCCGATTCCATAAAATATACCAAAGTTATGTTAAAAATAGAGCTTGATATATCCAAGGCCTTTGACAAGGTCTGGCATGAAAAGCTTCTCCTTAAACTACACTCATTGGTATTACTGGACAAATATTTAATATAATTAAATCCTTCCTAACAAAAAAAAAAGATCCAGGTTGTCCTCAACGGCCGTTCATCTAAGCAAAATGACGTAAATACTGGTTTACCCCAAGGATTCATCCTAGGACCTCTACTGTTCCTGATATTCATAAATGACCTCCCTAGTGTAATTGAGACTGAGATAGGAATATTTGCTGACGACACTACGCTCTATTCTCGTCATGTGGGCAAAACCGACGCGCACATATCTGAGGCCATGGTTGAATTCTATGAAAATGACCTCCAGGCTGTAGTGGATTGGGGTCGAACATGGATGGCAACTTTTAATGCCGCAAAGACAAAGCTCATTTCCTTCAAAAACTACAAGAGACCTCTTCAACCATCCATTGTCATGGCAAATAACACCCTACCTGAGAGTTCATTATTCAAACTCATCGACCTAACTTTCACAGATAACATGAATTGGAACAAATACATTTAATATATTGTCACGACTGCAGCAGAAAGGTGGGCTCCCTCTACCGTGCTAGTAAATTTCTCACACCTGACATTATCCTATATCTCTACAAAGCCACCATCCGCCCATGCATGGAGTATTGCTACCACATATGGGCTGGTGCATCATCCACTAGTCCCCCCCTTTTAGACAAGGTCCAAAAATGAGTCGCCAACTTAATAGGTCCCTCATTATCCACCAAGCTCCAGCCCCTATCCCACCGCCGCAATGTTGCTTCCTTGTGCCTGTTTTAAAAGTACTTCAATGGACTGTGTTCTGATGAGCTTGCTGCTCTGGCGCCCCCACGACGCAAATTAATTAGACCAACTCGGCAATCTGCCAAATCCCATCCATTCACTGTAGAGGTCCCCAGATACCGAAGAGTTTCTACTCCAAAAGCTTCTTTCTTCGTGCTGCTGGGCTCTGGAACTCTTTCCCTGCTCCCTGTTTTCCTGACGGTACTGACATGCAGAAATTTAAAACTAATGTAAACAGACATCTCGCTGCACAGCTCCCAATGTAGGTTGACCCCCCCCTAAAAAAACTCTCACCCTTTTTCTCAGTAGCCCCTCTATCTACAGTGTCGGTCAGCCTTGTTTGGGGTGAACTATGTTAAAAAAAAATTAAAAAAAAATCAACTCACAATTTGTTTACGTTAGCTTTTTATAGTATAATATTGCGCCTATAAAAAACAGGATATGTTTTTTTTTTATCTAACCGATAGGTTATGAAAAAAAAATAAACCATCGTAAACTTTTAATGAATTATATAAAGATTAATTAATAATTAATTAATTTATTAATTAATGTTTATTTTTATTTTAATGGAGAAAACATTTATTCGTAAATGAATTTACTTAGCTATTTTCAAAGGGACAAGAAACAAGATTATAATGCTGAACGTGTTTGTTTTTGTTTACGATTTTCTTTTACGAACTTAACTAAATGGTACGTATTATTTTACAAAGATTGACAATGATGATATCTCAACAAAAGAGAAAAATGGAAAATTAAGTTTAAAAAAAAATCAAAAGAATCGTTTCAGGAATTGGAAATTAGGCTTCATTTTTTCGATTCCGATACCGATTACGATACCCCCAACAGTTTCGATTTTTTCGATTCCCGATTCCGAGAAATCGTCCTGACACTAATACATACCGTTTAAATGTTAACTATATGATGTGTTAGTTTCTCGCGGATTTGTTACGCCTCTGTTAGGGACGTAATTATTGCATTTGCAAGACGACAGTGATCAATGGGACATCTTAAATCGGGATTTAGTTCAGGGATAAGGCAACACGTCGTGTTATCCGCCATTAACCCAGAGATGATCAGGGAAACTGAAAACAAATTTAGGACGAATAAGCTGACGAATTAACAGAACAGCATTACAGCAATCCTCATCTTGGTTCTTCTTACGTGTGTCTATGCATCGCTATAAGAGGTTCTGTCTGTCGGTTTCTGTTATTACAGGTTGAAACAAAATTTCCAGTGTAAAACGCGCATATTGACTAGACGTATCTTATTGCAGATGCGTCCATGCATTTACACAGGGTGTTTGAAAAATCGATTGCATATTTTCGGGATTATATTCTTTATATATGTCAAGTTATAGGCCAGTGAAACAAATACTGTGACCATTCTTGATTCAAAACATCTGAAACTTACAATGTGTCTGAAAGTTAACTGATATCTCTACATATGGGATACATAAACACTATCCCTGTGACAGGGTTACAGGTAAAATAAACCTATGCTTCGTGTTGTCAGATACACCAACACAACCGTGAAAAACATGGCACCAAACAAACCGTAGGGTTAAGAAGAAATATACAAACGTCATCATCAGTAGGAGCTCTTTTTGTAGCCAACATGGAGAACCTAATCGGCATCCTGCGAATATTTGGCCTTTTTATTTCAGTTAACAGAATACAACAGAACAAATACAGATAAATAAATATGATCAGCACAAGCCAAAACAGGCAGTGGAAGAAATTGATCACAAAAGAAAATTAGACTTGTAATGTAGTATTGTTGCAGCGAAGTTTACTTTTCGGTACCCAAAATGAAAGTGCTTAAACTCATTTCTGCGCACACGGCTTTGCGCAGGCATTCGCCAGAATCAATAAAAACAAATAATAATATTTTGAACCAATCAGCTGATTTTTCTGAGTTTAGAGAAATTGCCCTTTTTGGAGCCACCTCGACCCTATATTAGGCCAGAGTTTTCCTTCAACTGGATGTTTAGCCCAAATCCACGAGCGAGCTAACATAGACGTTTCTCCAGCCCCATCGCCCTTTTGTCGGGCCTTGGGAAAGCTAGAAATGCCTTTTCTAAACTCACGCACACATAGCCACACTGACACTAACGCACACACATACACAATGAATTAACTATTTCACTGTCTTACGCAGATGCACACAAAAGACGACACACACATACACTGTTTGAATCCTCTTTCAATGCCGTCTACTGATAGAAAACAAATTTATAAACTTAACCATTTTAATATTTCATACATTTTTGACTGAACTTTCTAATATGAAAACAAATGATCATTGACTCTATTTAATGACTTTCAATGACATGTAATTTATGTAATTGAGTGAGGAAGTTTTGATTACGAATTTTCAGACGCTTGGTAATTCACAACCCTTAAATTATCGACTCAGACTTCTTTGATATCTCAACTAATGACACCCCCTTTGTTTGGCAAGGACAGCCAAATACTGAACAATTATTTTATGTTTTCCTCTGTTTGTAGACTTCCATTTCCAAAAAAACCTTTTGTGAACTTGTGCCTTTGTACTCTTTATTTTGTTTGTTTATTATATAACATTTCTCTCGCTCTCCCACACATTTGAATATTACTGTTTTCTTTAAAATGTTTCTATAAAACTTGTTCTTTTCAAAATCTTCCCCCCAAAAGTGTTATTACAAAAGCAATCACACCACAAAGAGTTTATACACATAGAACATCATTCTGAAATACCAAGGTCTTATATACGACATGAAAAGAAACTGGAGTTTTAGGAAGATCTCTATCATACCAGTAATTATAGGAGCAACATGACTAATGAAAAAGAATTTCAAAAGCTAACTGGCGAGTATACCCGGTGAACCGAGTGCAAGAGAAATACAAACAACTGCACTTAAAGGGACGGTTAGAATCTTTAAACGATCTCTAGGCTGGAGTGTCTGAAATAGCCGGTGAATGTCTGTCATCCGGTAGGATGCCCCCATCTCCAGCAAAATCAGAAAGACAAGAAAAATAGAAAAAAAGAGAGAAACTCATACAAACGATTTCCCAAACATACATTCTCTGGTGATCGGCCCGTCACGCTTAAATTTGGCATAAACTGTTATTTGATCTGTCAGGCTTAAGTTTTTAAGAAAAATTACTCGGTCTGTCACGCTTAAATTTTCAATAGCATATTTGCGGTCTGTCACGTTTAAGTGTTATAATTATAATTTCCGTTCGTCTATCAGTCTTATGTTTAAAATACGATTTCCCACAGTTCAGTGCGATTCAGTTTGAAATAGGATTTTATTCTCTCATGTTTAATAGGTGTGAAATAGAATTTTCGACAGTCTGTTACGCTTAAGTTTGAAATAGAATTTTCCTTGATAATTTTATGACCTCGTAATTTAGGTTAATTATAAATAATAACTTGTAAATAAATGGATGAACTATCAAGAGAAACGTTTAACAGATTTATTAAAACTGAACACAGAATGAATTAATGAGTTAATTGGCCGCTGGACGCGATTGATATATTCACAGTCTGATGCCGTGGTCTTTGTTTATTTTCTCTCCGGGACGACGACCCTTTTTCCAAGGGCGATAACTCTTAACTCCCGAAATGGTTCAAGGGAGGTAATTCCGTTTTCGTTAGGTGTCCTAACAATAATCGCGCAGATCGAATAGACGCATCTTCAGAATATCCGTCCATATTTTTGTTCGAAGTGATAAAGTCAACGTTTCCATTTGCTCAGGTGGACTTTTTAAAATTCTATTTTTTCTTATTTTGAATAAAACAAGGAAATAAAATCATGAATTAAAAAAAAACAACAAGGTGAATAACTTTGAACATTTTTTTTAAGAAGTGAAGGAAGTCACGTCACAGGACAAAAAAGGTTTCAACTGCTTTTGTAAAGAAATGATTCTGACGTCAAAGTTGTGAAATGGTTATTGAAACACCTGAACACTTTTAAATTACCGCAGATCGAGTGAAAAGACGCGGGAGTTTGTTGTTAAAAAGGAACAGGAAAAGGCTGACGATTTTGTTTAACATCAAGCTGCACCGAGGGTGTGATTACTGCAATCGATACTCTCAGATCAATGACATTCCCGTGCAGAGAAATCCCTTTACGTAGAAGGCACGACACTTCCTCCCCATAATATACCCGTCAGTCGTGCGTACTACATAAATACTTTCGTTTCTTAGTATCACTTACTAGTTGACATTGACGCCGTATGTAGCATTTTGCCCCTAATGTTGTTAACAGAAATACCTCCCGCCTCACCGGTTATCTTATTTGCCTCCTCTCCAGGAGGGTAGACATTAGGTCAAGGTGTGGGTTTTGATAAAAGAGTTTTTTTTTTGTGTAACGAACTGGATTTGAACACGGCACACCCATGTCTTCAGTCCGCGTCGTTAACCACTCAGCCACTTGCCGAAAGTGCTCGATCATTGGACTTGCAACTATGCAGAGATTTCACGTGGATCCTTATAGTCGTAGATGTCCCCAACCTTATCTTAAATGCTGATGTCCTACACCATTTAAACTTGTCGGTGGATATGCGTACTAAGCTATCATTATCTGGTAAGAAAAGCTTCTAATCCACTTTTATTATCCTGTATTCTTCATAGCCTCTGCTGAAGAACCTTATCTTTAGTTATTAAATTCTTTTCCGGATTTGACCAATTTGAATTTTGAAATTATCAATTCTTCTTATTCTATAATGAATTTCATTGAAACTACAACTTCATTTTGATACTATCTTAATACACGTTTAGGGTATTGCTTTGACACAAACATTTCGAAAACATAAGACATTATAATAATAGGAAACACTGCCACATCGTAAATGTCGTTGTCCTGTCAGATCACAGAATGAAGACCACAGAGGCAGAAAAACGAGACAAATAAACTTGCCAGATAACTGAAAGGGATATGGAACACGAAAAAAAAACACTATGATACCAATAATCGAAGAGCACAAGGAACAATCCCAAATTATCTGGAAAAAAAGACTAAGGGAAATTGGAATCAAAGGGATGATTGACACCATACAATGAACGGCAACGATGAAATCAGCACAAAATACTAAGGTCATTCCTAAAATGAAGAAACGAAAGCACATATCGATCAAACTCTTACGTTGCACAGATATATAGAAACATGGGGAAATGCACACACACACACACACACACACACACACACACACACACACACACACACACACACACACACACACACACCACACACACACACACACACACACACACACACGTGTAGCTACACCAGCCTCGTCTGATACCACATCAAAGTTGTTCTGTAAAGTCAAGGAGGATGGAAAGACCGACGAGGGAGTGCACCAACCAGATCTTTACTGGAATGGTGCAAGCGTACTGGGATCTTTTGGAGGTTTATTGCCGCCAAAAACCCAACGAAAACCAATGGCCATTGCCAGTGAGAAATCAATGGTAAGCGGCTGTTGCAATAACGCATAATTATTTGCAATGTTTATCGAAAGAGATGGAGAATACTCGAAATTTGAGTAAACTTGTTCTCACCCAGACTCCAGGGAACCCAACTTGTTATTGCCAGTGAGCAATCACTGATAATGCCTTACGTAAGATTTCCTAGTGAGTAAATAATAATACTACTACTACTACTACTACTACTACTACTACTACTACTACTACTACTACTAATAATAATAATAATAATAATAATAATAATAATAATAAAAAAAAAAAAAAAAAAAAAAAAAAAAAAAAAACAGAACCGGGGAAAATACAACCGCACGATAGAGGCGCAAGCATAGGCTGACACCACGAAAATTATGGACAGAGGGTCGAGGAGGGAAAGCGCAAACCAGACCTCCACTGGAAGAGCGCGGACAGCTCTGAGACCTTGGGGAGGCTTGTTGCCACTCGGGCCCCAGAGGGGACCAATGGCCCTTATCAACGGGAAATCGGTGGTAGGTGGCTGTTGCGATACCGCAAGGTCATCAGCGATGATGAACGAAAAGAGGTGGAGCATACTGGAAGTCTGAGGAGACTTGTTGTCACTCAGACTCCAGGGAATACAACAGGTTGTTGGCAGTGGGCGATCACTGACGATGACCAGTGTGATAACTCCTAGTGAGTAAATAATAAAAAGAAGAAAACAAAACAAGAACAAGAATAAAAAAGCATGACCTTACGAAATTAAGATGTGTTGAAAGCACTTGATGAACGCGATAGCTATAAATACTTAGATATTAAAACATTGAAACAGCGTTAAAGTCACTTTTCTCATATAAACAAACAGTAAATAACGACGGAATATCACTTGAATTTCATTGAAACAACGCTAAAGTCAAGTCCAAGTGGCCTATCCGTTATTTAAAACCCAAAACAAAACAACAAAAAAAAGGAAATATATAATTTTGTTAAATAAACAAACAGTAAATAACGACGAAATATTACTTGAATTTCATTGAAACAACGGACAAGTCATGTCTGACTGGTGTCCTGCTAATTAAAACAAAAACAACACAAAAAAGAATATATATATATATATATATATATATATATATATTGTTTGTTCTATAAAATGACAGATTAGAAACAAGCGTAAACACCAAGGACATCGTTTGTTTTGAAAACGTCGCCGACAATATATATATATATATATATATATATATATATATATATATATATATATATATATATGGGGTAAGGTACACGATAATTCATGAAAATGAAATGTCGTGATGGACACAATGTGTGAAAAAAATTACAAACGGAAAACAAGTTAAAATACAGGAGAAAAACAAAAACAGGAGATTATTTGACCGGTTTCGTTTGTGGCGAACGTCTTCAGAAAATGAAGAACGTTCGCCACGAACGAAACCGGTCAAAAAATCTCTTGTTTTTGTTTTTCTCCTGCATTTTAACTTGCTTTCCGTTTGTCATTTTTTCACACACTCACAAAATTATATATATATATATATATATATATATATATATATATATATATATAATTTTTAAAAGACATGCTACTGGTACCACATAACCCAGTACAAGCTGCTGCGGTTTGGGTCGGCGACGAGTTAAGCTGACACTTTCACTGGACTTCGACCCAGTATGGAGGGTGGTGTAGGCACCCAATAGGACTAAAAACAAAAAACGGCGGATGAGCACTATTGAGCCAACGGACACCTACACACACCTGCTCATAGGGAAATAACGTCGCCAACCCGCAGTGCTTAGCGTGGCGATTATGTCACAATCTCTTTAATGACAGAAACCAAGGTGGAAAGAAACCATGGAGGGGTTCCCCCCACCATGTGTGAAAAAAAGACCCTGACGATGAAAGAGAAGGTTACAGATATCAAATAATACCAAGAGAGATTATAGAAAATAACTTATATAGCATAAAACTTATAAAAACGTACTAGTAAATAGTCTTACTAGTAAAAAAACTACTAGTAAATAGTCTTACTAGTAAAAAAACTACTAGTAAATAGTCTTACTAGTAAAAAAACTACTAGTAAATAGTCTTACTAGTAAAAAAAACTACTAGTAAATAGTCTTACTAGTAAAAAAACTACTAGTAAATAGTCTTACTAGTAAAAAAAACTACTAGTAAATAGTCTTACTAGTAAAAACTTACTTATAAATAATATTGCTAGTAAAAGATTATCAGTAAATAATCTCACTAGTTAAAAGATTACTAGTAAATAATCTTACTTGTAAAAAAATTACTAGTAAATAAACAGGAGCTTTCATAATCTGGGCAATAAAATAACGCAAGTACCTCGGCCAAAGAAGCAGAAAATGAATGGCTATGCACAATGCACTGCACTCGAAAAATCATATTGAGGACTCTGTGTGTAAACGTAGTTGTATAAGGCTTTGTAAATAGGGTTAGCAAAAAAACAAACTAGAAAGGGCTTGGAAAGATATATGTAAGCGTTATAGTAGGGTAGAGACTAACACTCCGCCCAAACGTGGTTCGATGTTATTTCGTGTTTTGCTGACGACAAATTCTATTTAACCCATACATGGAACTCAGACAGGTACAATCATTCAATGTGAGAGTAGACCTAGGAGAAGTGATAACGTAGAGGAAGCAGCGTACCCCCTCAAATCTGCGAAATTGGCGCCTCACCACTTGAAGCAGTTTTCTGTTATACCTAGGATCGCAGCAAACGAAAGATGAGAAAAATAAGAGCGAATAAAAAAAAAAGAACAAGAAGAAATAGAACAAGATGCAAAATAAAAAGACACAACCATTCATTTCAAACTTGATGTGACCGATCGAGCGAGGATCTAAGTGTAGCATCTGTCCTGGTTCAGTCGGAAGAGAAAAACCCTCTCTTTGAATGCGTCAATTTTTATTTTTGTTTTATTCAAAGTGTTCTTGTCGGGACATCCATCGCAGAAAAAAACTACCTTGTGTCAAAACTTTGCCCTCGTTGGGAGGCAAGTAAAAAGGAACAGAGACATAGTTATTAGATCGAACAGTGTACCAAAATGTTTTTTAAAATCTTTTTGTTAAGTTAAGCTGTAATAGTAGTTGTAGCAACACTTGCAAGTAGTAGTAGTAGTAGTAGTCTTAGTAGTAGTAGTAGTAGGAAAAATGGATATTTTAATAGTACGGCCAACAAATCACGGTTTTCAGGGATGAAAGTGCTATCGTAAACTTAAACGTGACAGACAAACGAACACGCTGTTTACACCTTTCACGTGACAAATCAACGATAATGATATTTTAAACTTAAACGTGAACGACCAACAATAATGATATTTCAAACTTAAACGTGACAGACAAACGACAGTGATATTTCAAACCTAAAGTTAACAGACAAACGGTAATGATATTTCAAGTTTAAATGTGACAGACCAACGA
Organism: Sepiola atlantica; assembly: GCA_963556195.1. NCBI lineage: Eukaryota > Metazoa > Mollusca > Cephalopoda > Sepiida > Sepiolidae > Sepiola > Sepiola atlantica. Next base: position 38,304,655 of record OY744535.1, on the reverse strand, counting down.
CAATGATATTTCAGACTCCAATGTGCCAGACCAACGATAATGATATTTCAAACTCCAATGTGCCAGACCAACGATAATGATATTTCAAACTCCAATGTGACAGACCAAAGATAATGATATTTCAAACTCCAATGTGACAGACCAACGATAATGATATTTCAAACTCCAATGTGACAGACCAACGATAATGATATTTCAAACTCCAATGTGACAGACCAACGATAATGATATTTCAAACTCCAATGTGACAGACCAAAGATAATGATATTTCAAACTCCAATGTGACAGACCAAAGATAATGATATTTCAAACTCCAATGTGACAGACCAAAGATAATGATATTTCAAACTCCAATGTGACAGACCAACGATAATGATATTTCAAACTCCAATGTGACAGACCAAAGATAATGATATTTCAAACATCAATGTGACAGACCAAAGATAATGATATTTCAAACTTAAATGTGACAAACCAACGACAATGATTGTTCAAACTTCAACGTGACAAAACTTTTAAATTTAAACGTTACAACCAACGACAATGCTATTTCAAATTTAAACGTTACAGACCAAAGACAATGATATTTCAAACTTCAATGTGACAGACCAATGACAATGATATTACGAACTGTGACACGCACAAGATAATGCTATTTCAAAATTCATCCCGACGAAAATTATATTTACAACTAAGCGCGATAGATCGACGAAAATGCTGTTTCAGGCTTATTTTCATGGTAGGTGATCCAATCTATGCCCCTTCTTCCTGTAAAACATTCGAAAGAAAAACTCATCATACTACAGCCACTGTAAATAATGTATCTTTATTTCTCTGTGTACCTACAACTAAACGGAACTTCCATGAACAAAGTTTCTTCCCAAGAACAAAATGTATTCACAAGAACTTCCCATATGCGGAATACAATAGCACTGGATTTCTTCCAAGCCGAATACAATATGGTCGTTTTCAAGTCCAATAGTCACACATTCTTGTGCTGTCTATTGGCCTTTTGGCTAAGATCAAAGTGTAGTATCTGTTCCGATGGATACTGCACCCCATAGACTGGTATTGTCTTGGCCTTCTGGGCTTGATTTACGCCGGTCTATTTGTCTGTCCTGTGCAGTTCTAGGAGGTTCACCCTCCCAGGCTTCGCCTCTCCTCTTTGGGGAGGAGTAAGTTTATTGCTTACTGCCTGAGGCGCCCCTATCGGGAATGTCGACGGGACTGCCCAGGCAATTTTTAAACCCCACTTTCCCGACCCGACATTGGGTCACATCTTACTTGTGGGAGTAAGATAAAAACTGGCCTTGTGTTTAACTCCTTGAAAGGAGTAAATCAATACTAAGATAATCCATTTCACTCATCGCTCCCAATCCTTTCAAGGTGTTGTTCAATGATAACTGACACTCTCATTAACCTTTATCCTCTAGTGGTCTTTGGGACTTTTGACTCGCTAGTAACAAAAGAACGACAAGTCTGTTTCAATATTAAGCATGACAGACCGACGAAAATGCTGTTTTAATCTTAAGCGTGACAAACTTACGAAGATGCTGTTTAAAACTTGATCCTGACAGACCAACAGAAATCTTATTTTGAACGTAAGCAATAAAAAAGCTCTTTATAGCTTAAGCATTTTTTAGTCAACATGCTTTTTTAAAATGGTGCGTGACAGACCAATAATAATTCTTTTTTAAATAGAGCTTTAATCTATGTTTTGCCCCCCCCCCTGTAAAACATTCACTACAAACACCCGTCTAGCTACAACCACTGTATATAATTTCTCTCTCTCTCTCTCTCTTCATGCCTAAAACTAAACGAAACTTCCATGAGCAAAGTTTTTTTCCTAGAACTACTCGCCTGTGGGACACAATACCGCGGGGCTGCTTCCTAGCTGACTACAACATGGTCGTTTTCAATTCCAATGTAAACATGTTCTTGTTGAGCTGTCCTCTTAAATAATCAAATTCTGTCCAATTTCTACCACCATTACAATCATCACAGTGTTGTCTCACTGTCCACCTGCCACTCATTAATCCTTATCCTCGAGTGGTCTTCGGGTCTTGATGATTGGTGACTCTTTAGTAAAAATAAAAGAAAGAGAAAAAAACTTTAGTGTACCGACCGACAATACCTCTCATAAAGATGTGTGGACGCATCTAATCAAAACAACGATGATTTACATGACGCATATACACGTAAATTACGCGCATATTTCTCAGACAGACGCCCCTAAAAATCTGAAGCCAATAATAGCTGATGATGGACGAAGAATATTTATGATTTAACTTTATTTTCTACTTTGCATCACAAACTTATAAAACATCCCAGAGATTTAGTATGAATGACCAGCGGCCATTCCTGGACCCTGCCATTATTCCAATGTGGCCCCAGGGCACTAGGGAAAGGTAGTGGACGCGGCCAGTACAACGGTTTCGTTACAAGGTCATAGGTTAATAACCCCGCGGGAGAAGTCATCCAGACGCCGAAGGTTTGATGTTTGCCTGAGACAGTTGATGAGAAATAACAGTCGAGGTTGGTAATAAAACTAGGCAACTGGTCAGTGACAGCCATAACTTTTCTTCTGGACCGAAATGGGAGGACGGGATTTTTCTTTAGATGTGTAAGGGGGAGAGGAGAGCTGCATCATTGTAATGGAAATGTCGTTTGAAAGTTGAGTGGCGAAAAAAAAGGGGAAGGAGTTGTTTTTGGTTTGTGGGTTCTTCGAAATGATTGCACGGGTGTGAATTCGTCACTGGTTACGTATGTGTTTCGCTCAGAAAGTATTGGCACAAAAATGTGCAACTTTCAAATACGGATCGACGAAAGAATGAGACACACATACACCAATGACTCGCCCATTGAATCTGCGAGTTTAGCGAGGTAAATACTATATCAAACTTAAGTGTGACGGAACAACGAACTTCGATTTAAAACGTACTGTCGACACACCAATGAAACTACTATTCAAACTTAAGTGTGACAGAACAACGAACTTCGATTTAAAACGTACTATCGACACACCAACGAAACTACTATTCAAACTTAAGTGTGACAGAACAACGAACTTCGATTTAAAACGTACTGTCGACACACCAATGAAACTACTATATCAAACTTAAGTGTGACAGAACAACGAACTTCGATTTAAAATGTACTATCGACACACCAATGAAACTACTATTCAAACTTAAGTGTGACAGAACAACGAACTTCGATTAAAAACGTACTGTCGACACACTAATGAAACTACTATATCAAACTTAAGTGTGACAGAACAACGAACTTCGATTTAAAACGTACTGTCGACACACTAATGAAACTACTATATCAAACTTAAGTGTGACAGAACAACGAACTTCCATTTAAAACGTACTATCGATACACCGATGAAACTACTATTCAAACTTAAGTGTGACAGAACAACGAACTTCGACTTAAAACGTACTATCGATACACCAATGAAACTACTATTCAAACTTAAGCAATACAGGCCAACAGAAAATGGTGTTTAGAACTTAAGCCTTATAGATAAAATAATATGTTGTTCAAAACTTAAACGTTACAGACCAAAGTAAATGCTGTTTAGAAATTAAGCGTTACTGACAAGAGACAATGTTGTTTTAAACTTAGGCGTTACCGACCTAAGAAACGACATCTGTGTAGGTCTGTAACGCTTTCGTCTTGTAAAGATAAATCGGGGAAACGCCAGAACATCTGGGGTCAAGCGTGCACACCTGTTACCAAAACAAACTTCACATGTGATAAGTTTGCATATATTTTACTTTTATTTTATTATTTTTATTTTTATTTTTATTTTATTTTTATTTTTATATTCTTATATCCCTTCGTATCTCCTCCGGTTTTAAATCTCAACCGTTTCCTTACACTAAATTTAAATTCAAAAAAACATACACAACACGCTAAGCAAAAGAAACGCGTCCCAACGAGAGTGTCACGTCACTTCACATTTCCGAAACAGATGACAACAGAAGCTGAAGAGAGCCGGATGGCTAAGTCTTTCCGTGCTTGAAACCGACGGTACTAATGTTGTACTAATTTTTCTGTACCAAATTAAATAAATATTATGCTCTTAATTTTTAACTTTAATGCTTGATTAATCGAGCACTCTTCTGGGATTTTTCCTGCTATATTACAAAGAAGATATATATATATATATATATATATATATATATATATATATATATATATATATATATATATATATATATATATATATATATTTCATTATGTTTTGGGGGGTACAAAACTTGATTAGTGCAACAATGAAGGGAAGACGTGTTGAATTTTTCATAATTAAAAGATTTAGGGATGAAAATAAAAAATTAAAAAACTGCCAGTCGACTAGTTTCAAGAAATACATACGGTTCTTCGATAACTGACCATCTGAAAAATACCCGTCGTGCGCAACGAACTTCAGCACAGATTCATTTTCCATCTTAAGCTGTGCTCACTTATATTATAATTTGAAAATCTTAGAGACTATCCACGTACGCCCTAAGAGGCCCTCCCTCTGCAAACAGAAAGAGTGTCTCTTGGGGTTGAGTGTGATTAGTCTCTAAGACACAACCTCCATTCCATATAACATCACGCTTATTTTATTCTAAATTCGAACCTTTTTTCACCCTTCATAACATAACGCTAATTTCATTTAAAATATAAAAGGTTTTAATTCTATCCTACATTCTATCCCCTTATTTAAAATCCCACGATATCAGTCTTGTAAAGTGTGGGCGAAACTAGTCGACTGGAATTTTTTTTTTATCTTTTAATTATGAAAAATTCAACACGTCTTCCCTTCATTATTGCACTAATATATATATATATATATATATATATATATATATATATATATATATATATACAAGTATCATTAAAAATAACGGACATCTTATGTCTGGTTATTTTTTCTAAGATCCTTTCCGTTTTTCTGATTAGGTTCTTAGTTTCAGACGGAAACTGGCTGATAAAATTTCCATAGCTTCCCAAAGCGCTTTCGGACCCTTCCAGGTCCATCGTTAGTGGAGCAATGTTAACCAGGAATAGACCTAGGAGTGAATATATATTCTATTTAGGCGGGAAAATAAAGGACTGTGTTTTATTTAAATTTATATTCATAGGCATTTGAGTATATTAGTACTAATAGTATAGTTAATCTATAATCTTAATGTATAGGGCTTCGAGTATGTGGAGTTTAAGTGTATTAGTATTTTGATACACACACACACACACACATATATATATATATATATATATATATATATATATATATATATATATATATATATATATATATATATATATATAGTAGCATGGTTCTCCCGCGTTGCCCAGGTTTAAGTGTGGCATCATATGCAACATCATATTAAAGAGAGTTTATTTTAACAGCAACCTTGATGTTGTCAGCAAGTTATCTTACTCATTGAGCTATTCAGATATATATTAATACTCCTAACCTAACGCTTATAAAAGATTACTTTCATTGTGTAACATATTCACATGCAAATTGTACATGTGAATACACTTATATTTAAGGTAGACTTCCTGCATGTCTTTGTTTTTAAGGACAGAGTTCACACACACAGCTGGGTGTTCTTCTTTATTATATATATATATATATAAAGAGAGATGGATATCTAGGTATATAAAGAGCAATGAATGTAGGGAGATAAAGAAAGAAAGAAAAAGAGAGACAGGCAGACGGAGAGGCGTTACGCATTAAATATACAAACAGTTTATACTTATATCTAATGATATTTTTATAAAAAGGAAAAATATATGCTTCGATTTCATATAATTTAATGTAAAAAATTGGGACAGGGCAAAATCGAAACTGCACACTCGATGTTTTCAATCTGATACTTTCCCTGGCTTTTAAAATAAAACTCATCAGAAAAAATCGGATATACGTATTTACAGTTTCTACTTTGATGGTCTTCCCCAGAAAAGTTTATACGTATAATTTAAATTTTATAAACATATCATATATTTGAATGGTTTTAGATGGCTATACACCCTGATAGCCTTCTTTTTGTAGATTCTCTATCTTTCTTTCTATAGAAACGCACAAACATCACACATAGACATAAAGTGTTTATATATATATATATATATATATATATATATATATATATATATATATATATACGTTTATGTTTTTGTCTTTTAAGGGAAGTGGGGTTTGATCAACTCTGCTGAGAAGCCATAAAATTAAATACTGTCTTGTCTTTAAATTCCCGAAACAGTTTTTCATGGTAAACAACTGATGATCCCTTAAATAATGTTAGAAGTAAACTAATATGATAACTGAAAAAGTTAAATTTACTTACATGAGTGATTTTCCACTGAACGACTTGGGACTTAAGGTTTTGTTTTTTTAATATAGTTTTAATGGTTGAGATACTTCCAAAACTATATATATATATATATATATATATATATATATATATATATATATATATATATATATATACATATATATATATATAGAGAGAGAGAGAGAGAGAGAGAAGAAAGAGGAAGAATGTGACTGTAAGTGAAATGAAGCGTGCATGAGAATGACCAAGAACGAGATTGAGTGTAAAAAAGAGGGAGTGAAATGATGTGTAGGGGGGAAGTAGGGCGAGAAAAGAGGCGACAATAAGGAAGAGAGTAACTTAGCAAGAAACAAAAAGAAATATAGATAGATAGAGAGAGAGAGAGAGAGAGGGAGAGAAAGAGATATATGAAGAGAGAGAGAGTCTAGGTTTAACACAGTGGAATTGAGCGACAAAGAGAATAAGATTGAGAGAGAAACAGAGAGAGGAACGGAGAGAAACGGAGAGAGACACTGACAAACATACTGAGAATGAGCGTAATTGAATTAGAGAGTGACTAGTCAAGGAAAGAGAGAGAGAGAGAGAGAGAGAGAGAGAGAGAAAGAAAGAAAAAGAGCGAGAAAGAAAAAGACGGAAACAGGAAAGCAGGATAAAAGATAGTGAAAAAGAAATTCAATGGTCAAGAAAGCGTGTGAGGGCGACGGGAATAAATTGGAACGGGAGCGAGTTATTAAATGAGAGAGCTGGGAGAGTATAAGATAAAGATAGGGAGATAGATAGATAGATAGAGAGAGATAGATAGATTGATAGATGGATAGATAGATAGATAGATAGAGAGAGAGAGAGAGAGAGAGAGAGAGAGAGATACTGATTGGTCAGTTTCGTTTAAGGGCGAAAAAACAAAAGATTGACAGTGCAACGACCTTCCATCTCCCCAATCGACCGTTTGATTAGAACCGGGGAATAAAACATGGTGGCTTGAAGAGTCGACATGCTTCTTTATGACAGAGAGAAGGCCCGCCCACACCCACATACACTCACTGCTGACACCATTCCCTACCGCTTATTGCTCTCAACTTCCCCTGGCCTCACGTTTGGAAAGAGTTCGTCACACGCGGGACTGCATTCCATATACTTTATTCGATCCCGGACCTCTGATTATTACGTGTGAGGGAATGCACCCCCGTTGCATTCCGTAGTGTACACATCATAAACCCACATACCACATCCTGCTCCTCCTCGTCCTCCTCCTCCTCCTCCTATATATATATATATATATATATATATATATATATATATATATATCGTTATACATATACATAATAATGTGTCACGACAAAAATATGTCTGACCACATAATTGTCAGCTGATAAATATTTGCATGGACAGATTACAGTTCTCTTTTCTCTCCTAGGTTTTGCATATCTGAAGAAGGTATAAATGATATTGAAACGTCATATGAACTCGATGAGACGTCTTTAACACAAACGTATTTTCTGGTCATTATGTAAACGATATTATCTGATGCATATATATATATATATATATATATATATATATATATATATATATATATATAGAGAGAGAGAGAGAGAGAGAGAGAGGGAGAGAGAGAGAGAGAGAAAAGAGGGTAGTGCAGTATTAGTGCAGTTCCAACGAGAGAAAAGTATATATGTAAAGGAGTAAGGCTACCAACATTTGTAGAATTTTTTTTTCGACATTTATTTATTATTTTTTTGTTTTATCATTTTATAATTTTATATAACGCGTTTCAAGCGGTGGTCCGCTTTCATCAGACATGTAAATCCATTTGAAGAAATGTTTTTCTATTTGAGAGAATGTTGTTTCATTTGAGGAAATTTGTTATTGTTTTTGCGCATGCGTGGGTTTTTATATCTTATTCGTGAGGTTCTCAAACCGTCGAGCTATCCTTCTGGTTTCAGGTTGCAATCCGTATAGTACTTCTTCGATTGTTCTTTATTCGGCAATTTTTTTTTCGAGCGCTTTCGACTTTCATAGGGGTCTTCAGGATTAGGTTGTTTTATTTTTTAAATAAGAAGACTTGAGTTAATGTTTTATAGGTATCGTTAAGGGCGAATGAAAGAAAAAAATGGGTGTGTGGTTGAGTTCATTTTATTCCATCGTTTGTGTGTTTAGTTTTATTGTTTATTTATTTATTTTATTAATTCTTATTTTTGCTATTATTTATTTATTTATCATTATTTATTCCTATTACTATTTTTACCATTATTTATTAATTTATTTTTTTCTTTCATTAGGAAAAATTACTAATTTTAACTAGCTGACGTTTTGGAACTCTCTCGTAATCTTAATATATATTCGCTTAAAGAATGATAGACTTTACTTCTCTACTTTTGCATGTAGCTGTTACGACAGATACGGGGAGGAGAAGGCTGCAGAGTCAGTTCAATAGTATATGAAACCAAAGCCATATTCGGTCTAGATACCTGAAAGGAAGAAATTTACATCGGAATGACTAAAGGAGGTTTCAAACCAAGGCTCTACGCTCACAATAGCACCTTCAGATATCGGGAAAAAGACCACATCACCACCCTAGCAACCAATGGACTAGCAACGACAATACATAACCCACTAATAACCCCAGAAGACGGATTCTCTCCACATCATAGGGAATATGTAAAATACCCACCCACCCCAAGAATTTTCTAAAATTTATTAATTTTTAGAAACAACATAACAGCTCCCCCTCCTCCAGATATATTACACACGCCACAAACTCATCCCCCTTCCAACCTTACTATAACCTACGCTCACTTCCCCTTTAACCCATCTATCATAAATATTACATAAGTCATTAGATACCATATCATATTTAAAAAATACCTAACCGGCAAAATACATGAAGCTTACTAGTTAAGCACCTAGAATTATAATTATGAAACCCCATTAAATTTAAGAAATTATATATGACTAATATTAACCCCTTCCATCTGACTCAGACCTTGCAAGAGACTCGTAAACATTATTAGATAAAGCGAACACAATTGACTTAATACAGGAATCCGACACAAATGCATATTGCAATGATAATCAACACATTTCAATATTACTAAGATAAACCCTTTCACTGATAAAAATATACCCTCCTTCAACATCCAGCCATCACATAGCAATCAATCCACTCAAATATAGACCCTCTATAAATATACATATAAAAATACAAAACTATAAATAAATAAACAAATAACAAATAAATTAAAACAAAATGAAACACTTAATGAACCCCACCCAGCAACTAACCCACTTACCGACAAATAAACTATACCACACAGTAATCACCATAAATATAATAAAAAACATGTTAAGCGGTAAAACAAACAACATCCATGATGAATTATTAAGTTATTTATATAAAATTCAATTACGATTAAGACCCATATAGTAATAGATACCTAGACATCTTGACCCGGTGCCACTTTTAAAAGGGACGTTTAAGCAATGCCCCGTTTAACGGTGAATTCAAGCGCCATTTCTCTCCGTTGTGTTTATTTCGAGATGCTGACATTTTTATCGGCTGTAGACGACCTTTTAACGTTGAGAAAGTCAGTCCATCTAGTTGAAACCGCGGTACGCCTCTGAAATATATAACATATAGTTTTTCAAATAAATAATTTGTTTTTATTTATATATATATATATCTCCCCCTCTCTCTCTCTCTCTCTCTTTCTCTCTCTCTCTTTCTCTCTCTCTCTCTCTCTCTCTCTCTATATATATATATATATTTATTTTGTCATGTTTATACTTATTATAAGATGCCAACGGTGTACAGAATGTCTGACATATTTGAAGGGATGCGCATGTGCGAATCATCAAACGCAAACAAGAAACCGGGAGAAGACATCCCCTATGTAGCCAAGGATAACCAAGAGACACAGTGACATCAATAAGTAGTTTCATGACCAAAGAGAGCCTTGACCCTGCATGGTCACAGAACAACCGCATTGACAGATGGAAGGATTTGAATGACTACTTGTACGAAGCTATCCTAGAACCCAGAGAACATCTCCCACGTGAAACAGATCTCTCAAGGAGGACTGGATGACCCTGAACCGAAAAAAGAGCAAAGATTGGAAGGACAGCCAGCAAGGTTCACAGGTGGGGATCAACAACAATAAGCAACTGCCGTTGTGGAAATCCCAGACAAACAATGGAACACATCCTCATTGGCTGAAGTGATGGACCAACTTGTACGGATCAAGATTTGATGCACTGTAACCGTGATGCCCAACGATGGATCCAGTATTGGTGTTGATGATAATTACTTGATTACTATTTTCAATAGTTCATTGTATACGATACATTGAAATCACATGTTTAACATTAGTTGTTTGGAAATTGCAGGTTTCTACCTTTATATGTTCAAGCACAAAATTACAATCGTGTTTCAATGTAATCCAAATTACATTTCCATTGAACCAATATTCATGACTCATCGCAAGGAAATCCTGCCAGTTCATTTTCATGTTTCTGTTGAAACCCTTTTCTCCCACCTGAATATTATTCGGACGATTAAAACCCATATTTTACGTTTCTTTTAAGCAAGTGATTGTGTTAAATATTAGTTGGTACGTTTAATAGTAGAACTATTAGCATGTGTGTATTGCTGAGATATATGGCGGTTATGTTGGAAAACCAGTCGTGAAAACTGAAAGTTGATGAAGCGGGCGAATATGACGTAACCAATTCGCAAGCTGACGGAATTATTACTGGAAGAAGATAGTGAGTCTTGGTGGAAGACTGTTGAGACAAGACAGACTATATTTTTTAATAGTTTTTTTTTTAACTATAATAATTAAGTAATGTGATGTGGCATTCTCTCTTTACCCCATTTTTGATAGTTCAGCCCCTGGACGATCATACACTTGAATACAATTCGTCATTAATTATAATAAGAAAGATTATCAGATTACTTTTGTTTCAGTTAACGAAGTTATACTCAGTCGGGATAATAAAACACGCACCACGACACCGGCCAGCAAAAAAACAAAAAAAAACGAAGAAAAGTATGGATTTAAATTTGATTAAAATATTAATGATTAAATCATTTTTGGGGGCCAAATGATTACATTGGATAATTTAGGTGACGCCTCTTTGTCTTCTACACAATTAGACTTAATTTTATCGATTGACCTTTGTGTTAAGTGCAAAAATGAATGAAGAAAAGAGGCAGAAAAAGGAACAAATATGGTTACGGTATTTTTATTTAATCTGCGCGTTTATCGATGAAAGTGTCATTTCGAACTTAAGCCTGACATACAGACTGGCAGATGAAGCTCCATAAAGAGATGTGTGATTACATCTAAAAATGCTATATAAAATGTAAGCCTTTAAACGTAATCACAACATACCAAGGAAGAACGCTATTTTAAAATTAAGTGTGACATACGGACGGACGGACATAGGCATATTGATTACAGTAGACATCTGAATAAAGATACGTCCGTTTAATCAGCGTGTTTAGCGTTGACAATGCTTTTTTAGACTTAAATATGGTAGACGAAATACTATTTAAAACATGAGCTGGACATTTTTATTATTTTGATTATTTAGATTCCGACCATCCCGACAATCAGCAACATCCCTCCCCTTCACTGTAGAGGTCCTCAGATGCCGGAAAGATTTTTACCCTAATAATCTCTTCTCACGAACTGCTGGCCTTTGGAATTCCCTCCCTGTTCGATGTTTCCCCGACTGTTCCAACATACAGACATTTAAATGTAATGTGAACAAAGATCTCGCTGCTTAACTGCTCACGTAGGATACCCTATAGTACTGGACACTAATTTACAGTAGCCCCTTTCGTCTCAGTGGCAGTGTGCCTTGTTTAAGGTGAATATAAGAGAGAAAAAAGATTACTATTCTCATCTTGGAAGTTATTCTCAACGTTTCAGCCGATGTAACCTCACTTTCTTCAAGTGCATCTTTTCGAAATTGAGGATCCTGATATCGAACTCTGGAATCTATATGGAAGCATCAGAGTAGGGAAAAATAACTAAGAATAATTTTTTTACAAAATATATAGACTTATTTAAGACTTCTATCTGGCCAGGGTTGACGGGACGAGAACAATCTACGCCGTGGGTTTAATAATGGGTTCAGTTAAAAATTCCGTATAGATCTCTGAGTTTGACATAGAGATTCCAGATTTCTTCAAGATGTACCTGAAGAATGTTGGAGGCTACATCAGCCAAAACGTTGTAAGAATAACACACAAGAGAAGAATAATAGTTCGAATAATCAAAATAATCCAGGTTATCAATTTTCATCTAAAGGATTCCGAAACACAAGCTCAACAGACCAACGAAAATGATAAACGGAAAAGACCGAGCGACCGATCTTCAACGGCCATGATAAAGACGCTTGCACACATTTAAAAAAAGATACGTTCATTGAATCTGTGCGATTAGTGATGACAATGCTATTTCAAACTGAATCGTGACAACCGGCTCAACGAAGGGGATGACGTATCTAAAAAACGAAGAAAAAGAAAAAAAATGTTTACGTCCATGAAAAATCGGCGATGAGTAAAAATGAAAGTAGGTTGTTTTGGTGAAATCAATTTGGCGAAGAACGAGTTTAATTGTCCGAACCAAATCTGGAATCTTAATGACACTCTTCTGAAAGTCGTGAAACAGCAGTTTCACTTATCAGAAATAAAATGCAATATATTTGCAAATAAATTTGCAATAAGTTGGAACAAATAGTAAATTTTAAGGAGTAAAAGAGGAATCATTAAAAATGTCTGAGATTAACCATCAGGCAGAAATTGGTAGTTGTCTAGGACGCTTAATTACAGGAATCATTGCCACCGTTGCTGCTGGATTCTATTTTAAATTAATGGTAACTTCTATCTGCTCTATACTCCTAGTAAGCGTGACAGATGTCGTTCTTTGCGTCCCCCTTTTATATCTCACCCTTTTTTGCGTCCCTCTTTTATATCTCACCCTTCTTTGCGTCACTCTTTTATATCTCCACCTTCTTTGCGTCCCCCTTTTATATCTCCACCTTCTTTGCGTCCCTCTTTTACATCTCCCCCTTCTTTGCGTACCCCTTTTATATCCCCCCTTCTTTGCGTCCCCCTTTTATATATCCCCCTTCTTTGCGTCCCCCTTTTATATCTCCCTCTTCTTTGCGCCCCCCTTTTATATCTCCACCTTCTTTGCGTCCCTCTTTTATATCTCCCCCTTCTTTGCGTCCCCATTTTATATCTCCCCCTTCTTTGCGTCCCCTTTTTATATCTCCCCCTTCTTTGCGTCCCCATTTTATATCTCCCCCTTTTTTGCGTCCCCCTTTTATATATCCCCCTTTTTTGCGTCCCCCTTTTATATCTCTCCCTTCTTTGCGTCCCTCTTTTATATCTCCCGCTTCTTTGCGTCCCTCTTTTATATCTCCCCCTTCTTTGCGTCCCCCTTTTATATCTCCCGCTTCTTTGCGTCCCCCTTTTATATCTCCTCCTTCTTTGCGTCCCCCTTTTATATATCCCCCTTCTTTGCGTCCCCCTTTTATATCTCCCCCTTCTTTGCGTCCCTCTTTTATATCTCCCCTTTCTTTGCGTCCCCCTTTTATATCTCCCCCTTCTCTCTATCATTTAGTTCCCGTGTGTATGTATCTGTATCTTCCTCTTCCTGTCAGTTTGTCTTCGTATACCTTTTCCCATCTTATTTGTCAGCTTTCTTTTGTGTCATTATTTTTTTTATCCCTTTATTATTTGTAAAGTGACAAGATTTTGTTCGATCTCTTATCAAGGCCAAATGTCACTCATGTATAAGGGTTGAATAGATGGTATGATTGGAAGTTGAAAGACGAAGGATATTTATGAGCGAATTGAAAATAATTAATGGAATGAAATAAGTGTACTCACTTATAGACACGGTTAATCACAAGTGTTTGAAGTAAGATTTCCATCTGCATTTCATTGTTAGTTTGTTCGAATTGAATCATGAAATAAATGTAGGTAGTTTTTAGTCTAAAATCTATGAATTAGTTGGTATAATGTTAAGAGTGTTCGCTAATGGGCCGGGTGACCAGCGTTCATTCCTCGCTCAAGTCATACCAAAAATCCAAAAATGATACTTGCTGCCCTCCGGTCTTACAATGAGTATTATCAGGTGAGGATCAATGGCATGTTCAATAATCCTGGGAAAGTAGTTGCTAGTCTCTCCCCACTCTATTTTAAATCTATGAATTTTTTTGATTCATTATTTCAAAGAGTTTTCATTATTTATTTTAACCCATATATATATATATATATATATATATATATATATAAATACTAATTATTTATTACCTACATCGATCTTTCATGGTTACGCCATCGTCAGTGCAGGAAGGTAATACCCGACGGTCGACGGGCGCGAACTCCGATCACAAATCGCCACTAATTCGTAGTCAAGAGAGTTACCAGTTGCCCACCAGAAATTAGCTTGTAAACTTTTAGGCGGAAATTAAATTTTGTAAATACCAAGTCGGCGAGTATTCACAGCAAGTGGCGCAGAGTGATCAACAACAAAAACAAAAAATCGTGTTGGATCTCGCAATGAAGTTAATGAAGCTTGTTATTAAATTCACTCCGAGTATATATATATATATATATATATATATATATATATATATATATATATATATATATATATATATATATATATATAGATAGATAGATTTAGATTTTTCACTTATAAAATAGATCATTCAGTGAAGACCGGGGTTGTTCCAATAAAAAACAAGCTCGATGATACTCGATTACAGAGTACAGAGCATTTATATGTGATTTTATGAAGGCTTACCAAAGCATTCCTTTCAGGACACCAATGATCACCATTAAAGATATTTTTTCTTACAAATACTATTTATTCAAATTAAATGTTTTTTTCCTACACGTGTTTCACTACCAAGCAGTTACTTGCTTGGCAGATCCTCAGGGAAATTAAATGTCTGGAATACTGGTTTCAACTGCCGACAAAACACAATGTTTTAAGTGACCTCAACTATTACAACGCCACATTGTGTTTTGTCGGCAGTTGAAACCAGTATTCCAGACATTTAATTTCCCTGAGGATCTGCCAAGCAAGTAACTGCTTGGTAGTGAAACACGTGTAGGAAAAAAACATTTAATTTGAATAAATAGTATTTGTAAGAAAAAATATCTTTAATGGTGATCATTGGTGTCCTGAAAGGAATGCTTTGGTAAGCCTTCATAAAATCACATATATATATATATATATATATATATATATATATATATATATATATATATATATATATATATATATATATATATATATATGTATATTTATATATATATAGTAAAAAAAGATAAATTATGACAAATAGATGGTAGCAGTGAAAAAAGTAGTAAACAGTTGAATGTGTGAGGGAAAATAGTAGTGGTTGGAGTTATTACACTTTTAACTTTCCCTTAAAAAATAAAATTATTTCATTGTTTTTCGTCAAAAAATTAATAAGTTGTCATAAAAATAAACATATGATTAAAGTGTTTTTGTTTTAGTTTTCAGTTTTCTGTTGAAAAGCCGCCTCGTTTTTAGTTTGATACTTGTACGTTTTTATTCGTTTTTTTTCCGGCTGTTTACGTATTTTTGCGTCACCAAAAGTCGGTTCTGTCTGATAAAAAAGCTGTATCAGTACTTTTTCTTTTATACCATTTTTCTATGTCTTTTAATTTATTTATTTCCCTTTTTACCGTTTCTTTGGCTCACTCTGTTTTCTTATTTCATTGTCCTTTTAAGGCTTGTTTCCTTTCTTTCACATGATTTTTCTTTCTCTATTTCTTTCCCTTGACTTTTCCGTCGTTCCTGTATCTCTTTTTCTCTGTCACTCTCTCTTTATCACCCTCTCCCTGTTTCCGTCTTTATTCTTCTACTTTCCTTCCCATCGTTCTTTCTTTCTGGTCTGGATTATTTCATCCATTCTTATTTTCCTCTTTCCTTAATTCGTTTCATCCATGTCTCTTTTACTCTCTTTTCTCCTGTTTCTGTTCTTTCTTCATTTCTTCCTTTTATTGTTTATTTCTCTCTTCTTTCTTTCTTCGTTTCTTTTGTTTCTTATTATTTCCTCGGCTTACTCTGTGTATATTGTGTCTTTTTAACTCTTGGTAACTATCCTTCACATCATTTCTTTTTTCTGACCTCCCTTTTCTTCGCTCTCCCATTTCCGTCTTTCCTTGATGTTCACCTTGATCGCACTCTCTCTCTCTCTCTCTTTGTTCTTCAACTCTTTCTACTACCCTTCTCATTGTTCTTTCTTTCTGACCTACATGCTTTCCTCCACTCTCCCATTCCTTCTTTCCTTATTTTTCTTCATTCCCTTTCTCGCCTTTTAATCCTGTGTTGTTTTCTTCTTTCTTTACTTCTCTTATTGTCTCATTCTTCTTTTTATTCCCCTTTTTATTCCTTATAGTCTTTTCCCTTTTTTCTTAATTTTTTTTTAACTTGTACTAATTTTCTTTAACATCATCCTTTCTTCCTGCCCTTCTTCCTCTCTTTCCCTGTTTCTTTCCGTCTCTCCTTAATTTTCTGCTTCATGGCCATCTATATATCTCTCTCTCGCTGTCACTCTTCCCATCTTTGTTCTCCCATTCTTTCTGCTTTGCATACTCCTACTCTTCTTTTTAAAATGTTTCCTTAATTTTCTTCACCTCTCTCTCTCTCCCCCCCTCTCTCTCTCTCTCTCTTTCTTCTCGTCTTTGTTTGTTCTTCATTTCTTTCTTCAATTATTTATTTGTCTGTTTCTTCTTTTTGTTCCTTATTGTTTGTCCTATTCACACGTGATTCTTTCTTTCTGACCTGCTCCCTTTCTGTCGCTCTTCCCTGTCTCTTTCTCGTAATTTTCCTCTTCATGCATCTCTCGTCTTTTTTCTTTCTACTTTCCTTCCCATCTCCTTTTCTTTCTGTCTTTCTTTCTTTCTTTCTTTCACCCTTTCTTTGTTCCTTTCTTTCTTTTTTCCTGCATCATTTCTTCCACTTTTTATTTCCGGCTTTCCTTAACTTTTTCTTTATTCCCCCCTCTCTTTCTCTCCCTCTTTCTTCCTATTTCTGATTTTCCATTTTTGCTTCCCATCGATCCTTCTTTCTTCCCTGAATCCGTTCTTTACATTCTGTCTGTCTTTCATTTTTTTCTTCTAAATCTCCTTCACCCCTCTCTCTCTCTCCCCCCGTATCTCTTTAATTATATCTGTATCTCCCTGTTTTAATTCTTCCACTGTCTCTTTTCATTCCCATTATCATTGCCTTCTAACGTGCTCCATTTCCCTTTCTCTTTGTCTTATCTAATAATCTTTTATATAGTTTGCTGCCCTAACACATTCTCCCCAAGCTAAAAGCACCCACCTCCTTTTATACGCCCCCGAACTTGGCTAAATTGTTTAAAGCGACAACGAGCGGTTCCCTCCCTCGACCAAAAACACATGACGTCAGACAAAGCCGTCTTCCTGCCGTCTCCAATCTTGCAGAGTTTCTCCATCAAATTGAAAGTAAGTGTACCGAACTTCTCACCACTGGCAGAAGACGGCACATTTCTTTCTAACTGACAACAAACTCGCACGGCGGCATAAAAGAATAGTTCTACAATTTGCCAAACGCAGACACCAATTACACGCTATGGCCCTGTAGATTGCGTTCGAAAGGTTTCCTCGGGTTCCAAGCCATTATTATTCCCCAAGAACACACTCAAGCGAACGCTGAGAACTGCTTTATTTGTTTTCTTTGGGGTGGAGGAGGTCAGCTGATTCCATCTTTCGTATAGATCTTTGATTTGAACAAAGTTTCCGTTTTATTTCATGCGACCTGCTTTCTTTGATTGTTTTTACGTTTTTTTCTGCTTTATTTTGTTAGTGTAATGGCGGCAGTTAAATTATTTGCCCGTTTAAGGCTTATCAGGTTTCCCGCCTTGACTAAAAGCCTTGCAATATATACAGTTTTTGTCAAAGGAAGCAAAAAGATAGACACTCCTTCCTACATATACACGCTGTTTAGTTTATACGTTTTTAAATGTTGCTAAAATACCTAGTTTTTCTCATTCTCTCTTCTTCGCCCCCCTCTCTCTCTATATATATATATGTATATGCATAGTAAGTTATAAAAATATATTTATGGCCATTAAGTTACACAGAGGCTTCCGTGTTTAATCCCCGTAGGGAATTGTCAGACTAAAATGCTATTATTGGGATTATTCCGACTACTGTTCTCATCTTGGATATCCGTAATGTCCCGTGAGGCCACGGATAAAAAAGCTAAGTAATAATCAGTTCTCAGTGACAGTCTTCTGGAGGTTGAAGGTTCAATCCTCGGTACGGGTGATACTAAGAATACAATTACGAAGACTTCTACCCGGTCATGTTTAACGAGACGAGAGCAAGATACCCCGTGAATTAAATCAAGTATTCCGTACGACATACCGTGCGGTTTTCGTATTCGACGTACAGACGAGACGCACTTAAATAAGGTCGGTTATTTCATCGGCTGAAACGTTGTGAGAATAACATCCAAAATGAGAACAGTAGTCCGAATAATAAAAGTAATACAAAACTACCTTTTCGTTTTTTATTATCATTGCATCATGGTTTTTTAATCTTAATATAAACGATTCATGCTTCATATAAACTATTCATACTTGATAGATGTTTATTAAGATGTGATGCATTTCTTATTCAAAAAGCGCCAAACCAGTGCAACACATCGCCCTGACTTGAACTTACTTTAAAAGTCAAGGTAGAAGTAAGGGTGACGTGTACCGGTAGTTATATAATGGGAGGAAGTATGTGGTAAAAAAAGAAAGGTTTCTATCTCTACAGTGGATTCGCCGCTCTGTGGTTAATACACACAGAATAAAGAAAATAAAAAAAGCAAAAAGTCGTGCTTGAAAAAGAAAATGATATATATATCGAATGTCTTGCCTAAAAATAATAAATAAAAATGATTTTATTCATTTGATATTGCATCATGTTTTGCTTTTCCAAATTCGATATAAAATATTCATACTTCATGGATGCTTCTTAAGATGACATCAATTTTCTTTAACTTTTCTTTTATTATTATTATTATTATCATTATTATTATTATTATTATTATTATTATTATTATTATTATTATTATTATTATTATTATTATTATTATTATTATTATTATTATTTACTCACTAGGAGTTATCACACTGGTCATCGTCAGTGGTCGCCCACTGCCGACAACCTGTGGTATTCCCTGGAGTCCGAGTGACAACAAGTCTCCTCAGGCCTCCAGTATGCTCCACCTCTTTTCGTTCATCACCGCTGATGACCTTGCGGTAATCGCAACAGCCACCTACCAACGATTTCCCGCTGATAAGGGTCATTGGTCCCCTCTGGGGCCCGAGTGGCAACAAGCCTTCCCAAGGTCCCAGAGCTGTCCGCGCTCTTCCAGTGGAGGTCTGGTTTTATTATTATTATTATTATTATTATTATTATTATTATTATTATTATTATTATTATTATTATTATTATTATTATTATTATTATTATTTTATTATCATCAGTATTATTATCATTATCATTATTATTATTATTATTATTATTATCATCATCATCAGTATTATTATTATTATTATTATTATTATTATTATTATTATTATTATTATTATTATTATTATTATTTCTTTGTTATGCCTCCTTGGACATCTCCCCTTTAATTATCTTCTCAATTCAACTGTTAAAAATTAAAAAAAAAAACTCTTAGTACAGTATCGATATCCAGATAAAATTCTGTTAAATATTTCATTTGATAACTTCCAAAAGTGGCCCCTCAATTTCTCCCTCCCACCACTTTCTCTGAATTTATGCAACCTCATCTTAAACTGATCCACGCCATTGCTGTTCATAATCCGATCTGGCAACTTATTACAAAACCATATTACTCTGTGAGCAAAAAAAACTTAACTGGTTAACAGATCTCGTTTTTGAAAACTGCCTTGACAATAACCTTCCAGATCTTGGGGAAATACTAAATCAGTTTGAAAATTGTTGAATTTCCACTCGGATTCAGTTGTAACCTTTTGATTGAACTTTAAACAACAATTTAAAATAAATTCTTATGAATCAGCATCACCTGACTTCATTGAACAGCTTCATGTTGTTGTTAGCGTAGGTCTCCCCCCCCCCATTATTTGAGATACATACAGGAATAACCACGTGAATAATCCCAACATACATAAATAAAGTGATGTTATGAAATCAACTGGATTTGAACTTGGAACACCAAGATCATTCGACGCCTTTATCCACTCCATCACGGCCACAAAATAGTTCGCTTGTGTGGTCATATTTTCATGAACAATGTCTAACATTCAATTTTTACTTTGATCTCTACAATCTTTCTAGTGTCCCCTCGACGCATTAGAACAACCCAACAATCAGCTAGGTCCCATCCATTCATTGTGGAGGTCCCCAGATGCCGGAGAGCCTTTTACTCCAGTAGCTTTTTCTCCTTGTGCTGCCGGCCTCTGGAATTCATTCCCTGCTCCTTGTTTCCCCGACGTTACTGACATGCAGAGGTTAAACACTAATGTAAACAGACATCTCGCTGCACAGCTCCCCACTTAGGATGACACCCTAAACCTACTCCCTAATTCCCAGTAGCCCCTTACGGCTACAGTGGCGTCCAATAGTGGTTTGCTAGTGCTGTTTTAATTCGACGTTCTCTAATTCTCTAAGGTCTTTTGTGAAATGAGTTGAGGAGGTTTCCAGGCAACTTTAGATGCTGGTGGCGATTGCTTGCACCCATATCGAATTTTGAATAACACGCATGCTATGCACTGTCTTATCATATTCATTTCTTGAAAATATTGTATTCCAGTAATAAATTACGAGCACTTAATTATAGAGAGTTACTTTCCATTCACCTTATATATATATATATATATATATATATATATATATATATATATATATATATATATATATATATATATATATATAGTAGAGAATGGTAGTTTGCTTGAAGCATTGCTGGGTATAGTAGTAGTAAGTTTTTGAAAGGCTGTGGGCAATGCAATTCCGGGTCAGATGCAAGTTGAAAGGAAAGGAACAAAAACAATAAAAATAAATCGAATACGATATAAGACTTACTATTTATTTTTCCTTTTTTTTCCTTTTATTTATTTATTTATTTTTTTTCTTACAATTATTACTTTACTTTACTTTATATTAAAATTCTTAAATTACGATAGAAAGATAAACAAAATAAAAATACGAAGATAAAACAAAGTAAATATTCAAATATAAAAAAAATAAAATAAAAAAATGATATATATATATTATCAAAACTAACAGTTTATCGAACACCATACACCTAACCAACATTACACTAATATTCTAAACACCAATCATATATTTAACATAATATTAAAATAAAACTTAACTTAATTTATATTTCCTGTGAAACTGCTTTTTTGCTGCGGTCTATATCTGGCAGCCATTTTGTTTTGTATTATTCTCTACACAGTCGGAGAAGAATAAAATATTATTCTTCTTCTGGTCTAATTATTTTTGAAAAAGGGATGTCTTTTCCCGAAATATCAAATAGTGATTTTTAATCACCCGGACAGCTAAAACACTCTTGCTGTTATGTAAGAAAAAAAAAAATAAATAAATAAAAGGAAAAAAAAGGAAAAATAAATAGTAAGTCTTATATCGTATTCGATTTATTTTTATTGTTTTTGTTCCTTTCCTTTCAACTTGCATCTTACCCGGAATTGCATTGCCCACAGCCTTTCAAAAACTTACTACTAATATATATATATATATAATATGGACAAAAGAATGAAAACACCTTGAAATTGTAAATAAATCTAGCCTTGTGAAACTCTCAGTTAACAGATTTTGTTTAAACGGGGTTATCCACATGATTGTTATTTTGCTTACTATTATTTCGATTGTCTCACTTTCCTAAGTGATTAAGATGCAGAAAATTGCATTATTAGTCGCCCTTCACTTCATAGGACGTATTTTTTTCCGTTAATATATATATTTGTATTTATTTTATACGTACATAAAAGTAATCCATGGACACGTGTTTCTAATAGTAAGCAAAATAACAACGAACGCTACAATCACCAATAAAAATAATTACATAAAAATACATTAAATATTTAGGTGATAAAAATCGTACATATTTCTAGACGTATTGGTCCAGTGGTAGAACGCTGGACTATAGACATCACTATCGAAGGTTCGATCTCTGTTATGTACGTATAAAATAAATAAAAATATATATATATATACATATGTATATCTATATATATATATATATATATATATATATATATATATATATATATCTATATATATATATATATCATACATATGTATATATATACAGATGTATGTATATATATATATATATATATATATATATATATATATATATATATATATATATGTGTGTATACGAAGAGCGTTAGCGTGTTCATGCTTCTTTTACCCTTCTCTCGTTTTTTATTGTTGTGTAGTTTCCTCTATTTCTATCTCTATTTGCGTTTAATACATCAAAGTATAAACCTTATGTAATTATTTTCCACGTTTTGCCCCCTTCACATCCCCGGCTCGATGATCTTTTGATCAAACAGCTTTCAAGTTTGAATACAAACAAACGACACACCAATAAGAGAAGGAAGACACTCAAGGAAAATCTGTTTAAAAAATGCTAAGACCCTATTTAATTGCTTCGCACTGAAGCAAAGAATGGCACAAGGCCAGAAGGCAAACACCAGGAGGCACTCTTATTGGCCACAAAAATACTCGAAAACGAACCCATCAGCATTCCTCGGTATGGAACTATAAGACGACTGGCAATATCCTCTCGTCTAAAAAGAGGAGGTAAAGCACGGGATGTTGCACAACCTAGGACCGATCCTAACCATCCTTAATTACGACAAAGATATGTATGGTCGTTTAAGTCATCACCTATGTTGTTAGAATAATGTCAAGGCGAACCTCGACTTGCCTGAACGCTCGGACCGAAACCTGGGATGATTACAGCAAAGTTGCCAGATATTTTTAAAGCTAATCCTCGGAAAAGAAATAAAAATGGGGTCACATTTATACAAAAAGAAAATCGATAAAAATACAGAGTAGTTAACACTGGATAATTCGTAAAAAAAATATATATATAACAATGGCGACCATTTAGTGACAGATGTTATATAAAAAAAGTATGAAATACAAAATCTTATAATTCGTCTTCACGCGTTAAAACAAGGCGGCTCCGTCGGGCGTACACACATATATGGACGGATCCCACGTACATGCACGCGTATGTACATGTGCACATGTGCGTGTGGGCGCCCACATACATAGAATGTATGAGCGACACGTGAGTGTATATGTGTATGTGTACGTATGCATGCATAGAAAAATGGATATGAATTCGTATGTATTTTATATATCCACCTATTTTTCTATCAACTTTTCTCTACCTCTCTCTATCTATCTAACCATACACCTGTGTGTGTGCACATATAGGTATGTATGTGTGCGTGTGTGTGTGAGTGTGTATGTATGTCGCCCACCTATGTACAAGATTCAGAACTAACCGAACACACACACGCACACACACAGGCACAACGGCCAATGCGGCGACAGTGCAATAAAAAATAATAAATTTAAAAAGAAAATCCAAACACTTCAAGAAATGGAGATGACCCATGAAATAAAAGTCAAAATCACACATACCTAATAAACACACACGACTTTGACCAAGAGAAGCAAAAATAATAAAAATGAAATATATAAAAATATGAAACAACATACACACACACCCGCAAACCCACACATCGAAAGACGCGTTATATAAAATTATAAAATGAAAAAATAACAAAATAATAAATAAATGTTGAATGAACTTTTTAAAATGTCGGTAGCCTTACTTCTTTAAATACATATATATATAT
>OY744535.1:38272844-38277844 GCA_963556195.1 Sepiola atlantica | reverse complement strand
GTAGAATGAAGAAGAATGGAAAGGAATTAGAGAAGCAAAAGCCAAATCATAATTCAATTCAATTGCTCAGAGCAAGGTATATTCCGCAAAAAAGGCAATTTATTCAAGTTAAATTTTCCTTAAGCTAGGCTTTTCAAAGATCAAAATCTTATCATCAGAGGAAGTCGCTGGGATATATATATATATATATATATAGAGAGAGAGAGAGAGAGAAACAGATATACACACACACACACACACACACACATATATATATATATATATATATATATATATATGTATATATATATATATATATAGAGAGAGAGAGAGACAGACAGACAGACAGAGAGGAGGGGATAGAGAGAAATGATCGATCTTTAGTGCAGTTATAATCTTCAATATATTTATTGAGAAATACAGAGAGAGAGAGAGAGAGAGAGAGAGAGAGAGAGAGAAAGAGTGAGAGAGAGAGATATATAATTTGGTATTTCTTGTATGGATCAATTATCTAGAGAGCGAAAGAGAGAGGGAGACGAGTGAAAAAGGGAGAGCTTGAGAGAGCTAGAGAAATAGAATGAGAGCGAGAGAGAGAGAGAGAGAGA
Source organism: Sepiola atlantica (assembly GCA_963556195.1). Classification (NCBI taxonomy): domain Eukaryota; kingdom Metazoa; phylum Mollusca; class Cephalopoda; order Sepiida; family Sepiolidae; genus Sepiola; species Sepiola atlantica. Next base: position 38,277,260 of record OY744535.1, on the reverse strand, counting down.
GAGAGGGGGTGAGAGAAAGAGGGAGATAATAGGAAACTTGATCGTTTTGTGAATTTGCATGGCACCACTGGGCATTGCCTTTTGGCTCTTCTTTCTTGCAGGAACCGCGCATTTACGGAAGCCTCTCCACCTGAATCTCCCGAGAAACTGTTCACATGTCCAAACTAGTTACTCCTCATCTGTGCTAATCTTAAGACGGTTAATCAAGATCTCTTGTAAAATGTGCCATGTAATCTCGTGTCCTATTTCACCTGACCTTTCGTATAAAGAAAGGTCAGATTCCTGTCATAATAAGAAATATCCATTACTTTCAGCGTCAGATTAGTTTTAACTCTTGCAATGGTGGCTTCTTCCGAAACGCACGTCTCATTTGTAATATTCTTTAAATGAGTGGATGGCCAACGCAACCAACGAAATACTGTTATTGTTAGAGAAAAGTAGGTTCATCTGTCGAAGAATTGTATTGGGACAATTGGTAGATTCGATCACGCGTTTCTATGAGATAATCTCTCCGTTAGACTGTGATACTTAAGTTTGAAATAGCATTTTTACCTTAGTCCGCGCATCTCAAAAAGAAGCTATGTCTGTCTGCCCGTTATTATTTCATGCTTAAGTTTGAAATAGCATTTTTACCTTAGTCCGCACATCTCTAAAAGAAGCTATGTCTGTCTGCTCGTTATTATTTCATGCTTAAGTTTGAAATAGCATTTTTAACTTAGTCCGCACATCTCTAAAAGAAGCTATGTCTGTCTGCTCGTTATTATTTCATGCTTAAGTTTGAAATAGCATTTTTACCTTAGTCCGCGCATCTCAAAAAGAAGCTATGTCTGTCTGCCCGTTATTATTTCATGCTTAAGTTTGAAATAGCATTTTTACCTTAGTCCGCACATCTCTAAAAGAAGCTATGTCTGTCTGCTCGTTATTATTTCATGCTTAAGTTTGAAATAGCATTTTTACCTTAGTCCGCACATCTCTAAAAGAAGCTATGTCTGTCTGCTCGTTATTATTTCATGCTTAAGTTTGAAATAGCATTTTTACCTTAGTCCGCGCATCTCAAAAAGAAGCTATGTCTGTCTGCCCGTTATTATTTCATGCTTAAGTTTGAAATAGCATTTTTACCTTAGTCCGCACATCTCTAAAAGAAGCTATGTCTGTCTGCTCGTTATTATTTCATGCTTAAGTTTGAAATAGCATTTTTAACTTAGTCCGCGCATCTCTAAAAGAAGCTATGTCTGTCTGCCCGTTATTATTTCATGCTTAAGTTTGAAATTGCATTTTTACCTTAGTCCGCGCATCTCTAAAAGAAGCTATGTCTGTCTGCCCGTTATTATTTCATGCTTAAGTTTGAAATAGCATTTGCGTCGGTCTGTCGCACTTACTTTCGAAATGTAATTTTTACTTTAGTCCGAGCACTTCGATAAGAGGCTATGTCTGTAAGTCAATTATTAAGCATGCTTAAGGTTTTGTATAGCATTTTCATTGCCACACTCATAGAGTAAATAAACGCATATTAGTTTTAGATGCGTATGCGCATCTTTGTTTTAAATGCGTCCGAGTTGGTTTTTTTTATCTTAACGCTTGAAATAAAATATTCCTTGGTATATCATGCTTAAGTTAGAAATAGCATTTTAGTCGGTCTGTTACGCTTACGTTTAAAATATCAGTCCACGTACCTCTATAGAGTCTATGTCTGCATGGCAGTTGTTATGGTACGCTTAAGTTTTAAATAGCCCACATTCCATTAAAAGTTAACATATTATGATTCGAGCTACTTGCCTTGAATATAAAGCTATGGACAGAAACTCCGAAGTGCCACGTAGCGATGAAGTTAGTGAAATCCTCCTCTTTGGCAGCTGACCTGGTTGGATCCGGACGTTTATTTGAAACAATTTGTTTCGCCCTCCTGTGGCGCGGTCAATGGGAAGCTTAAGTAATACGTAATTTACAGTTCTGTAAAAAGATAAGATTTAAAACAGCACGAGCCATTGAGGTACTATGTTGCCATTTTTTTTTCTTACTTAATTACAGAATCAAGCGAAAGAGGTAGACATAGACACTTTTGCTGCTATATCTTCATAACGACTATAACGACGGATGAACACATACAGAGAAGGAGAGAAATAAAGAGAGGAAGTCACTACTCATTGAGCCAACTACTTACAAAGTGTCAACAAGAGACTCAGCTGTTTTCTGTCAACAAAAAGATTATAAGCTATTATTTGTTTCAATATAAGTTGTACTATTCGAGTTGTCTTCTCGTTTTAGTTTTGGCTTGATACCCCCCCCCCCCCATTATATGCTTGTAGGTATGTTAGCCATGCATAAATTCATGCACTGATAGATATTTTTATATACGTGTTTTCTGTCGAGGAAAAGAGGATGGCTAATCTGTTGGTGGTCTGAAGGATTCCCTATCTAACGATACAAACTGCTTATTAATGTCATATAACGTTACAATACGACAATCAAGATTATTAGCAAATTTATCATCATTTTATTTGTTTATTTACTTTTGTTCGCTCCGAACAAAGAAACATGTCACTTATGCCAAATGGGCTACTACAGGGTGGGCAAAAATAAGGGTCCTATTTTTAAAAATTCATAACTTTTTTATTTATTGATTTTTTTAAATTTTTTTTTTAGAATAAGTAAAGGACCCCTTCCGAAGCAAGCATGAGCCGTATTAGCCCTAAGGAACGTACCCTCATTTAGAAAACATTATTTTTGCTTAAAAAACTCAAAACTGTGTAAAAAACAATACTTTAGTTTTTGTAAGTTTTAAGAAGTGTTTTTCGGCTAAAATTTGTTTTGTATATTTCAAAAAATCTCGGAAGGGTCAGTCTACGCACACATAAAGTTTGGTGAGTTTAACTTTTATTTTGTGGAAGTTATTCAAATTCAAGTTATTCAAAATTAAAGATAGGACCCTTATTTTGGCCCACCCTAGTGACCAGATTTATAAGGAGCAATCCGACTAGAAAATTGTGCTGAAAGGTTTTTGTTTATTTACAGATACTTAAGTCGACGTTCTCAGAAATCACGGGGCCCCTTCATGTAGCTAACACTTGATCTCTACATCTGATACATAGATATTCGAATATTCCATTAAAGTTCTCTTTTACCTGTCAAACGTTGAGTTCGTAACGAAGTTAAGACGATTAATTTTCCTCTCCTCAATTGACAGGATAATGATGTTATAGCATATGTTTCTTGCGGTTTCTTGGTCTTACCGGATTCCAGGACAAGAATTCATCTAGTCTGGTGGAGTATCCCGCTTGAAGTAAAATTACTTGGTCAAGATGCACCATATCTTGTCTGAGCCAGTGTATAGTCGTGTCGGTTGGATCTTATTTATGCTTCGAATACTATGTTATTTTGAATATTTACTCAGGGTTTACCTGTAAGGGAAAGTATCCTTATGTCAGGTTATCATGACAACCCCTTGTACAGTGAGACCGAGGACACTCGGGGATTGTGTCTAATAGGTAATTCAAACTTTCTCCTATGTAATTCAAACTCTCCAGTTGGTAATTCAAACTCTCTTGAAGGTTATTCCAACTCTCCTATTATTTAAATTATTGCGTGTTTGTATACTCGGCGAAACAATGGACATAGAAAGTATTCCAAATGCAACCGATCCAAAGAAAGAGGCTATTAGAGGATACACTCTTCCGGCATCTACGAACTTCTACACTGAACAGTTGGCATTTTGCTGTAAGTCAAGTGAAGCGGGGATATTTACGTTAAAGGCAGGAGTGAAATAAATTGATCGGAGCACAACCCATGGAAATACTTGCAAAACAAGCACATAGATGCAACATTGCATCGATGCGATAGAAGCCAGAGACAGTTAGACGGTGCGAGACCTATTAGGTTTTTAATTCTTTTCTTCACCCTGTTCAAGAGTGAGACGCTAACGGTTGATACACCAGCCCTGATGTGGCAACAATACTTCATTCACGGGCGAATGGTGGCTCTACAGAGGTACAGTATGCTAGCAGTTGTGTTAAGTTTTCTAGCCCGGCATAGGGGGCTTAATTTGGACGTACCTATCGATATCCGTTTTCTCTGAGAGTTACTTCAACCAGGCCACGAGATGACAAGATTCTTTATTTAAGAGAAACTTGCATTACATGGCTTTGTTAATATTTACCCCCTTACTGAAATCTAATTAGGAAATATTTTTAATCACATCACATCATAAAGCGAACACACATAAAATATCGACCCAATATTTGGCTTGTAAGGATTTGGTATTTATTACTCCTGTATGATCTCCTCATGAAGATTAAAATTAATATATCATGATAGTAAACACTGTGTCTAAAATCAGTGTTCCGATTTCGTATCAAAGTCAATTACATGATCTTATTATTAGACACTGTTTAGCATTTAGGGCTTTTTTGTTCATTTTCT
>OY744535.1:38255344-38267844 GCA_963556195.1 Sepiola atlantica | reverse complement strand
GTTATGGCAATGTAATAACATCGACACAGTTTATAGAAACAATATGTAGTTACGCTCGCACAACTGCTAATATAGAAGGATTTGTCAACTATGACCGGAAAACAAAAAAAATCGCTTACCTCATTAATAAAAAAATTAAATTCCTCAATTATCTATCTATTATAGTAAACTGATAAACATTTTCCAATTTCATAAAACATAACAGCCGATTCATTCTCTTACCTACTATCATAATAATAAATGTACGAAACCTATAATATAAAATGTTTTGAAAATAAATACACGTAAAAAATATACTAATATTTATGTAAGAAAATATAAGCGACTATTCATGAACAATTTTTAAGTGTTCGCTCAATAACTCTGTTAATCTGCTGTTCTGTCAATCGAGTATGTAAAAGTATAAATCAAGGGAGCGTCCTTTGTTTATTTTGAAAATGTAAAGTAATTAACATATGATAGCAAGATCAAAATATCTAATAATAACGATGCTACAATCTTTCCCGGTAAACGTGGGTAATAGTGGTGTTAGATCTAAATCAAATTCGTGTATAGATGACTATCTTACGAGATGTCAACCAGGATAAAATGTAACAATCAATGAAAGCGAACGAAATACACGCTTACGTTTCGAAAACACTTATCAATAATTGGCTTAGATCGATGCCGAATCAGATTTGCATATACAGATTCGGGATAGAAAACTATTCTGCTCAGTGAAAATCTTTGTTTTATTATATAGATAGTACAAATAGTAGGACAACATTTTGCTGATTGTTGGCTTATATTTTTATGCTATATTGTAGATTATAGTAGAATGCGATTATTGTAGTAGTAGATAAGTACCATTTTCTAGTTTGGTATGTTACGTTTTCTGTTTTATAAGATAATAATCTGTTGATTTTATGTAATGATGCCACATTATTTAAGATTAATAAATAGAGATACACTGATACACGCTAGCATGTTGATTACATTTATAGAATTATAGCTTTATTATCTATTATGAAATCATTTCGTGTATTGTAAATGGGTCTATATTTCCTTCGAGTTGTATAACTACACTTGAATAGTTTGTTTGTGAGCGATGATATCCTCATGACATAAGAAGTGTCTGGTCTCATTAAAATCATACTGGAGATACACTCACTCAACTACTAGCTATATGCTTTGTGATTCTATTACAACTTCCATTGACATTTAACTATCAACACTTCTGACATTGCTATCAAATGTCTGTTTGTGATATTAGGACTGGTAACATTAGATACACACACGCACACACATACACACACCCTCACACACACACACACACAAACACACACACACACACACACACACATATATATATATATATATATATATATATATACTTATTTAAAACTACATACGCCGGCTTTTCAAGCTTACGTTCTCATCAGTGTTAGAAGTGACTATTTCAGACGGTCACGGGTCGCGAACCCTGTTCACAGAGTCAACCAAGACTTTGCACGCCGTCACTCTATCCCCACAGACATCGCAAATAATCACGTGATATAGGAGAACTTAAGTTCTATTCATGCCTAAATACAGCGAGTAGTAAACAGCAACCATCTAGAGGGATCGGCAAACGTTATCGGAACCATTTCTTATAGCTAAGTGACTGTCTGTTTTAATATCTCTGAACAGTGCTCAACTTTAATTTCTTAAAGGAATATTTATAACAATATCTACTTATAAATATTAAATTATTTATACCTAAATACGCTGGCGTTTCAATCTTACGCTCTCATCAGTGTAGGAAGCGACAATCTCAGACGGTCACAGGGCGCAAATTCGCTTCACAGAGTAAAACAAGACCGCACGATTTCGCTCTATCCCCAACTCACTTTACAATACGTATTTTATCATTTAAAGACTCACCAGTGCGACTTTATCCAAGATTCCCTGAATTTCAATTTCTTCTTAAGATCCCTTTAAACGTAAGCCTTAAATTTTAAACAATTACTAGGATCCAAATAATATAATAGAGTTTATAATGTTAATAAGGATGTAAGACATACAATTTCCGACCATTTTATCTTGATTTTAATCTTTGTAAGCGTTAGTGCAAAAGTTGTTTTGGGGGTATTCATCTAGTATATACACAGAGGCTCCCGCGTATCATCCCCGGGTGAATCTTCAGGCTAAAAAGCATTGATTTATTTTTGCCGGGTATTTTTATATACACGCATAGTTAGTTAAGCAATCAGATTCTTTGTTGTTCTCTCAGCCAATCGTTGGGCTTCACACGATCAAAGGTCTGGTTATTGTTATTTCCTATGTCATGTTCTATTGTTCTGTTTTCTATAGATTTGCCTATATCCTGTTTCTTTGTTGTGTCAATATAATCGGTGAATTTATTTTAAAACGTGGTTCCTTGTATTTATATTTTAAGGTTTTAAGTTTTAAATTGTTATGTTTTTGTTTAGTTTAGTTTTTGTACTTATTTGTTTATTTATTCTTTTATTTTTGTATTGTTAGCCTAAGGCAAATTGATTTCTGTGTAGGCAGCTTTAATTGCCATAAATATATTTTCATAGCTTACTACCTAGCTCTACTTACATATCGAGGACTGTTGAAGTAAATACTCAAAATTGATTAATAACAAATTATATCTCCTAATAAAATTTTATGTGGATATATATAATATATATATATATATATATATATATATATATATATATATATATATATATATATATATATATTAATTTAAGATAATTAATATTAAATTATTTTTACCAACATACGTTAGCGGTTTGAGCTTTCGCTCTCATCAGTGCAGGTCGTACGGTTCAAACCCCTGCCCCCATAAGCAAGCGCTGTAACCACGGGTCATTACCACATTCAAGAAGGGGATTTAAGTTCCATTTATGCGAAGGGCGGCATATCAAGAAAGACTGACTAGAGATTCTACGATCGGTGTCGAAATAATCATTATAGCTATGAATCAGCCTTTTTGTAACTTCCCTTTTAATAAATAATATTAAATTAGTTTTACCTACATACGCTAGCGTTCCGAGCTTTCGTTTTCATATATATATATATATATATATATATATATATATATATATATATATATATATATATATATATAGTGATTAGTTAGATTTTAATGCCTAGAATTTAGTTTTTAATCATAATATTTTTTTACGGTGACGGTAACGATCGTAAATCCATCGACACATTTCTGTCATTGCATAATAAATGTTATAATTAAATACTGAATGTTGGTAATTGGAGCTAAACTAATCACTATATGTGCTCTGAAATCAGAAGTCAAATAATCATCGAGCTTGCTATTTGAATAATTGTGATGCCTTATATATTGAAAATATATACTGTCATATATTGTCACATACATATATATATATAAACACATATATGCACACACACAAACACAATCACACACACACACACATATATATATATATTTATATATATATATATATTTATATAATTACATAAAAATACATCAAATATTTAAATGATAACAATCGTACATATTTCTAGATATATATATATATATATATATATATATATATATTAACGGAAAATACATCCTATAAAGTTAAGGGCGACTAATAATGCAATTTTCTGCCTCTTAATCAGTTAGGAAGTGAGACAATCGAAATAATAGTAAGCAAAAAACAACGAACGCTGAAATCACCAATAAAAATAATTACATAAAAATACATCATATATATATATATATATGTGTGTGTGTATATATATATATATGTATATATATATATATATATGTATATATATATATGTATATATATATATATATATATGTATATATATATATATCTATATATATATATGTATATATATATGTATATATATATATATGTATATATATATGTATATATATATATATGTATATATATATATATGTATATATATATGTATATATATATATATGTATATATATATATATATGTATATATATATATATGCATATATGTATATATATATATATATATAGAGAGAGAGAATAATACGTACTCAACTGTAGGTTTTTGTATCTGTTAGTTTAATGAAATTTAAATTCGAAATCAATCACAAAGTATAAAATATTTTGAGAATAGTGCGATCATTCAGATCCACAATCTAAAATATTTTATAATCCAATAAATAATTGTTTTCTTCTTGCAGGGATGTGTTGTTAATTAATACGAAATAGATTCGCGTTCGATGGATTGCACTTATTAAATAACCTAAATGTGTACACTTTTTATGACCCTCTCCTGGGATGTATATTTTATTTCAGTTAGTAGTAAATGATTTTCTTTTCGTAATTTCTGTTGTGAGTTTAATACGATCACTCACACTGTGCAATTTATCCCCGTTTACTACTAATATCTTATATGGCTTTTCACAACTTCCCAGGTTTCTTTAATAAAACTCAATCATTACTTGAACCAGCGAACTCTAGCAAACAAAAAAAATCATCGCACACATACAAAAACATAACCAGATCTTTAATTCCGCTGATTAAACCGCACACGTATACACATATATTTAAATAATTAGCCTCTTTGGGGCGGGTAATCCGGCTAGTATTCTGAATTTAGCATCACATAATTGTCAGAGAAAAAACAAATTTAGTATGTGGGTTATTCCATCAGATAAAAAAGTGAGTGTTGACGGGTTGCAGTAAAAAACAAAATGGCGGACTAGTATTTAATCTGCCGTCAAACCGAACAGATGGTGTCTCGTTGGTATTTTGAGGAGAATAAACGGCGGATTGTTTAGTCTGTATCACATGGTGGGAAATTACAGCTTTTTTTTATGAGCCTCTAAATAGACTTTGCTTTTCCTGATTATGTCGAGGCGCTTTTACACCAAGGTTAATCTATTCAACACATCTTCTATATACTATTTTAAACGTTATATATTTTGCTCGCTTACTCTGTTTGTACGGCAATCGTAAGGTTTGATTGTTAGACAGAAACTTACAAACATTTGGTATTTCATTGAATTGACTTATGTGTCGTAGTGTAGTCTTTTGTTAACAATCGAAATGTTTTGAGTTCGATTAGCACAATATCGAATAACAGTTATTAATTTTTTATTTTAGGAAGATGGTAGTCATAATATTTACAATTTTACTATTTTACATAATATATGCTTAAGTTTCGTAGCTTGTGATGTTTTATACTTGCGATAAGTAACAGCATTGTGTTTAGTATTTTCCACTTCCTAAAGGGAATAGAGTATAAAGAATATTGCAATGTCGCCCTAAATAAGACGTGTCATCATTTTCATTTCATATATATATATATATATATATATATATATATATATATATATATATATATATATATATGTGTGTGTGTGTATTTACTTATTAATTTTTACAGACATTACAGTAATCCATGTGCACGTGTTTCTGGCTATCATCCGTAATCAGCATGGCTAACCTAGTAAAAGATTCGTACCTTTTTGTTATATTGTACGTAGTCTGCCGTCTTTCCACCAGATCAAGACACCTTTCCCGGAATATGTACGATTTTTAACGCCTAAATATATTAAGTTACGTAGTTTTGTAATTGTGGGTGATAAAAAGACACAAAGAAAACCAAATTTAATACAAGAATAAATAATAAAACCTTGACATTTACCGGTTTCCTTCGGGTAATGGAACGTCTTCAGAATAAGTGAAGATTTTTTAAAATTTATTCAATAACGGAGAAACATAAGAAAAAAGAAGAACGCAAAACGGGATTATTTTTTTGCACGTGTTGGACTATTTGAAAAAAGAGAAAGAATTATGCAGCGCGTGTGACAAAAACGTTAAAATATGTCAAGGGGGGGAGAAGGGAAAGGAAGAAAAGAAATAAAATGGAAACATAGTAAGCATGTTAAGATTAAATTTTATAAAGTTCGTTATAATAGTAACTAAAATGAAAATGATAAAAGGAAATTTTATTGAATTACCCTCTGAAATATTTGACAGAATTTAATAAGTTTATAAATACTGTGTCACAATTTTATGTGTTCTCTGCAATGTTTTATTTTTTCAAGAGTCAACTGCAGAAGATGGTTAAAAAAGAAACCCTCCCAAAGGAATAACAAAAGAATAAGAACGCTACGACACTCCCTATTATATGTAGCTATGAGCAATCCCAAGGTCAAGGTGATTTATCATTGCTATGGGTTATATTTCAGATCATATTGTGACTGTTTACGCGACGGCTAATCTGTTCTACAGATATTTATTAAATAATATATCTCTTTGCTTTACAGGTATTATTAATGTTGCGAATCTGACATGTATAGATTTATAGTTTCTGTTTGTCGTTTTTATCACAAACTTCTCCGGTGTTGGAGAATAATACTATGAGCGTATATATATATGTATATATATATATTCATATATAGGGTGGGCAAAAATAAGGGTCCTATTTTTAAAAAATCATAACTTTTTTATTTATTGATCCTTTTTTTTTTTTAGAATAAGTAAAGGACCCCTTCCGAAGCAAGCATGAGCCGTATTAGCCCTAAGGAACCTACCCTCATTTAGAAAACATTATTTTTGCTTAAAAAACTCTAAACAGTGTAAAAAACAATACTTTAGTTTTTGTAAGTTTTAAGAAGTGTTTTTCGGCTAAAATTTGTTTTGTTTATTTCAAAAAATCTCGAAAGGGTCAGTCTACACACACATAAAGTTTGGTGAGTTTAACTTTTATTTTGTGGAAGTTATTCAAATTCAAGTTATTCAAATTTAAAGATAGGACCCTTATTTTGGCCCACCCTGATATATATATATATATATATATATATATATATATATATTAATAAAATTATAAAATAGTATTCTAGAAAGTTATTTTCACAAGTATGTAGAAAACGTTTCTAAATACGATAAATGTATGCTAGATATTTTGAATAGATCATTATTATAGTTAAACACATATTAAGCAAAGAAAAACCTATGGTTTAACCTCCCTATAGCAATAGCGTAAACACAAATATACCTAAGGAATTCTTTTAAATAATTGGAAAACCATTTAAATACCCATACAACTACAGCGCCATACTAAATAAAAATTCCATTAAGAATGTGTATTCAACAATTTAGCACAGATAACTAACCCTAATAAGAAACAAAATTAAACAAACTCAGCTAATATCTCCAATATCAACTCTTATAACCAATTGTTATTTACAAAATAATAGTGTTTATACTGATGTAGTATATTATCACACCGTTAAATAGTTAATTACACTAATTGCCATAAATACTAATCATTCAGTAAGTATGCTTTTCAGTCCTCTTTAATTACCCTTATCTACCCCTTCTCAACAGTCTAATCATCATCCTACAATTCCTATCGTCAATACCTTGATATATATATATATATATATATATATATATATATATATATATAGAGAGAGAGAGAGAGAGAGATAGAAGAAAAAAGAGTGATAAATATGCGACGATTGTCCAAATTTATTTCAAATTTCAATTGTTCAATGCAAGGTTGTCAGTAATAAACTAGTGTTTATTTTTCTTTCCTTAAGCCAAGGCTTTTCAAAGATCGAAATCTTATCATCAGAGGAGAAATACAGATGGATAAGTTGGCTTTCGAAAAAACCAAAGTTCAAATATTTGAAAAATATGAGAATTATTATTAAAAATTATTAAAATAATTTTTGTCAAAAAACGTACTGAATGAAAAGAAAATTTCGTGAAAAAGATATATACAAAGATATATATATATATATATATATATATATATATATATATATATATATATATAAATTTGGGAAAGTTCAGTTTTGTAAGCATCTTTAGAATTTTTAACATAAATATAGAAGCAAAATGCCTTCATAAAAACCATGTGTTAGATGCAGATATTTTTTTAATTAAAATCAAAATCAAAATAAATACATTTTCTTTCTTCATCTTGACTTTTTTATCTAATATTTCGTTTGATATAACAAGCCTCGACAGAGCTTTAAGAAGATAAAAGGATTAAGCTTTTTTTTCATAATCCTTCTTGGTTTTCTAGAAGTGACGTCCGATGTTATGTGGACTAACGGTGCAAATGTCTCTTTTAAATTGAACTTAAATCGCGCATGGTCGCTGGTTGGTATAAATTTGGGAAAGTTCATTTTTTTAAGCATCTTTAGAATTTTAAACATAAAGATAGAGGCAAAAGTCCTTCATAAAATCCACGTGTTAGATGCAGATAATTTTTTTAATTAACATCAAAATAAAATATCAAAACATTCTTTTTTCTTCATCTTTACTTTTTTATCTAATATTTCGCTTGACATAACAAACCTCGACATAGCATTAGACTGGTTAATACCTTTTATCTGTCTATATTTATGTTTATATATATATATATATATATACATATATATATATATATATATATATATATATATATATATATATACTTATGAAGCTACTAATACAAATATACCTATTCAATACTACTAATACAACTTGGACGAAAATTCTACTACTTTCGATAATATAATTCTACTCCCCAAAAACAAAATACTACACCCAACAAACTACCAATTATCCTACTTTTTATATCATAAATACTTCTGATCTATAAACTCCTCGAACTAATAAAATACACCTAATCAATACCATCAATCTCACCAGGTGGACACCCTTTCATTTTCGCTAATACTACTATATCCTCCCAAAACCAAATTACTATATCTCAATATAAATATCAATACAGAAAATTATATTCCCAGCGATCCCTTAGCCACACTAATTGCCACAAACACTGAGCATCAGTATACGACTCACACGTAAATGGGATCCACTTCCTCTCTCATAAAGGTACGCATATCTAATCACATAAGCTCTTTTCATACCAATTTTAAGAGGCTCTCTACATATTAACCCCCGTCTTTATTAAGAAGCTTAGATCTAAAAACATAACTTGTACTTTTATTTGGTCTATTCTTTACAAAAATCAATATTATATAAATCAGGATCCACATTTTGCCAACTATGCATTTCCGAGGCTCTCATAATAATGAGATCTACAGATACCTTATTAAATAAGAAAAATAAAAGAATTGCATCATGTAAACACAGAAGAGGATATAACCAGTTTTTTTAACCCAATTGACAGACCACCGCACACACTTCTAACATTAGTAATAACACCGACGCAGCTATGCAATCTCCATTTTCATAATTCTCGAATAGCTTTCTATGTTTACTTTATGCCATTCATAATTCATTTACGCCTTTGAAATTATTAAACCTTAGTTCACATAACCCACAGTATTCTATAGTCAATATATGACTATGCATTTCATTTATATTTTAAAATTCTTTAAATATTAAATAAAATAATTTTTTAATTTTTAAAATTAATGAAAAACGTGTTATAATATTTTAATTCTTAAGTATTTCTATTTAATTGTCACTATTATTATTATTATTATTATTATTATTATTATTATTATTATTATTATTATTATTATTATTATTATTATTATTTACTGTCCTTTAAATATTTATCTATCGTATATAAGAAGATTTTTCTCCATAAATACTATTTCCTGCTTTACCCTTTCTTTTTGTTCCTATTTCCTCGTCATATTCCCTGATATTACATTGTATAATCATGACTCCTTTTTAACCCGAATCAAAGTTAACATATATCTTTCTATTTTACCGTAACCTTACTTTTCGTTTACTCTCCTAAAATTATTTAACCATAATTCACATAACCCACAATATTCTATAGTCATAATATATAACTATGCATTTTTTATTTATATTTTTAAATTCTTTAAATCTAAAAAAAAAACGTTTTTTAATTTTCTAAATTAAAGAAAAATGTTTATAATATTTTACTTCTTAAGTATTACTATTTAATCATAAATTATGTTTACCCTGAATCAAAGTTAACATATCTTTGTATTAAACCTTAACCTTACTTTTCTATGTCTTTCCTGATACTATTCTTTTAGTCATAAGTAATTTCATCACTTATTTTATCTTATTACATCTCTATATTCTTATGCTAACCATATTTATTCATATATATATATATATATATATATATATATATATATATATATACATATATATATATATATATATTATTTATTTATATTATTTATTTATATTATACCGTTATCGCAAATACTAACCCATACGCTTACCTTCCAGTATTTCCTTTTTAATCTACAAAAAAATCTTACTATTCAGCCTTTATTATTTTCTCTCTTTATATTTCAATCTCACTCATTTAACCACTATTCTTCCACAGGTACTCTATATTATTAGTTATTATTATAACTATTAATTATCAATAATTATTATATTCATTTCATTACATACAACACGCGCCAGCGTGAAGGCTACACCAAATCGAATTTTTAAAACTGACTCCATCAACACCGGAGGTTGTCGAGTTTCCTCTGAGGCTTTGTCGTTAGGGGAACTCAACAGTGAAAAAGAAAAAAAAAGTTTAAATGTCGGTAATCGCTTACGTGTATGTCTAAATATATTTGATTATCATAAAAAAAATAATGTTTCATTTATTGAAAATATTTTGCACCTCTTAAACTGCTTTTAAATATGTCTATATATATTCCATGATAAATGCCAGTATACTAAAATCATATGCCCTTAATAGGGTTCAGATGAAAATTCATATACACTAAATGTACAAAAGCAAAGAAATTCCCAAATTGTTACACATTTATTGTCATTAATTAAAGGTATGACTACATATCAACCAAACCATTTCATTATCACATCACTACAGTATAAATCTCTATGCATGAGTGGATGAAGTGTGTGAGGTGCGCTGAAGAAAAATTCCTACCAGGGTATGCGAGCACAACAGGGCTATGTATTTTATTGGT
The DNA here is from genome assembly GCA_963556195.1 of Sepiola atlantica. Lineage (NCBI taxonomy): Eukaryota > Metazoa > Mollusca > Cephalopoda > Sepiida > Sepiolidae > Sepiola > Sepiola atlantica. Next base: position 38,256,951 of record OY744535.1, on the reverse strand, counting down.
AGGAATTTTTCTTCAGCGCACCTCAAACACTTCATTCACTCATGCATAGAGATTTATACTGTAGTGATATGATAATTAAATGGTTTGGTTGATATGTAGTCATACCCTTTATGACAATAAAAGTGTAAAAATTTGGGAATGTCCTTGCTTTTGTACATTTAGTGTATATGAATTTTCATCTTAACCCTATTAAGGCCATATAATTTAAGTATACTGGCATTTTTCATGGAATGTCATTACTTTTGTAAAGGCTATGGTCATTTTAAAGGTTTTTTGGAATTTTCTGGAAAACTAAGGTATATGGTAAATTGAAATTAAAATGCCATCAACTAGACCCTAGAACCTCTATCTCTGCCAAAAATCAGCTGAATCCATCAAATAGTTGATGAGATATATGGTGGCACATACGTACGTACGTACGTACACACAGATAACATGATTTCCTGATTGACCCTTCTGGGTCTCTGGGTTGCCTTGACTAATGATGCTGAAATTCTACACACTTATAGAACCTATCAAATAAAAATTTGGAGCAAAGTTTTAACTAATTTGGTTTATTGGTTTTTAAGTTATGATTGATCAAAGAAATGATTTCCAACGTAGGCTATTCTTGAAGTCCATTAAGGGATAGAACGCTCTCGCGCCTCCTTTGATTTGATTATTATATAAAAAATAAATGTTTCATTTATTGAAAATATTTTGCACCTCTTAAACTGGTTTTAGATATTTCTATATATTTAAATAATTATTAACTTTTAGTCTTAGCAATTATTCGTTTATTTTAAAACCATCTATCTTATATTAATGAGGCACTTCCTGGAATTATTATCTAATATTTTTTATTATCTTAACCCCCTCAACTCGAATTTATTATTAATTATATTTAGCGCAACTTCACATTATAATACTAGTTCTAATAATACTAACATATTCTTAACCCCTATCAGTATACTCATTATTCCTTTAGATCCTTTACTAACCTATTTATAATAATAGTTCTAATAATACTAACATATTCTTAACCCCTATCAGTATACTCATTATTCCTTTATATCTTTTACTAACTTATTTATAATAACATACCACTATAATTTACATCATATCTTTCTCCACATACCTATTATTTTTGTTACTCATGTATTTAACGAATTTCCCAATATCGCATATCTTAAGAAATTAATTTTTCCTTTTTTAAGCCATAGTTTTTCAAAGAATGTACTCTTATCGTCAGAGAAATACAAACAGATATATCAGTAAATAAAATTACCAAAATTCAAATTATATAAGAACAATAAAAAAAAATCATCAAGGTTTAAAATATAAGAAAAAATTCACCGTTGAAGGCGTCATAAAAATTCTAGCAGCAGGTCTAAAAGACGGTAAATCTAGGAAAAAAGTTGGCGTCAAAATCGTAAAATTCGTTGAATTTTTGGAGAGGCAAAAAGCTTCAAAAGGTCCAAATAATCCAGTTGTCTGACGATAAGATTTCACTCTTCAAAAAGCCATGGCTTAAGAAAAGAATATATATATATATATATATATATATATATATATATATATATATATATATATATATATATATATAGTAGTTATGAAACTATATTTAT